>CM073736.1:74540043-75740043 GCA_037113605.1 Calophaca sinica
TGGTATCTTTGAAGGAACTATGAAAGGATTCAAGTTTGTTTTTACCATCAAGAATATTTCTGAGATTCTTTGGGTGTCGATGTGAAGGCATCGTCTTCTATTCGAGAATGGTGTGCAGCATTTCCGCGGAAGGATTATGCTTTAGCGCAAGGAATTGGGATATCTATCCGAGGCGCAAAGTACCACGCAGTGAGTCGATTGTAGACAATGTTGAAACTACAAGACCAACCACTAAGAGCGATGTCTACACCCCAGTAGATCAGGAGAACTCATCATCTGAAGACTTCATCTCAGAAATCTCACGACACAATGGAGCTGGCGAACTTGAGATTCTGAGAGGGATTATCCGTAGGTGGCGCTATAATTATCGTATTATATGTATTATGGTGTGCGTGGTTCTAAATATAGAACACATAAGTGTTTTAACTCTATGGCGTATTTTAGTATTATATTAGATTCCAAAATCCAAATTTTTATTATATTTTGGTATTATGATATATGTTATTGTGATTATTCATTGAAATTATTAATGTGATTATTCGTGAAATTATTATACGTGAATATTTTGAAGCTGCGTTGAATTAAATTTCTCTTGATAATTTATTTTACGTGATTGGTCACCAACCAAGCAACCCGATTCTGCGATTACCACGACACCGCAAATTGGTGCGATCTGAAACCATGAGGGCTAAGTCAAGAGAACATTTTGGAGTAGGTGAGACTTAGGGGAGGAATATGGTGCATGATGACTATTGATTGGACATTTTAAAGAATCCTATCCCACCTTGTCTTTGTTCTTAAACACATTGAGGAGCTTAATAGAATTTTTGGGTAGAGGTCACTTTTCCTTCCTTTCTTTCTTGCTAGTTTAAGTCTCATTAACAAGGGGGGATGTGGAGTCTATTATTGGTGTTGGTTTTAGTGGAGAGTAATCATAAGACTCCTTCCTTATCTTTTCTTGTGAGTTATCTTATTTTCTTTGACCATTGTGCCAACCACACTTATATATAAGGGGAGAGGAGTTTGTTTTCATTCTTAGTTTGAAGTGTGGTGAGTTTTTGTGTGAGAAAAACCAAACCTTCATCTTCTTGTTTCTCCTGCAAACCGCGAGCCTTAGGATGATTTTTGTGATGGATCCTCTCACATTTCTGAATGTAATAATGTTGTTAGTGATTTTGTGGTTGTTAATCGTGGCAATCCTCCTGCTGTCTTCATGATTCCAAACCCGGGTTCTGGAAGGTTTTAGAGTTTCGTTGATGTGAGCATGTAGCCGTAACCCGATTAATTAAATGTGGCTATGTTAGTGACGTAGTGTTAATTATTTATGCGTGTTAAATGACCAGTGTTTGTGATTGTGTTCGTGATCGTAGATTGGAATAAAAGCGTCATTCGCGAGGACTTCTTCAACATGGGCGATGCGGTATTGTGTTTTGTAAGCGTTTAAGTTGATGATGTAGTGCCTTACTTTAGTAAGGAATATATGAATAAAATGTATGCTTTGTGTTTGATTATTGGTGAAAAATTATTATGTTGTATTAAATTTCAAAGTTCATATTTATGATATGTTTAGTATTAAGTTATGACTTTTCATCATTTTGGTTTTGTTTTGGTTTATAAGTTAATTTTCAGGCGAAATTTTTTTAAGGAGGGTGGTAATGTAACATCCCAATTTTTATGAGAAATTATTTTGTAGTTCCAACTACTTGAAAATAAATCGTAGAGAGTCATGACCTCGATGGTTTTGTTAAAAGTATGAAGAACAACAAAGATTTATTGTGAGACAATTCTTTGTTTTAACAATTAATTGAGAATTAAGAGGCAGTGTAGAGCATTATCTTTGTTTTTAATATAATTTAATTTCGAAAAATGTTAAAGATTGTTGTTTTATTAAAGAAAATTATTTTATTGAATGAAAAATAATTTTAGGACTTAATAGTTATTTTTAAGTCATAGTTTGGATTTTTATTATTTAGTTATAGTATTAATCGTCTGTTTTATGTCATATTTAATATGACTTTTATTTTAATGATTTTGTTTTGATAATTTTATTGATTGAATAATATCTATATGATAAGAGAAATTGAAATTAGTGATCCTCACTAATTTCTGATTTTTGTCTGGCTACGAGAATTCTGTTGAATTACATTAGATAGGCTGTGTGTGTGTTTCTAAGCGAAACATGCCCAAGCGTGATCCAAATTTTATAAAATTTTTAGATCTTAGCATTTTCCAATATTTAGGATTTATTGTAATTTTTCTAGAAATTTTGGGCATCGAGAAAATATTTAGTGTATTTTTCTATGGCCAGACGCTAATTCTTGACGTTTAGGTTCGCATTTCAGAAAAAGCTTGAGATACATAGATACTTTTCTTATGCCACGAGGAATATTTGTGATTTTTGGGTGTGGGGTTATAATTAGAAATATTTTTGGAGTTTTATTATTAAAACCCTAATATCTGGCTTGTGCACTTGTGGTTGGCGAGCGTGGCAAGCGAAACATCTAGATATTTTGGGCCAAGGGGATGTATGGCAGCTGCACGTGTGCTAGAGGAGCTGAACATGGACCTTTAGAACCTTCCATGACATGTGTTTTATTATGATTGGTTAATTAGTAATTTGTAGGTAGTTAACTTAGTTAGTTAGTAACTAATTGGTTAAGTTGGAACTAAATGTACAATTTCCTTCCATCCATATCCCTCAAAATTTCGTGGCTGATCTCCTTCCTTAGACACCATCTTCATCATTTCTTCCATTGTTGAAAACTTGAGAAAAAATTCTAGAAAGAGAAAGTGATTTGGAGTGCATAAACTACTAGTGATTTTGGAAGCCAAATCCTAATCCTTTCTCCTTTCTTCTTGTTCCATCATCTCCATCATTGTGGTAAGCTTATCCTCCTTCTCTTCATGGCTGCCATGGATGGTTTCATGGTATTAGTATTGTTCTCATAATTTTAATGTTGATTTTGAAGGATTTGGTGTAAAGCTTGCACGCTGTTCCACTTCCTTCTCAATCCTTGTCCAATCCCATCTAATCTCTTGGTAAGCCTCATGATTATCCTCTTATCCCTCTTGAGTTCATGAAATGGGTTTGCATGATTCTTAGAGTTGTTTTTGAGTTTAAGTGTTTGATTTGGCTAGATTTGCATGATTAGCCATAAAGCCCTTTGTTTACTTCCAAGATTAGCTTTGTATTTGGTATTTAAAATTTAGGAACCCCAACCTTTGAGCTTGGCGAACCTAGGGGGCTGATTAAGGGACTTGTTTTGGTTTGATTTAGTTGTTTTGAAGTTAGATCTTGCAAGGTTTTAGTTAATACACTTAAATCTGGCCTTATAAGCATATTAAGTAAGTTTTGTAAAATCATATTGGTAAACTTAGGGGCTGGAGCCGTGGTGTAACACCTGAGGGCCGAGATCGACATCGTATTGGGGCGGCGTGTCGAGACCTCGACCAAGACCTTGTGTCGAGATCCGTGACTAGATCGTTTTGCCGAGATCATTTGTCGGTGATGAGACCACGTGCACTAGGCTATTTGGTGAGGAGGTCGGCGTGTCGAGTTGATGAAGTCGCGTCTGGCGATGAGGGCGCCAAGTCGAATTTGAGGAGACCAGCGTTCACGGGCTTCGTGTTAGAACCTTATGCGCTTGCGAGCACTCTTGTCGACATCGTGTCGAGATGACACCTCGTATTCTTTCGAGCGTTATTGAGCGTTATTATTATATTGTTTGTAATTATTACATTGTAGCCGACTGCCGTTGACCACGAGTAGAGGGTAATTATGAGAGGAGCGATTAAGCGGGTAGATGATTATTGGGATTGGCATCTTATAGCTGGAGTTCTGATTATGCCGCTTCCGGTGTATTCACGATCGATTTTCCCTCGAACATTCATTTCTCTTTTCTTCTTTCTTCTTCCTTCATACGCTCTGTGTTTCGTTGTTTTCTTCAAAAATCTCCATTAGCCGAAACCGTGAGTTCCATCGAGATTCTGCACAAGCTTTCTTCATCAATCTTGTTCATCATCAACTTCTCGACCCATATCTACGTGCTGCTTTCGATCCATAGTTGAGGTATGAAGAACAGATTTTTCTTTTCATCGTACTCTTGTTTAGCGCTAATTCTTCTTCCATTTTTAACCAGTTTATGCTTCCAAATCATGTCAAATTGATGGGTTTTCTTCTTCACAATATTACCTATCTTTCTAACGATTAATTGGGCTTGTAAAACAAATTTCTTCCTCTGTATTTACTGCAATCGGCGGTGCCGAAACCTCCATTTTTGGTTCGTTTAGATTTTTTGTTTCTCATTCGTTGCTTAGTTATTGTTGTTGTCGATCTATCTGTTGAAGCATCGGATAACTTTTCATGAAATTTTGATCGAAATCCTAACTTTGTGTTAGAGGAAAAATATATTTCAGTTCTTGAGTTTTATATTTTTAAGGTTGTGGTTGAGTTTGGGGAAGAGAGTTAGATGTATTGGAACCCATGGATCGATCTAAGTTGTGTTTGTTTTAGGAAGTCTATTTCCGAGATCAGTGAATTCGAGATCAAAGTGCGGAAAGCGAATCAGGGCCAGCGAGGCAATGAATCGGATCGAGGGTATGCGTGTCGGTCGGTGAGAAGCTATGCGTGTCAGTCGGTGAGAAGCGTCACGTGTCGAAGTCGTTGTCGAGCTCGTTGAAGACAGCGATGTCGAGATCGAGTAAGAGAAGTCGTTGTCGAGCTCTTTGAAGACAGGCGTCGAGGTCGTTGTCGGCGGCATTAACGGAGTTCGGTAGAAGCAACTCCTAGATATCTCTAAGGCTTTGTTTTATAAGTCCTTATGTAAGGCGCTTCACATTAATATTTTCGTAGTATGCTAGCATAAGGGCATTTCATATTCTCGTGGTTATGTTATTGTGTATGGATTTCTGATTTGTGTCGGTGAAATGTTGTGATATGATTGAGTTTTTGCATGTATTTAATATGTGATTGAATATATGTCGTGAATTATGTATTGCATGTTGAATTGCGTTTCTTCATGTCGAGTTTGCTCTTTTATTTGACATGCGGTTGAATATCTTGTGTTTAACTCTTTGAATATCGTATCACGGCGGTGTTCATCAGTGGCGAGCTAGGTGAGTTGTATGGCGTTTTGAGCCGTGACCGGATAAGCGAGGTGCTAGGTTCCCTTTTTGTTCTGGGAGATTGACTAGGCGTCGCCACGCTATGGGACCTGAGTTATTGTCCTAGGGAGGCGAGGATCCCAAGGCTTAATTTGGACTTTCCGACATCTGATGCAGCGTGTGCATTCGGAAAAATTGTCGAGTCGAGAGAAAATGGATTTGCGAGTTGTGTCGAGTTTAGAGTGAGATGGTCGAGTCACGTCGGTGAATGTTATACTTTCTTTGTTTGCTTATATTTTATGTCGAGCTTATCTTGAATTGTTGAGAAGTTGACCACTTTCCGTGGTGCCTTCAATCCATGGCCCGGTTACCCAGGCGATGTCGGCGCGAGGAACTTCGGCGATGAAGCGATCTTGAGAGGGCTCGGCGAGGACCCAGTGGCGACCTCTATCTGTCGTGATTGTTTATTTGTTGGATGTTGGTTTTTACGAGGGTGTACTTCATTTTTCTTTTGTGTTAGAGTCGTGACCAGTTTAGGCGATGTTGTTTTGTTGCTACGAGGGTAGCTGGTGGTCTTACTTTTGGAGCGACCCCTGGAAGTCTGTAGGAAGTACCCCAGGGTATGATTGCTCTTTTGAAGTTATGCGTACCTTAGGTGTATTTTCTTTGCACATTTGCTACTCTATATTTTGTATACATTATTATTTGAGTGATATATATATATGTGTATGTTATGCATGTATGTTTATTAGAATTTAAGTCTTGTGTCTTAGTTGCACTATGTTTGAAAAAGTGTAATTACTACGATGTGCACGAGTTGGTTTTATAAAAAAATATATATATCGTATTTTTAAAGACACAAGAGTTTTGTTTTTAAAACACATCTCATATAGGTTTATGTTGAGCTCGGTGTGTTGAGCTCGGTAACTCGAGCTCGGTATATTGAGCTCAGTGGCGGTCCCGGAAGCGAGTCGTTACCTTTGTTGATATCAGGCAGTTGATTCAGTTACGGCCAGAAAATTTGTGCATAAAATTTAGATGGTCCTTTGTGTCGGGATATGTGTGTTGGGTACCTAGTTGTAATATGTTGATTCTTTGTTTGATTAAGTGAAGCACTTATTGCTTGAAAAATTGTTTGAGCTGTTTCTTGATTGAAGCGGTGTGTTTTAACACATCTTTGTTGTGAGATTCAGCGGGGTTTTGAACTTTGTGGAATCTAATGCCACCTCGTAGAATCGACATCTGGCCAGCGAAGCGTCGACATGGAGCGAGCTATTCAAGCTATGGCCGAGATGGCGTGAGCCATGGCTCAGCTGTCAATTCTTTGACTTCAGCCAGGCTAATAGCGATGGCTCAGCCAGGCGGCGGCGTTAACTTCGTGAAACTGCGGCCAGCGAAGCGAGCGAAATCTTTGAAGCGAGAGGATTGGCGACCGAGAAGCATGATCCGCAGAAGTTCTACGGTGAGCCAAATCGGATAAAGGCGATCTTTGGATGCAAGAGATCGAGAAGATCTTTGAGGCACTTCATTGCGGGACAGCGTGAAGGTCGACTATGCCACCTACTTGCTAGAGAGCCTTGAGTATTGGTGGAGAGGTGAAACAAGCGTTTATAGCGAACATCGCGAGATGACACAGGAGCTTTTTCGTGAAAGGTTCTTGGACAAGTACTTCCCGGATCTTGCCGCAGTAGAAAGGAAGCGAGAATTTCTTCAAGCTGCGGCAAGGCAACTCGGCGGTGTCAGTATGCGACAAGTTCGAATCGTTGGCGAGTATTTGATCCATTTCGTGGCCGAGTTGACGAGAGATGGTTGAGTGAGAGATTCCAAGCGGGGATTGAGATTCGACATTGAAGTCGATGGTGTCGTTGAGGATCACGAAATCTCAAGGCTGATTGATCGATGTGTCGAGGTAGAAGGAGTGAGAAGCCACAAGAAGAAAAGCTGTTGTGGGCGGACGGTGAGACCCAGTGTCTGAGGCGGGAGATTTGCCTGAAGGGAAACCACGCCGAAGAGGCCTTACGGCCAGGCCTCGGGGAACAACAGCGAGGGCCGATGTCGTCCAGATGACCCAATCTGAGGTTGTGGTCGGACCGGTGTCGAGGTGATTTGCTACCGATGTGGAAGCGGGACATTCTGGCGAGTAAGCGTACTCGAGAAGGAGGAGGTGTGTTTCAGCTGCGAAGCCAGGGCATTTTGCTAAGGATTGTCCTACACCTAAAGGCTGAGCGAGTATGCTTGCGGCAGAGCCAAAGGGAGCGTCAGTGGCTAAAGCGAGTTTTACGCATGAGTGGCGAGGAAAGGTGAGCAGTGATGATCTTATCCAAGGTGAATGTGAGATCGAGGTAAATCCTTATCCGTTCTTTTTGATTAGTGCAACCCGTTTCCTTTATTTCTTACGATTGTGTGAACCATTTGAACTTATTGTGGCGCTTTACCGTTTAAATTAGTAGTTACAACCCGGTTTGCTAAAACCTTAGTCACAAACAACGCATGTCTTAATTGTGTAGTGATTATTGAGTAGAAAGTTTGTGGTCAATTTGGTTTGTTTGCCTCTTAAGGGCTTAGATGTTATCCTCGGGATGGATTGGTTGTCACACCACCGTATCCTTTTAATTTGTGCCGTAAAGCGTAATTTTTCGGACCTTGGAGTCTCGATTATCTTTCTGCCCGAGCGTGTTGGAGTTTCTTTGAAAGAAGGAACTAGGGAATACATGTATCTAGCTAGTTCGGAAGTTTTCCAGCGGTCGGCGTGAAGAATGTTCGGTGGTGTGTGACTTTGAGGGCGTTTTCGAAGGCGTGCCAGGGTTACCACCGATCTGAGGTCGAGTTCTCCATCGACTGATTCGAGAGCAGGCCAGATTTCCAAAGCGCCATCTGGGATGTCTCTGCCGAGATGAAAGAAGTGAAGTCCCGGATCGAACACTTGGAGTCGAGGCAATTCATACGGCCAGGCGTGTCGCATAGTGGGGAGCTCGGTGTTGTTGGTTAAGAAGAAGGATGGGCGATCAAGGCGTGCGTGAACTATCGCGAGCTTCAGCAAGGTTACCGTGAAGAGCAGATTATCCGTTACCACGTATTGGCGACTTGATGGACCAACTTAGTGGGCGGCGATCTTTTCAAGATAGACTTGAAGTCGGGCTACCATCAGTTCGGCGTGAAGGAGGAGATGTCGCCAAAGCGACTTCCAGGACTAGATCACGGTCACTACGAGTACTTGGTGATGCCGTTTGGAGTGGCGAATCGCCGGTGTGTTTATGGACTACATGAGCGAGGATTTTCCATTCGTTTTTGGATCGATTCGTTGTAGTGTTCATCGGCGACATATTGATTTAGTCGAGGAACCGGAAGAGCCGCCTTGAGAACACCTATGTCGAGTACTCACGGATATTACGAGATAAGCGACTCTATGCCAACTGTCGAAATGTGAATTTTGGCTTGAAGAGGTGAATTTTCTTGGTCACGTGATTTCCAAAGAAGGGATATTGTGGATCCAACTAAGATTGGCGGTGATAGCATGGGAACGACCTAAGGCGATTCTGAGATCGGGAGTTTTGTCGGCTTAGCCAGGCTATTACCGAAGATTCATTGAAGGTTTCTCGAAGATTGTCGCGCCTCTTACGGTAGCGAGGAAGGATCAACCTTTTGCTTGGGCCAGAGTGTGAAGCTTGATTTTCAACGGCTGAAGGAGCTTTTGGCGGCAGCGCTGTGCTTTACGATTTTGCCTCAACCGAAGAGCACTTTGAGGTGTATTGTGATGCGTCACACCAGGGGATTGGGATGCGTCTTTGATGCAACATCGGAAGGTGGTCTCGTATGCTTCAAGACGACTTAAGATTCACGAGAGGAACTACCTACTCACGACTTGGAAGTGGCGGTAGTAGTTTTTCTTGGCCCCGAAGATATGGAGCACTACCTTTATGGGAACACTCTTCTTGTTTCGGCGATCACAAAGCTTGAAGTACTGTTAGACCGGAAGGAACTCAACATGCGTCAGCGTAGATGGGCGAGAATTTCTCGAGGACTACGACTTTACGTTGGAATACCATCCGATAAGGCTAACGTAGTAGCGGATCGTTGAGCGGGAAGAGCGTTTTAACCTCGGTAATGATGATCAAGGAGTTGGAGATGCTCGAGAAGTTCGAGACTTGAAGTTGAGTGTCGAAGTTTCACCGGAAGGCGAGATTTGGTATGCTTACCATTTCTAACAGCAGTTGTTGGGCGAGATCAGAGACCCGGCAAGTTCATAACGAGCTTCTGCAAGAAGGTCGATTGATAAGCGCAGGAAAGCGGCGGAATTTCAGGTCGGAGCGGGCGACATCTTGAGTGCAATGGCGAGTGTGCGTGCCTAACGTATCAGTGAGGAAGTTGATTCTCGGCCAGAAGCGCGCAAGAGCAACTTTAGTATTCATCCAGAGTTACGAAGATGTATCAAGACTTGAAGAAGCATTTTTGGTGGTCAGGAATGAAGAAGCAAGTGGCGAAATCGTAGCTTCATGTTTAACGTGTCGAAGCGAAGGTGGAGCACCAGCGACTGCGGGAATGCTGATAATCGCAGCGTGCCGGTATGGAAATGGGCCGATATTTCCATGGATTTCGTTGTAGGTTTGCGAAGAGCGCGAGAAGAAGAATGATTCGATTTGGGTAATCATCGGCCGATTGACCAAATCTGCTCATTTCTTGCCGGTGGTCGACATACAGCGTGGAAAAAGCGGCCAGAGATCTACATCGCGCGGAGATAATGCGACTTCATGGAATACCTCTTGATCGTGTCGGACCAGATCCGAAGTTCACGTCTCATTTTGGAGAGGGAATTGCGAGGCGATGGGAGCAGAGCTCGAGCTTAGCTTCGGCATATCATCCACGGTGGCGGTCGAGAGAACGATCAATCGCTTGAAGATTTATTCTGAGCTTATGCGTTAGATCACCAGGAAGTTGGGGCGACGTCTTACCATTGGTGGAATTCACCTACAATAACGATTTCCATGCGAGTATTGGAATGGCCCCGCACGAAGCGGCGTATGGGCGGAAATGTCGAGGCCTCTTTGTTGGTACCAGGGCGGCGAAGCGGCGTCGTAGAGACGGATATGATCCGGCGGACTACGAGAAGATCCGTTTGATCGAGAGATCGGATCTGCGAACATCTCAAAGTCGGCGAGAAGAGTTATGCGGACCAACGGCGTCGACCACTCGAGTTCGAGGAAGGAGAACATGTATTTCTTAGAGTCACCCCCACTCTGGAGTTGGTCGGCGATCAAATCCAAGAAACTTACCTAAATTCATTGGACCTTACAGTTCTTACGTCGTATTGGTCGATGGCATATCAGTGCCTTGCCACCATTCTTGTCGAACATCCACGGCGTCTTCCACGTCTCACAATTGCGAAGTATGTTTAGACCGCTTCTCATGTCATCGAACCGGATGTGATTCAAGCGAAGGGCGACCTATCTTTGAAGCATTACCGGCAAAATTGTTGATCGGAAAGCCAAGCAGTTCGCGGAACAAAGAGATTGACTTGTCAAAGTTGTGTGGGATCGAGAAGGCGGGAGATGCGACTTGGGAGTGGAGGAGAAGATGAAGACTTCGATTACCACTGAACTTTTACGAGGTAAGAATCTTATTTGCAATTTCGAGGACGAAATTTTTTAGAGGAGAGATTGTAACACCTGAGGGCGAGATCGACATCGTATTAGGACGGCGTATCGAGACCTCGACCAAGACCTTGTGTCGAGATCCCGTGACTAGATCGTTTCTTGAGATCATTTGTCGGTGATGAGACCACGTGCACTAGGCTGGCGAGTGAGGAGGTCGGCGTGTCGAGTTGATGAAGTCGCGTCTCGAGGCTGATGAGGGCGCCAAAGTCGAGCTGAGAGACCGGCGTTCACGCAGAACTCGTGTTAGAACCTTATGCGCTTGCCACGAGCACTCTTGTCGACATCGTGTCGAGATGACACCTCGTATTCTTTCGAGCGTTATTCAGCGTTATTATTATATTGTTTGTAATTATTACATTGTCGACTGCGGGTTGGCCAAACGAGTAGAGGGTAATTATGAGAGGAGCGATTAAGCGGGTAGATGATTATTGGGATTGGCATCTTATAGCTGGAGTTCACGATTATGCCGCTTCCGGTGTATTCACGATCGATTTTCCCTCGAACATTCATTTCTCTTTTCTTCTTTCTTCTTCCTTCATACGCTCTGTGTTTCGTTGTTTTCTTCAAAAAAAAAATCTCCATCGACGAAACCGTGAGTTCCATCGAGATTCTGCACAAGCTTTCTTCATCAATCTTGTTCATCATCAACTTCTCCGCCCATATCTCGTCTGCTTTCGATCACCGTTGAGGTATGAAGAACAGATTTTCTTTTCATCTGTGCTACTGTTTAGCGCTAATTCTTCTTCCATTTTTAACCAGTTTTATGCTTCCAAATCATGTCAAATTGATGGGTTTTCTTCTTCATAATATTACCTATCTTTCTAACCGATTAATTGGGCTTGCAAAACAAATTTCTTCCTCTGTATTTACGCAATCGGCGGTGCCGAAACCTCCATTTTTGGTTCGTTTAGATTTTTTGTTTCTCATTCGTTGCTTACGGTTATTGTTGTTGTCGATCTATCTGTTGAAGCATCGGATAACTTTTCATGAAATTTTGATCGAAATCCCTAACTTTGTGTTAGAGGAAAAATATATTTCGATTCTTGAGTTTTATATTTTTACGGGTTGTGGTTGAGTTTGGGGAAGAGAGAGTTAGATGTATTGGAACCCATGGATCGATCTAAGTTGTGTTTGTTTTAGGAAGTCTATTTCAGAGATCAGTGAATTAGAATCAAAGTGCGGAAAGCGAATCAAGGACGCCGGCGTGAGTCCAGATCGAGGTATGCGTGTCGAGGTCGATCGAGAACTGTGCGTGTCGAGGTCGTGAGAAGCGTGCGTGTCGAAGTCGCGTTGTCGAGCTCGTTGAAGACAGCCGTGTCGAGATCGAGTAAGAGAAGTCGTTGTCGAGCTCTTTGAAGACAGCTGTGTCGAGGTCGTTGTCGAGCAGCATTAACTTGGAGTTCGGTAAGGGCAACTCCTAGATATCTCTAAGGCTTTGTTTTATAAGTCCTTATGTAAGAGCGCTTCACATTAATATTTTCGTAGTATGCTAGCATAAGGGCATTTCATATTCTACGTGGTTATGTTATTGTGTATGGATTTTCCTGATTTGTGTCGAGCTGAAATGTTGTGCTATGATTGAGTTTTTGCATGTATTTAATATGTGATTGAATATATGTCGTGAATTGTGTATTGCATGTTGAATTGCGTTTCTTCATGTCGAGCTTGCTCTTTTATTTGACATGCGGTTGAATATCTTGTGTTTAACTCTTTGAATATCTGCGGCGAATTGTTCATCAGTGGCGAGCTAGGTGAAGTCGTATGGCGTTTTTGAGCCGTGACCGGATAAGCGAGGTGCTAGGTCCCCTTTTTGTTTACGGAGATTGACTAGAGCGTCGCCCACGCTATGGGACTGAGTTGGTGTCCTAGGAAGCGAGGATCCCAAGGCTTGGCTGGACTTTCCGACATCTGATGCAGCGTGTGCATTCAGGAAAAATTGTCAGTCGAGAAAATGGATTTGCGAGTTGTGTCGAGTTTAGAGTGAGATGGTCGAGTCACGTCGGTGAATGTTATACTTTCTTTGTTTGCTTATATTTTTATGTCGAGCTTATCTTGAATTGTTGAGAAGTTGACCCTTTCCCATGGTGCCTTCAATCCATGGCGGTTACCCAGGCGATGTCGAGCGCGAGGAACTTCGGCGATGAAGCGATGCAGGAGGAGCTCGGCGAGGACCGGTGGCGACCTCTATCTGTCGTGATTGTTTATTTGTTGGATGTTGGTTTTTACGAGGGCTGTGCCGTTTTCTTTTGTGTTGAGTCGTGACCAGTTTGGCGATGTTGTTTTGTTGCTCTGAGGTAGGTGGTGGTCTTACTTTTGGGCAACCCCTGCGATGGGAGTCTGCATAGGAAGTACCCCAGGTATGATGGCTCTTTTGAAGTTGTCGTACCTTAGGTGTATTTTCTTTGCACATTTGCTACTCTGTATTTTGTATACATTATTATTTCGAGTGATATATATATATGTGTATGTTATGCATGTATGTTTTATTAGAATTTAAGTCTTGTGTCTTAGTTGCACCATGTTTGAAAAGTCAGTAATTACTACGATGTGCACGAGTTGGTTTTATAAAAAAAAATATATATCGTATTTTTAAAAGGCACAAGAGTTTTGTTTTTAAAACACATCTCATATAGGTTTATGTTGAGCTCGGTGTGTTGAGCTCGGTAACTCGAGCTCGGTATATTGAGCTCGGTAGCGGTCCGGAAACGGGTCGTTACACGTGGCCTTTAGGCATGATTTTGATGATGATCTAAGTGGTTTTAAGTGTATCAAAGTGTGTAAAAAGGTTGGTTTTTGAGTGGGACTTTAAAACTATAAGGATTGTTATGTTTGAAACTTTGAAAAATTGTTTGAAAACAATTTTATTTGGGGCTGTTTATACCTATTAAAAACAGTGGCTATGATCAAGTTTTTGATGATGTTTTAGCTTGTTTTTAAAGTATGTTAGATGTTAAGGAAGTTGGTTAATTGTTGTAGGAATTGAATGATAGGAAATGCTTTGTTTTGGAAATGAAAAATTGAAAAGTTTGGGTTTGTTTTTGAGTAACTAAAACCGTGGCCTTCATGCTAGTTCTAAACATTGTTTTAAGTTGATTTGTGTCCTTAAAATGGTGTAAGAATTGGCCAAGAATTTGATTTAGCAAAACAATTCAAAGAAGCATGATTTTGGAAAAAGTTAGGGTATGTCTTAAGAATTGTTTTAAGCTTGTAATGAATTTATTCTAGAATTTTTGTGACATGTTTTAATGCTTTAAAAAGTGATTCAAAATTGGCAAAACACTATTCATTTGGTAAAACACTATTCCAATTGGTAAGTTTTGGGTTTTGATATTTTCTAAGTGCTTAGCTTTTGAAAAAGTTTCAAAACTTACATGGTTTGAATATGTACCTTGGCATATGGCTAGATAGCACCAATTAGGGATTAAGTCAAGTAATTCCTAGGCTTTAGGATGCCTAAGCCGTGGCTGCCCTAGGGGCATTAGGACTAAGTTTTAGTTCTAATTTAGTTAAGTTTGTGTTGTTAAGGTTAGGTGCTTAAGATGCAGCGTGAAGTGCGACTTGGCGATTATTTGGATTACCTTGCTTGGATTGTTAAAGCGCCCAAGGTAAGGAAATTCTTATATAATGAGTTTGGGCTTTTCGCCTTGTTTGTTGCTTGTTTGATTGTTTGATAGTGTGGTAGTACTTGTAGTACTTTTATGTGTTGTTGGAAATGTTGTAGCATGCTTTTGGCCTGCGTGTAAATTGAATTGTATTGCGTGACTTAAATCTTGTTTGAGTGATTTGATTAGACTTGAAGTTGATGAAAGCTGTGGAGCATGTTGTAGCCTATTGAATTGTTATATCTTTGTTGAAATGCTATAGCATGTTGTTGGCCTGTGAGGCATTATGATTGATGTTGTTTTCCATGAATCAAGTAGGATTTAAATGGAATTTGGTATTGACTTGGAATATGAAAATATTGTTGTTGATGATGGATTAATTAATAATGCGTTGATCATTTGCTATTGGTTGACGATTTACATCGGTAAATCGATGCGATTCCACTGGCCAGTTCGATTTAAGTAAGCAAATTGTTAAGGGCATTTTGATTTAAAAGTAGCGTGAAGGTTTTAGTATAACTAGCCAAAGCTTGCAAGGAAATTTCAATGGAATGATAGTAAAGAAAAGAATTTGAAATAAAAAGTGCGATTTGCAGCGGTTGAGTTAAATGATGCGCTGGGAAATTACGGCTAGGAAAGACTTGGTAATTAAGAGTGTTCGCACCACCTCTCTTTCTGGGAATTCTTCGATGTGTTATTTAACACAACTAGGGTTTCAACGACCTAGAACTAAAGAGTATTTTCAGATACATAGGAGTGATATAAGAATAGAGAAAGAGAGTTCAAAGATCGAGTTTTGAAAGATTAAATCATAGGGAACCTAGTGTTCCTATTGAGCATATGGACTATGTGTCTGTCTTTGGGATTTAATGTCTGTTTGCGTGCATTTTCTTGGTTTAGGATTGGACCTAGTGTTCGGTATGGCGTGCCTAGTACCTTAACCTAAAAGTTGATCCTAGTGTTCCGCATTACGTGCCTAGAGTTCTGATCTGAGATTAAGACTAGCGTTCCGCAATTGAACACCCGGACTTTGTGTCCTGTGTTTGCACTCTAAGTAATTGTTAAAGGTATTTTGGTTTAAAAATAAGCATGAGGGTTGTAGTATGACTAGCCTAAGCTTATAGATAAGTAGAAATGGAACCATGCTAGATAAAGAATTTGATGAAACTCGGGTTCCAACGACCCAAAGCTAAATGAGTTATCTATTTTGGTACAACCTCACCTAGGTAATACAAGAATTGGAAGCATGAAAATTCACTAAGTAGAGTGAGTGAGTTGAGGTGTCGTCGATCCGCATTGATTAATTAAAACATAACTCGGGCGCTCCCTACGGTGAGCATGCCATGTTGTTGAATTTGTTTGGATGTATACTGACCATTGAGCATCGACACTCGGAGCGTTTAATTGTCTTCAGGACTTCAAAAGGGCGAGTTGTCCTTTGCATGCCGATGTGGCGAAAGCCTAATGTGTGGCAAGCCTTTGTGTGCAATACCCTTGGTAGGGAGTTGATTTGGGCGTTGGGAAATAAAGTTCCTCGTCTCTGTGACCTTGTTTAAGGCTGCAGTGTATACACAAACTAGCCATCTTTGCATTGACATGCATAGCTAACGCATTTATGATATGTGAGGAATTGTTGATGAATTGGATATTGTGATGACTTGATCACTTATCTGTTGATAGACTTGCACTGCTCACATGCAATGGTTGATATTGTAGTGACTTGATTGTTGATCTGTTGGTTGTTTTGTTTGCTCACATGCCATGCTTGATATACCATCTTGATTGTGTGCGGTCTATTAAGTATGTATATGTAAATAAAGAATGTTGTTGTATTATATATGTATATATCGTTTGCATGCGACATAGCCTATGATAAACTCGTGGACAAAGGATTTACCCTTACCTTTGTTGTTGGATTGGATGTCCTTATGGATGTCACTTCCGGATGGAGTTCGATGGCGGTTGCGACTTCATCTTTTAGGAGCATTGAAGATTGAGCGGTGGAGGAAGATTCCTCTGAGTACTTCGTGTTTGATCTTCTTTGTTGTTTCTCGATAAGAGTTATAGTTGTCGACCCGACAGCTTAGGATTTTGTATTGATTGTTTCGTAATTACTCTTTTGAGAGAACCTCGCCTTAGTGCGAAATGATTATGTTATGTGAAGTATTATTTGTGATGCATTATACTCGATAATTGCAAAAGTTTGAATTGACATCATTTAGAAAAGCTGTAGTACTCTATGTCTCATTTTGAAAAGGGTTTCAAAGGAAAGAATATGAAAAAGAAAAAAAAAATTACTGCTGTTTTTCCATTGCGAAATACATAAGAGTACTCTTTAACCAAGCATACAAGCATTAAATGTTTTGACATTAGATTGGGTTGCCTGATGGCGCTCAGAAATCGGGGTGTTACATTAAGTGGTATCAGGCGATTCGGTTCTAACTTAGGACCGCTTTGTCTAAGTGGCCTAGATTTTTGGGAATTGTCGGGTATAAGTTTGTTATGCCTAGGTTATGTGAACTTTGTTTGTGATTGTTTGTAATGTTTCCTAGTTGAAGCAGTGTGATATTGTGTGAAATTGTGTGCGATCATCTCAGATGATTGAATTTGTTGTGGGGATTTTGGTTAGTTTACTTCGTAGAAATTCGATGCCTTCGGGACGAACAAGTCTCTCTCTAGAGCTTGTAGCAGAGCGTGAATCACGTGGTCGAGTGATAGTGCGAATAGCAATTCTTTGTCGCTGCTTGATTCTTGTGAAGAATCAACACGATTGGCTAAGACAACGAGCGGAGGAGCAAGCTATTGGAAGGTCGATTAGGCGGATTATCTGGACCAAACAAAGATGAAGACATCAACAAGAAGCACCTTATTTCTATCCTCGGAAATCACCGCGGCGGATTGTCTTGTGGCATAGGCTATTGGGAATGGCCAGGAGTTGAAGTGGAGCCATGCGTTAATGTGGAAGCAAGGAGCGATTAGGTGAAGAATACTCATTGAAGGACCGACTATGTTGTATTTGCAAGTAGCTAGGACATATTTTTAAGGACTATCAATTGCCAAATGTGGATCTTTGCGAAGGTTGCGTGCCCAACTCTTTGGAGGATATGTCTACATGATAGACAATCACAAGTATCAATAGCCAGAAGACGCACTACTTCAGCGGTGAAGATGAAGAGCACAACGTTAACGATAATCCAACCACGGAAGGATTATGCTTTAGCGCAAGGAATTGGGATATCTATCCGAGGCGCAAAGTACCACGGTGAGTCGATTGTCGACAATGTTGAAACTACAAGACCAACCACTAAGGAGCGTGTCTACACCCCAGTAGATCGAGAGAACTCATCATCTGAAGACTTCATCTCGGAAATGCGACACAATGGAGTGGCGGGCCGAGATTCTGAGAGGGATTATCCGTAGGTGACGCTATAATTATCGTATTATATGTATTATGGTGTGTGCGTGGTTCTAAATATAGAACACATAAGTGTTTTAACTCTATGGCGTATTTTAGTATTATATTAGATTCCAAAATCCAAATTTTTATTATATTTTGGTATTATGATATATGTTATTGTGATTATTCGTGAAATTATTAATGTGATTATTCATGAAATTATTATCTGCGAATATTTTAGAAGCGCGTTGAATTAAATTTCTCTTGATAATTTATTTTCGTGATTGGTCACCAACCAAGCAACCGATTCTGCGATTACCACGACCTTTGCAAATTGGTGCGATCTGAAACCATGAGGGCTAAGTCAAGAGAACATTTTGGAGTAGGTGAGACTTAGGGAAGGAATATGGTGCATGATGACTATTGATTGGACATTTTAAAGAATCCTATCCCACCTTGTCTTTGTTCTTAAACACATTGAGGGCTTAATAGAATTTTGGGTAGGGTCACTTTTCCTTCCTTTCTTTCTTGCTAGTTTCGTCTCATTAACAAGGGGATGTGAGTCTATTATGGGTGTTGCTTTTAGTGCACACTAATCATAAGTTCCTTTCCTTACCTTTTCTTGTGAGTTATCTTATTTTCTTTGACCATTGGCCAACCACACTTATATATAAGGGGAGAGGAGTTTGTTTTCATTCTTAGTTTGAAGTGTGGTGAGTTTTTGTGTGAGAAAAACCAAACCTTCATCTTCTTGTTTCTCCTGCAAACCGAGCCTTAGGATGATTTTTGTGATGGATCCTCTCACATTTCTGAATGTAATAATGTTGTTAGTGATTTTGTGGTTGTTAATCGTGGCAATCCTCCTCTGTCTTCATGATTCCAAACCGCGGGTTCTGGAAGGTTTTAGAGTTTCGTTGATGTGAGCATGTAGCGTAACCCGATGTCGTCGTGGCTATGTTCGTATTTGTGCGTGTTCGTGATTTATGCGTGTTCGTGACCGTGTTTGTGATTGTGTTCGTGATCGTAGATTGGAATAAAGCGTCATTAGCGAGGACTTCTTCAACATGGGCGTGCGATATTGTGTTTTGTAATCGTTTAAGTTGATGATGTAGTGCCTTACTTTAGTAAGGATATATGAATAAAATGTATGCTTTGTGTTTGATTATTGAGTGAAAAATTATTATGTTGTATTAAATTTCAAAGTTCATATTTATGATATGTTTAGTATTAAGTTATGACTTTTCATCATTTTGGTGTTGTTTTGGTTTATAAGTTAATTTTCGAGAATGAAATTTTTTTAAGGAGGGTGGTAATGTAACATCCCAATTTTTATGAAAATTATTTTGTAGTTCCAACTACTTGAAAATAAATCGTAGAGAGTCATGACCTCAATGGTTTGTTAAAAGTATGAAGAACAACAAAGATTTATTGTGAACAATTTCTTGTTTTAACAATTAATTGATTAAGAGACGAGTGTAGGCATTATCTTTGTTTTTAATATGAATTAATATCGAAAAATGTGAAAGATTGTTGTTTGATTAAAGAAAATTATTTTATTGAATGAAAAATAATTTTAGGACTTAATAGTTATTTTTAAGTCATAGTTTGGATTTTTATTATTTAGTTATAGTATTAATCGTCTGTTTTATGTCATATTTAATATGACTATTATTTTAATGATTTTGTTTTGATAATTTTATTGATTGAATAATATCTATATGATAAGAGAAATTGAAATTAGTGATCCTCACTAATTCTACAGTTTTTATTACTGTGCGAGAATTACATTGAATTACTGTAGTAGATAGGCTATTGTGTGTGTTTCTAACTGAAACATGCCCAAACGTGATCCAAATTTTATAAAATTTTAGATCTTAGTATTTTCCAATATTTAGGATTTATTGTAATTTTTCTAGAAATTTTGGGCATCAGAAAATATTTAGTGTATTTTCTATGGCCGAGCTGCTAATTGCGGCGTTTAGGTTAGCATTTAGAAAACGAGATACATAGATACTTTTCTTATGCCACGAGGAATATTTGTGATTTTTGGGTGTGGGGTTATAATTAGAAATATTTTTGGAGTTTTTATTATTAAAACCTAATATCTGTGGCTTGTGCCTTGGGTTGGCGAGGCGTGTGAAAGCGAAACATCTAGATATTTTGGGCCAAGGGGATGTATGGCAGCTGCACGTGTGCTAGGGAGCTGAACATGGACCTTTAGAACCTTCCATGACATGTGTTTTCTTATGATTGGTTAATTAGTAATTTGTAGGTAGTTAACTTAGTTAGTTAGTAACTAATTGGTTAAGTTGGAACTAAATGTACAATTTCCTTCCATCCATATCCCTCAAAATTTCGTGGCTGATCTCCTTCCTTAGACACCATCTTCATCATTTCTTCCATTGTTGAAAACTTGAGAAAAAATTCTAGAAAGAGAAAGTGATTTAGGTGCATAAACTAGTGATTTTGGAAGCCAAATCCTAATCCTTTCTCCTTTCTTCTTGTTCCATCATCTCCATCATTGTGGTAAGCTTATCCTCCTTCTCTTCATGGCTGCATGGATGGTTTTTCATGGTATTAGTATTGTTCTCATAATTTTAATGTTGATTTTGAAGGATTTGGTGTAAAGCTTGCACCTTTGTTCCCTTCCTTCTCAATCCTTGTCCAATCCCCATCTAATCTCTTGGTAAGCCTCATGATTATCCTCTTATCCCTCTTGAGTTCATGAAATGGGTTTGCATGATTCTTAGAGTTGTTTTTGAATTTAAGTGTTTGATTTGGCTAGATTTGCATGATTAGCCATAAAGCCCTTTGTTTTCTTCCAAGATTAGCTTTGTATTTGGTATTTAAAATTTAGGAACCCTAACCTTTGAGCTTGGCCGAACCTAGGGGGGGCTGATTAAGGGACTTGTTTTGGTTTGATTTAGTTGTTTTGAAGTTAGATCTTGCAAGGTTTTAGTTAATACACTTAAATCTAGCCTTATAAGCATATTAAGCAAGTTTTGTAAAATCATATTGGTAAACTTAGGGGCTGGAGCCGTGGCCTTTAGGCATGATTTTGATGATGATCTAAGTGGTTTTAAGTGTATCAAAGTGTGTAAAAAGGTTGGTTTTTGAGTGGGACTTTAAAACTATAAGGATTGTTATGTTTGAAACTTTGAAAAATTGTTTGAAAACAATTTTATTTGGGGCTGTTTATACCTATTAAAAACAGTGGCTATGATCAAGTTTTTGATGATGTTTTAGCTTGTTTTTAAAGTATGTTAGATGTTAAGGAAGTTGGTTAATTGTTGTAGGAATTGAATGATAGGAAATGCTTTGTTTTGGAAATGAAAAATTGAAAAGTTTGGGTTTGTTTTTGAGTAACTAAAACCGTGGCCTTCATGCTAGTTCTAAACATTGTTTTAAGTTGATTTGTGTCCTTAAAATGGTGTAAGAATTGGCCAAGAATTTGATTTAGCAAAACAATTCAAAGAAGCATGATTTTGGAAAAAGTTCTGGGGTATGTCTTAAGAATTGTTTTAAGCTTGTAATGAATTTATTCTAGAATTTTTGTGACATGTTTTAATGCTTTAAAAAGTGATTCAAAATTGGCAAAACACTATTCATTTGGTAAAACACTATTCCAATTGGTAAGTTTTGGGTTTTGATATTTTCTAAGTGCTTAGCTTTTGAAAAAGTTTCAAAACTTGCATGGTTTGAATATGTACCTTGGCATATGGCTAGATAGCACCAATTAGGGATTAAGTCAAGTAATTCCTAGGCTTTAGGATGCCTAAGCCGTGGCTGCCCTAGGGGCATTAGGACTAAGTTTTAGTTCTAATTTAGTTAAGTTTGTGTTGTTAAGGTTAGGTGGCTTAAGATGCAGCGTGAAGTGCGACTTCGTGATTATTTCGGATTCCCTTGCTTGGATTGTTAAAGCGCCCAAGGTAAGGGAAATTCTTATATAATGAGTTTGGGCTTTTCGCCTTGTTTGTTTCTTGTTTGATTGTTTGATAGTGTGGTAGTACTTGTAGTACTTTTATGTGTTGTTGGAAATGTTGTAGCATGCTTTTGGCCTGCGTGTAAATTGAATTGTATTGCGTGACTTAAATCTTGTTTGAGTGATTTGATTAGACTTGAAGTTGATGAAAGCGTGGAGCATGTTGTAGCCTATTGAATTGTTATATCTTTGTTGAAATGCTATAGTATGTCGTTGGCCTGTGAGGCATTATGATTGATGTTGTTTTCCATGAATCAAGTAGGATTTAAATGGAATTTGGTATTGACTTGGAATATGAAAATATTGTTGTTGATGATGGATTAATTAATAATGCGTTGATCATTGCTATTGGTTGACGATTTACATCGGTAAATCGATGCGATTCCACAAGCGAATTCGATTTCGTAAGCAAATTGTTAAGGGCATTTTGATTTAAAAGTAAGCGTGAAGGTTTTAGTATAACTAGCCAAAGCTTGCAAGGAAATTTCAATGGAATGATAGTAAAGAAAAGAATTTGAAATAAAAAGTACGATTTGCAGCGGTTGAGTTAAATGATGCGCTGGGAAATTACGGCTAGGAAAGACTTGGTAATTAAGAGTGTTAGCACCACCTCTCTTTCTGGGAATTCTTCCAGTGTGTTATTTAACACAACTAGGGTTTCAACGACCTAGAACTAAAAGAGTATTTTCAGATACATAGGAGTGATATAAGAATAGAAAGAGAGTTCAAAGATCGAGTTTTTGAAAGATTAAATCATAGGGAACCTAGTGTTCCTATTGAGCATATGGACTATGTGTCTGTCTTTGGGATTTAATGTCCTGTTTGCGTGCGCATTTTCTTGGTTTAGGATTGGACCTAGTGTTCCGTATGGCGTGCCTAGTACCTTAACCTAAAAGTTGATCCTAGTGTTCCGCATTACGTGCCTAGAGTTCTGATCTGAGATTAAGACTAGCGTTCCGCAATTGAACACCCGGACTTTGTGTCCTGTGTTTGCACTCTAAGTAATTGTTAAAGGTATTTTGGTTTAAAAATAAGCATGAGGGTTGTAGTATGACTAGCCTAAGCTTATAGATAAGTAGAAATGGAACCATGCTAGATAAAGAATTTGATGAAACTCGGGTTCCAACGACCCAAAGCTAAATGAGTTATCTATTTTGGTACAACCTCACCTAGGTAATACAAGAATTGGAAGCATGAAAATTCACTAAGTAGAGTGAGTGAGTTGAGGTGTCGTCGATCCGCATTGATTAATTAAAACATAACTCGGGCGCTCCCTACGGTGAGCATGCCATGTTGTTGAATTTGTTTGGATGTATCTTGACCATTGAGCATTGACACTCGGGCGTTTGATTGTCTTGAGGACTTCAAAAGGATGAGTTGTCCTTTGCATGCGTGTGGCGAAAGCCTAATGTGTGGCAAGCCTTTGTGGCCATACCCTTGGTAGGGAGTTGATTTGGGCGTTGGGAAATAAAGTTCCTCGTCTCTGCGACCTTGTTTAAAATTGCAGTGTATACACAAACTAGCCATCTTGCATTGACATGCATAGCTAACGCATTTATGATATGTGAGGAATTGTTGATGAATTGGATATTGTGATGACTTGATCAACTTATCTGTTGATAGACTTACTGCTCACATGCAATGGTTGATATTGTAGTGACTTGATTGTTGATCTGTTGGTTGTTTTGTTTGCTCACATGCCATGCTTGATATACCATCTTTGATTGTGTGCGGTCTATTAAGTATGTATATGTAAATAAAAGAATGTTGTTGTATTATATATGTATATATCGTTTGCATGCGACATAGCCTATGATAAACTTCGTGGACAAAGGATTTACCCTTACCTTTGTTGTTGGATTGGATGTCCTTATGGATGTCACTTCCGGATGGAGTTCGATGGCCGTTGCGACTTCATCTTTTAGGAGCATTGAAGATTGAGCGGTGGAGGAAGATTCCTCTGAGTACTTCGTGTTTGATCTTCTTGTTTGTTTCTCGATAAGAGTTATAGTTGTCGGCCGACTTAGCTTAGGATTTTGTATTGATTGTTTAAGTAATTACTCTTTTGAGAGAACCTCGCCTTAGTGCGAAATGATTATGTTATGTGAAGTATTATTTGTGATGCATTATACTCGATAATTGCAAAAGTTTGAATTGACATCATTTAGAAAAGCGTAGTACTCTATGTCTCATTTTGAAAAGGGTTTCAAAGGAAAGAATATGAAAAAGAAAAAAATTACTCCTGTTTTCCATTCTGAAATACATAAGAGTACTCTTTAACCCAAAGCATACAAGCATTAAATGTTTTCAGCATTAGATTGGGTTACCTGATGGCGCTCAGAAATCGGGGTGTTACATTAAGTGGTATCGAGGCTTGATTCGGTTCTTAGGACCGCTTTGTCTAAGGCCTAGATTTTTGGGAATTGTCGGGTATAAGTTTGTTATGCCTAGGTTATGTGAACTTTGTTTGTGATTGTTTGTAATGTTTCCTAGTTGAAGCAGGTGTGATATTGTGTGAAATTGTGTGCGATCATCTCGGATGATTGAATTTGTTATTGGGGATTTTGGTTAGTTTACTTCGTAGAAATTCGATGCCTTCGGACGAACAAGTCTCTCTCTAGAGCTTGTAACTTAGACGTGAATCACGTAATTCGGTGATAGTCTGAATAGCAATTCTTGTCGCTGTGGATTCTGTGAAGAATCAACACGATTGGCTAAGACAACGAGCGGAGGAGCAAGCTATTGGAAGGTCGGTTAGGCGGATTATACGGACCAAACAAAGATGAAGACATCAACAAGAAGCACCTTATTTCTATCCTCAGGAAATCACCGCGGCCAGGATTGTCTTGTGGCATAGGCTATTGGGAATGGCCAGGAGTTGAAGTGGAACCGTCGTTAATGTGGAAGCAAGGAGCGATTAGTGAAGAATACTCATTGAAGGACCGACTATGTTGTATTTGCAAGTAGCTAGGACATATTTTTAAGGACTATCAATTGCCAAATGTGGATCTTTGCGAAGGTTGCGTGCCCAACTCTTGGAGGATATGTCTACATGATAGACAATCACAAGTATCAATAGCCAGAAGGCGCACTACTTCAACGGTGAAGATGAAGAGCACAACGTTAACGATAATCCAACCACGGAAGGATTATGCTTTAATCGCAAGGAATTGGGATATCTATCCGAGAGGCGCAAAGTACCACGAGTGAGTCGATTGTCGACAATGTTGAAACTACAAGACCAACCACTAAGGAGCGTGTCTACACCCCAAGTAGATCGAGAGAACTCATCATCGAAGACTTCATCTCGAAATGCGACACAATGGAGTGGCGGGCCGAGATTTACGAGAGGGATTATCCGTAGGTGACGCTATAATTATCGTATTATATGTATTATGGTGTGTGCGTGGTTCTAAATATAGAACACATAAGTGTTTTAACTCTATGACGTATTTTAGTATTATATTAGATTCCAAAATCCAAATTTTTATTATATTTTGGTATTATGATATATGTTATTGTGATTATTCGTGAAATTATTAATGTGATTATTCATGAAATTATTATACGCGAATATTTTAGAGCGCGTTGAATTAAATTTCCCTTGATAATTTATTTTCGTGATTGGTCACCAACCAAGCAACCGATTCTGCGATTACCTGACATCGCAAATTGGTGCGATGCGAGAAACCATGAGGGCTAAGTCAAGAGAACATTTTGGAGTAGGTGAGACTTAGGGAAGGAATATGGTGCATGATGACTATTGATTGGACATTTTAAAGAATCCTATCCCACCTTGTCTTTGTTCTTAAACACATTGAGGGCTTAATAGAATTTTGGGTAGGGTCACTTTTCCTTCCTTTCTTTCTTGCTAGTTTCGTCTCATTAACAAGGGGGGATGTGAGTCTATTATTGGTGTTGGTTTTAGTGGAGAGTAATCATAAGATTCCTTCCTTATCTTTTCTTGTGAGTTATCTTATTTTCTTTGACCATTGGCCAACCACACTTATATATAAGGGGAGAGGAGTTTGTTTTCATTCTTAGTTTGAAGTGTGGTGAGTTTTTGTGTGAGAAAAACCAAACCTTCATCTTCTTGTTTCTCCTGCAAACCGTGAGCCTTAGGATGATTTTTGTGATGGATCCTCTCACATTTCTGAATGTAATAATGTTGTTAGTGATTTTGTGGTTGTTAATCGTGGCAATCCTCCTCTGTCTTCATGATTCCAAACCGCGGGTTCCTGGAAGGTTTTAGAGTTTCGTTGATGTGAGCATGTAGCCGTAACCCAGTGTCGTCGTGGCTATGTTCGTGACTGTGCGTGTTCGTGACTGTACGTGTTCGTGACCGTGTTTGTGATTGTGTTCGTGATCGTAGATTGGAATAAAGCGTCATTCGAGGACTTCTTCAACATGGACGTGCAGTATTGTGTTTTGTAAACGTTTAAGTTGATGATGTAGTGCCTTACTTTAGTAAGGATATATGAATAAAATGTATGCTTTGTGTTTGATTATTGAGTGAAAAATTATTATGTTGTATTAAATTTCAAAGTTCATATTTATGATATGTTTAGTATTAAGTTATGACTTTTCATCATTTTGGTTTTGTTTTGGTTTATAAGTTAATTTTCGAGGACTAAATTTTTTTAAGGAGGGTGGTAATGTAACATCCCAATTTTTATGAAAATTATTTTTTAGTTCAAACTACATGAAAATAAATCGTAGAGAGTCATGACCTCAATGGTTTGTTAAAAGTATGAAGAACAACAAAGATTTATTGTGAACAATTTCTTGTTTTAACAATTAATTGATTAAGAGGCAGTGTAGGCATTATCTTGTTTTTAATATGAATTAATATCGAAAAATGTGAAAGATTGTTGTTTAATTAAAGAAAATTATTTTATTGAATGAAAAATAATTTTAGGACTTAATAGTTATTTTTAAGTCATAGTTTGGATTTTTATTATTTAGTTATAGTATTAATCGTCTGCATTTTATGTCATATTTAATATGACTATTATTTTAATGATTTTGTTTTGATAATTTTATTGATTGAATAATATCTATATGATAAGAGAAGTTGAAATTAGTGATCCTCACTAATTTACAGTTTTTATTACGCTGCGAGAATTATGTTGAATTACTGTAGTAGATAGGCTATTTTGTGTGTTTTTAACTGAACCATCCACAAACGTGATCCAAATTTTATAAAATTTGAGATCTTAGCATTTTCCAATATTTAGGATTTATTGTAATTTTTCTAGAAATTTTGGGCATCAGAAAATATTTAGTGTATTTTCTATGGCCGAGACTACTAATTGCGACGTTTAGGTTAGCATTTTGAGAAAACGAGATACATAGATACTTTTCTTATGCCACGAGGAATATTTGTGATTTTTGGGTGTGGGGTTATAATTAGAAATATTTTTGGAGTTTTTATTATTAAAACCTAATATACGCTAAACGCCACAAGACTTGGCCGAGCTTGAGAGGCGTGACGAAACAAAATATCTAGATATTTTGGGCCAAGGGGGATGTATGGCAGCTGCACATGTGCTAGGGGAGCTGAATATGGACCTTTAGAACCTTCCATGACATGTGTTTTATTATGATTGGTTAATTAGTAATTTGTAGGTAGTTAACTTAGTTAGTTAGTAACTAATTGGTTAAGTTGGAACTAAATGAACAATTTCCTTCCATCCATATCCCTCAAAATTTCGTGGCTGATCTCCTTCCTTAGACACCATCTTCATCATTTCTTCCATTGTTGAAAACTTGAGAAAAAAAAATTCTAGAAAGAGAAAGTGATTTAGGTGCATAAACTAGTGATGTTGGAAGCCAAATCCTAATCCTTTCTCCTTCCTTCTTGTTCCATCATCTCCATCATTGTGGTAAGCTTATCCTCCTTCTCTTCATGGCTGCCATGGATGGTTTTTCATGGTATTAGTATTGTTCTCATAATTTTAATGTTGATTTTGAAGGATTTGGTGTAAAGCTTGCACCTTTGTTCCCTTCCTTCTCAATCCTTGTCCAATCCCCATCTAATCTCTTGGTAAGCCTCATGATTATCCTCTTATCCCTCTTGAGTTCATGAAATGGGTTTGCATGATTCTTAGAGTTGTTTTTGAATTTAAGTGTTTGATTTGGCTAGATTTGCATGATTAGCCATAAAGCCCTTTGTTTTCTTCCAAGATTAGCTTTGTATTTGGTATTTAAAATTTAGGAACCCTAACCTTTGAGCTTGGCGAACCTAGGGGGGGCTGATTAAGGGACTTGTTTTGGTTTGATTTAGTTGTTTTGAAGTTAGATCTTGCAAGGTTTTAGTTAATACACTTAAATCTAGCCTTATAAGCATATTAAGCAAGTTTTGTAAAATCATATTGGTAAACTTAGGGGCTGGAGCCGTGGCCTTTAGGCATGATTTTGATGATGATCTAAGTGGTTTTAAGTGTATCAAAGTGTGTAAAGGTTGGTTTTTGAGTGGGACTTTAAAACTATAAGGATTGTTATGTTTGAAACTTTGAAAAATTGTTTGAAAACAATTTTATTTGGGGCTGTTTATACCTATTAAAAACAGTGGCTATGATCAAGTTTTTGATGATGTTTTAGCTTGTTTTTAAAGTATGTTAGATGTTAAGGAAGTTGGTTAATTGTTGTAGGAATTGAATGATAGGAAATGCTTTGTTTTGGAAATGAAAAATTGAAAAGTTTGGGTTTGTTTTTGAGTAACTAAAACCGTGGCCTTCATGCTAGTTCTAAACATTGTTTTAAGTTGATTTGTGTCCTTAAAATGGTGTAAGAATTGGCCAAGAATTTGATTTAGCAAAACAATTCAAAGAAGCATGATTTTGGAAAAAGTTCGGGTATGTCTTAAGAATTGTTTTAAGCTTGTAATGAATTTATTCTAGAATTTTTGTGACATGTTTTAATGCTTTAAAAAGTGATTCAAAATTGGCAAAACACTATTCATTTGGTAAAACACTATTCCAATTGGTAAGTTTTGGGTTTTGATATTTTCTAAGTGCTTAGCTTTTGAAAAAGTTTCAAAACTTGCATGGTTTGAATATGTACCTTGGCATATGGCTAGATAGCACCAATTAGGGATTAAGTCAAGTAATTCCTAGGCTTTAGGATGCCTAAGCCGTGGCTGCCCTAGGGGCATTAGGACTAAGTTTTAGTTCTAATTTAGTTAAGTTTGTGTTGTTAAGGTTCGTGCTTAAGGTACGCGCGTGAAGTGCGACTTGACGATTATTTCGGATTACCTTGCTTGGATTGTTAAAGTGCCCAAGGTAAGGGAAATTCTTATATAATGAGTTTGGGCTTTTCGCCTTGTTTGTTGCTTGTTTGATTGTTTGATAGTGTGGTAGTACTTGTAGTACTTTTATGTGTTGTTGGAAATGTTGTAGCATGCTTTTGGCCCTGCGTGGCAAATTGAATTGTATTGCGTGACTTAAATCTTGTTTGAGTGATTTGATTAGACTTGAAGTTGATGAAAGCGTGGAGCATGTTGTAGCCTATTGAATTGTTATATCTTTGTTGAAATGCTATAGCATGTCGTTGGCCTGTGAGGCATTATGATTGATGTTGTTTTCCATGAATCAAGTAGGATTTAAATGGAATTTGGTATTGACTTGGAATATGAAAATATTGTTGTTGATGATGGATTAATTAATAATGCGTTGATCGATTGCTATTGGTTGACGATTTACATCGGTAAATCGATGCGATTCCACAATTCGATTTCGTAAGCAAATTGTTAAGGGCATTTTGATTTAAAAGTAAGCGTGAAGGTTTTAGTATAACTAGCCAAAGCTTGCAAGGAAATTTCAATGGAATGATAGTAAAGAAAAGAATTTGAAATAAAAAGTACGATTTGCAGCGGTTGAGTTAAATGATGCGCTGGGAAATTACGGCTAGGAAAGACTTGGTAATTAAGAGTGTTCGCACCACCTCTCTTTCTGGGAATTCTTCCAAAGTGTGTTATTTAACACAACTAGGTTTCAACGACCTAGAACTAAAAGAGTATTTTCAGATACATAGGAGTGATATAAAAATAGAAAGAGAGTTCAAAGATCGAGTTTTTGAAAGATTAAATCATAGGGAACCTAGTGTTCCTATTGAGCATATGGACTATGTGTCTGTCTTTGGGATTTAATGTCCTGTTTGCGTCGCATTTTCTTGGTTTAGGATTGGACCTAGTGTTCCGTATGGCGTGCCTAGTACCTTAACCTAAAAGTTGAGCCTAGTGTTCCGCATTCACGTGCCTAGAGTTACGATCTGAGATTAAGACTAGCGTTCATGATTGAGCACCGGACTTTGTGTCCTGTGTTTGCACTCTAAGTAATTGTTAAAGGTATTTTTGGTTTAAAAATAAGCATGAGGGTTGTAGTATGACTAGCCTAAGCTTATAGATAAGTAGAAATGGAACCATGCTAGATAAAGAATTTGATGAAACTCGGGTTCCAACGACCCAAAGCTAAATGAGTTATCTATTTTGGTACAACCTCACCTAGGTAATACAAGAATTGGAAGCATGAAAATTCACTAAGTAGAGTGAGTGAGTTGAGGTGTCGTCGATCCGCATTGATTAATTAAAACATAACTCGGGCGCTCCCTACGGTGAGCATGCCATGTTGTTGAATTTGTTTGGATGTATACTGACCATTGAGCATCGACACTCGGAGCGTTTGATTGTCTTCAGGACTTCAAAAGGACGAGTTGTCACTGCATGCCCGTGTGGCAGAAAGCCTAATGTGTGGCAAGCCTTTGTGGCAATACCCTTGGTAGGGGAGTTGATTTGGACGTTGGGAAATAAAGTTCCTCGTCTCTGCTGACCTTGTTTAAGAATTTGCAGTGTATACCTGAAACTAGCCATCTTGCATTGACATGCATAGCTAACCGCATTTATGATATGTGAGAAATTGTTGATGAATTGGATATTGTGATGACTTGATCACTTATCTGTTGATAGACTTGCCTGCTCACATGCAATGGTTGATATTGTAGTGACTTGATTGTTGATCTGTTGGTTGTTTTGTTTGCTCACATGCCATGCTTGATATACCATGCTGATTGTGTGCGGTCTATTAAGTATGTATATGTAAATAAAAGAATGTTGTTGTATTATATATGTATATATCGTTTGCATGCGACATAGCCTATGATAAACTCGTGGACAAAGGATTTACCCTTGCACTGTTGTTGGATTGGATGTCCTTATGGATGTCACTTCCAGATGGAGTTCGGTAGCCGTTGCAGCTTCATCTTTTAGGAGCATTGAAGATTGAGCCAGTGGAGGAAGATTCCTCTGAGTACTTCGTGTTTGATCTTGGCGAAAGTTTCTCGAAGAAGAGTTATAGTTGTCACCGACTTAGCTTAGGATTTTGTATTGATTGTTTCGTAATTACTCTTTTGCAGAACCTCGCCTTAGTGCGAAATGATTATGTTATGTGAAGTATTATTTGTGATGCATTATACTCTGATAATTGCAAAAGTTTGAATTGACATCATTTAGAAAACTGTAGTACTCTATGTCTCATTTTGAAAAGGGTTTCAAAGGAAAGAATATGAAAAAGAAAAAAAAAATTACTCCTGTTTTTCCATTGCGAAATACATAAGAGTACTCTTTAACCGAAAGCATACAAGCATTAAATGTTTTCAGCATTAGATTGGGTTGCACAGTAGCGCTCCGAAATCGGGGTGTTACACAAGGAAACAAAGGGGAAAAAGCTTGCTCTTATACTCACTTGATAGGCCAAGAAGAGGATGATATCTAGAGGAAGAAATTAGATGAAGATGGTGTTGGGGAAGTAGGAAGGATTCATGCTAAAGAGAGGGATGAAGGAAGCCATGGAAGTGGTCTTATTTTCTCACTTTTCTCTCCAACAATGGAAGCAAATGAAAGTGATAAAATGAGAGTGTGGGGGGTGGGGTGCTCTCGGCCTGATTTAGGGGGTTAGAGAGAGTATTTTTTTTTTAATCCAAGCTTTTACTTGCCTAAGAATAACTTAGTAAAAGTATCTCCTAATTAACCACCAAAGGTGTGACACCTAAACACTATAAAGTAAGATTCTAATCTAATCACCAAGTCTAAATATCTAATCTCTCTCTTCTCATGATTACCCCCTAATCCTAGAGTTTTGAGTGTTCTAAAAATACGACATCGGGTAATCGCGTTGCCGATTAATTTTTTCGCCGATTAATCGCGAAAATTAAGTTACTTAGATATTAATTTACTGTGTGGTAATAATTTATCATAAATAATAAAAACAATTGAAAACACTCAAACATCATCACAACAAGTTGCGTTTCGATTTTCATCGAAATCAGAATTTGTTTTAAATTTTAATGAGGATAAAAATTACCCGACGATTCAAAATACGACGAATATTCGTAAGAATTTTTCGATGATTTTTAAACCATGAATTAATATAAAATATTAATTCTTAAATTTAATTTTGTCTTGATTTAATTCACTCACTTTCTTAGTCAACAAAAATACGCGTTACCGCGTCAAGCAGAAAACTTATATAAAGTTTAATTGATGAATTCACCTTAAAAGCAACATATGTCTATGCTGTCTATTAATTTGAATTGACATCATAGATAATAATTATTTATAATAAATAAATTATTTAAAACAAGTCAAAATAATTTCTCGTACTCTCAGTAAATCATTGAGGTGATCAATCTGTACGACTTACTTTCAAGTATTCAGGATTGCTAAAACATTTTTTCTTAAAAATTGGAGTGTTGCACTAGTATATTATGATTTGTGTGTCTATATACTATTTTTATGGTATGTTTTTGTGGAAAGATGACCCTTTATTTTATCAGGCATTCTCATAGATGTCACCCAGACGATGGTGCAAGCTGGAGAGATGTAGTCACTCGAGGTCACGGCAAGCGATGCGGAGGAGGACTCCATTCGATTACTTTCTTTGAAGTCATGTTTATTAGACTTACTGTAGGAACCAGTAACCGTTGTAGGGCTGACCAGCCATATGTGTATCTAATGTACTCTTTTTGAGTTGAATTATGCATTTTTTATTTTTCCAAAAACCTTGGATCGCCTTCGTGCGAATGTTTATATATATATTCAGTTGCATGGTTATTGTGTTATTAGTTGTACATCATGTTTTGAAAAACACTATGATACTCTGATTGCTATTTTGAAAAAGGTTTGAAAAGAAAAGAAAAAATAATAGACCCATATTTTGCGAAAACCATGCAAAAGGAGTATTTTCACAAAAAACATTTTAACATTTAGAGGTCATATTAGATGAGTAGCACTCCGACAATCGGGGTGTTACATTGTGGTATTAGAGCAGTTCGCTCCTAACTGAAATGTGAGTTGGGCAGCTATAAGTGTCGAGATTTATTGGGTGTAGATTTGTTTTGTGCTAAGTTGTGTAAACTCTGAGCTGTGTGTCTGGCTTGTTATTGAGTGAGGCAACTCTGCTTATAAGTGTTTGAATTACTTCTTAATTGAAGTATTGTGTGCTGACACACCAGTTATGTGGGGTTCTGACTGGGCTAAGACCTTGTAGGAACTCAATGCCTCTGAGATGAGCGATTCTTTTTGCTGCAGCTGGAAATCCAGAGATGAATCAAGTGACCCAAGTTATGGTCGGGATGGCAGCTGCTGTTTCCCAACAGACTGTTGTGAAGAATTAACGCGACCTACTGAAACAGGAAGGAGAGGAATGAGCTACAGAGATCAAAGGATTAGTTGACTTTCGCTGCCACGAATCTCCTATGTTCTAGGGGGAGCTAAGAGATGAGATTCAGGACTCCGTGCTGCCTTTAGGAATTCAAGAATTCCAACCATTGGTGGAGAAGTGTAAAGAGGTGGAGACAATGAAGAGCAAGAGATTCAATCGTAACAATAATTCCGGAGGGCTGATTAGACCAGGTCATCAGAATCAAGGACAACATGGGAAACAACAACATAGAGATCCTTATTTTTGTCCATAGGGAAACAACTGGAAGCGGGATCCATTTTATTATAATTGTGGAAGTAGGGAGCAGGTAGTTAACAAATGCACTTCCAAGGAGTAGTTTTGTTTCAACTGCAAGGAACCTGGACATCTGTGTAGAGACTGCCAGGTACCAAAAGCTGAGTCTACTGTCAATGATGTTAGAGTTACAAGACCAACCACTAAGGGACGTGTCTACTCATTAAGCGGAGAGAAGAGCTCACCATCTAAAGACTTCATCTTGGGGAACGCGACACGAAGGAGTTATGAGTGGATAGAGACTGGAAAGAGAGATCGTCTGTAGGATACGTTATTATTATCATTTAGTATGATATTTGGCATGTAAGTGGTTCTAAATATAGACCACATAAGTATGTTGACTCTTGACATATTTTCACTATTGTACTAGATTTGAAAAATTATATTATGATTTTGAGACTATGATATGTTTCCTGCTGCTATTTTCATGGATTTGATCGAGATAAATTATATTGTAGTATTTTGATTTAGTATACGAGCGTAGTTTCGAGGACGAAACTATTTTAAGGAGGGTGGCAATGTAACTGAGACGACCCTGTTCCATTTTCCCCAAATAATTAAAATCTTAAACGAGTAATTAGGCGATATAGATATACTGAAAATATTAATTTATTCAAACTGAATATATTGTATGTAAGATTACATGTTTAAGGAACCCGTGCCTAGGGCCCACAATGTGGATGAATGCTTTCTCTTATGCGCATTGGAGAAAGTTTTGAAGATGTCAAACACAATGGATAAATGAAGACATTGATTCTATCATGTGGTTATTAGTTTATTTCTTTAATTAGTTTAGAATCATATGTAATGATCTCAAGTATGATATATAGATGAAAACTTAGAGAATGCCTTAAAAATATTAAGTCATGCATGCATAGCATTTCACATTTGATTAAAATGATTTATTGACCATTGGGCATGTTTTAAAATGGTTTTATCACTTAAAGTTCCAATGAATTGTTTCCTAAGCTCTGGATCAATTCCCATGGTCAAGGTCACTTTTCTATGCATTAATAGTGGCTTGATTCAATCCACAAGGTTCATGTTTGGATTCATGATTTTTTTTTAAAGCATTTTCATTTCTGCAATCTGAAGTAATTCCAATCACATAATTCACGATTCGAATCATGGCTGTCCAGAAACACTTCTAGTTCTGTGATTTGAAGTGTGATTCGAATCACAGAATGCTTGATTCGATTCATAGAATCCTTGAATCCATTGAAACGCATTTCTGAACTGAGTTTTACATATTTTAAGTGATATGAATCGATTCATGGACTGCTTGAATCGATTCAAGCACGTAAAATTCGGATTTGGGTTCAGTTTTGATCTATTCTTTCTATCATCATATAAAATGCATTTTAGGGGTTTTTCTCATAATACCACATTATGAAATTTACTGAGAAAACAAAGCATTCTTCTAAGCTTTCTTCTTGTTCATATTATTGAGATTCTAAGGGCTTTCATTTATAATATCTACCAGTACAAAGAGTGGGTTTTCTGATTTCGATTTCTTTCTACTTCTAATTTCTCTGTTGTGAGGGTGAGGTATCCCTAGTATTGTAAGGGTGAGGTATCCCTAAAGATTCTTGAGTGTGGTATCTCAAGTGGGTAATTTCAGAGTGTGGGATCTCTGATGTTGTAAATTCAAGAACGGTGTAAATTTTGAATTGATAGTGGAAGAAAATCTCAAGCAGTGGCTTGGGGACTAGATGTAGGCCATATTGGTTGGTGGATGAACTAGGATAAAATCCTCTGGCTTGATCTTCTTCTCCCTTAAACTATTTAATATCAGTTTTTAGGGTTTTGATAGATTTATTTGTTGTAGTGAATCATGGTTATAATTTCTCTATAATTAGTAAATTGATTTCTTGGGTAAATTTCTCTCATATTCAATATAGATAAAACCTTCACAAACCAAGTTTTCATAAAGTTTTTCGAAAATCTTGAATACTCAATTCACCCCCTTGAGTATTTTGGCCACCTGGGTAACAAGTGGTATCAGAGCAGGTATCATTGATTTTGCCTAATTTTCTTGCAAGAAAATCATGTCTTCAAAATCGTTTTATCAACCCAGTGGGTCCTATAACAAAGCCCCTATTTTTAATGGTGAAGGTTATCCCTACTGGAAATAGGGAATGAGAATTTTCATTATCTCTCATGATATTGATGTTTGGGATGCCATTGAGAATTGTCCTTTTATCCCAACTACTGAAAAAGGAAGTGTGTAAATTGAAAAACCTAGAAATGAATGGACTGATAAGGAAAAGAGAAAATTTCAACTTGATTAGAGAGCTAAAAATATCTTCACCGCCGCTTAGGCCAATATGAATTTTTTAGAGTCACCAATTGCCTAACATCCCAAGCTATGTGGGATACCCTACAAGTTACCCATGAGGGTACTAGTGAGGTGAAAAGGGCTAGAGTAAATACTCTCACACATGAGTATGAATTGTTTCGCATGAATAATGGTGAAACCATACAAGTTTTAACCGTTCTAGGTAAGACTTTTTCTAATGAGGATTTAATCAATAAAGTTTTAAGATGTTTGAGTAGGAATTGGCAACCAAAGGTGACGACAATTGCAAAATCTAGAAACTTGTCCACCATGACTTTAGCAACCTTGTTCGAGAAGATATAAGAACATGAGCTTGAGCTAAATAGGCTAACCGAGCATGAAGAAGGAGATAAGAAGAAGGAAAAGAAGAGCATTGCTCTAGTTGGCTCCTCTACAAAAGGAAAGAATGTAGTTCAAGAGCAGAGTGATGATTCTGGAAATGAAGATTCAAGTGAAGAAGACTTAGGTCACGTTGTGAAGAAGTTTGGTAAGTTTTTGAGTAAGAAAGGAAGAAAAATGAGCAACAACAAATTCCTCAACAAGTCAAAGAAGTTCACTAAGAAGGATGGGAGCACTTCAACAATAACTTGCTATGAATGCGACAAAACCGGTCACATGAAGATGGAATGTCCAATCTACCTAAAGAAGAATGAGAAAAAGACTGAGAAGCAAAAGGAAGGAAGAAGAGCTTACATTGCATGGGAAGACAACGATACAGATTCATCAAATAGTTCGAAAAATGATGAAGTGGCAACCCTAAGTCTAATGGCAACCGTCTATGAAGAAGATGAGGTAAGTAATGATGAACTTAATCCTTTACCTACATATGATTAGTTACAAAATGATTTTGATGAACTTCATGAGGAACTTGTAAAGACCACTAGACAAGTAGTTTCTCAAAAGAAAACTATACTTAGTTTAGAAAAGCAAGTTCAAAAGAAAAAGAGGAAATTAAAATTTTGAAAAGTGAAAATGAATCTTTAAAGCTTGCTCATGAAGAATCTCTTGCTAAAGCATGTCCTAATAATGATGTTATTCCTCCTTCCACATGTGAGAAATGTAGAGACCTCAAAAAGATGTTGATTATTTGAGAAAGTCTATAGTAAAGCTCACAATGGGTCGGGATTATTTGGACATGATGCTTAGTAAACAAAGGTGCACTTTTGCTAAAGGTGGTATTGGTTTCAACCCCGATACTCAAAGAAAATATTTCAAAAACCTCTTTGTTTCACCAAGCACATCTAGTAACTCACGTGTAACATATCATTATTGTGGTAGAAATGGCCATATTACACTAAATTGCAATATTAGGAAAAATGGTCTTAATAGTGGTAAAATGGTATGGATACTGTTGTGTGAAATAATAGTTGTGCAAGTATACACAATCGTGAACAAGTAATAAAGAGTATGAGAGATCGTTCCCACGAGGATTGATTACGGTTAATTTCACAAATTCCCAATTTCGTTAATCTAAGTGAGGAAACAAAGTAACAAGTAACACATTAATTTGGGGTGATGATGACAGTAATTTAAAGTGCAATTGACAGTAAAAATAACTTAAAAAGATGTGATAAAAATCTGAGAAAAACAGCTAGGATTTTAGTTCATTCATATTTTCACCAAGTTGGTTTCAGTGCCATAAGTCAGTGCCATTTGGCACTGGGCGCAGGGCACTAATGTGTGTACCTTTCAGTACTTTCACCAGGGTTAAGTAAAGGGTACCTTATGTCTAAGCCCCCATTATGTCCCCCCTTGTCTTCTAAGTGTGACCCAGAACACCCTATGAGACAGATTTCCTATGTCTAGTTTAATCAAAATTAATTAAAGTGTCCCTTAATTAATACCCCTCATATTAACTCATGAATTCAAAGATGTTACCACCTTTCAAAGACCTAACATACATGTACCCAACAAAAGTTGGCCAGACTTAGGTCAAGCATATTGTAAATAAATGCGCATGAGTCAAAGGTTCAAAGGCAAAGACTGATAGACATTCACCAACAAGGATTCAATACAAACTCACATCATCCTAGCATAAAGTATTTAGCTCATGGTGAGCTGAAAAACAAGAAAACAGAAAATAAAACCAAAGCTAATATCCATCACAGAACTGAATATCGAAATTTACAAATGGAGAAATAAAATGATAGAGCTAAGGGAAAAGAAATAGCCAAGAGCATGAAACTCCTCTTTGCCCAAGCTCCTCTCTCTAACGTGAATCTGCTCCACTGCAAATGTGCAGAAAATCAGCTCCGAAAATGGGTTAACAATGGTGGAAGATGGAGTGGTAAAGGGAGGTTGAAGATGGAATGGTGGAAGATGGTGAAAATGGAAGGAAATGGAGGAAGAAGGAGATGGAGTGTGGTTGGCGGCTGGGAGAGAGGCAAAGTGCTGCTCAATGAATTCTGAAATCCCTCTCCCTCTCGTTTCAGCAAATGTTCTACCCTATTTAGGGTTTTTCTCCAATGACCATCCCTCACTTTCATCCTTAATGGGCCTTGTTTTATCCATTTAATCACTAAGGAAACTAAGGCCCATTCACAAATAAGCACACCTTCAAAAATATAAGTGGGGACCACTGTTTCTGTCACTTAATGGCACATGGAGGCTGCCATTTTACAGCTAGAACCACTTCCAATATGAAATAATTCGCAGCTGGATGTTTTCTGAATCAGACCAGCGATAGGTGCCAAAACCGTGGTGCCATGGCACCAAACAACAACACCAGAATTTCCTGCATAATTCTGCACACTAAACCAATGACATTATTCACACTAAAATGGCACTAAAAGTGCCAAAATAGCAACTAAAACATTTTAAGCTAAACATTCCTATACTAAACTAAAATGCACACATTGAACACTTAAAAGAGCTAAATAACTCTCATTTCTAAGAGTTATCAGATACCCAAGGGATTAATTCCCAGCATTAACATTCAAGGACCCTGTAACACCCCGAGATTTGGGCCCCTTACAGCTGGGTTTTAGCACACTTATTGGCCAGCCCACACTGCAGGTATTCCATCCCGCGAATGCTACTCATAGGACTTTATTCCCCCCTTAAGGAATATTTTTGCCTTATGGAGGTTTTGAACCCACACCCAAAGGGATAAAGGTAATAGGAATCCACCTCCCATCACTAACTCAACTAGTAATTTAACACCTCAATTTTGTAAAGCTTAGTAATTAAATACACTAAGTGAATAAGGGAATTTAATCCCTAAAGATTAATGAGGTTAATAACCTCTAATCTGAGGTTTTAACACGAAAATAGGAATTTAGGGGCAGAATGGTAATTCTTCCCAATAATTAAGGAAATGCGGGACTAATTATTTATGGGTAGTATTTAAATTGATTAACTTATCTGAGGCTCCTTTGAGGACCAAAGAATAAATTATGAAATTTAAATAGGAGTTCATTGGTTAATTTTTAATAAATCATGTTGTTGACCCACCATACACCCCACTTGCCCCCATCCCACCTTAGTGCACTCCCTTTCTTCTCATTTAACCCCACACACACACACGCACAATGTGCAGAAAAAAAGAAAGGAAACGAAAAACAGAGAAAGAATAGAGAAAGAAGAAAAGGGAAGAAAGGAAGAGGAGAGAAGGGGGCGTGATCGAAAGGGAACAGGAGAAAGGAGGTGGAGCACGGCGGCTCCGGCGAGAAGGAAGGTGGCGACGTGCCACCATGAGCAAGGAGAGGGAGAGACAGAACGAGAGAGAGTGAGACTGAGAGATAAACCAAGAGAGAGAGAGATAGAGACCGAGAGAGAAAGAAGAAGAAGAAGAAGAAGAAGAAAAGGGAAATGGAGGAAAGAAAGAAGAAGAAGCAAGGATTTAAGCTTCCATGGAGATACAAGCTTGGAGGAGGAGCTTCCATGGTGGATTTTGGGTACCCAAGCCCTAAAATTTGGGGGTTTTCACCCCAAAGCATTTAGGAGCAAAGGTAACAGAGATTTCCCTAATTCAAACCTCTCTTAGGGTGTGGTAGGGTTTTTATTTTCAATTCCTAAACTTGAATGAATAATGAGTAGAAATTATGATAGTTTAGTGGGTTTGATTGAAAGAGGTTGGATGGCTGCCCCCAATCCCCTACAAATTTTATGCTTGATGTTTGAACCATTGTTTGCTCCATAGAGCTTCAATGAGAATGTGTTTTGAATGTTTATGTGAGTGTATCTAATCTCAAGTGGTGGGCAACCAAAAGCCCTTGACAGGAATGACACTAAGGTCAACTTCCTAAGTAATGCATGGTTGAATTGCTTTGAAGTTGCTTGTTTGTGGCTCTTTCACATTCATGAGTAAAGGTTTTCTCATGTGTTCATTTGAGTTCATGAAAGTTATGAATGATTGAATTATATTTGTATACTTCCTTCATTATGTAATCGCATTTGGAATATGCATAAGTTAATGTTCAAAGATGTATGTTAAATTAGAGTTTAACAATTGTTTAAGTTTATGAAGATTAAGAGAAATAAATGAATTTAATGAAGTTAAGCTTATGATTGTTGTTAGCGGCATATGAGTGTATTGTCTTGATCATATGATTTTAATAAGATGCATGATTTGGATAAATAAGGTTCACATGCATGCTAAGTATGATTCCTTGTTTATAATGTAAACTTCTTGGAATATTTAGATGATGATTATGTGGGTTAAATGTCCTAAGATGCTACTTTACTTGATTGTAAACATGCATAGAAGCATAAGCATTGTGATATATAAAAATCACTTAAGGCCCGGGCAAGACTCCTCTATTTATAGGAGAGATCGGTATGGTTAGCCTCGTGGGACGCCACTTGGAGGGTTAAAGACGTCTAACCACCATACCAAAAGCGTGTTGATTGGGGTCTATGGATCAAAGCATATGACACAAGCCCAACAACACAAAGCAAAGAAGAAAAATATGTTCTTATGTTAAAGTTGCATTTGCATTTATGTTCCATTCTTTTTTTTTTGTGAATGTAGTAAATTATGAGATGAATTGAATGTTCTAAGCTTATTAGTTTAACAAAGGTGTTTATGTTTGTATGAGTAGAATGTTTCGGCTTAAATGTCTAAATTATGTCTAACATAATAGTAAGAGTTGAAGAGAGGAGTTTTCCATACGTAGCACACCACGTATGGCTGGAAACAACGGTAAATGTTTTTACGTTAAAGTCTATGTTACTGAGTTTTATAAACTCACTATGTTGTTTTCAGGTACATAGCACTTGGAGAGGTTTAGAGCATGTGAGGATGCTCGGTCTTGCCGTCATGCGAGAGCCTAGTTACCGGATCACGTGTCAAAGTTTTGTTGAGTTTAAATGTATTTTTCTTTTGTTTACAAGTCTGTTCTAGTATTTATGTCAGATTTTGTAATTTATTTAAGTGAATTAAGTATGTTGTGAAAATATTTTAATAAGTTGCGAACTCTGAAGATAATTAAGTTTATGGAGTATCGTTTTACGAAAACTTTAGCATATCATTAACTTTAATTTAGCAGGTAATACCTTAAATAGAGTTAGGGTGTTACAGACCCAAGCAACTTTCGGTACCTAAGTCCCAACGTTAGTTGTTTTGTAGATTTGCTTGAAAGTCAATAGCAAGAATTGGTATTTGAATAATGTTTGTTCCAAGCACATGACCGGTGATAAATCAAAATTTCTATAACTTGCTCCTACAGATAGAGGTCATGTAATATATGGAGACAACATCAAAGGTAAAATCCTTCGTATTGGCAAAGTTGGTAAGTCCTCTAGTGTTAATAGATAATGTTTATATGTGGATGGATTAAAACATGATTTGCTAGTATGTTATGTGCTTGGTATGAACTTGTTTGATGTGTTGCTCTTTGCAAAATGTTCAAAGTTGTGCATTGAAACGTGTTTAAGTTGTTATGTTTTGTGCATCTACGTTTGATTGGATGATTTTAGGTGTTTTCATGCTTGCTGTACAATTAAAATGCATTTACTCTGCATATTTTTCATTTGTATAGTGAGTGAATCAATTCATTTAAAGTGGGAATCGATTTATGAGCCCTGTTGTGCATAAACAAGTTTTTGCCCTCTCTGTGAATCGAAATTTCAATTTGTGAATCGATTAAAAACTTATTAAATGATTCGATTCATGGTACTCACATCAGCTCACTCATTCGATTTTCTCATCCCCTCTTTCTCTCAAATCCTAGCGCTCCTAACCCTCAACAGTACCGTCGCTGTGCTTCATCCCTAACCTTCACTCGTGCTTCTGTTCTGCGTGTTCTATCTCGTTGTTGTTTCTGTTTCTAACTGGTTTCGCGTTCTGCTTGAGGTTGCACTTCTGTTTTGTTCTGGGTTGTGTTTTTGCGCTTCTACGCGTGATTCTGTTCGCGTTTCGCCTCTAGTTTGTGAGAATATGAGTTCTGCTTCTGCATTTTGCTTCTGCACATTTCTGCTTGTGCATTCTGCTTCTAAGTTCGCTTTTGGTCTCTGGGTTTTCTGAGTTTGGCTCTGCGACGTGAGACTCTGAGTTCTGCTTCTTCTGGTTTGTGTTTTTGGGTCTGAGCTTCGTGTTTTTCTTCTGATTTCTGTGTTTCTGGTTTGGGTTTCTGATTCTGTGCTGCTGGTTAGAGATTTTGCCTTTCCGTTATGCTTTCTGCTTGTACTGTTGCGTTTTTAGTTTTTGGAACTGGGCTGGTTCACGTTTTTGTCAAGGTTGGTGTTCTATTTCCTGCTGTCTTCTGATTTATTGCAGTTTCTGTGAATTTTTGTTTGAGTATTCTATGGATTTGATTGATTAAAATGGAAGGAACTACTAAACGTCCAAGGAAATCTATAGCAGTTAACAAGAAACATGGTAAGAACAATCCAAGGACTATGAGTGAACCTTTGATAAATGAGGAAGACAATTTCTCTTCTTTACTGATTTCTGGAACCCTGAGAAAGAAATTTAATAGTCAGTTTTGCAAAAGGAATATTGTCCCTCCTCGTTATATGGATATAGATGAAATGCGTAGTTTGGGTTTTGATTTTCAAGAGCTATTGATTCAGCAAGGGTTGCAACAATTTATGTCTTTGAAAAACGATTATTTTCCTGAATTGGTTTGGGTAAATGAAGACTGGGCTTACGGGGATGATGTCAATGATGTGGATCAAGATGAAGAAGATGCCCAGCCTCTTGCTGATGTTTCTGCTCCTATGTAGTCCACTGTGGATCCCTCTTCAAATCCTCCTTGGTTTACCGATACTATGGACTATATGAGGAGAGAATGAAGAATTACATGGATCATCATTATGAGAGTTTGAGGAGAAGTCAGAATGAGGAAATACTGCAGTTAAAGGCCTAGATTCAGTCAAAGGTGATGGGGAAGCGGATGTAGATTGCAGTCCTTGATATCCTCCGCCCCTTCCTAGCACTTAGTTCACCACACTTCTCCTTGAGCACGTGTGGGCACAGTGTCTTTAGTTTTTGCATATCATTTTGCTGCACATATTTCTTTTTGCTGGATATGTTTAGTACTTTAGATCACTGGTTGTGTATTTTTTTTTTAGATATGTACTAGTATTTCATGCTTTATTACCTTGGATATATATACTTGCGCGTGACTTCTGATTACATGGTATATACTTGACCACTTTTGTTCTAACCCTTTGTTTGTTGAGTTTATTCTTTTTGATAATGTCAAAGAGGGGAGATATGGCACACATTGAGGGGGAGCACTTCCTTTGAGGGGAAGATATATTTCGCTTTGTTTATTATTTCATTATTACACGCACGCTTCGCTTTATGTTTGACTTTGTTAATATCCATTGAGGAAGCAAGTGCAGATGTTAGTGTTTGCCATCATCAAAAAGGGGGAGTTTGTGTATAATGCCCTGGCTATAATCGGAGAATTTCTTGCTAATCCAATCGGAATTAAAATCAGACGTGGAAATTTTTTTGCATTACATAATAATAATAAAGAGTGAATCCTTTTTGAAATACTATGCTTTGGCTAAATAAAATCCTTGTATGCATAGGGCTTCATAAAAAAAATATGCCACTAATAGTCCTTGGTCAAATTACATTCTAATACTACTAGAACTAGTAAACATAAATCAGAGTTTTGAAACGCGGAATTAACTATAACAAAGACAACCTTTTATAATCAGAATAATAGGATAAAATAATTACAATTTATACGTTATTCCCTAACGTTACAGGAACATAACCTAAAGCATAAGACAATGACTCGTGATCCGGTGACTCGAAGTCTCGCAGGAAGGCAAGACCGAGCATAATCCATGCTCTGAAACTCTCCAATAAGCTTGTACCTGAAAACAACGCCCCAAAATGTGATTTTATAAAACTCAGTGACATAAACTCGAAATCATAAATACTTTTACCGTTGTTTCCAGCCATACGTGGTGTGCTACGTATGGAAAAATCCTCCAAAACCAGTATGAACATAATTATTCCAAAATAATTTAATCTACTCATACTCATTACATTCGATCATTCAATTCAAGCAACAATGTTGAAACATAAACTCAGTTCAAGAGCAATCACTCGCAAGGTAACATAATCCTTAATTTCTCAAGCATATTTCAAAATGCAATAAATTTCACATCAATTCGTAAAATGTACTCCCTTGGCCCTAAACTCAATTGAAATTGAGACAAGATTCCTTTACGGTTAATCGACCAAGGGGGTTCCCGCCGATAAACGTTGAAACGATTCACAATCGACGGGTCTGTCGCCGAATCGTCATCCAGTTAGACAAACATCAATGCATATGCCATGTCACGCAATTAAAATTCATAATTAATAAGGTAATTCTCATTAACCAATAACAAGGGTTGAATCCCCCTAAACAGTGAGCCAAACCACAGAACAACTATGCTAAAACATGGAATTAAAACATCAAGCGCGTAAAATTCTAATTTGGATTTAGTTTTGATTTATTCTTTCTATCATCATATAAAAGGCATTTTTAGGGGTTTTCTCATAATATCGCATTATGAAATTTACTGAGAAAACATAGCATTCTCCTAAGCTTTCTTCTTGTTCATATTGTTGAGATTCTAAGGGCTTTCATTTGTAATATCTACCACTACAAAGAGTGGGTTTTCTGATTTCAATTTCTTTCTACTTCTAATTTCTCTATTGTGAGGGTGAGGTATCCCTAGTGTTGTGAGGGTGAGGTAACTCTAAAGATTCTTGAGTGTGGTATCTCAAGTGGGTAATTTCAGAGTCTGGGATCTCGAATATTGTAAATTCAAGAACGGTGTAAATCTTTGAATTGATAGTGGAAGAAAATCTCAAGGGTGGCTTGGGGACTAGATGTAGGCCACATTGGTTGGTGGCTAAACTAGGATAAAATCCTCTGGTTTGATCTTCTTCTCCCTTAGACTATTTAATTTCTGTTTTTAGGGTTTTGATAGATTTATTTGTTGCGACAAATCTTGGTTATAATTTCTCTATAATTAGTAAATTGATTTCCTGGGTAAATTTCTCTCATATTCAATATAGATAAAACCTTCACAAACCAAGTTTCATAATGTTTTTCGAAAATATTGAATACTCAATTCACCCCCCTCTTGTGTATTTTGGCCACCTGGGTAACACACAATATATACAGACTTTGACTCACTGGCTGTGTTACGTAACTGCAAAGAGAGTGAGAGTCACTCTTACTGAGTATCCTCTATACGTTCCAAGATGCTGATAATGTCTCCCTCAAGTCCATATTACTCTGTTTTACGTGAAAAAAACATACAACACAAGAAAAATAGAAGGAGCTAAGAAACACTATGAAAATCGGGAAAGCAGGGATAGAAAGTATATACAAATGGCACACACTCAAGCAAGCACAACAAATTGTCACATTTACCTAGATCACATTCGCTATCCCTTAGGTTCGCATCACTATCTCTAAGCCTTGTTCCACTCACTACCTTCTCACATCGTATACCCCCTCTATGTATCCTATTCCGAACTACTCTGTACCTTCACTAGCTAAACTATCAGCTCTAACATCGCTTATGTCCCTTTCACCGCTCCTAGTCAACTATTTCAGTTGTCCCTATAATTTATCAAGGTCTATCCTACTAGCTAAGGCCTAACGGTATTCACCCGATACTCCTATCACATCAATAATTCATCTCGATCACAGGCAGAGTCAACAGTCAAAATCAAAGCATATCTCAAGCATCAGACTAGCACAGACAACACATGGATCAATCCTAGCGTCGCTATGGGCGACCATTAACTAACATGTTATTCAGCAACATAGTCACACAATCACAAACAATCATATTTAATCAGCGCCACATCGATCAGCATCAGTCATCTATACTAGGTTACTATCTATCCATAGATATTGTAACATCCGTATTTTCGCGATGCGTATTTAATGTCATTATAGTATATTTTACCATATTTATGCTATAATAAGCAGTTCTTATTTGATAAGCAAGTGATTGAATTAAATCAAGATCAAATTAAATTTGAGAATTAATATTTTATATTAATTCATGGTTCGAATATCGTCGAAAAATTCTAACGAAGTTTCGTCGCGTTTCGAATCACCGGGTAGTTTTTATCCGCGAATAAAATTCTAAACGAACCCCGATTTCGATGAAAATCGAATCGTAACTTGTTGTGATTATTTTTGAGTGTTTTAAATTGTTTGTATTATTTATGATAAAATATTTTCACGCGTGAATTAATTTCTCGGTAAATTAATTTTCGCAAACTAATCGGTGAAGAATTAATCGGTAACGTGGTTATTCGACGCCGTGTTTTAAGTACTCTGAGACTCTAGGATTAGAGAGTAATTATGAGAAGTGAGAGATTAGATGGGTTAGACTAATTGATGTGTTTAGCATCTTACTTTTATGATAGGTGTCACTTTTTGTGTGATTAAAATTTTATTACTTTACTAAAACCATTTTTAACCATGTATTTATTTTAAGTAAAAGAAAGTGATCCCTCCCTTTTTAAGGAGCTCCAGCCGAACACCCTCTCCATTTTACATCATTTTACATTTTCTTTCTTTCTTAAGTTATTGAGAAATGCCAAATAGCATTTTAATTACTTATTGGACTAAACAATTATTTGTTTGGTTAAGTTAATTTCTTCCCCTTTTATTTGAGAACAGGTCGTGACCCCCCTTCGCCCTTCCCCTACCTTCTTCATTTTATTTTCTTTCTCTAGTTCTTGAGTGAGAAAGCTTGGTTCCTTCCATGGCTACTTCTTCAACATCTCCCTTGGTTTGATTTCACTTCCAACTTCCAATCCTTCTTACTACTAGTTACTTCTTCATCTTACTACCACCCAATCCATCATTCAAGCAATTTGAGAGCAACATTCTTTCTCCCCAAAACAGCCCCCTTGGCCGTGAGCTCCTCTAGGTGGAGAGGTAGTGGTTACTTTTGTTTTTATTCTCATTTTTGTGTCTTTTAATGTTTGATTATGAACTATGATAGATATGAGCACCATAATCTCTAGTTCTTGAAACCCTAAGGTGAAACCCTAAGGGGGAAAAGAGGGATAGGTGTGATCTTGAGGGAATCAAAGGAATTAAATGGTGATTTAAGCCTAATTGATATTGTTGTTGTTGTTTTAACTAATAGTTTGGAATTAGAACTTGATTGGGGTATTGTTTTTGGTAAAAACCTATTCTTGAAAGAGGGGTTAGTGGTGATTGCCTTGTGAATCATTTGATTGGATGATGATTCTTGCTTCTTAGTTAATATAGTTGCTATTGTTATTGTTGAAGTTGTTGAATCAAAAGAGTTAGTGGATTTTTGTTAGAAACCTTTGTTCGTGAGGGACTTGAAAAATGGTTTTGGGTTTTGATTAAGCTCTCTCATGAGTAATAATTTGTTGTTTGTGAAAATAATTTCATATAAAATGGTGTTGTTAAATTAGTTTGGAAGTTTTACAATTGTCTCCTAATTTTTGGGTGTTGGCCGCGAGCCCCTAGAAGGTTTGAGGGAGAAGTTTTTGATGTTTTGGCTAATATTAATTGCATTGGATTGTGGTTAGGTTTTGGAAAAAAAATTAAAAAGAGTTTGATTGGAATTTGAAGTTGTTAGTTTTGACTTGAATCAAAGATTGAAAGGATTTTTTCTATAATACCCTTGATTCTTGAAGAAGTGTAAATTGTTCTTGCACTTGATTAATGTTATGTTTTGTGAAATGGTTTGTTGCTTTGTGAAAGAATAAATGATTTGAAATGGTGTTGTCTTGAGTTAGCATAAGTTTGGAAATTTTTGGAAAAGAAGGGGACATGGCCGCGAGCTATACTAAGCTTGAGGGGCAAAGTATTTTTGTGTTCTTGACATTTTAATTAAGTGTTTAAAATTGTATGAACTTTGGAAAATTTTAGGAAATGATTTGGATGGAAAATTTGAGTTGTTTTGGATTTTTAGTCTTTAGAACCTTATCCTTTTAATTGGTTATTAATTCTTCAAGTGTGTGTAAGTTTTAATAAATTGGAAATTTTGTAATTGTTCCCTAATTTGGTGTGGTAGCCGAGAGCCTCTAGGTTGAGAGAAATTATTTTTGTGTCCTTTAGCTTTTATTAGTTGAAGTGAAGAGTGTCTAAGCTTTGAAAGAATTTTGGTTAGTAGTTTGATTTAATTAAGGAGTTGTTTAATTTTAAAGACAATGAAACGCTTAAGGCAAAAGGATTCCTTGTGATCCAATGGCCAAGTGGAGTCTTTATTCAAGTTATGATGAGAGGTGTTAAACTTTATTTTCTAACTTAGTACATTCTTTTAAAAAGAGTCTTATGTTTAAAACTTTGTTCTTTTAATTATTGCTAATTTTTAAGTATGTGTGATGCTTTTAAAAACATATATATGTATTTCAAAATTTAGCATTTAAGTGAAAGTGATTTGGTTATCTAAGTAGTTTTGGGTTTTGGAGAGCCTAAGGAATTAGAGTTAGTTTATGCCTAGGTTGTGCTAAGCGGTGTTGTGGTTTTAGGATTTGAGAATCCGAGTTCGTGCTGCGTAAGACCGAGACGTGTTTGGACCCGGGAACTGCTTATCTCTGGTAAGTGCTACTTCTAGTCAAGTTTAGGTTTTAACATCTATTTTGTATATCAAGGAAGTCTGAGAACCTCAAGGTTCGAAGTGAGGGTCTCGTACCCCCTTGATTTTATCGTTTGAGCTTTATATATGATTAATTAGTGGGTTTGTCTGCAAGTGGTTGGTGACTGCCCCCAACCCCCTACACTTGTTTGATTTCCTCTTTGCTAGCTCCACTGAGTTGCAAAGGAATGAACTGTGTTATTAATGTTGATGATTGATTGTGATGTGGTTTTATTGTATTGAAATGTATTGTTGGCTTGAACTGAATTGTGTAGTGTTATGGCTAGTCGAATATTTATTTGATGTGAATGTTGAATAATTATTTGATTATCCTTGATTGAATTGTCATATGGGGTGATATATTCATGGGGATTGTGGAAGCATTGTTGTGTCATTTTTGAACTCGACCTGAATATCCTAGGGTAGTGGAAAAGCCCAAGGCTACGGCCGAAGTTCAGGGGTGTAGTTCATTGTTGTGTATAGGGTAACTTCAACTTGAATATCCTGGGGTGCGGTATATCACGTGGGAGTTCAGTGTCGTCGTTAGCCCTAGACCTGAATATTCTGGGGTGAGGTATATCACGTGGGAGTTCAGTGTCTTGTGGAACATTATCGGGTTGGGGTATACCAAGCGATTGACCACTGCATGGGGAAATCTGGAATTCATAAACACTGGCATATAGTTGCGTCAATAGGGAGTCGGTGGATTCTTGTTAAAGTGGTTTGTAATGCCAATGACCTGCTGATTCATCTGTGTTGAATATGTTGTTGTATTTGTATCTATCTCTTTTATTTTAAGAAGTTGACCCTTGCCCGTGGTTCCTTCAATTGATGATGGTAACCCAGATGATGATGGACGTAGTGGAGATTTCGGCGATGACGACATCGTCAGAGGTAGTCTTTGACTTCCCGAACCTGGGAATTTCCTCAGCTTGGAGTTCAGCCACACTTCCGGCCGAGATGTATATACAGGAGGTGTATTAGAGACTTTTCACGTAGGTGGACTGACGAGGATGCGGACGATCTGATAGAGGAGGACCCGTTAGAGAACCTTGATAGAAATGTATAGTTTTGGTTGGTGACCAGTCTGTCTGATCTTCAGTTCTTTTGTGGTAGTTGTCAGTATAGGTCTTGAGATTTATCTTTTGGAATAGCCCCCTGCGTGGGTAACTGCCGGGAGTACCTCAGAAGTATGACTACTCTTGTTAGGGTCTTCATACTTTGGGCGTATTCCTATTTGTACATATTTATTTACCGTTTTCTGTATGCGAAACTTGTCAGTGCATATCTTTTGGAAAGTTGTGTGGATGTTTATATTCAGTTGCAATAGTCTTTGCATTTAGAATTTCATCATGTTTCGGAAATGCTGTAGGTACTTTGATTGCACTTTACGAAAGATTTTTGTTTAAAAAAAAATTTACCGCAATTTCTAAAAGACAAGAAGAGTCTCACTTTACAAAATTCCATTGCATTAGAGTTGTCCTAGTTTAGTAGCGCTCCAAAAATGGGTTGTTACAATAGATATCAATAGATCATTCCTATGGTTGATAGACCTCTGACAACTGTCCTCAGCTATCACAGGTCACAACCCCTCTCCTGAGGTGCTGCTGTTATCAACCGCTAGTAAGGCTTGGATTACCCTACGCACCTTTGAATGCACTACTCTGTTCTACAATCCCTAGAGTGTAAGGTTTCTTGCTCCCACCTGGTTAGAAGATCGCTGAAGCCTTTGCCACTATTTGCACTCCTCCCACACTTGCTACTCGCACTTCTACCATGCCTGTTAGACCATCCTTCATTTTTTCTCTTCCTCCCAGAGGATTGTCTATTAAGAGCTTTCTGATGCACAGGATCCTCACTTGAGGCAAGTGCAAAGCATACTTACTTCTTAGAAGAAATGCCTAGAGAAAGCTAGAGAGAGAAGAGATTAAAACGAGGGGGTGAACTGTAGGGAAATCGCACATAAACATAGATTAAAACGCAACGAAAAAATTAAAATTTCCCTTCCAAGGATCCTTGTGAATGAGCATGATTCAGGGATTATGTGATTTACCTTTTGTAGCGCAGACCTTTGCAGACGAAAGCTAGAGTTAATCGCGAATGCTGTACAGCTGACAACGTCTCTACGTAATCCACACAAACAGACTTCGAGTGGGAGCGGCTACCGTCCACAACACTAGCTGATGAACGGAACTGGTGGTCTCGATGCACACACAGGTTGTTCACGTACGGCTATGGTATCACTTCCGCGTCTAAGATTTCAATTTAAGGGTTCTATTTATAAAACCACCTATGACTGACCTAGCGCACTGTACCTTACCATGTGCTGCATTCTTGACTTATGCTGGTGCTTATAAGAGCGTACCACTGAATAAAATGAGTCTAACTCATTTATCTTTCATCACCCATTAATTTGTTCTCACGTGTGTGACCCTGTTAGTTCCTGCAAAGTTGGAAATAATATTAAATCACTATTTAATATTATAAACAGAGAGCGGCGTCTAGCAACACATCACTGCTACCCAAGTAACGAGAATGTCAGTGATTTGACGTAACCTTTCTACGATCAATGATCATGTGTATAATTACCCTTTTGTGTGACACCCTCTACCCCGCATGTTATCGTTACGAAAATAAATTAAGAAAAAAATGTAACTGCTGAAAAATACAGTCAAATAAAATTTTCATAAATAAAGGTAGAGTCGTCACACTCTCATAAACTTACGGAAATAATCATTTGACGGTTACGAATAAAATTCACATGATACAAACACCCCGATGTCATAACGTCTCAGAGCTGACCCTAAACATTTACTTCGAAAATAACAACATAGATAATAACCAAAACATCGAAAATCCTAATCTACGATGACCGCGCCCATAGATCACTCCTCAGCCACGTCGTCATCGTCACCTGCAGTCTCATCGTCTAAACATACACAATGGTGTATGAGTAGCCACAGCAAAAAGGGGTTAGACATCATATACAATCATAGCACAAAATGGCAAAGGACATAGCTTAAGCAATGCGCATACAACACGTTAACTTAATCAACACATAACATGAATGTTTGACTCAACGAGTACTTATGCAATCCTAGACAACGTCTACTTCACCGAACATGTGGATCCAAACCAACTCAGATGAGCGAGTGAGAAAACATCATCACTCTTGAGTACGAACAGTGTCTAGTCAGGGTAACCGGTATATTTATTGGTCACGCCCCAGCTGTGGTAGCTATCCACCGCCTTTATATAAGACGCTCCTACCCAATTGACCCCCAAGGCCGGGTACCTTGCCCATCATGGCCGATACTATATCGCATCATCATTGCTCACCCCCAATAACGTTAACTTAACAAGACACATATGATGCATGAACACAAACCAAGCAAGTGTCTAACAACAACAACAACAACAACAACTCACCAACCATCTCATCAAGCGGCCGGCTATAACAACGATAACAAGGTACTACTCGTCAGTAAACTGACAAATTTCCCACAATCTTGGAACAAATCCAAGTTATCAACCTACCTCACCACACTAAGTCTAAGCTAACTTAACTAAATTTCCAACTCTTAACTCAAGTGTTTCAACTTACTTATTTGACCTGACGCACTGCATTACTCCCCTAAAATTATAGGACACTATCCAAGAGAGTTTGGGTCAATACTTATTATATCCTGAATTTTAAAATTCAATTAGTGAGACTTTGCTAAAATAATTCTAGACTTAGTCATCTTTCTCGCATAATTTTTCTCAGATAACTATTACTCTAAGTTGTCAACTAGGCCAAATACTCATAACACCCAATCTTGCTTCTAAAGCACTTAAACCACCAACACCACAATATGACCATCATATCCTAGTCCTAAGACTTGCTTGTGCCATAACTTAAACGCTAAAAATATCAAGATACCTTAGTTAACTCCTAACAATTACACCCATCATCCATACTTTATCCTTTCACATAACCATAATATACCACCTAGAGAATCTAAGCGTAACAAACCACCCTACATGATCATCTAGCTCTCACTCAACACAACAAATCCGTAACATCAAATAGCAACAAGCAATCTCATTTAAACACATTTACATACATTTATCAATAACAAGCCAAGACAACCAAATCATCATATGATCCATACATGACATTTCATCGTAACACATCAATTCAAACAACACCTTATAAGACAATTTCAATTAACATTAACATCATGACATAATTTAATATCAAATTTTCCCATCACAATGGCAATGGTACTTATTTTGCACAATCACGCCAAGTCTAGGGACCATGGGACGTCCCTATTGCCTAATTATATCCATAAGCCCACTAATCTTGTATCCATCTACCCCTTATCTCAATAAAAAGTTTGAAGTATTCCAAGGTGAAGAAAAGCGGCTACAACGACAATTTGAGCACCAATCGAGCACAGGATAAAATTTTCGAAAGAAGCGAACGCTGGCTGGAAAAAATAATAGTTAGTATAATATATTTTTTCAGAATTTTTAAGGCTGAAACGAAATTAAAAAGAAGCAAAAAGAGTGACCGGAGAACGCCATACCGAGACAAAGGGGTTACGAAGGGTCTGACATCAACTTCACCGAATCGAGCAAAGGAGTATTGTTTTCTGAAGGTTTCGACGCGAGGAATCCGAAAACGATGTCCGTTTTTCGAACCAAAAACTGTGGTGTCCGGAAAAGTGAAATTACAGCTCGCCCAGCGTAAATAAACGCGACGAACGGAGCCGCGGTTGGCCTAGGATGAGAGAACAGGAACAGAGAAATTCAAAGTGAGGATTTGCTCGCTCACTGCGCGACTGAATTTTATTTCATAGAGACGATGAACAGTCATGGTAAAATATTGACCTACTGGGCTTGTGCCTTCTTCCTTTTATTTTTTTAAAACGTGAGCAACATGTATATAAGTCATATATGATTGTATCTTTTTTTTTTCTCTTAAAACATCAGCACACACACACATATCTCCATATATATATAATAATGTATATAATATAATAAATTCATGTTTTTACTAACTTTTAAAATATACTATTATTTTACAATATCTATAATAAATTCAAAACTAATATTTAATAAAAATATAGTAAAATAGTATTAATTAAAATATACTAATTATTAAGGCAAACACACTCAAGTTATCACAAAATTACCAATATAAGCACACAATATATATAGGATCCTAAGAATTCAAATTTGAGGGTGTTACAATTCTCACTTAACAATAGTACTAAGAATAATAATAAAATATCATTCCAATACTCCTTAAATTTAAATAATTATTAACAAGATAATATTAATATTTCAAACTAATGTTTTACAAAAATAAAGATAATAATAAAACAATAAAGCATTACTAAAAATACTAATTTCCAAAGTAACTTACATAAAAATTATCAAAAAAATTATTAATATATTCAGGCATATATACATATGTATTAATACGAAAATTGGGGTGTTACAATTCCACCCCCTTAAAAAAATTTCCGTCCTCGGAATTTCTCTAGGTGCTATTAAACGATACGGTTCATGTCCCTAAAACATCATGCAACCATCTTCACTATTGCTATATATATTCCACACAATTCTTTCTTAAGAGGGTCAACTAAGGTCACTAGCTGGAGAACTTAGTCCTTTTAAAGGTCTAGGATTTCAAAAGTTGTAACTTAAATATCTAGTGTACTAACCAATCATGCTCAGGTGACTTTCATGGCTCTTTTTAGGATTAACTCTTAAACTAAGGAATACTAAAAATTACTATCTTAAGGCTTCAAAACTGCAACAACCACAACGATTCAACAAGGCTAACATCTAAATCCTTAGGAACCACTTCATAATTAAAGCTATAATATATATATATATATACACACATTTAGCAACATATCATAAACAACAATTTAACAATCAATATTCACTTAAACATAATATACAAAAGTTAACGACCAAAGTACGACAGACTAAAGCATCAATTTAGAAAGAGAAAATAACATTTTTTTTTATAAATATTAATACTAATAGAAAAAAATGAAACACAAACAAAACAATTTCCCTTATCAAAGGCATTTGATATTGCAGCCAAGATTAATCACGAGCTAAATACATAAGCTGATCAAAAGGCATCAGATATTTAAACTAGAAATAAATAATTTAGTAATGCAACACAGTCATATAATTATCTAACAAAGTTCAGAAACTTACCTCGGTTCAAGCATGTAACATTTTCAAAGCAAACTAAGCAACAGATATAACGTAGCGCTTTCACATTTCAATATAAATATTCAGTATAACCTGAAGTCCCCTTGAAAGAAATAACACGTTTGTATATTGTATTTAATAGAGAGTCAAATGAAGCATAAAATATAGAAAGGTCAATTAACCGCATGTCAGTGAACGTAACAAAATAATTTTAATTTTTTTTTTAATATCATATCGAAAATAATTCAGCAATCAAGACTTAGTTAAGCATAATGCACACACAAAAATTATAGGCTAAAGTATGTTAGACTAAAACGTTAAAATAAAATGAATAAAAAAAATTATTCATCATTTTTAATCTATTTATTCCGTAAAAAAAAAAAAGAAACCTATTTATCCTAAAAGAAATAACATGTTTGCATGCAATGTTTCATAGTCATTAAAGTTAAGCACACGATATAGCAAAAGTAGTCTATCGCAAATTAAGGCATGACTAACTACAGTATTTATCTTAAGGTACCCTACGCAAAACCTTTATTATTCCTACTACTCAACTTACTCTAGGAAAAACATTCTATAGGGTACTACACAATGATAGACTCGGTTTCTGTTAGAACATCTAAAATCGGTTTTGTGGTCTTATCAGAAGGCAAAACAATATATTTCCCAAAGATTAACTAATGTCCCCCATTACGTTCTACTTCTATACTCACTCTAAGCTTGTCTCTACGCCTAGGAAAAATTACTTTCCACCTTTAGAATCTACGGTTTCAAAGCCTTATGCCTATCCGAAGCCCTTAAGAATTTAACTGCAATGTAGATAATCTATGCCCATAACTAATTCTAGTAGCTAAGGTAATTCAAAAAAAACTAATACTATCCACCAAACTGATTATCATTGCTTTTTTCACCGGCGGTAAGTGATTGGGCTGCAGTCCCTCCTACTTGTTCAGCCAGGTAATCCAAGCAATAATAACCATGTGCAACAATCACCTATTCTTCCATAAGGTTCTCTGATAGGGGCTTAAGCGTAAAGATGTCGACGCCACATGATTACCCTCAAGCTCTACAAAATATCCTTCCTATAGCATAGCCACGATTCCGCTGTGCTACTCTGATAACATATTTCCCAGCTAACAATGTTGTGAATCTAAAATAAGGTCAGCTTATCCTCTCTAGTTAAGCTACTAGCCCATTGTACTTACTAGGATTCCTTTAAGGTAATGGCTAAAAGTCTTGCACCTTAAGTGCAACAACTAAGGGTTAACCTGCATCTCTCAGTTCTGGGTTGATCATTCTCAATTCACTAAGCGTAATTTTAAACAAGATACTAAGAAATTAACAACTTAGGAAATTGCTAACCCAAAATTCACAGTTAATGGTTCAGGTACCTACTATCTTAGCTCTATCTATCATATACTCCTGTGAACTTAGCCCATCGAGAATTGTTCGTGTACTAGAACAAACAAAATTAAACAATTAATGCATGTAACTCAACTCGAGTTCACGCCTTTGAAACACAATAGACCACACACAAAGCTGGTTAGAACCGAATCGCTCGATACCACTAAATGTGACACCTCTACCCCGCATGTTATCGTTACGAAAATAAATTAAGAAAAAAATGTAACTGCTGAAAAATCAGTCAAATAAAATTTTCATAAATAAAGGTAGAGTCGTCACACTCTCATAAACTTGCGAAAATAATCATTTGACTGATTCTGAATAAAATTCACATGATACAAACACCCGATGTCACAACGTCTCGTAGCTGACCCTAAACATTTACTTCGAAAATAACAACATCGATAATAACCAAAACATCAAAAATCCTAATCTACGATGACCGCGCCCATAGATCACTCCTCAGCCACGTCGTCATCGTCACCTGCAGTCTCATCGTCTAAACATACACAATGGTGTATGAGTAGCCACAGTAAAAAGGGGTTAGACATCATATACAATCATAGCACAAGACGGCAAAGGACATAGCTTAAGCAATGCGCATACAACACGTTAACTTAATCAACACATAACATGAATGCTTGACTCAACGAGTACTTATGCAATCCTGAACAACGTCTACTTCACCGAACATGTGGATCCAAACCAACTCGGATGAGCGAGTGAGAAAACATCATCACTCTTGAGTACGAGCAGTGTCTAGTCGAGGGTAGCGGTATATTTATTGGTCACGCCCAGGTGTGGTAGCTATCCACCGCCTTTATATAAGACGCTCTACCCAATTGACCCCAGTAGGGTACCTTGCCCATCATGGCAGATACTATATCGCATCATCGTTGCTCACCCCCAATAACGTTAACTTAACAAGACACATATGATTCATGAACACAAACCAAGCAAGTGTCTAACAACAACAACAACAACAACAACTCACCAACCATCTCATCAAGCGCCGGCTATAACAACGATAACAAGGGACTACTCGTCGATGGCCGACAAATTTCCCACAATCTTGGAACAAATCCAAGTTATCAACCTACCTCACCACACTAAGTCTAGGCTAACTTAACTAAATTTCCAACTCTTAACTCAAGTGTTTCAACTTACTTATTTGACCGGACGTACCGTACTACTCCCCTAAAATTATAGGACACTATCCAAGAGAGTTTGGGTCAATACTTATTACATCCTGAATTTTAAAATTCAATTAGTGAGACTTTGCTAAAATAATTCTAGACTTAGTCATCTTTCTGCATAATTTTTCTGTATAACTATTACTCTAAGTTGTCAACTAGGCTGAAATACTCATAACACCAAATCTTGCTTCTAAAGCACTTAAACCACCAACACCACAATATGACCATCATATCCTAGTCCTAAGACTTGCTTGTGCCATAACTTAAACGCTAAAAATATCATTATACCTTAGTTAACTCCTAACAATTACACCCATCATCCATACTTTATCCTTTCACATAACCATAATATACCACCTAGAGAATCTAAGCGTAACAAACCACCCTCTATGATCATCTAGCTCTCACTCAACACAACAAATCCAGAACATCAAATAGCAACAAGCAATCTTATTTAAACACATTTACATACATTTATCAATAACAAGCCAAGACAACCAAATCATCATATGATCCATACATGACATTTCATCGTAACACATCAATTCAAACAACACCTTATAAGACAATTTCAATTAACATTAACATCATGACATAATTTAATATCAAATTTTCCCATCACAATGGCAATGGTACTTATTTTGCACAATCACGCCAAGTCTAGGGATCATGGGACGTCCCTATTGCCTAATTATCTTCATAAGCCCACTAATCTTGTATCCATCTACCCTCTTACCTCAATAAAAAGTTTGAAGTATTCCAAGGTGAAGAAAACTGGCTACAACGACAATTTGAGCACCAACCGAGCACAGGATAAAATTTTTGAAAGAAGCGAAACGCTGGAAAAAATAATAGTTAGTATAATATATTTTTCAGAATTTTTAAGGCTGAAAGCGAAATTAAAAAGAAGCAAAAGAGTGACCGGAGAACGCCATACCGAGACAAAGGGGTTACGAAGGGTCCGACATCAACTTCACCGAATCGAGCAAAGGAGTATTGTTTTACGAAGGTTTCAACGCGAGGAATCCAGCGACGTCCGTTTTCGAACCGAAACTGTGGTGTCGTAAAAGTGAAATTACAACTCGCCCAGCGTAAATAAACGCGACGAGCGGAGCTACGGTTGAACGAGCAGAGGCGGAAACGTGTTCTTTGGTCGATTTCGAGTTGGGTTGTAAGTTTTGGAATTTTTCTGTGGCCTAGGATGAGAGAACGAGAACAGAGAAATTCAAAGTGAGGATTTGCTCGCCATCAAGGCGGCTGAATTTTATTTCATAGAGACGATGAACAGTCATGGTAAAATAATGACCTACTGGGCTTGTGCCTTCTTCCTTTTATTTTTTTAAAACGTGAGCAGCATGTATATAAGTCATATATGATTGTATCTCTTTTTTTTTTCTCTTAAAACATCAGCACACACACATATCTCCATATATATATAATAATGTATATAATATAATAAATTCATGTTTTTACTAACTTTAAAAATATACCATTATTTTACAATATCTATAATAAATTCAAAACTAATATTTAATAAAAATATAGTAAAATAGTATTAATTAAAATATACTAATTATTAAGGCAAACACACTCAAGTTATCACAAAATTACCAATATAAGCACACAATATATATAGGATCCTAAGAATTCAAATTTGAGGGTGTTACAATTCTCACTTAACAATAGTACTAAGAATAATAATAAAATATCATTCCAATACTCCTTAAATTTAAATAATTATTAACAAGATAATATTAATATTTCAAACTAATGGTTTACAAAAATAAAGATAATAATAAAACAATAAAGCATTACTAAAAATACTAATTTCCAAAGTAACTTACATAAAAATTATCAAAAAAATTATTAATATATTCAGGCATATATACATATGTATTAATACGAAAATTGGGGTGTTACATTTTGCCCATATAACTACATTGAACACAAGACATAGTATGTGTCACCCTTGTATAGTTCAACATTATATTCCTTGATGCCCAAGTAGACTTAGTAACAACAAATAAGATCAATATCTCATATTGACTCATTTCAGCATGGCCATGCATTTTACAGTCATACTCTATCAAGGGGCCCAAAGATATTACTCCCGCTATGTAGGAGGGACAAATCCCATCTAGGTCACTCATGTCCCCCTACATGACTCGTGGAGTGCCCAGTAACTGACTTTATAATTGTCCTGTTACAGACAACATTTGACGGCAATAAAACATTCAACTCCTCATGTAGGGACCATAGTGGTTTCAGGCCGAAGGGTGGCATACACCACTATCACTATGAGAATAGCTTATGACACTTACATAACGCACTATGTAGTATTCTCATGACGGGTCAATCCAGTACATAAATACCCTAATGTGTGTTGGAATCAAGTGGATTCAAAAACAATGACCCTTAATTGTTTTGATGATAACAAATAATTAATAGAACAATTTATCCTCTGATGTGTTTGTTAGTGTGCAGTAAATCACTATTTATCAGAAGAAATTGTCTCAGAAGACTTAGTGAAATTGTGAATTTCACACTTAGATCCATAAATTTAAGTCTGGCATTGATCATCTGAAATTATGGTGACGTCATCGTCTGAAAGCCTTGCTCTGAAATGGTCAACTTTGTTGGGGGTCAATGCTCTGTTGGAACCTAAACGATTGAGAAGTTTCGACCCTCATTAATTTTGATGATAACAAAGATCTTCTAATAAGTCTTTGAGTGTGCAGGTATTAAAATCTCTTATGTTTTATCTCACTCAAGCAAGCAGAAGAAACTCACAAGTATTGAATACATTCCATGTGTGTCAGCATTCGATTCACTCCAGCGTCTTGTGTATAGCGAGCGTCCGGTAGTGTTATTCTTTGACACGTGAATTACTCAATTACTGCGAGCGTCCATCTCTTATTCTGAGCGAGCATCTGGTCTTTTAATGAGTCACGTAATGGTCATGTTTGTGCTCTTCTACCTCAGCTATTTGGAAAGAAATTCGAATTTGATTTTATGCGCTCATTTTGATGTACGAGGTATTAAAGATGACACCTTTGGTATAAGACAAAATTCGTACAAGGCAATTGTGAAAAGCAGATAGTACAAAAACAGTAATATATACCATTCTGATATTCTCTGGAAATGAAGAAAATGACAGCTTTTCAAATTACCTCACTCAATGATGTGGAGCTGAAATTTACTGCAATGGTAATACCCTTCAGAGACTCCTATAAATACCCCAAGGTATTTATTGAAGAAGGTTGCCAAAAACTACTAGAAACTACATTCTGAAAGAGCTATTACTCAAGTGCGTAATCAAGTTTCGTGCCAAGTTTCTGGACAACAAGAACTGAATCTCAGCGTCTGATACTTTCGTTTTAGAAAGCTATTTTTTTGAGCCTAATCTTTTCAACCTCTCTGTGAGAGTTATTTTGATTGTATTCAAAACTATCTTTGTGAAAGTTGTATTTCCTAGTTAAGGCTTTGTTCCTCAAAGGATTGAACGTACTGAGTCGTTTTGAGAAGTTAAGAGTATTGTCATGTTTGTAACAGTAGAATACTTTTAAGGAAATTTGTAATCAGTTGATTATAGTGGAAAATCCTTCAGGAACGAAGGGACTAGATGTAGCTACCAGGTTGGTGGTGACCTAGTATAAATCTCTGTGTCTCTTGCTTTACTGCTTTATACTTACGTTTATCTTGCGCATAAAAACAATTTTTCATAAACTTTATTTCCAGCGTCTGGTCTTACTCCAGCATCCGCTTTCAAACAGATTCAAAATCCAGTGTTCTAAAGTGTTTTTAACTTGCAGTAAAAGAAAGGTTTTCAACACAATTCAACCCCCTTCTTGTGTTCACGCTCAGTTGGTACCAGAGCTCGGCCTCTTGGTTAAGCATTTAACAGTGTTAAGAGAAAAGATCCTATACTGTGAACATGTCTGCAGAAGTGGTCACATGAACCGTCCTCCTCTATTTACTAGAGAAAAATTTGACTACTGGAAAGATAAGAAAAAAGCTTTCTTTGGGACACAACAACTTAAGTTGTGGGATATTATTGAAAGTGGTTAGCTTATAATGCTGCTAGTGTTGCTATTGCTAGAGAAAACTGGAATGATGAGCAGAAAAAGAAAAGCTAGATTCATTCTTATCTGTGCTATATCAGAAAAAGATTATGATAAATGTGGCAAATTCGATACTGCCAAAGAGATATGGGATTCTCTTGTTTTGTCTTATGAGGGCTCTTCCCAAGTAAGAGAAACTAAAGCTAACATGTTTGTTCGCCAATATGAATTGTTTAAGATGGTGAAAACATTGAGTCTATGTTTGGAAGGTTCCAAACACTCGTTGATGGGTTACAGGTGTAACGCCCGATATTTAATTATTTATTTAATTAAATATTTTCGACTATTTTTCCGATTAAGTTTTCGAAGTTGTGAAATATTGATTTAAGTGGTGTTGGTTTTAGTTGGATTAATTTAGTTGAATTAAATTGTAGAATGATATTAAATTAGTACTATTATTTGTTATGGGCTTATTTGAGTGTTAGATGTGGAGTTTAGAGTGCCTTAAAATCAGTTTGGAGGATCATGGAATTGCTTGAAAGTGTTTCTTGAACACTGGGAATCGATTCCTTAGCTAGGTGAATCGATTCAAGCATGTTTGAGCCTCTGGGAATCGATTCCCCAACTATGGGAATCGATTCAAACATGTTTGGTCCTCTGGGAATCGATTCCCCAGCTATGGGAATCGATTCAAGCATGTTTGGTTCTCTGGGAATCGAAGCACGCCTCTGTGAATCGCATGGGAAGCTTGCAGGAATCGATTCACTTCATTAACTCGTGCAGGGGAGAATTTTTAACTAGGTGAATCGATTCACCCTAGCCTGTGAATCGATTCACAGTCGAGTTATTTAAACCTGACGCTGCAGAATCGTCACGTACGACGTGCAGTTCTTTTCTAGGGTTGTGTGCAGCCATTCTTGAGCGTTTTTGTGAGGTTTTAGGGGCTGGGAAACACGGTTAAAAACCTTGGGATCTTAGGAGAGAAGAGAGTGAAGATTAAAGGCCCTCTCTATTGTTACTCTCGAGAGTTTATCATAAGGATTGGGAGGAGATACGAAAAGTTACCGGCAAGGAAGAATCTAGGAGTCAATCGGAGAGTTAGAGCAACCTTCAATCCAAGGTAAAGGGGGATTCGAATTCTATAATCGGGTCTATGATGAATCGTATGTGGGGGTTATGGTTGTATAGTTTGTCTCTGTATGCATTTGTGATGAACAAATGGTTGCTATTTGTTGAAATTGATTTTTCTGTGATTGTTGAAAATTGTTGAGTTCTTGTGGATCAATTTGTTAATCGATATAATTATTGCGATGATGAAATTACCTCTATTAATTGGTAATGAAAGTGATGTAGGCGTATGCCTTGTGAAGGATGACGTTTGTCGAGTTGTGTAATGTGATGTCATGTTCATTGAGTCACATTTCATTTGCATATTTTATGACGGCCTGGATTGGCAAACTGCGACGAAGGCTTATGCCTTGTTTTGATGCCTCTATTAATTGGCAATTGGCGACGAGGGCTGAAGCCCTGTTGGTACCACATGCATGTGCATTGTCCGTGTCTCATCATATTTTTGCATGAGTTATTTAATGATGTGAAGTACTGTGACTTGAATTGTGATGTGAATTTTGGTGAAGTACTGTGACTTAAATTGTGATGTGAATTAGTGAAAGTTTACATGATGTAGTGACGTGAAGTGGATTGTGATGTTGATACGTGCGAAGTGATAATTTTATATGACTAAATTCTGATATACTGTTTATCTTAAACTCAATTATATTGTTCGATATCTCACCCTTTCTGCTGATGTTTCCCCTACCATGGGAAATGGGCAGGTGCTCAAGATTAGCTGTGGAGGTTCGAAGTAACTGTGTGAAGTCTTTTGTTGCTTTATGCAAGTCAAGTCGGTGTTGTCGCTCTGATATGTAACACTCGGGGGGATGAACGCTTATTTGCTATTTTTATCGTTTTGTTCTGTTGCTGGATTTTATATTGGTTTTGTTAAACCTTTGCTATTTTGTAGTTGATGTTGAATCTAAAGACTAATAGTTGATGTTAATGATTCCTCCGATTATTTAAAGTGTTATGTATCTGATTTAATATGTGATGAAGTTGTTGATTTAAAGTTGAATAATGTGACATCCTGTTTATGTTGATATTTTATAACTCTGATTTTATTAATATTCGATGGGTAGAAATGGGGTGTTACAACAGGCCCTTGGAAAAAGTTATACCACACCTGACCATGTGAGAAAGATCCTGAGAAGTTTGACTAAGCAGTGGAGACCCAAAGTCACTGCTATTCAAGAAGTAGAAGATTTAAATGTCTTAAGACTTGAAGATCTTTTGAGTTCTCTAAAAGCTCATGAACTTGAGTTGAGTGAGGAAGAACATGTAAAGAAAAGCAAGTCTATTGCTTTGAAAGTCAACAAACATAAAGCCAGTACTTCTAAAGCCCTTCAGGCTGAAGAAGAATCAGAAGATGAAGCTTCAGAAGGAGATGTTGATGGGTCAGATGATGAGCTCGTGTTCATGTCCAGAAAGATCCAAGGGATGTGGAAGAAAAGAAACTTCAAGAAGAAATTCCACAAGAAAGATGTCAAGGACAAGAAGGAAAGCAAAGACAAAAGCCAAATTGTCTGCTATAAATGTAAAAAGCATGGACACTTCAAATCTAAATGTCCTAATCTTAATAAGAAGCCCACAAGAAGTTCCTTCAAGGGAAAGAAGAAGAGTCTCATGGCTACATGGGAAGATCTGGATTCATCATCCTCTGAGGGAGATAATGATGAAGAAGCCAATCTTGCCCTCATTGCAAATACTGACTTAGATCCTGAAGAAGAAGTTGAAGAGGTAATTATATATGATTCTTATTCTGAACTTCAACTTGCATTTGATGATCTTCTTAAGGACTCTGCCACTCTCTCTACTGAGTATAAAGCTTTGAAAAAGAAATTTTCAAAATTATCACAATAATTTCAAGTTTTGAAAAATGAAAACTCAAAGCTCAGTGAAGAGAACCAGAAGCTGAAAACTGAAAATCAGCATCTGGTGGATAGTCAGCGTCTGGTGACATGTCAGCCACCAGAAACTGAGAGCTCTCAACCTGAAAGCTCTGAAGCTAAAGGCAATCCTAAGTGTAAATCAAATGATTATGGATATGCATCTCAAAAGTTTCTTGCAGAAAGTGTAACTCGAAGCAAGCAAACTTCAATGATTTAGGGTGTCAGTAAAACGACAACTCAAGGTCTTGGTTACATATCAGATGAACCCGCTTTACAAAATGAAAATTTAGCGTCTGATAAACCCAATGATCACAGTGAATGCTTGCATTGTACTTACTGCAATAAATCTGGTCATTTGAAAAGTGCATGTACTGCTTTTAAGATTAAGAAGGATATGTATCCTTCAAGAACTAACAAGAAAGGACCCAAAAAGATATGGGTACCTAAAGATAAAATAGTCTATGCTGTAGACATACTTAGCAACAAGGTCAACACACCTATCTTGGTACTTAGACAATGGATGCTCGCGTCACATGATGGGAGAAAAGTATATGTTCTAAGAACTAAGACCTAGAGAAGAAGGATTTGTTGGTTTTGGAGGAAACCAAAAAGGTAAAATAGTTGGAATTGGTCGCATTGGTAAAGGCTCTCTTCCTTCTATTGATAATGTACTTTATATTGAAGGACTAAAGCATAACTTATTGAGCATAATTCCATTATGTGCCATTGGTTATGATGTCATTTTTATAGAAACTGGATGTTCAGTAAAAAGCAAGAAAGATGGCTATATTTTCTTTACTGCAAAGAGGAAACAAAATATTTAAAAAATTGATCTTTCTGAACTTGCAAAACAAGATTTCAAGTGTCTCATGTCTGTTGAAGATGAACAATGGATTTGGCATAAAAGATTGGGTCATGCCAGTTTGCAATTAATCTCAAAACTAAACAAGCACAGTCTTGTTAAAGGCTTACCAAATCTTAAATTCCAATCTGATGCTCTCTGTGAGGCATGTCAAAGAGGAAAACAAGTCAAAACATCTTTTCATTCTAAAAATATTGTTTCAACCTCTAGACCACTTGAGCTTTTACATCTTGATCTTTTTGGTCCAACAAGGACAACCTCTTTAACTGGAAAGAAATATGGGTTAGTCATTGTTGATGATTTTTCTATGTGGACATGGGTTAGCTTCCTTGTCCAAAAGGATGAGTCATTCAAAGTATTTACTTTTTTTTGCAAATCAGTTCAAAATAAAAAAGGAATTTGTATTTCTTCAATTAGAAGTGATCATGGGGGAGAATTTGAAAATGAAAGCTTTCAAAAAATTTGTGAAGAAAATGGCATCTCCCACAATTTCTCTTCTCCTAGAACACCACAACAAAATGGTGTTGTAGAAAGGAAAAATAGGTCCCTCCAAGAAATGGCCAGGACCATAATCATTGAAGCTGATATTGCAAAATATTTTTGTGCAGAAGCAGTAAATACAACTTGTTTTATTCAAAATAGAGTTCTTATTAGACCTATTTTAAAGAAAACTTCATATGAACCGTGGAAAGGTAAAAAACTAAACATATCTTATTTTCATCCCTTTGGTTGCATATGTTATATTCTGAATACTAAGGATCAACTTGGTAAGTTTGATTCCAAAGCTGACAAAGGTATCTTTTTGGGATACTCTGAAAGATCTAAAGCTTTTAGAATATACAATAAAGAAACTTTGATAGTGGAAGAATCCATTCATGGCAAGTTTGATGACAAGAAGCCTGACACTGCCATGTCAGAGCTAGATGAATTATTTTCAGATTTAAATATTGGTGGTACAACAAACAGTGAACCAGCATCTTCAGGGTCCGCTGGTAACCAGACACTGGATTCTACTTAAGCTGAAGCTGAAGCCAGAAAATGTTGGAGATACAAAACCAATCATCCTAAGGATCAAATCATAGGAGTTCCTGGAGATAGAGTTAGAACAAGATCCTCTTTCAAAAAGCATGCAAATATTGCACTTCTCTCTGAAATGGAACCTAAAACGATTGATTAAGCTTTGGAAGATGAAGATTGGATTCTGGCTATGCAAGAAGAGTTGAATCAATTTCAAAGAAATGATGTCTGGAAGTTAGTCACTCTACCAGAAGATAAGCAAGCTATTGGTACTAAATGGGTATTTAGAAACAAGCTTGTTGAAGATGGTAAGGTTGTGAGAAACAAAGCAAGATTAGTTGCTCAAGGTTATTCACAGGAAGAAGGTATAGATTTTGCAGAAACTTTGCACCTGTTGCAAAGTTAGAAGCTATTCGTATTTTACTTTCATTCGTTGCATACCATGAGATAATTCTTTATCAAATTGATGTGAAAGTGCTTTCTTGAATGGTTTTATGTGAGATTCTCGTTTTTACCGTTAGTTAATTCGTCTGTTTTCTGTGTTATGCGTATTATGCTGCTAATACGTATTTTGTGCTGTTAAATCAAGTGAGTGAATTTTATAAAAGAAAATTACAATTGGGACTTAATATATTTTATTAAGTCATGGTAAAAATTTCAGTTCAAAATTTCACCATTTTTTGGTCGAGTTTTGGACAGCCCGGGTAAGATTTTACCCGACATAAGACTTTAATTCGACCCGAATATTTTTAGTATTTGGAATTTGAGTGTTTTATATTATTTTAGATTTATTAAAATTGGTTTGGTGACTTTTGGATGAATTTTTATTATAATGTACTTTCTACGCGATTTAACCGCGAGACGCGTAAAACCGAACGCCCGACGAAATGGGGACAAATACCATCCTTAATTTCATGAGGAGCTACTAATGTGGTCAGGGGGTACTTTATTTCCATTGGACAAAAATAAGGTGGGAAGGTTTTACTTCCATAATGATTGGATTTTTGGGGGAAGTTGTGGCTAAAATGGGTAGCCTTTCCAAGGCTAGAGTCTTAATTACCCAAGTGAGATTTTCTCTCCCACCACCTGATTATTGGCCGCCCCAAACACCCAATGGGAGGGCTAGCTTAGTTCAGAAAATGGTGTGCTCAAGGGGAGCTAAGTGATAGCAAATGATTAAGGGGCTAAGTCTAGGTTTTGGGGCTTGTGATGGCCAATGGTTGTGCAAGCTTTTCTTCCTTTCCTTTTGCATGAGTTGGGTCGAATTCTTAGGGCTGGTGAGGGCCTCATTCAGTTCACTTTTGCACTACGTGTGGTGAGGAGAAATGGAGAGAAAACAAGGGAGAACTAGAGAGAGAACTAGAGGTGAAGACTAGCACTTTTACAAGCCAAAACAAAAACTTTTGCAACTCCTCCTTCTCTTTTGCAAGTCGCCACTGTTCAGCCTCTATTTGTGGGTAATATACTCATCTCATCTTAATTTCTATCATGGTCATGCATGTGATTTTGTGTCCCTATGAAACAAGTTAAAAATTTCATTCGACTACACCTTTTCTTAACTTGCTTTCCTTCCTAATTTCCTTCTTGAACTTTCTTCTGGTAAGAGTTTTGTGAGCCATTCACGAGTTGGGGGGGAAAGCCTCCATTCTCTACTCTTCCTTGTTGAAGAGGTGAGGGACTCAAAACCACAAAAGAAAGATCTATTTTATCACCTAAGTGTTAAGGGCAAGACATGGTTGTTTCAAAAATGGCGACATTCTTTCTTCGACAAAACATAAAGATTTCTTCTTCCTTTAAAAATATGTATTTTCGGCTATGAACAATATGTGAGCCTTGCTTGTTGATGGATCTACTTGATGAAAAGATTACAAGCCAAGTTCTAAGTTGAGCAAAGTTATCTATAGTGTTATTAGTGAAAACTTCAAAAAAAAAATCTGCACTGACATATGTTTAGTGTTTTGATCATAACGTTTTCCACAGATATCCTTTTTCGTTGATTCTTGATTTCCTGGAAAATAGACTCATTTCTCTACATTGTTCACACAAATTTCACTAAATTTGGTTGAGTATTAATAATTTAAAAAACGTTACAATTTGGATGACAGAATCTGTCTTTTCTGTACACCCGAAAATGGTCTTGCAAAACTGTACCAAATGGCTAATTATTTGTTAAATTAAAATTCACTTTCAAAAACTAGACACTTCAAGCTTTCCAGGGAGTGGTCATTCACTCAAAACCGACGTCGTTTGCTATATTAACAAAATTGTTGAAAAAGTACAGATTTGAGTTTTCATAGGTTTTGGGAAGTGAACTAAGGATGTTACTTAGTGATCCTATGGTATTTACTTTATTAAAAAGAAAAAGCTTTTAAAAGGGTTGAATAAAAAGGAATTATTTTCTCTAAAATTGTGGCCCTAGGCCGAGGGGTAGAATAGGTTTAAAAGACCCCAAAAATGTGTTCTAAGTATGTGTTATGTTGGTTGAAGGTGGTTAGATACTAGTGGACTTAGAGTAAGAGCTTTAGCTTGGAAGAAAAGCACCTAAGGTAAGGGAAATCTACTCCAATGAGTTTTAACATCCTTTAGTTTGTGTGTTGATTGGATTGGTTGTTTGTTTGGTGATGTGTAGAAATTGTTGTAATATTTTAGTAGTAAATGTTTGGTAATTATTGTATTGGATGAAATCACATGATGTATTGTGTGCATAAGTTGTATGTATGCATGCAGTGAGGTTGTACAATTTTTGACGATGTAATTGATGTATGGACAACATGATGCTCCAACGCGCTTTCTCTAAAACAACAAGTTTTGCGAAACTAGGACATTGCGGTTTCACAAAAAAAAATTGTAAGGTAGGAAGGACTACTTTAGAAAAGGTTCTCCAACGGAGCCTACTAGCAAGGATGGAATTTTGGATTAAATGAGATCATGTTTCTACTACAAGAATTTTCAAGACGAAGTACGTATTTTCTTAAAAGAAGAAAAAGGATTTTCCAGAGGGACATTTATATGAAAACAATTAATTAAATAAAGTCAAAGTGGCACTAGACTCTTTAGCAAGTATAGTCCACCTTGGAAAAAAAAGAAATAAATATAATAAATAAAGAAGGGCATTTCTTCAAATAATTACGTGGTGAGTCAAAGAGGATTTAGAAAGGGAGAGTTGTCAATACATCAAGTACGATCGTGTCAAAATTGTAAGTCACGGACACTTCTTGTAAGTGCATCCGAAGAAAATTGAACGTTGTGAAGCATGCCATCATAAGATATCGTTTACTCTGAACTAGACGGATGGATCCTAGTGTCAAGGTATTCGCGCGTTGGCCCTGGCCTAAAGGAAGATTACGAACTTAAGGTCTGATGTAGAGGGCAGTGTTCATCGGGGGGGGGGGGGGAGGAGTCGACCCGGTGTCACATATCCCGTTGATATGGGTATACAAACTTGATATGGCGGGTTGCCTACTATCCTATTGGTATAGGAATTAAGCCGTAAAATTCACGCTGACTACATTTGCATACTGACTAGTTGCGTTTATGTTGTTGTGGATTTTGGATGCTTGTTTTGCATGCCTTATGTGATATACTCGTATTCGTGTGAATAATTATAGTATGACTCTATTGCATGTTGCTTTATTATGTAGTATTTTGTTTTACTCATGTGAAGCTTATGATGAACTCATGTACGAGAGATTTACCCTTGCACTTTCTTTCCTATGGTTGTGTTGGATCACGTTGTATTAGATGGCTCACCTCGAGCTTTGGCACATGGGTCTCACAACCTTTGAGTTCCCTGAGGGGGACCACGAGGACGCCTGGGAGATTGACCACGTCTCCGGGCGAGTGGCGCATACAGGACTAGTGGTCAAGACTACCATTGACGACGAAGGGATGGCAACCAAGGCTCAACTCAGCAGGAGGACAGTACACTTCTTTGTACCACCGTCGATGATTTCTCTGACTCACCCGCATGGTGCGCCGTTAGTAGCTGACATTCCCTACGTGCCACAGCCGGTCACGATCGATCCAGTTCCCGAGGAGCCCGTGCAGACGAGTGGAGTTATCCCCGACGTTGTAGCCCCGACCGCACCAGTGGAGACACCGAGGGAGGTTCCTCTCCCTGCTCGTCCCTCTTTCCCTGCACCCTCTACCTCAGCAGGACCACAGTCCGGTCTCCCTCGCAGGACTAGGCGGCTATGGTCGTATGTTGATGTAGTGGATCTCGGGAGTGATGAGGAGGAGGAGGAGGATCCTTCGGAGTACTCCACGAGTGCTGACTCTGGGTCTGTTGGGGGACGCGTTAGGCTTCTGCCAAACAAATGGTTTAGAGGAGATTGACCAGCTTAGGAGGTTTTCGAGTTGGGTTGTACTGTTATCTTTGATGTGGGTCTTTGGTTGGACGTCTTTTGGTGATGTGTGGGTCCTTGTTTTCGTTGGTATTTTCTTATTGTTGTAGTATTTTGGTTACACCATACTCTGATTGCGCCTGCGAGCGTATCCGGTGTATTTACTTTACCTATGTGACTTATGCACTGTGTTTCCGAATTATTTTGTTTCTGCATCCATCATTTCGAAAAGTCTTTTGAAAAGAGAAAAAAAAAACTCTCTTTTCCACTTACAAATGATTTGGCCTCGAAAGAAAACCAGCATTCAAATATTTCCGCATCGTTTTGGGTAGGACATGTGGCACTCATAGTTGGGGTGTTACATTCGTGGTATCAGAGCTGGTCGAGTCTCTCTGTTACGAAGTGACTTCAAACACAAGAGGGGGGTGAATTGTGATAGCGGTGCTTATATAAAAAATTACAGATAAATTACTGAATTAAAAAAAACTTGAAAGAAATAAATTGCGAAACGATAAATAACTTGAAGAATAAATTGCAGGAATTAAATTGCAATAAATAAATGACAGAAAATAAATGACCGAAAAATAAATAAAGAACAAAAATAAATAAAGTGCTTGAATGATAAAGAGACAGAGAGCAAAGAAGAGCACGCGAAATTATACGAGGTTCGCCACCAAACACCCCCCTGTGGCCTACGCCCTGTCCCCAAAGCAAAGCACTATGGGATTTTCACTAAATCACTAGCTTTTAAATCGAGTTCAGCTAGAAACCTTTACAACTCTATACCAGAGCAATACGTTCAAGAGATATCACCTCTCTATGAACACCTTGGGATTCCTACCCAAAAGAAATGATTTTTACAAATAAAATGAGATGAGAAAGATACACTCAATAGTACAGATATAACAAATTGAAGCTCAAATAATACAACTCAAATTATGTAGAATAAAAAAGCTCTCAAAAATTGTGCTCAAATAAGTGTGAGTGATGGAGAATATTTTGACAGAGTTTGACATAAAAATTAAGCACTAGCGTTGTGTTTTTAAAACAATGCTCATGGTGCGGTGCTTTTATAGGCACCGAGAGGAGCGTCACATTTAAGAGGATTTGTCCGTTCTGCGGCATTAAAGGGATTTGTCCGCTAAAAGATTAAAAGGGATTTGTCCGCTAAAAGATTAAAAATTGAAACACGGATCTGAAATGATTCTCGGACACACTTGGTGTCCGACATCGTATTTCCAAACGACCTCTCCCGGCTCGGCATACGATCTCCCATTTCGGCATACAATCTCCCCATTTCGGCATACGACCTCTCCACACACTCGACATACCGACCTCTCCACACACGGCATACGACCTCATTTCGACGCGACCTCCCCACGGCTCGACGCGACCTCGGCTCGACGCGACTTCCCACATTTCGGCACGAAGAATATTTTCCAAAGAAAACTTGAAATATTTTCCAAACAATATTTTGAGTACAACTTAAGAATTTTTCAAAATACTTTGTGCCTAAAAATAATTTAGAAAAAATTATCATAAAATCAATTTTAGAATAAAAATCATTTTGTGAGTGTGTGATTTTATTTTAATTGAGAGCATTTTATTACTACTTACAAATAGTCTTAATAAAAATAAATAAATACCCAAAACCCAAAGACTTGAGAAACTATCATTCTTGATACGCGTCTTGGTATTCTTTTCCACTTTTTGCACGGTTGACTATTTGCAAAACTCCCTTTTGTCAATCATCAAAACCATCCTGTCAAGGCATGTATTCACAGACTCCCCCTTTTTGATGATGACAAACATCTCATGGAGGGAATTTAGTAAAATATAATCATGATATGGCAATGAGATATAAGCATGGTTTTTCAATAAAAGATATCAGAGTTTAAGCACAATATTTAGAAAAACTCCCCCTCACAATATTTAGAAAAAAAGATATCAGAAAAACTCCCCCTCACAATATGCATAAAATAAACCACTCCCCCTGAATCATATAACTCTCCCCCTTTTGGCAACATCAAAAAGCGGAAAAGATAAAGGGAAAGGCATGTAAAACGTATGCATATACGTGTAACTAGATGGCGAAAAATAATTAAAATAGAGTATCAAGGGTTCAATGAAGCATAAGAAATCCTTGGTAAAAAAATTATTCGGAGATAGCAAAAATAAAGCACTAGGATAAGAGTTACTAGTCCTCGCTCAACTCATTCTCATCATCAATTGTTTCCTCATCTTCACCGATATTAAGGGCATAATTGTTTGCGATTAACATAACCTGCACAAACTTTTATTTTAACGATTACAGGAAGGGCGGTTGCATTTCTCCACTTTTAGTCTTGGTAACTTAACCTGCATAAAAATGTTAGCACACTCCAACGCCCAAGTTAGAACTTATTCATAATAAAATGCACTCACACGCAGTCATTCAATGCATGATTGATCTAAAATTCCTAACTCGGTTCTTATAAAAAGAAGTTTTCTTTAGGCAAAGGTTTAATAAAAATATCTGCGAGTTGTTTAGATGTTTCCACAAACTCAATCACACAATCTCCTTTTTGAACATGATCTCTAATAAAATGGTGCCTAATTTCTATGTGTTTGGTCCGGAGTGATAAACCGGATTTTTCGTGAGGTTTATGGCACTAGTATTGTCGCACTTAATTGGAGCAGTTTTGATTGATTCCATAATCATTCAACCGTTGTTTCATCCAAATGATCTGCGTGCACAACAACTACCCTTTGCAATGTATTCCGCTTCAAGAAGTGGACAAAGCCACACCGGCTTGTTTCTTACTATGCCATGAAACCAAGGCATTCCCAAGTAAGTGACATGTCCCACTAGTGCTTTTTCGGTCCATTTTGCAACCCGCAAAATCCGAATCAGTACCCAATAAGTGTGCAACGGCACCTTTGGGGGTACCATAAACCCATAGTTTGTGTGCGGTGAGATATCTCATGATGCGTTTACCGCTAAGAGATGTGATTCCTTAGGATTTGCTTGAAAACGTGCACACATACAAACACTAGACATAATATCCGGACGACTTGCGGTGAGATAGAAGAGATCCTATCATACCTCGATACTTACTTACTTCGACCGACTTACCACCTTCATCTTTGTCAAGATAGCATGATGTGCTCATTGGAGTTGAGATTTCTTTGGCGTTGCTCATTCCAAATCTTTTAAGCAACTCCTTGCAATATTTGGATTGATTTATAAAAATTCCTTCTATTGTTTGTTTGATTTGAAGACCAAGGAAGTAGTTGAGCTCTCCCATCATGGACATTTCAAACTCACTTTGCATGATTTTGGAAAAATCTTCACACAAGGACTCATTAGTAGCACCAAAGATGATATCGTCAACATAAATTTGAACAAGTAAAATGTCATGATTTTTGTGTTTAATGAAAAGAGTGGTATCAACTTTTCCTCTTTCAAAACCTTTTCAAGTAAATATTTGCTCAACCTCTCGTACCAAGCTCTCGGAGCTTGTTTTAAACCATATAAAGCCTTTTTCAATTTGAAAACATGATTTGGAAATTCAAAATTTTCAAAACTGGGAGGTTGATCAACATATACTTCTTCTTGAATAAAGCCATTAAGAAATGCACTTTTAACATCCATTTGAAAAAGTTTGAAATCCATGATGCATGCAAATGCGAGAAGCATGCGAATAGCTTCTAATCTAGCCACGGGTGCATAGGTTTCATTGAAATCTATGCCCTCTTGTTGGTTATAGCCTTTTGCAACAAGTCTAGCTTTATTTCTAACAATGATACCGTTTTCATCAAGCTTGTTGCGAAAGACCCATTTGGTCCCAATGACTAGGTGATCTTTAGGCCTAGGGACAAGTTCCCAAACATCATTTCTCTCAAATTGATTTAATTCCTCTTGCATAGCAAGGGTCCAATGCTCATCAAAGATGGCTTCATTGACGTCATTTGGTTCAATTTGAGAGACAAAGGCCATATGATGACATGCATGATTAAGAGAGTTTCAGTCGTTACCCCTTTTGAGATATCACCTATTATGTTGTCAAGAGGATGGTTCTTTGAGACTCTCCATTCCTTTGGAAGATTTGAGTGAGAGAGTTCTTGAGAGGGTTGAGGCAAGGACTCTTGATCCTCCTTTTGAACTTTTGATCTCTCTTGTTCCTCTAAATAGGTATCTCCTAACACTTCGCAAGATCATCAACACTTTCTTCTCTTGAAGATTTGGGGTTAGATTCATCAAAAGAAACATGCAGATTCTTCAACAGTTAAAAATCGTTTATTAAAAATTGAAAGGCTTTACTAGAAGTGGAATATCCAAGAAATAATCCTTCATCGCCTTTAGCATCAAATTTACCAAGGTTATCTTTACCGTTATTTAGAACAAAGGACTTACATCCAAATACGTGAAGGTGGGAAATGTTGGGCTTCCTTCCCTTGTAAATTTCATAGGCGTTTGTTTTAGAATAGGTCTTATGAGGACTCTATTCATTACATAACATGCGGTGCTTACTGCGTCTGCCCTAAATACTTAGGAAGGTTGGTCTCATTGAGCATCGTCCTCGTAAGCTCTTCAAGAGACCGATTTTTCCTTTCCACCACTCCATTCTGTTTGTGTTGTTCTATGTGTGCGGAAAAATTATGCTCAATTCCATTTTCAGTACAAAAGGCCTCAAATGCCTCATTTTGGAATTCCCACCGTGATCACTTGGATGGATACTATGTTCATTCCTTTTTCATTTTGGATAACTTTAGCAAGTTTCTGAAAGGCGACAAAGCGTCATTTTTATGAGAAAGAAATAAAGTCCATGTATAGCGAGAATAGTCATCCATAATAACAAGGGCATAGTAATTTACACCAAAGCTTTTAGTTCTAGATGGTCCAAATAAGTCCATGTGTAAAAGTTGTAAAGGCCGGTTTGTGATTTGAAAGAGGCCTTTACTTGTTTTCCTTTTTGACAGGCATCACATAATTTATCTTTTTCAAAACGAAGCTTTGGTAAGCCAATTACTAAGTCCTTTTGAACCAACTTATTAAGATGATCCATGTGAATATGAGCCATTCTCCTATGCCATAGCCAAGATTCATCCTCTTTACTAATAAGACAACATGCATCATTTGAAGGTATTCTATCTAAATCAACCATGTAGATATTTCCAATTCTAGGTCCAATAAGAACAACATTTCCAGATACAGAGTTCATAACCATGCATTTTGAAGAATCAAAAACCACTTTGTTCCCTTTATCACAAAGTTGACTAATACTTAGCAAATTGTGCTTCAAGCCATCCACATACAAAACATTTTCAATAGTGGGATTAGGACTCTTACCAATGGAACCAATCCCAAGAATTTTACCTTTGTTGTTGTCACCATACCGACATAACCACTATTCTTAGGTACCAATGAGGAGAACTTGCTTTTGTCTCTGTCATGTGCTTTGAACAGCCGCTATCAAGATACCAATTTAAGTCCTTGGCTTTCAAGCACACCTACAACAACAGTTAATTTTTAACCTTTGGTACCCAAACTAAGTTGGGTCCGGATGAGTTAGTTTTTGGCAAAGTACCCTTTGGAATCCATATCTTTTGCCAACCACATTCTTGTTCTTTCTAATATTGCAAATGGAGGCAGTGTGACCATTTCTACCACAGTGAAAGCATTTAATGAAAGGGCTGCTTGAAGTGTTGTTGTGATTGACAAATTTAAAGGATTTTTCATGCGTTTGTGGATTATAACCCAAACCGGCTTTTCCAAAAGTACCCTTTTGTTTTCCCAATAGAATGTTTAAGTTATCCCTTCCCATGGTAAATTTGGCAAGGGTGTTTTCCAAATCTTCAATCTTGTTTTTCAAAACATTGCATTCATCACACTTGAAAGTATCAATCTTTTGGTTTTCACAAAAGGTGCAAGTAGGAACTTGAACCACAACAACTTGTTTTTCCTTAAAAACTTCCATCTCTTGGTTTAAGAAAATAATTTTAGATTCAAGAGAAGAGATGGTTTTCTTAGAAGAAGAAATAATTTTTCGAAGTCTAGTCGTTTCATTATTTAATTCTTCACAAGCAATAAGCAGCTCATCATAAGTTAAGGGAGATTCGAGTTCAAGAGCATTTACCTCATCCTCCTCGTGTTTTGCCATGAGACATAAGTTGGCCTCCTCATTTTCTTCCATATCATTGTCATCCCAGGCAATGTAGGCTCTTCTTCCTTTTGATTCCTTTTGTGGTCTTCTATCAAATTTTTCGTTTTTCTTCTGATCATGAGGGCAATCGGGTTTTATATGTCCCTTTTGACCACACTTGTAGCAAGTTGGATTAAAAGAAGTTCCTTCCTCATTTTTCTTTTGAGGATTTTGTACCTTGCCTGTTCTCCCCTTTTGCCTCATGAACCTTTTGAACCTTGAACCATCAGACTTATGTCTTCCTCATTCTCATCCGCACTATCATTGTTGTCGATTCCTCTTTTTCATTTACGATTGCTTTGAGAGCAATTCCTTTCTTTTTCTTATCACTTTCTTCACTCTCAGTGAGTCGATTTAGTTCAAGTTCATGTTCCTGCAATTTTCCAAACAAGGTTGCCAATGATATAGTAGATAAATCTCTAGATTCAGATATAGCGAGAACCTTGGGTTGCAGTTTCTATTTAAACATCTAAGAACTTTATTAATTAAATCTTCATTCAAGACTTTCCCAAGAGTTACGAGATGGTTTATTATATGGATGAACCTTTTTTGCATATCTTGTATGTTTTCACTTGGTTTCATCCTAAATAACTCATACTCATGGGTTAATGTGTTCATTCGAGCCCTCTTGACCTCGGTAGTACCTTCATGGGTCAATAGAAGGGTGTCCCACATTTCTTTAGCAGTCTTGCAATTTGAGACCCTATAGAACTCATCGTAGCTTAAAGCAGAAGTGATGATGTTCTTAGCTTTCAAATTGTATTGGACCTTTTTCTTATCATCTTCGGTCCAAAGTGATCTTGGTTTGTCTACCACTGCATCATTAATTGATTGAGTGGGGACAAATGGACCATTTTCCACAGCATCCCAAATATCAAGATCAACACCCTCAAGAAAGATTTGCATTCTATCCTTCCAATAACCATACCCCTCACCATTGAAAAATGGGGGTCTGTTCATGGAAGTTCCCTCGTTATTGTTTGAAGTCATTCTCTTGAGACGGTTAAGTCCTTTATACAAGAGTCTAGCTCTGATGCCACTTGTTACCAAGTGACTTCAAACACAAGAGGGGGGTGAATTGTGATAGCGGTGCTTATATAAAAAATTACAGATAAATTACTGAATTAAAAAAAACTTGAAAGAAATAAATTGCGAAACGATAAATAACTTGAAGAATAAATTGCAGGAATTAAATTGCAATAAATAAATGACAGAAAATAAATGACCGAAAAATAAATAAAGAACAAAAATAAATAAAGTGCTTGAATGATAAAGAGACAGAGAGCAAAGAAGAGCATGCAGCAAATTATACAGGTTCGGCCACCAAACACCCCTGTGGCCTACGTCCTGTCCCCAAAGCAAAGCACTATGGGATTTTCACTAAATCACTAGCTTTTAAATCAGGTTCAGCTAGAAACCTTTACAACTCTATAAATAGCAATACGTTCAAGAGATATCACCTCTCTATGAACACCTTGGGATTCCTACCCAAAAAGAAATGATTTTTACAAATAAAATGAGATGAGAAAGATACACTCAATAGTGCAGATATAACAAATTGAAGCTCAAATAATACAACTCAAATTATGTAGAATAAAAAAGCTCTCAAAAAATTGTGCTCAAATAAGTGTGAGTGATGGAGAATATTTTGACAGAGTTTCAGCATAAAAATTAAGCACTAGCGTTGTGTTTTTTAAAACAATGCTCATGGTGCAGTGCTTTTATAGGCACTGAGAGGAGCGTCACATTTAAGAGGATTTGTCCGTTGCAGCATTAAAGGGATTTGTCCGTTGCAGCATTAAAAGGGATTTGTCCGTTGCAGCATTAAAAGGGATTTGTCCGTTGCAGCATTAAAAAATTGAAACACGGATACGGAAATGATTCTCGGACACACTTGGTGTCCGACATCATATTTCCAAACGACCTCTCCCATTTCGGCATACGATCTCCCATTTCGGCATACGACCTCTCCACACACTCGACATACGACCTCTCCACACATTTCGGCATACGACCTCATTTCGACGCGACTTCCCACGCCTCGACGCGACCTCATTTCGACGCGACTTCCCCACCGGCCGACGGAGAATATTTTCCAAAGAAAACTTGAAATATTTTCCAAACAATATTTTGAGTACAACTTAAGAATTTTTCAAAATACTTTGTGCCTAAAAATAATTTAGAAAAAATTATCATAAAATCAATTTTAGAATAAAAATCATTTTGTGAGTGTGTGATTTTATTTTAATTGAGAGCTTTTTATTACTACTTACAAATAGTCTTAATAAAAATAAATAAATACCCAAAACCCAAAGACTTGAGAAACTATCATTCTTGATACGCGTCTTGGTATTCTTTTCCACTTTTTGCACGGTTGACTATTTGCAAAACTCCCTTTTGTCAATCATCAAAACCATCCTGTCAAGGCATGTATTCACACTCTCGAGAATAGTTGGGTTTAGGTTCACTGAGTTTTTGTTGTGTGAACTCCGTGTGACTGTTTGAAAATGTTTTTGATGGAAACAATGTGTGAAACATCTAAGGATGATTATCTTTTCCGTGGGTTCTGACTGGTTAGGCCTTATAGGAACCCATGCCTCCTAGACAAGCGTCTCCAATTCCAGCAACTGGAAATCCCGAGATGGACAGAGTCATCCAAGTCATGGCTGACATGGCGGCAGCCGTTGCACAACAGACTGCGGCGAAGACTCAACGCGACCTGCAAAAGCAACACTGAGAGGAGCAGAATGCTGAAGCAAGAGGCTTGGTGGAATTCCGCAAGCACAATCCCCCGAAGTTTCATGGTGATCCCGACCCAGAGAAGGCTGATCTGTGGCTCCAGGAGATCGAGAAGATTTTTGAAGTGACGCGCTATCCAGACCATGCAAGGGTCACCCACTCAACCTATATGCTGCTCGGTGACGCATAATATTGGTGGAAGGGAACCAAGCAGATGCTAGAAGCAGACCATAATGAGATCAACTGGGAGGTGTTCCGCGCCAAGTTCTTGGACAAGTACTTTTCGAGGAGCGCAAGGCTTGAGAAGGAGAAGGAGTTCCTGCGCCTATATCAGGGGAACATGACTATGGCAGAGTACGCAGCTAAGTTTGAGTCACTCGCCAAGTACTTTCGATTCTTTCGCAATAATGTGGATGAGGAATGGATGAGCTAAAAGTTTGAAGGGGGCTTGCGATATGAGATCAAGGAATCTGTGCTGCGTTTGGGCCTCCGTCGTTTTCAAGACCTGGTGGAGAAGTGCATACGGATATAGACCATGAAGAGTGGGAGAATCAATAAGGGGAATTCTGGGGGACCGACTAGGCCACAGAATCATAACCAAGGACACGGTCAGAAGGGGAAGCAACAGCAGAAGAAGCCTTACTCCCGACCCCAAGGGAACAATCAGAAGCAACCGTATCGTTCATCATCAGGCACTTTTGGTGGTGAAGGTGGAAGCGGGGATGCCCGACCAAGGAGATGTTTCAGGTGTGGGTCATCGGAGCATATAAGGGACAAGTGCCCAGCCAAGGAGGCGATATGTTTCAACTGCAAGAGGCCGGGACATGTGTCCAAGGACTGTACCGCGCCAAAGGCAGAACCGGTATTCAACAATGTGAAGGCGGGTAGGCCAACTGCAAGAGGACGCGTATTTGCAATGGGTGGAGCTGAGATCACCCCATCTGAAGAAGGGCTCATACAAGGAGAGTGCGACATCGTCGGTAACCTTCTAACCATACTTTTCGATTCAGGCGCAACGCATTCTTTCATTTCCTTAGATTGTGTGAAACGTTTGGGCCTTCCCGTTTCTTCTTTACCGTTTGATCTGGTTGTCACCACCCCTGCGGTAGAAACCTTGACAGCCAATACTACATGCATACATTGCCCTATGACTATTCTGAATAGGAATTTCTCTGCCAACTTGATTTGTCTGCCTTTGAAACATCTGGATGTGATTTTAGGAATGGATTGGTTATCCTACCACCATATCCTTCTAGACTGTGCCCGAAAGATCTTGATCTTTCCTGACCCAGAGATCTTAAAATTCTTATCTGCCAATCCGCATCCATCATTTCGAAAAGTCTTTTGAAAAGAAAAGAAAAAAACTCTCTTTTCCACTTACAAATGATTTGGCCTCGAAAGAAAACCAGCATTCAAATATTTCCGCATAGTTTTGGGTAGGACATGTGGCACTCATAGTTAGGGTGTTACATTTTATAACTGAGGAAGTCTATGTGAAACAACCTCCTGGTTTTGAATATATTGAATTTCCAGAACATGTTTTTAAACTTAAAAAGGCTCTGTATGGTCTTAAGCAAGCTCCTAGAGCTTGTTATGATAAACTAAGTTCCTTTTTAATGGGAAATGGCTTTACCAGAGGTATAGTAGACACTACTCTATTTAGAAAAATATCAAACAAGTATTTTATACTTGTTCAAATTTATGTTGATGATATTATATTTCGAGCTACTAATGAAAGTCTGTGCAAAGAATTTTCTAAGTTAATGCAGACTCAATTTGAGATGAGCATGATGGGAGAGTTAAAGTTTTTCCTTGGAATTCAAATCAAGCAATGCAATGATGGTATTTATATACATCAAAGCAAATATATCAAGGAATTGTTAAAGAAATTCAAGATGGTGGATTGCAAGCCAATGTGCACTCCTATGCATCCCACGTGCATTCTTGGGAAAGATGAAATTGGTAAGAAGGTAGATCAGAATATGTACAGAGGTATGATTAGATCTCTACTTTATCTTACTGCTTCAAGACCTGATATTATGTTCAGTGTCTACCTGTGTGCTAGATTTCAATCTGATCCTAGAGAATCACACTTGAGTGCTACTAAAAGAATATTTAGATATTTCCAAGGATCTACTAAGCTTAGTTTGCTTTATAAGAAATCAAAAGATTATAAGTTAGTAGGTTTCTATGATGTTGACTTTGTTGGAGACCGAATTGAAAGAAAAATCACAAGTGGAGGCTGCCAATTCCTTGGAGCAAATTGATGAGTTCGAAATAGCATATAGTTTAGTGTTGGTTTTGCATCACATTTTAGTCATTTTTATCCATGTTATTTATACATTTGGCTTGATTTGGATAACGCACTTGGTTTTGGTTCAATTGTGCTTAAAGGAAGGTATTTGTCCTAGGAAAAAGGAGAAAAATCACTTGGAATAAGTTGGGGTAATTTGTGCTACAAGTTGATAATATAATGCTGTCTCAGCCTGACACTTGTTCAGTGTTTTCATCATATCTGGAGTTTTAGGTGTCAAAATGAGATGAAACCGGTGCCATTGGAAAGCTAAGATCCATAGCTTCAACCTTCATGAAGACACCTTGAGCTAATTCGGACGTTAAAGAGGTGAAAAATACAAAACAACATGAAACACGGCCTGGCCGTGTCAGGAAGCACGACCGTGTTGCGACAGCACCTAAACTGTGCGAGAAACAGAATGAAGCATGGCCTGGCCGTGCCTCACACCACGGCCGTGCTACGATAGCACCCTGGACGCAGAATTTTACGTTTTTACATGTTTTGGACCTGTTTTTTTACTCCTTTTCACCCTAGACTATAAATAGACACTTTAGAGACGTGTCTAGGGTTGGAACTTGGATTCTTGGGGGCACGGTGGAGGATAGGATTCGTTCTCCTCCTCTCTTCTTCCTCGATTTTTCTGGTTTGGTTTTTCTTACTTTATGAGTAGCTAAATCTCTCAGACTAGGGTAGATGAATCTTGATGAAACTCTTGTGTAGTTAATTCTATTTTATTAAAGCAAGTTTATTTCATTTCAATTGAGCTTTCAATTCTCTGCGCTTAATGCTTTTTGATACTTGGCCGCTATTGAATTGATTTGGGGTTTTTCATGATGATTGGGAAATTGGGTGAATGACTTGAACTAAGATTGCTAGCCATAGTCATGATGAGTATAGGAATATAACTTTGTGATTATGTGTTCTTGTGAATCATTGATCTTTATGCTTAACTTTATTATTGGTCACCTAAGGAATTAGGGATTTTTGGTTTAGTTAAAGGGGTTATGAGACAAGGAATTGTACTTAATCTAATATCGTTGATTCGAACTTCAATTTGTATAGAATAACTTGCGTTGGTTGTAGATTGAATGCATAAGAGTGGAAACAAGAGGATTCGATCCCTAGTCATTTTTAATCCTTTGATTTTCAAATCGTTGTTATAGTTATTTTGAGTTGTTACAAATATTCTAAATTTCAAATACCAAAATTTGGGTCCTCGTTCAAAATAGTTACAAAGTTTGTTAAGTTAACTAATCGATCACAATCCCTGTGGAGACGATAACTCACTTACTCACTTTATTACTTGTACGATTCGGTATACTTGCCGAAATCCTCAACAAGTTTTTGGCGCCGTTGCCGGGGATTGTTGAATTGATATTTAACAAGGCAAACTAGTGTTATTTTGAACATTTATTTTCTGTCTATATACCAAAAAAAAAAACCAAAAATTTAAAATTTCTTTTCTCTTCTTATAAAATTGTTGTGCTGCTCACAATTCTCTTAGCTTCTGTAGCATGCAGCCTCTTAGATGTGATTTTTGTGGAGTAAAGCATAGAAATGGCTATTGTGAGGATTTCTTAGTCATGGTAGAAGAAGAAGAGGACTATTGCATGGAAAGTATCTTGGGAGAAGAAGAGTCACATCCTAAAAAGCAAGAGAAGACAAGTGCCTTAGAAGATGCTCTTATGCAGTTCATGAAGATGACTCAATCCAATTTCAAGAAACATGAGTCTTACTTCAAAAACCAAGAGGCCTCTATCAAAAATCTGGAGAATCAAATTGGGCAAATCTCAAAGCAACTTGCGGAGCAAACCAAAGAGTCACATCCTCAAGCTCAATTCGAAGAATCCCATGACAGAGACTCTTACCTTAACAATGTTTGGGTGAAATTTATTAGAGCCAACAAAGCTTCATTTGATAACTTTGAGGTTCGTTGTGAGAGGTTGTTAGAGCAATTATCCCAATTTGAGCAGAAGAAAGTGGAGATAGAGAGTGAACATAACTTCATGGTGGCATTGGAAGAAGAATTGAAAAACAAAAATAGTGACATGGAAGAGGACCTAAGGGTGAGGCACGGAGAGATTCATGTGATAGCTCAACTCTTGGGCATTGAAGAGAATCATCCTCCGCAAGATGAATTTGATGTGCTTCAAGATAAGGAGTGGGGGAAACAATATCCCAAATGTACAATTGCAAAGGCATGGGCACACTTACTTCCCTATGCCAAGTACATGGGAATTCTCTCCAAAAGAAGGAAGTGGAAGGATGAAATCTTCTTCATGACATATTATCCACCCTAACAAGGGTGTTGAAGTGTCAAGCTAATGACGTTAAAGAAGCGCTTCTTGGGAGGCAACCCAAGTTTTTCGGTTAGTTCTTTCCTTCTCATCCTTGCTTCAACTTAAATTTTTACATTGGGGACAATGTAAGTTTTTAAGCTTGGGGTAAGGAGTTTACATTTTGTGCATTTAGTCTTGCATCTCATTTTAGTTTTTGCATCTTGTGTTAATTTTTGTTTTTGTTTGCATCATTTTATCCCCCAAATTGTCATGCTATTCTCTTGTGCTTTTCCATGTGTGCATAATTTTGTTAAAATTTGAGATTGCAATGATTTGGAACCCAATTATTTTCTCTTGTGATGGGCTTAAAGGTAGTGTTCTTAATGTACATAGTGACAATCTTTTGATAAGTTGAGAATTACCATGTGGCGCTCTGATTTGATGTTTTTCACTGATTTTGACTTCTAAATGTGAGACTTGAGCTTGTATTGGGGCTTGCACTTTATCATGTTTATATGCCCCCTTCTCCTTGTATGAGTGTGTCCATCCTGATTGTGCTCTCTAGAACTTGACTTGAAACCATTTCAAAACTTGAAAATTTTTGTCTACACACTTGAATATGATTAAGGCATTATAGGCATGTTTTCAAGACTCTGATTTTTGAACAAAAGCTTCCATTAGTTGCCCCTTTTGAGCCTTGATTGATTTTTTTGGTACCCAGTTTATTGTACCTTTTAGAGTATGTTTAAGGGAGCAATTGAGTGCTTAATCTTGTTGTTTTGATGCTTGATCTTGGGAATCTCTTCTGTTGTTTAGTTCATTCCCAATAATTATTGAAAAATCTCAAATGAGGGATAACAAAATAAAAAAAAGAATGAAAAAAAAGAAAATAGAAAAAAAAAATAGAAAAGGAAAACAACAGAAGATGAGCAATAATAAAAAGGATTTGAAAGCAAAAAGAGAAAAATTGATTGCTCCACTTATGCTGCTTTAAAAGAGTTTGCTTGGTTGTTCATGGGTATAGCCCTTGAGTGTCCCTTTCTTGTTTTTATCCCACCTTACAATTAAAATCCCATGGCCACGTTACAACCTTTTGAAGACCTTTTGATTCTTGTGTGTTTTCATTGATTATTTGCTGAGATTTGATTAATAGTCAAGCCTATGGTAGAGCACTTTCATAGATGGATTTGAGCGAATTGTCTTAACTTGTAAACACTTTGAGAGTGGTAAGGAGAGTACCCCTATCAGTGAGAGACATGTTTTCAGAGAACTTAAATTTCTAATTGGACTTGATCTTGATTGTCTCTATTGTGTTTAATAGTCCTTTAGCCTATTGCTTGATCTTGTTTTTATCTCGGGTTCCTTATCTGTTGCATCTCTTATTTCCATTTTATCTTTGGCCACAACAATTGCTTGAGGACAAGCAAAGTTCTAAGCTTGGGGTAATTTGATGAGTTCGAAATAGCATATAGTTTAGTGTTGGTTTTGCATCACATTTTAGTCATTTTAGTCATTTTTATCCATGTTATTTATACATTTGGCTTGATTTGGATAACGCACTTGGTTTTGGCTCAATTGTGCTTAAAGGAAGGTATTTGTCCTAGGAAAAAGGAGAAAAATCACTTGGAATAAGTTGGGGTAATTTGTGCTACAAGTTGATAATATAATGCTGTCTCAGCCTGACACTTGTTCAGTGTTTTCATCATATCTAGAGTTTTAGGTGTCCAAATGAGATGAAACCGGTGCCATTGGAAAGCTAAGATCCATAGCTTCAACCTTCATGAAGACACCTTGAGCTAATTCGGACGTTAAAGAGGTGACAAATACAAAACAACATGAAACACGGCCTGGCCGTGTCAGGAAGCACGACCGTGTTGCGACAGCACCTAAACTGTGCGAGAAACAGAATGAAGCATGGCCTGGCCGTGCCTCACACCACGGTCGTGCTACGATAGCACCCTGGACGCAGAATTTTACGTTTTTACATGTTTTGGACCTGTTTTTTACTCCTTTTCACCCTAGACTATAAATAGACACTTTAGAGACGTGTCTAGGGTTGGAACTTGGATTCTTGGGGGCATGGTGGAGGATAGGATTCGTTCTCCTCCTCTCTTCTTCCTCGATTTTTCTGGTTTGGTTTTTCTTACTTTATGAGTAGCTAAATCTCTCAGACTAGGGTAGATGAATCTTGATGAAACTCTTGTGTAGTTAATTCTATTTTATTAAAGCAAGTTTATTTCATTTCAATTGAGCTTTCAATTCTCTGCGCTTAATGCTTTTTGATACTTGGCCGCTATTGAATTGATTTGGGGTTTTTCATGATGATTGGGAAATTGGGTGAATGACTTGAACTGAGATTGCTAGCCATAGTCATGATGAGTATAGGAATATAACTTTGTGATTATGTGTTCTTGTGAATCATTGATCTTTATGCTTAACTTTATTATTGGTCACCTAAGGAATTAGGGATTTTTGGTTTAGTTAAAGGGGTTATGAGACAAGGAATTGTACTTAATCTAATATCGTTGATTCGAACTTCAATTTGTATGGGATAACTTGCGTTGGTTGTAGATTAAATGCATAAGAGTGAAAACAAGAAGATTCGATCCCTAGTCATTTTTAATCCTTTGATTTTTAAATAGTTGTTATTATTAATTTTCAATTGTTACAAATCTACTTATTTCCAAATACCACTATTCGGTTCTCGTTCAAAATAGTTACGAACTTTGTTTAGTTGAATAATCAATCGCAATCCCTGTGGAGACGATCTTACTTATCATTTTATTACTTGTGCGATTCGGTACACTGCCGAAATCCTCAACACAAATCTTGTGTCTTGGTCAAGCAAAAGACAAAGCACTATTGCACTCTCAACAGCAGAAGCTGAATACATCTTAGTAGCAAGTTGTAGTTCTCAACTTCTGTGGATAAAATATCAACTTGAAGACTACTTGATAAAAAAGAGTAACATTCCTATCTTTTGTGATAATACATCTGCAATTTGTCTTACTAAGAATCCAATATTGCATTCTAGAGCAAAGCACATTGAGATTAAGCATCACTTCATAAGAGACTATGTTCAGAAGGGTATTCTTCAAATAAAATTTGTAGACACTGATCATCAGTGGGCTGATATTTTTACAAAATCCCTTCCTGAAGATATATTCGATTTTAGAAGAAAAAATTTAAATTTTCATCTTATAGAAGAATGATTAATCTCAGCGTCTTATGATATGCATCATTCAACATCTGGTATGACATAAGCATTCACACGTGTACTCATATGATATGTCATTCATAATGCATAATTCAACGTCCGATGAATTCGTTTGCGTGCGTCCGAGCACACACGTGTCACGCGCGTGTAGGACTTAAGCGTCTCATCACACCTAATCTGAGTCATGATTATTTAGGTTTTCAATAAAATGTTTTTCTTGATTTTATATTCATTTTGGAAACTGCATTTATTGAAAAAGGGGAATCTTTATTTTATTTTCTTTTTGAATTATTTTTATTCAGAGGAAATGTGAAGAGTTTTTCAAAAAGTAACTGTACCATTTATCAAAACTTTCCCACTACTCCTTCACTTTCGCTCCATACTTTGTTTTTATCTGCAAAAACTGTTTTCTCTCTCTCTCTCTGTGTGAATTTCTCTGAAACCCTAAACCTCCATCAAATCACTCTCCAACTGCTACCTTGACTGATATTAAGGTCAATGACTTCACTGCTATCTACGATACCGAGAAAGAAGCAAAGGTCCTGAATGAGAACAGGATTGATTTGGAAAAGTTCAAGCTCTATGGTTTTAACTTCGATGAAGGTTTGAACAATCTGGGTTGGAAAAACTTCTTCTTTTGGGAACCAGTTGAAGTTATGGCTTATGTTATCAAGGAATTTTGGGGAAACGTTCATATGCTTCCGGGTGGAATAGTTGAAGGTCATGTCAAAGGTTTCAAGTTGGTGTTCACTATAAACACCGTTGCTGAAACGATTAAGTGCCCCTATGAAGGCATTAGTTACTATGTTGGTTTGGAAGATGCTTTTAGAGGAATGGAGAACTTCAACGAAGCTCTATTTGAGAACTATCGCCTGTTGAAGAAAGACGATGTAACTCCTACTGCCAAGAATCTGAAAATTCATTACAGAGTTCTACACAAAGTTATTGCTAAGAGCGTTATTCTGAAGACTGGGTCAAGTGACATAGTGAACTACGAGCAGAAGTTCACTATGAGAAATTATATGGCTGGTCACAAAATCAACTTGCCTAGGTTGATCTTCAACAATACTGTTAATGCGCTTGTTGGTTCAAGGAAGGGTTCTGCTGACAAGAAGAACATTATCAAGATTATTCCTTATGGAGTTCTTCTTATTACTATGATGATCAAGGATGATCAAGGTTATTCCTTATGGTGCTATTGTTCGCCCTGATGTCTTTGGCGTATATAGCTTGGTAAGAATGAAATTGATCAATGCTGATATGATCAAGAAAGTGAAACAGGAACAACAAGAAGAAGCAGGTGCTTCTATTGGTGAAGTTATGAAGAAACCCACCAGAAGTTCCACATCTGGTGTGAAGAGAATTACTGAGTCTCCAGCTAAAGAGACAAGCAGCAAGAAGCAGAAGGTGCCTCCTGCCCCTTAAGAGAATGTTGAAGCAGAAGATGATGAGGATCTGGTCCCTATCAAGAAAATAATGGAGAAAAAGAAGAAGACAGAAGCTGAAAAACCTATTTCAGCGCCTGGTCTCAGGAAGCAAGCTCCTCCTCCTCTTCCTCTTGCTGTTGCCATCAAGGCAAAAGAAGAAGACATGTTAAGAATTTTGAGCTTAACCCAAAGGTACTTGATTTTACAGTTGATGATCTGTAACTACCTTTGAGTCTGATGATACTATTTCTGCACCACCATTGTTTGTTGCACAACCACAAACAAAACCACAACCACAAACCAAACAACAAACCACTGCCCTAATACCTACAGAAACTCCCCAATTAACCAAATTAACCCCAAGACCTAGAACAATCATTTTCCCTCACCACAAACCCCTACCTCCTCATACACATCCATCTCCACATACATTTCATCACTTCACTCTCACCCTTTCAACCTTCTCTTCAAAATCCATCCAAACAAGCCCAAAAACTACACTGTCAAGAAGACTTCACCTCTCCCACTTACCCTCACTTACAAACCTACCTCCTTTTCCGGTGTAAAGAAGTTTGTATCTGCCATTAACAGAACAAGGTTTGTTAGAGAAGACGTGTATCATTCCATTTATGATCACCCTTCTTTATGGCATTTGAAAACATTCACCTCTAGGGTTTTAAGAATGGAAGTTGCCTCTCCATTAAGAGTTGTATTCAAAGAAAGAGATGAGAAAGTTGATATGTCCTTCAAAGGAAGATTGAGACCTCAATCAAATAGCAGAACAATTCCTTGCTCTGTTGATCTTCCCAGGTTCCTACCACAGAATGAACCTCTTACTCTTGAGGAATGGGGAAGGTGGATAACAGATGAAGAAGTGGCCCTTATGACTCATTGCCTGGAGATGAAAAGGCTTGAACTTATTTGTCAATATAGAAACCCTGCTTTAGCGTCTGTCAAGATTGTCCCTGATAGGCAAAGGTGGTTGCCTTGGTCTATTCCTGGAAAAAGGAAGGAACCAGCTCCTGGTAAAATGTCGTTCAGTAAAATTGGACTGAAGGAATATGAGAAGGCTCCTCGGAGATATGATCTCAAAGGATTCTCTGAGCTTAAGGAGTTTTTTGAAGACCATGCTAGGAGATTCTACCTGAATTCTCTAAAGATAGATGAATGGAGAACTGGCTCCTCTGGTTGCTGTGATGCAGAAAAATCAAAGATTCCTACAGTTGGCTCTATTACTAGGGTACTTGACACTAATCTTGGAACACTGTATTTCAATGATATGTTTATGAGTTCTGTGATCAGGCCTCTGAATGCTATGAAGATTTATGACCAATGGGCTGCTGTTTGCAAACATTTTGATATTGGTTTCACTTGGAGTCAAATGACTGCGTCTTGGAAACACAAAGCCATTTTGCCTCATTTTGTGCCTCTGGATATTGAAGATGATGATAGGGAGAATCTGTGAAGATTGTATCTTGCTGAAAATGAAGGACTCAACTTCATTTTTGAAGCAATGGGAATCTTTGTTAGAAGAATTTTTGGAGAAGCTGCTGCTATGAAATTTGATGCTTTTATTGAAGATCTGATTAAGCACAAGGAAATTATCTTCATGAGTTTGTTGTATCCTGAAGAGAATGTGCAGAAATGGGAAGTGGCTATGGAAGTTGAGAAACAGAAGCTGGGAAGTTTTATCAAATGGTTCTTACCAAATGATAACTTCTTCCAGATAACTTCTTCCAGAAGGCAAAGGAAAAGAAAGAGATAAGATTGAAGTTGTCCAACTGGGTGCTAGCAAAGTATCAGAAGCTAAAACCAAAAACTGTTGAACCTGTTCCAGAAGCTGGACCTTCTTCTGCTCCTGCTGCTGGAGATGATGATGTTGTCATCTTGCCTAGAGCTGAATTTGAAGCTATCATGGCTACAAATCAGAAGATGTACCAGTTGGAAAGCACTGTGAATCTTCTGTTGGAATGATTCAATCAACTACTTCCTCCTCCTCCTCTACCAAATCCTTAAACACTTTGTTTTTATTATTTTTTTATTTGGTACTGTGTGATAAAATCTTTTTTTTAGTACAAGTGTATTTTGCACTTAGTATCATTTTGGAACAATTATTCTGCTTACTTGGTACTATTATATTTCTATGGTCTGACCTTTTATCTTCAAATTTTTCTAGTATTATATCTTACTATTTTGACTATGATGTGATTTACACTCTTTTTGTCTGATGACAAAAGGAGGAGTAAAAGAAAGGTCTGATGAACACGTTGAAAGTCCGATGGACACGTTGAAGTATCATACATTTCATGCATAAATCATACATAACACATTTCTAAATTGCTTTGATACTTTATAAGATTTACTGCTCTGATAATTATTAATATCTATTGGTTTATTATATCGGTACAATGAATTTCAGCGTCTGTTTGCTGAGTATACTCATCATTGGTACAATTATTTCAGCATCCGATCCCCACGTCTAATTGAATATATGCTCTGATGTTATTATGTATTTTTGCGATCACAATAAATGATATGATTATTAAAAATCGCTCTAACACCTGAATTATTTAATTTTATCTGAGTTGTTGAACTCAGGGGAAGACCCTTGAAATTATTTTTCGAAATTAGATTGTTCATCAACCTTGGATATTTGTCATCATCAAAAAGGGGGAGATTGTTGGAACCTAAACGATTGAGAAGTTTAGACCCTCATTAATTTTGATGATAACAAAGTATCTTCTGATAAGTCTTTGAGTGTGCAGGTATTAAAATCTCTTATGTTTTATCTCACTCAAGCAAGAAGAAGAAACTCACAAGTATTGAATACATTCCATGTCTGTCAGCATCCGATTCACTCCAGCGTCTTGTGTACAGCGAGCGTCTGGTAGCGTTATTCTTTAACACATGGATTACTCAATTGTTGCGAGCGTCCATCTGCTGTTCTGAGCAAGCATCTGGTTTTTTAACGAATCACGTGATGGTCACGTTTGTGCTCTTCTACCTTAGCTATTTGGAACGGAATTCAAATTTGATTTTGTACGCTCATTTTGATGTACGAGGTATCAAAGGTGACACCTTTGGTATAAGACAAAATTCATACAAGGCAATTGTGAAAAGCAGATAGTACAAAAACGATAATATGTACTATTCTGATATTCTCTGGAAAGGAAGAAAAGGACAGCTTTTCAAATTACCTCACTCAATGATATGGAGCTAAAATTTAGTGCAACGGTAAAACCCCTCAGAGACTCCTATAAATACCCCAAGGTATTCATTGAAGAAGGTTGCCAAAAACTGCTAAAAACTACATTCGGAAAGAGCTATTACTCAAGTGAGCAATTAAGTTTCGTGCCAAGTTTATGGGCAGCAAGAACTGAACCTCAACGTCTGATACTTTCATTTTAGAAAGCTATTTGTTTTTTAGCTTAATCTTTTCATCTTCTCTGTGAGAGTTATTTTGATTGTATTCAAAACTATCTTTGTGAAAGTTGTATTGCCTAGTTAAGGCTTTGTTCCCCAAAGGCTCGAACGTACTGAGTCGTTTTGAGAAGTTAAGAGTATTGTCAAGTTTGTGACAGTAGAATACTCTTAAGGAAATTTGTAATCAGCTGATTATAGTGGAAAATCCTTCAAGAATGAAGGGACTAGATGTGGCTACTAGGTTGGTGGTGAACTAGTATAAATCTGTGTCTCTTGCTTTACTGCTTTATACTTACGTTTATCTTGCACATAAAAGCAAGTTTTCATAAACTTTATTTCCAGCATCTGGTCTTACTCCAGCATCCGCTTTCAAACAGATTCAAAATCCAGTGTTCTAAAGTGTTTTTAACTTGGAGTAAAAGAAAAGTTTTCAACACAATTCAACCCCCTTCTCGTGTTCACGTTCACGCTCTGGTAAGACATACTTTGACTTGGTCAACTCTGTTGGTAATCAACATTGACAGACTATGCTCTGGCTTAGTCAACTCTAATTGATTAGTCAACGCTCTGGTGAGCCAAGCTTTGGTAAGACAAGCTCTGTTTCTGGTCAACGCTCTCTTATGTGAAAGGCCAACAAATTTTGTGCTGAAGAACTCACCTCTGTTTCAAGCTCACTCTGGTGAACAGTGTGGCTCTGACAGGAAAACAGACTGAAGTTCATTTAAGGATACTTCATGTATTTAAGAGACCTCATTGATGAAGCATTTTAATGTACGAGGTATTAAAGGCCAAAGGGAATGTCAACGAATATAATCATCAAGAAACTTGCTCTCGAAAAGTCTAATATTCAAAAAGCTCACAAGAGACAAACATTCTAATTTTGTCTGCTGTGTCAGTATGCTTTGAGCGGAGTGGAAAACGACGTGACTAGCCAGGAAAAGGGGATCTGAAGTCTTTGACCTAAGGTGAAAAGAGCTGTTAGGTTACAATGGCACTATTCACAACCCTAGCTATATATACCTTACTTCACCCACTGAAGTAGGTTAACGCTGTGGAAACAAAGTGACCAACTAAGAATCATTCCAAGTATCTGAGATCACATTGAATAAAGTACTTAATTGTTTTTACCCTTTCAGTTTGAAAGTTATTCATTGTGCGTAAGTCTTTCATTGTATATCCTCTCTGTGAGAGTTATTTTGATATTGTTTCAAATCATTTTTGAACATTGTATTTAGCCCAGTAGTGGTTGTATTCCTTAAAGGCTTGACTGCACTAAGTCATTCTAAGAAGTTGTGAGTATAGACAGTTTGGCAGTATTACTCTCAAGTGTAATCAGGTTGATTATAGTGTTGAAATCCTTCAAGTGTGTGAAGGGACTAGACGTAGCTATCAGGTGATAGTGAACTAGTATAAATCACTGTGTCACTCTCTTCTCTCTTCTATTTATTTACTTATTGCTTTATTTTATTAAAGAGTTGTTTTGGAAATTTTTCATAAACACACAAGCTTTGCGAAAAGATTTCTAAAACCCAATTCAAACCCCCTTTCTTGTGTTGTTTACCACGTTCAATTGGTACCAGAGCTCGACCTCTTGGTTGAGCACTTAACAGTGTAAGAGGAAAAGATCTTATTTTTTATTCATGGTAAGCAACGAAGCCGGTGGTCATGTTAACCGTCCTCTTTTGTTTACTAGAACAAACTTCGACTACTAGAAAGATAAAGTTAAATCCTTCTTAAAGTCTCAACAACTCGAACTCTGGGATATGGTTCAAAAACAATACACCGAACCAGTTGATTCCAAAGAAAATCCCATTCCTAGGGATAAATGGACAGAAGAGCATAAGAAAGCTTATCAACTTCATCAGAAAGTAAGATATTTTCTTATCTGTGCTAGCTCTGAGAAGGAGTACGAGAAATGTGGCAAGAATGATACTGCCAAGGAGATTTGGGACTCATTGGCCTTGGCTTATGAGGGTACTTCCCAAGTGCAGGAAACTAAAGCTTATATCATGGTTAGACAATATGAACTCTTCAAAATGGAAGAGGGTGAAAGCATTGAAACTATGTTTGGAAGATTCCAAACACTAGTTCATGGTCTAAAGGTTCTTAAGAAAAGCTATACCACTGCTGATTACGTTAAGAAAATCTTAAGAAGCCTGCCAAAGAAGTAGAGACCTAAGGTCACTGCTATTCAAGAAGCAAAGGACCTGAATGCCTTGTGACTTAAAGATCTTCTGAGTTCCTTGAGAGCTCATGAGCTTGAGCTAGATGAAGAAGAACCTCCCAAGAAATCAAAGTCCATTGCTTTGAAATCTACAAACAAAGCATCTTCCTCCAAAGCTCTACAAGCTGAACTTGAAACAGACAAAGCATCGCCTGATGAGAGCGATGGAGACACAGACAAAGAAATTTCCTTAATATTATGGAAAATTCAACGTATATGGAAAAACAATGGAAGGTTCAAAAAGCAGTTCCACAAGAAGGACTCAAGAGTTAGGCAAGACTCAAGGGATAAGAAGGACTATAAGGACAAAAGCCAAGTTACTTGCTACGGGTGCAAAAAGCCAGGACATTTCAAGTCTGAATGTCCACAACTCGAGAAACCAAGGAAAGGTGGTTTCAAAAGCAAGAAGAAGAAAGGTCTCATTGCAACATGGAATGAGTCTGATTCATCTTCATCTGATGATGATGAGGAATAAGCAAACATGGCTCTAATGGCTACCATAGGGTCAGACAGTGAAGAAGAAGATGAAGAGGTAGATTCTAATCCATCTTCTGATACTGAAATAACTTTTGATGAACTATTAGATGAGTCTTCTAAGCTCAACACAGAGTATAAATCTTTGAAAAAGAAATTCTCAAAACTTTCAAAAGAATTTCAAATACTCAATGAGGAGAATGAGAAGCTCAAAGCTGAAAACAACCGTTTGGTGAATGACAGCTCTAAGGCTGAGGACAAGGTTAAATGTAACTCTTCAAAATATGAAGAGGGATTTCAAAGATTCCTTACTGAATGTGTTACACGAAGCAAACAAGCATTTATGATTTGGGACGTAAGCCAAAATGGTAAAAAGGGTCTTGGTTACAAACCAAAGGAACCCACCTTTCAAAACACAAATTTGAAAACCAAAGATACCAACAATCATAGTGACTGTCTACTTTGTACTTTTTGCAATAAGAAAGGAGATATTAGAAGTACTTGTTACGAATTGAAAAATAAGAAGGACAAGTTTCCTTCTAGAACTAACAAAAGAGGACCCAAAAAGATTTGGGTACCTAAGGACAAAATTGTATATGTTGCAGATCTGCTTAGCAACAGAGTTACGACACCAGTCCTAGTACTTAGACAGTGGATGCTCACGTCACATGACGGGAGAAAGGCGTATGTTCCAAGAACTCCAACTTAAAGAAAGTGGAACAGTAGGTTTCGGAGGAAACCAAAAAGGTAAAATCATTGGAAGAGGAAAAGTTGGTGAGAAATTCCTACCATTTATTAATAATGTCTTATTGGTTGATGGCCTGAAGCATAACCTACTAAGTATAAGTCAATTATGCGATAATGGTTATGATGATGGCTTTAGTGATAATGCCTGTATAGTCAAGAGCAAGAAAGATGGCTACATTTTCTTTAAAGCAAAGAGAAAGAACAATATTTATAAAATAAAGCTTTCTGAGTTGGCAAATCAAAATGTAAAATGCTTTTTGTCAGTTGATGAAGAGCAATGGACTTGGCACAAAAGATTAGGTCATGCCAGCTTGAGGTTAATCTCTAAGCTTAACAGAAAGAAATTGTTAGAGGCTTACCAAATTTTAGGTATCAATCTGATGCTCTTTGTGAAGCATGCCAAAAAGGGAAACAAACAAAATCTTATTTCGAATCCAAAAATATTGTTTCCACTTCAAGGCCACTTGAGCTTTTGCATTTAGATCTATTTGGACCAACTAGAACTGCATCTTTGTCTAGAAAGAAATATGGCCTTGTAATTGTTGATGACTATACTAGATGGACATGGGTAAAATTCCTAGCTCACAAGGATGAGTCATTTGTAATATTTTCTGTTTTCTGTAAACAAGTGCAAAATGAAAAAGGTTTTTTGTATTACAACAATTAGAAGTGATCATGGTGGAGAATTTGAAAATGAATCATTTCAAAACTTTTGTGAAGAGCATGGTATCTCTCACAATTTTTCATCCCCTAAAACACCACAACAAAATGTTGTTGTAGAAAGGAAAAATAGATCTTTACAAGAAATGGCTAGAACCATGATTCACGAAACTGATGTTGCAAAGCACTTTTGGGCAGGAGCAGTAAACACTGCATGTTATATTCAAAATAGAATCTATATTAGACCTATTTTGAATAAGACTCCTTATGAATTATGGAAAGGAAGAAAACTCAACATTTCATATTTTCACCAATTTGGGTGACTACTTTGTTCTCAATACAAAGGACAGTCTTGGAAAATTTGATTCAAAATCACACAAAGCTATCTTTTTGGGATATTCTGAACGCTGTAAAGCTTACAGAGTATACAACAAAGAAACATTAATTATTGATGAATGTATGCATGTAAGATTTGATGACAAGAAGCCTGACAATGAAACGTCAGAGCTAGATGAAGTCTTTGCAGATTTACAAATAAGCAAAGAAATAGATGAAGGTGTCACAGGTGCTAACTCTGATTCTGCATCTGGTGATAAGACCCAAGAAGAGTCGACAACAGACTGGAAGTTCAAACCTCATCACCCAAAGGATCAGATTATTGGTGAACTAAGTGATAAAGTTAGAACAAGATCATCTCTCAGGGAACACTCTGACTTCACATTTTTGTCAGAAATAGAGCCCAAAACAATTGATGAAGCACTAACAGAAGATGGATGGATACTTGTTATGCAAGAAGAGCTCAATCAATTTCAGAGGAATGATGTTTGGAAGCTTGTGCCTCCTCTAGAGGATAAGCAAGCCATTGGAACAAAGTGGGTTTTCAGAAACAAACTTGATGAAGATGGCAAAGTGGTAAGAAACAAGGCAAGACTTGTTGCTCAAGGTTATTCCGAAGATGAAGGTATTGATTATACTGAAACCTTCGCTCCTATAGCTAGACTTGAAGCAATTAGAACCTTATTATCATTTGTTGCACATCATGCCATTACTTTATATCAAATGGATGTAAAGAATGCATTTTTAAATGGTTTTATAAGTGAGGAAGTGTTTGTAAAACAACCACCTGGATTTGAAGATATTGCTTATCTAGAACATGTCTTCATACTTAAAAAGGCTCTTTATGGTCTTAAACAAGCTCCAAGAGCTTGGTATGACAGATTAAGTTCCTTTTTAATGTCAAATGGTTTTGAAAGAGGACAGGTGGACACTACACTCTTTAGAAAATCATCTAAAAAGCATTTTATTATAGTTCAAATATATGTTGATGATATTATCTTTAGTGCTACTAATGAATCTCATTGTGAGGAATTCTCTAAGCTTATGCAGAATGAGTTTGAAATGAGTATGATGGAAGAATTAAAATTCTTCCTTGGTATTCAAATCAAGCAATGTCGAGATGGAACCTATATCCATCAGACTAAATATGTGAAAAAACTTCTAAAGAAGTTCAAGCTTGAGGAAACCAAACCAACGAGCACACCAGTGCATCCAACATATGCTCTCAGCAAAGATGAATCTAGTAAAAAGGTAGAGCAAAAGGTATATAGAGGTATGATTGGTTCACTCCTTTATCTTACTGCCTCAAGGCCTGATATTATGTTTAGTGTTTGCTTATGTGCAAAATTCCAATCTGATCCTAGAGAATCTCACTTAACTGCTGTTAAGAGATTCTTTATGTATCTCAAAGGAACTACTAACCTTGGTCTGCTTTATAAGAACTCAGAAAATTACAAGTTAGTAGGTTTCTGTGATGCTGACTTTGCTGGAGATAGAATTGAAAGAAAGAGCACAAGTGGTGGCTGCCAATTTCTTGGAGCAAATCTTATCTCTTGGTCCAGCAAAAGGCAAAGCACAATTGCACTATCAACTGCAAAAGCTGAGTATATATCTGCTGCAAGCAGTAGCTCACAACTACTATGGATGAAGTATCTTGAGGACTACCAGATTAAAGAGAGTAACATTCCTATATACTGTGATAATACCTTTGCGATATATTTGACTAAAGATCCTATTTTGCATTCACGTGCTAAACATATTGAAATTAAACATCACTTTATTAGAGACTATGTTCAGAAAGGGATACTTGAAATTAAATTTATTGATACTGATCATCAATGGGCAGATATCTTTACAAAACCCCTTGTTGAAGATAGATTCAACTTTATAAGAAAGAATTTGAATTTTCATCTTATAAAGGAATAAGTGTTTAATTTGCATATAGTTGCCTCTGCTTTATGTGGCTCTGAAATGCCTGCTTCTAACTGCTTATATGCCTCTGTTTTGATGTTGCCTCTGTTGTTGAGCACGTGCCTCTGTTTGTCACACACGTGGCTCTGTTTACATATGTGTGTCTGTTTGATATGTGCCTCTGTTTATATGTTGACTCTGATTATTATCTAATTATTAATTAATTGTTCTTATTATTTATTATTTTATTAATTATTATTCAATATTTGCATCATCTGTTTTTGTGATTGTTCATATGAGTCTGTTGCGTTTATTACAAAGGTGCTTCTGAGAATCTTTGTGTACATGTGTCTCTATGAGACTGGTTGATGCGTTAGTGGCTAAGAGTTACTCTCATTGAGTCATTATTTCTTCTACTACCCGATGACAGTTTTACTGCGCCTCTTTAATACTGTGCGTGACACGTTTCATTTTTGAAACGATAATTTACTTATTTCATTTATTTCATTTATTTTGAAAACTGGAAAAGGCGGTTCGCCTTCTTCAACACGTTTTATTACCCACTCACTCACTCACTACACCCACTACTCACACTATCTCTCTGAGAAGCCACACGTTTTGAACCCTGAACCCCTTTATCTTCTACCTACTCTCTGCAACTTCCTGTTTCTCTACAATGGCCGCCTCACAACAAGTTGTTTACGGTCCGAATGAAAAACCTAAACCTACCTTGGTGAATGCTGAGCAACACCAACTGAAGGTAATGGTGGAACACCAAATGAACTTCGAAGACTTAGCTGATAAAGGGTACGCCTTTAGAACTGATTTCATCAATATGGGTATAATGGATTTCTTCTATATGGAAAACTACCCTGTGTATGAGGAACTGGTAAAGGAATTTTGGATGTATGCTTGGTGCAAGAACAACACCATTCACAGCTACGTTCAAAAGAGGAATATTCTAATTACTCAGGATATTATTGCTGATGTTATCAAATGCCCTAACTCTGGAACTGTTATTGAAGAGGGCTAGGAAAAGGATTTTGGTGGCTGAGGAACAATCAACGACTCTATCTATGAGAAGCCTGATGGCTCTAAGGCTGTGGACATGAAAAACAAGTTCAGAGTGCTCTTCAAGATCATAATGCACTGCATGGTTCCCAGGTTTGGGTCTGTGGACACTGTGAGCAGTGACCACAAGTTAATTATGTGGAATTATGAGACCAAGGCCAAACTCAACGTGCCAAGTCTCATTTTTTATCATCTGCGCAGAAACATCATGTACTCCAGAAAAGGGAAGAACTTGAACATCCTATATGGAAGGTTGCTCTCTGATATCATGGACAATCAAGGCTTAATTCGACATCTTCAAGAGCTTAACACTGAAGAAGCTGGAGTTACACTCAAAACCATGATTGTACCAACCCTCTCCAGTGAGAACTTGAGGAGAATGAAGGTTTTATCTGAAGAAGTGATTGCTGAGATATAAAAGGAAGAAGAAGGTGGGAGAAAACCTGTAAGGAAGGAAAAGAGGAAGATGAGTGAAGTTACTGTTGAGCCTATCAGAAGGGTAACTAAGAGCACTGGCATCCACATTGCTGAGCCCACTCACTTGGTTCAACCAGTGAGACCTGCATTCATGCCCTCAGTGATGCCAGAAGAAATTAAGGAGAAGAAAGTTGAGGTTGATGAGATGATATCCAAGTGTAAGGAAGATAGCTATCAATATTACCTACAACTCAAAGAAGAAAGGTTAAAAGGACAAGCCTGCATTCGCCATCGCTTCCTCTCTGTTGCCTCCCAAGACTACTACTGCAACAACCACTTCTGCTTCTGCAACCACCACCACTGTTGTTCCTGCTACTGCTGCTGCTCCTGCCTCTTTAAAGTTGAAGAGGATAGTCAAATCGGCTGATCTCCCTGCTGCCAAGAAAACTAAGGTACTAGATGATGTTGTACGCTTGTATGATTCTGTTTATAATTCTGGTACTGCTGCAACTGGTTCTTCTGAACCCCAAATTCCTAAGCCTAATCCACAACCTTCTAAACCTATTCCCTCACCAAAATCTTCTCAACCCAAACCTTCTAAGAAACCCTCACCTCCTAAAATGCTTGTATCTCCATCAATCTCTGATTCCTCTGATTCTTCTTCATCTAATGACAATAAAGATGATCATGTCCCATTGAGACCTAGGCAGAGACCTCAACATCAAGTTCAATTTCCTTATATTGAACCCATTTCAGTTGTTCACCCTACAACCTCCACTTCACCACCACCACCACCACAAACAACCAAAACACCAACCAAAACACCTTCACCCAAATCTAAACCTACCACTTCTCCACCTCAATCCAAATCACCACCAAGACCTCCATCACCCCCACTGACTCAACCTGACCTCAACATACCTTCACAACCCGAACCTTTCACTAAAACAAAACCTGAGCCTATTATCCAGGAACCCTTATCCCTTTCACTTGGCTCTGATACTGTTTGTGAAGCACAACCCCTCTCTATCCTTCAACCTGTACCTGACTCCACTTTTCAACTTGCAATTCTTGTACCTTTTCCACCACAATTCCATTCTCCACCCCATTCACCAATTTTGGCAGAACCAGAATCTACTGCAGAACCAATGGAAGAGGATGACCTAGTCATTACAGCTGCAATTGCCTCTGAGGTAGTTCAAGGTATTGATTCTGATGATGATGATGTTTCCATAATTGACCCTCCAACCCTGCTTCTTCCTGCACCCCCTAAGGCTGAAAGGTTTTGCACACTTAATTGTGCCTGAACGCTATCCACACTTAATTGCTGGTTTTGAGTGTCTTAAGGCTGAAAGATACCGTGAGTATCAAGACTAGAAAATCATTGAAGAAGAAAAAATGGATGAAGTTCTATCTGGACAGGCGCAAGAGGACCTTCTTGCCAATTGGTAGTTTATGCATAATTGGTTTGAACAACACAAAAAGGATCAACTTGAAAGGAATAGAAGATTAGTTGCTGCTTCTACTTGGAATGTGCCTCAAAGGAGAAGCACCCCTGCAGTTTGGGAACCTGAACCTGCTCCCATACTCCTACCTGCTCCACCTACACCTATTCCTCCACCTCTATCTGCTACAAAACCTTTTACTTCTCCTCCTGCTTCAACTACTATAATCACCCAGCCACCTACGTCTGCTTCTGGGTCTGCTTCTGCATCAGCAAGTCGTTCTGTAGTTGTTTCTCAGGAAGTCTTGGATCAGCTTGTTGAAGATAACGAGCTCTTCAAGAAGTATATGGAAACTACTGAGAAACATTTGGAAGCTCAGACAGGAAGCATGATGTTGTTACTGATATGCTGCAGGCCATTTTGGATCGGTTGTCTATGCCTTAGACAGCCTTTAGGACCTTCCCCATTTTGTTTTAGCCTGTTACTTATCTTTCTTTAGTTAAAAAAAAATTGTAATTTGGTACTTTTTATTAATGAAATTAATTTTTGGTTCTTACTGATTTAACTCTATCTTTCTCAAATACCGTTTTGACTATGATGTTCTTTATTTATTCTTAACCTTTTTGTCTGATGACAAAAGGGGAGAAGAAAATATAGATATATAGAGTAATTGATGAACCTGATGTATCAACCAAATGTCATCATGCAATGCATTTGTGCATTATTTACTCTGATACATTAACTTTGAATGAAGTATATGCTCTGAAAGATCTACATGCTTATATAAGCTTTGATACTTTATTTAAAATGCTTTGAAATTATATATTCATTTAATGTGATTTTACACTTAGAAAATATTTATATGTGCTTAATTCAGGGGGAGCCTCTGAAATTATTTTAAATAAATATTTTTCTACAGGAAAATTGTTCATCAATATATGTATTTGTCATCATCAAAAAGGGGGAGATTGTTGGAATCAAGTGGATTTAGAAACAATGACTTTTAATTGTTTTGATTAAAACAAATAGTTAATAGAACAATTTATTCTCTGATGTGTTTGTTAGTGTGTAGTAAATCACTATTCATCAAAAAATTGTCTCAGAAGACTTAGTGAAATTGTGAATTTCACATTTAGATCCATAAATCTAAGTCTGGCATTGATTCTCTTAAACTACGCTGACGTCATCGTCTGAAAGCCTTGCTCTGAAATGGTCACCTCTGTTGGGGGTCAACGCTTTGGTAAGACCATACTTTGACTTGGTCAACTCTGCTGGTAATCAACATTGGCAAGACTATGCTCTGGCTTAGTCAACTCCGATTGATTTGTCAACGCTCTGGTGAACCAAGCTCTGGTAAGACAAACTCTGTTTCTGGTCAACGCTCTAGTATTCAGTCAACGCATAAATAGACTTTGGTTAGACTACTCTATGGAAGCCTTCGTCCAATTCTTCATGACTCTCTTATGTGAAAGGCCAACAAATTTTGGGTTGAAGAACTCACCTCTGTTTCAAGCTCACTCTGGTGAACAGTGTGGCTCTGATAGGAAAACAGACTGAAGTTCATTTAAGGGTACTTCATGTATTTAAGAGACCTCATTGATGAAGCATTTTAATGTATGAGGTATCAAAGGCCAAAGGGAATGTCAATGAATATAATCATCAGGAAACTTGCTCTCGAAGGGTCTAATATTCAAAAATATCAGATAAGAGACAAACATTCTGATTTTGTCTGCTGTGTCAATATGCTTTGAGCAGAGTAGAAAACGACGTGACTTGCTGAAGCCACAAAAAGGGGATCTGAAGTCTTTGACCTAGGGTGAAAATAGCTGTTAGGTTACAACGGCACTATTCACAACCCTAGCTATATATACCTTACATCACCCACTGAAGTATGTTAACGCTGCGGAAACAAAGTGAGCAACCAAGAATCATTCCAAGTATCTGAGATCACATTGAACAAAGCACTTAATTGTTTTTACTCTTTCAGTTTGAAAGTTATTCATTGTGCTTAAGTCTTTCATTATATATTCTGTCTGTGAGAGTTGTTTTGATATTGTTTCAAATCATTTTTAAACATTGTGTTTAGCCCAATAGTGGCTGTATTCCTTAGAGGCTTGACTGCACAAATTCGTTCTAAGAAGTTATGAGTATAGCCAGTTTGGCAGTATTATACTCTCAAGTGTAATCAGGTTGATTATAGTGGAGAAATCCTTCAAGTGTGTGAAGGGACTAGACGTAGTTATCTGGTGATAGTGAACTAGTATAAATCACTGTGTCACTCTCTTCTCTCTTCTCTTTATTTACTTGTTGCTTTATTTTATTAAAGAGTTGTTTTGGAAAGTTTTCATAAACACACAAGCTTTGCGAAAAGATTTCTAAAACCCAATTCAAACCCCCCTTTCTTGTGTTTTTTGCCATGTTCAATGTGTACCTATGCAATGACTTGATATCTCATATCTATAACATTTGAGATGTGGTCATCAGTCCACACACATAATAATTTTGATGCATTATTATTTCCCTTAATAATAATAATACTCGACTACGAATGTTTCAGAGTAAAGTTCTATAGTATTTCACAACCGAGTCGTCCACTCGATTAAAATTGAACTTATACTCAAGGGCTTTATTAAGTTAAAATAAACATAATAACTGAAATACCTCATATCATAGATAATAGCATGATACAAATTCTAAGTTCAAAGGAAAACATTAGCCTCTAGGGCTTACACCAACAATCTCCCACTAGCACTAGAGCCAATTAGGCATGTACCTAATACCCATAGATCGAGTATGACCATCATGATTCTGTTGAGCAAGAGGCTTTGTAAGTGGGTCAACAGCATTGTCAAGTGTTGGTACTCTGCATATCTTCACATACCCTCTATCGATAATCTCTTGAATGAGATGGAAGCGCCTAAGTATGTATTAGGATCGCTGGTGAGATCTAGGTTCCTTAGCTTGTACAATGGCACTATTGTTATCATAATAGAGATCAATGGGGTCCATAATGCTAGGAACTGTACCAAGTTCAGTAATGAACTTCTTGATCCAAACAGCCTCCTTTGCTGCGTTGGAAGCAGCAATATACTCGGCCTATGTAGTAAAATCAGCGACTGTTTCCTTCTTTGAACTAGAATCATCTTTATCTGTCTGGAAGCTAGCATTGGTGTAACCTATTACAGCTAGCTCTTCCTAACCTCCATATACTAAGAATGAATCCTTAGTTCTTCTCAAGTACTCAAGGATGTTCTTCATAGCAACCCAATGACCATCACTGGGATCAGACTGGTACCTGCTCGTTGTGCTCAAGATGTGACACCCTCTACCCCGTCATGTCATTTTAACAACACGATAATGTAAAGTAAACACAGATAAAAATACTCTTTCTTTTTTTTTTTGTCCAATCATAATTTTATTCAACGTGGAATAGAGTCGTCACGCTCATTTGCGGAAAACAAACTTAGTAAGGGAGGGGAAACATCAAAAGGAAGTAAAACCAAGGTTCCAGTATTTTTCTCTGTGTTTACTTTACATTATCGTGTTGTTAAAGTGACATGACGGGGTAGAGGGTGTCACACAAGACATATGAGACATCTGGTCGAGTACACAACATGGCATACATGATAGATCCAATTGCAGATGCATATGGAATCTTACTCATGCGATCCCTTTCTTCCTGAGTCGAAGGGGATTGTGCCTTTGATAGGTATACGCCATGCGTCATAGGTAGGAATCCTTTCTTGAAATCATGCATATTAAAGCATCTCAGGACTTTGTCTATGTATGTGCTCTGACTCAGGCCAAGCAATCTTTGCGATCTATCTCTATAAATCCTGATTCCTAATATGTAGGTAGCTTCATCCAAATCTTTCATAGAGAAGCAATTCACTAACCAAGTCTTAACTTATTGCAAAGTAGGGTTGTCATTTCCGATGAGTAATATGTCATCCACATATAACACTAGGAACACAACTATACTCCCACTAACCTTCTTGAAAACACAAGGTTCATCTTCAGTTTTTATGAATCTAAACTTTCTTACAGTTTCATCAAAATGAAGATTCCAACTTCTGGAAGCTTGCTTGAATCCATAGATTGATCGCTATAACTTGCATACTTTCTTGGCATCATCTGAAGTGTCAAAGCCTTCAGGTTGTGTCATGTACATGTCCTCAAGGAGATTTCCATTAAGGAAAGTAGTCTTGACATCCATTTGCCATATTTCATAGTCATGGTATGCAACGATGGCAAGTAAAATCCGAACGGATTTAAGCATTGCAACTGGTGAAAAAGTTTCATCATAGTCTACGCCATGAATTTGCTTGAAACCCTTAGCAACCAGTCGTGCATTATAGGTATGAACCTTACCATCCATGTCAGTCTTCTTTTTGAAGACCCACTTGCACCGTATGGGAGTAACCCCTTCAGGTGGCTCTACCAAGGTCCATACCTGGTTGGTGTACATGGAATCCATCTCAGATTCAATGGCCTCAAGCCACTTCTCATATTCAGGGCCAGTAATGGCCTCTTGGTAAGTCACAGGCTCATCTTGATCCGTGAGAAATACATCACCTTACTAAGTCATGAGAAATCCATATCTCTCGGGTTGGTGACGTATCCTGCTTGACCTACGCTGGTCTTGTGTTCTTGAGCAGGCTGTTCTACCACAACATTTTGTGTAGGCTACTCTTGTTCCTCCATAGGTTTGTTGCTACTCTGTGATGCTTGAATTTCTTCAAGTTCTACTTTCCTCCCATTGATTCCTTTGGAAACGAATTCCCTTTCTAGGAATACACCAGTTCGAGCGACAAACACTTTGCCCTCAAAAGGATTATAGAAGTAGTATCCCTTGGTTCATTTAGGATACCCCACAAAGAAGCATTTGTTAGATTTGGGCACAAGCTTAGTGGAAATTTGACGTTTCACATATGCTTTACAACCCCAAATATTCATGAAAGACATACTGGGTTTCTTGCCAGTCCATATCTCATATGGTATCTTTTCCACTATTTTGGATGGAACACGGTTAAGTGTGAAAGCTGCAGTTAATAGAGCATGTCCCCAGAAGGAATTTAGAAGATCTGCATGACTCATCACAGACCGGACCATGTCCAACAAGGTTCAGTTCCTCCTTTCAGAAACACCATTCCATTGCGGTGTTCCAGGATGAGTGAGTTAGGATAGGATCCCACACTCTTTCAGATGATCATCAAATTCTAGGCTCAAATATTCACCACCTCGATCTGATCGAAGGGTCTTAATATTCTTACCTAGTTATTTTTATGCTTCATTCTTGAATTCTTTGAACTTTTCAAAGGATTCCGATTTGTGTTTCATGAGATACATGAATCCATATCTACTATAATCATCAGTAAATGTGATGAAGTATTGAAAACCTCCTCTGGCTGATGTGTTTAGTGGTCTACATACATCAGTATGTATGAGGCCCAAAAGATCACTAGCCCTTTCACCTTTTCCTATGAATGGGGTTTTCCTCATCTTTCCTAATAAACAAGATTCACATGTCTCAAATGATTCATAATCAAAAGAGTCCAAGAATCCATCTTTATGGAGTTTGGAAATACGCTTCTCATTTATGAGGCCTAAACGAAAATGTTAAAGATAAGTCGGATTCAACTCGTTTGGTTTTATCCTTTTAGTATCAATGTTATAAATGGGTGTTTCGAGATCAAGGACATAAAGTCCATTACTCATTTGTGCACTAGCATAGAAAATATCATTTAAATAAATAGAACAACATTTGTCCTTTATTATAAATGAAAAACCAAACTTGTCCAACCAAGAAACGAAAATAATATTCCTGCTAATTGCAGGCACAAAATAACAGTTCTCTAACTGAATAATAAGCCCAGTGGGCAACGTCAACATATAAGTTTCCACGGCTATAGCAGCAACTTTTGCTCCATTGCCAACTCGTAGATCAACTTCACCTTTTGCCAATGGTCTACTCCTTTTGAGTTCCTACACATTAGTACAAATGTGAGACCCACATCCAGTATCTAATATCCATGATGCAGAAGTAGATAAATTGACTTCTATAACAAAAATACCTGAGGTGGAAGTCTCACTTCCCTTCTTCTTTTCTTCCAGGTGCTTTAGGCAGTTCCTCTTCCAATGTCCAGTCTTACCGTAGTGGAAGCAATTGCCCTCTTTAGCCACACTGCCCTTAGGCTTCAAAGCTTTAGTGGCAGGTTTGGACTTGTTATTGTCCTTGCCCTTGCTCTTATGCTTGTTCACGGGCTTCTTGAACTGCTTCTTGCCCTTTCCACCATGGACCATCAAAATGGCCGTCTCTTTCCCTTTGTTTATGTTATGTTTAGCAGTTCTCAACATGCTCAACAGTTCTGGCAGAGTTTTGTCCATGTCATTCATGGTGAAATTCATGACAAATTGATTGAAACTCTTCGGCAACAATTGCAAGATCAAATCAATCGCAAGCTCTCGCCTTAAGGAAAAACCCAATCGATCAAGCTTCTCAACGTACCTAATCATTTTGTGTACATAACCACCTACAAGGCTTCCTTCTGCCAGTTTGCTTTGGAAAAGGGCTTTGGAAACTTCATACCACTCATGCCTTGCTTACTCTTGATAGAGCATCTTGAGGTTTTCGATCATATTGAACGCTTCTATGCTCTCATGTTGCTTTTAAAGCTCAGAGTTCATTGTAACATCCTTAATTTTCTAATCTTGCTTTATGTGTGATTGTGTGTGTATAAGTGTATTTGTGTGAACCCAAGTGTGTGTTGTGGAGTTTGTCAGTGTCTTTGAGTGTTCGACTGTGTATTCGCTTTTTGTGCCTCTGTGTAAGGGCAAGTGTGAGACTTGTAAGGTTTTGGAGGGTAAAAAGAGGTAGAGAAGTGCTTGATAGTGTTTTAGTATTAGTATTAGAAGCCTCGTGAAATTTGAGAACAATCGGAGCTAGAATTAGGGTTTTGCATTTTCATGACGTAGAGCGAATGCGAGTTTTTGAGCGAGTAATTGGGATTCTAAATCCTTAATTCTGAGGTCAATCATGTGTTCTATGTGTTTATAAAGATGATTAAATGTTAGGGTATCAAGTTCTGGGCCGTACGAGCTTTGGAATCGAAGAAATCGCGCGAAAATGGACCCTACTACGCAGGTGCACGTGACGCACTCCTGATATGCATGGAAACGCGCGTGACGCGCGTTGGTCTGTGATGGATCATCAGTCTGGATCCCTCTGTGACACGTGGCGCTTTGAGATTGGATCAATTGATGGTCCAATGAGGAAGTGATACGTGGCAAACATGCATTGGACCGCCCTTGCAGATCAGATCCTTCACCATGAAGAAACCTGATCAAAGCGCGTGGTGCGCTTCACAAATGCGCATGACGCGCGCTGTAATTTTTGAGGAGCACGTGGCACGCTTCACAAATGCACGTGACACGCGCTGTGCTTCCTGAGGGGTGCGTGGTGCACGTCCAGTTGCGCGTGACGCGCGCCCAGCGGTTAACTTTTTCTATTTAAGGGTACTTTCACCATTTTTTATCCTTTTTTTCTTCTTTCCTTCTTCATCCATGACCTTAATACTTCCTCCAAGCCAGAGAACCACCATTGATAAGATTTTAAGGTTTGGTAACCCACTTCAAAGCCATCTCATGTACCGGTTCAATCGTTTGATTCTACCAATCCGTTCGTTGCCATTCATGCTTTTTAGGGCTTATCTCTGAGCGACGTTTTGCCATGGAAAACCTAAGCACCTAAAAGTCCTATTCCTCTATTTCAGTCTGATCTTTTGTTTAGAATTCAAGGTTCTCTAGTTTGACCCTAATCAGGCTGTGTTTTGGAACTCGGTTTGACAGAATGGGCACTAAACGAGCTAGGGTGCTGCCGAAACTCCCGGAGAGGTTTCCATACATCACGAAACAGAGGGTGAGATCCTTTTTTCCAATGAGTATGTTGGAGAATTTGTGATCTCTTATTAAGGTTCATAGTTCCTAATTATCTGCTCTTCGTATTTTAAGGTTTTGGTGCAAGTGAGGGTACTGAACGTCCGTGAAAGCTTGTCAGGAGTTGGAATTGGGTAAGTTGGACTCTTAGAACCCTCTGGACAGTACCTGTCTGAACCACTCTTTGTATTTTTGCAATTCCATAGTTTTCCCTCATTCTAATCCGAGTGCGTTTTTTATTTCCGGTGAAATATGGATTGTGGGGCTGTGCTCGATGGAATTTTTGGACAAATCATGGTATCTTAATTGGGAGGGATAAAACCTGGACATGTTAGGGAGAAAGGAGTAAAGTTCTTGTGTGTCCGTGGTTGAGGCTTTAGGAGTTTATGGAACACCGAGTTAACGCTTTGGAATCCAGGTGGGAGTAAGAATACATTTTTACCGGGATTGCTAGTGTAGAATAATATACATTGTATGCGTAGGGTACCTAAGCCCTGCTAGAGATTGAGGTCAGTAACACCTAAGAATAGTGGTTATGGTTCACAGTGTCTGAGGACAGGTGTCGTGAACCCATCAACCACCATAAGAGCAATGTTGTGTGTTTTGGGTCCTGTGTTTGACCTACTTAGTGTATGATAGTGAATTCATGTGTTATGTGTGATATTAGAAACATGTGTAGGACTATGTGATATGTGCTTACATGATGAAATGCCTGTGTAACTTTATGTGCATAATATGTGATATTAAGTCCTATAACACTGTTAGTTGATTAAGTGATTAATAGTATGATTAATATGAGGGGTAAGATGCATAATGTGAAAAGTGAATAAAGTGAATAAAAGTGAATTTATGTGTATAGTGATATGTGAGTGGTGTGCGATTTTAAAAGTGAATGTGTTGGTGCTATGTCACACCGTGTGTGGTGCACGTGGTCAGGAGATACTCGAGCATGAGTACGAAGTAACAGTGCAAGTCACATAGACCTTGCGGGTGCATATCATGGGGTCTGGAAGTATTCCACAGGAGGCCGATAGTGGCCGCTATTGTGTCGTGGTTCCGGTTGTGCCCGTTTACCCCGACGAGTGCTGTGAACTTCATGTCCTTGGTGAACGATCCCAAGTGCAGGCCTAGATACCCGACCCTGATTAATCGAGGCTACAGGGATGTGCTCTTATAGGTCACAATGAGCGGGGTATGTTGCTTGGACAACTGACTGGTACTCTGAGTGGAGACGAGTACATTGTGACATAGGGTTGTACTCTCAGTGGTGAGGAGTATAACAAGCCGGTGTAGTTAGTGGCCACGAGTCTATGATTAGGTGACCACAGTGTAATAAATCATTTGGTGTCTAAGTTAGGAATGTGAAACATGATAAATATGATTCAGTGCATGCTGTATACTTTGTATTGCCTTCTACTGCTACTTTCCCATTTTATGGTGATTATGTTGTTCTTATCTCCTTGTATATGTGTTTGTGTGTATATGTGGTATATGTTAGATATAGGTACCGAGGAGGCTGTTGTTGCTGAGGATGGCACGGTTCATGCATCTGTTGATTTAGACCAGTCTGGGGATCCACGCTGGGGGAATTTTGAGTTGGACACTTCCTTTTACTTTTCTCAGTAGTTCGGGATCACAGAGTGGGGTAAACCTAAGCACCTAAAAGTTCTATTCCTCTGTTTCAATCTGATCTTGTGTTTAGAATTCAAGGTTCTCCAGTTTAACCCTAATCAGACTGTGTTTTGGAACCCGGTTTGACCAAACGGGTACCAAACAAGCTAGGGAGCTGCCGAAACTCCCGGAGGGGTTTCCATACATCATGAATCAGAGGGTGAGACCCATGTTTCCAGTGAGTATGTTGGAGAATTCGTGATCCCTTATTAAGGTTCATAGTTCCTAATTATCTGTTTCGTATTTTAAGGTTTTTGTGCAAGTGCGGGTACTGAAAGTTCGTGGAAGCTTCTCATAAGTTGGAATTGGGTAAGTTGGATTCTTAGAACCCTCTGGACAGTACCTGGCCGAACCACTCTTTGTATTTTTGCAATTCCATAGTTTGTCCTCATTCTAATCTGAGTGCCTTTTTTGTGTTTCCGGTGAAATATGGATCGTGCGGGTGTGCTCGGTGGAATTTTTAGACAACTCACGGTATCTTAATTGGGAGGGACAGAACCTAGACGTGTTAGGGAGAGAGGAGTAAAGTTCTTGTGTGTCCGTGGTTGAGGCTTTAGGAGTTTGTGGAACGCCGAGTTAACGCTTTGAAATCCAGGCGGGAGTAAGAATACATTTTTACCAGGATTGCTAGTGTAGAATAATATACATTGTATGCGTAGGGTACCTAAGCCCTACTAGAGGTTGAGGTCAGTAACACCTAAGGATAGGGGTTACGGTTCACGGTGCCTGAGGACAGGTGTCGCGAACCCATCAACCACCGTAAGAGCAATGTTGTGTGTTTTGGGTCCTGTGTTTGACCTACTCAGTATATGATATTGAATTCATGTGTTATGTGTCATATTAGAAACATGTGTAGGACTATGTATATGTGCTTATATGATGAAATGCATGTGTAACTTTATGTGCATAATATGTGATATTAAGTGTTGTAACACTGTCAGTTGATTAAGTGATTAATAGTATGATTAATATGAGGGGTAAGATGCATAATGTGAAAAGTGAATAAAGTGAATAAAAATGAATTTAAGTGTATAGTGGCATGTGAGTGGTGTGAGTTTTTAAAAGTGAATGTGTTGGTGCTATGTCACACCGTGTGTGGTGCACGAGGTCAGGAGATACTCGAGCACGAGTACGAAGTACCAGTGCAAGTCACATAGACCTTGGGGGTGCATATCATGGGGTCTGGAAATATTCCACAGGAGGCCGATAGTTTGGCCGCTATTGTGTCATGGTTCCGGTTGTGCCCGTTTACCCCGATGAGTGCTGTGAACTTCATGTCCTTAGTGAACGATCCCGAGTGCAGGCCTAGATACCCGACCCTGATTAATCGAGGCTACAGGGATGTGCTCTTATAGGTCACGATGAGCGAGGTATGTTGCTTGGACAACTGACTGATACTCTGAGTGGAGACGAGTACATTACGACATAAGGTTGTACTCTGAGTGGTGAAGAGTATAACAAGCCGGTGTTGTTAGTGGCCACGAGTCTATGATTAGGTAACCACAGTGTAATAAATAATTTAGTGTCTAAGTTCGGAATGTGAAACATGATAAATATGATTATGTGCATGTTGTATACTTTGTATTGCCTTCTACTACTACTTTCCCATTTCATGGTGATCATGTTGTTCTTATCTCCCTGTATATGTGTTTGTGTGTATATGTGGTATATGTTAGATACAGGTACCGAGGAGGCTATTGTTGCTGAGGATGGTACAGTTCATGCATCCGTTGATTTAGACCAGTCTGGGGATCCCCGCCTGGGGGAATTTTGAGTTGGACACTTCCTTTTATTTTTCTCAGTAGTTCGGGATCACAGAGTGGGAGCTCTTGAATCCTAGTAGTGTACCTATGGCCAAGAGTCATGTTTTACTTCTGTTGGATGTTAACTCTTTTTGAGGAGGCACGTGTTAGCCTCTAGTTTGTATTTTGGGATGACTGTATGTTTGCTACGCTTCTGTGAGGTGACTGCTACTCTGATGTACGTGAGCCCGTGGAGGGGCCACAAACCTTATACCGATGCCTATAGTGTGTATTATGTGTGCTTATTTCTGCTGTGTATTTTAGTTTAAATTTTTACGTGTTTTTCCACTGTAATTATTAACGATAAGCTAAGCGATTAAGACTAATTAAGTAAAGGTTACTATGATGGGACGAGGGGTGTCTCATTCATGGTAGCCAGCATTAGGCAGCCAACTTCTAGGGCAACATCTTGATGCTTCTTATAAGCATACCTTTCAACCCTAGGGGCAATAGCATCTGGTGGCTCTTAGGGAAGGGCCCCTTCGAGAACATGCAGCTTTTTCTCTTGTTTGAGGACAATCCTCAAGTTTCTGTGCCAGTCCAGAAAGTTTGTTCCAAACAACTTATCCTTCTCAAGGATTGATGGCAGTAAGTTATTGTGAGTGTTTGTTGCCATGGTAATCTACATTAAAGAAAATATGCAGAATATAAGTATCATGCAATAAACATATTTAATTAGGTCTTCAATTAAATACGCCTCCCACTATTTTACTCAAACCAATGACCCTCAACATTGATTCGAAAAATCCTATTACAAGATTTTCTAGTGGGCCGAGATCCATATTTCACTTTATTTTAAGTCAGCTTTGGCTGATCACTTAAAACTCAGTTATTTAGGTAGGAATTCCTTCCAATTGTATCTCATACAATTCTCGGATAGTTGGGTGAATAACTATTATTCTGATCCATCACATGGATAGTTCCCAACTCACTTGCCTCTAAACCTTTCAATCCTATTATACCCGGTTTAGTTAAGTTAGACCCAAAAGATAATAGTTGGACATTACATTTATCCCATCGTATCTTACTAGTATAGAAAATGCACTCCGTTTTGGCGAACCCACATTTTCGATATTAGTCTTGACGAGTGCTAACTATTGGAAGGCATTTAGATTTAACTTAACATTTCTTTTTGAGGGATTTTTATTAAAATTAGATCTCACCATTTGTTAAACTATTTAACATACTAAATTCATACATGCATCTCATACATATATAGAAAATAAATGTGATGTGGTTATGGCCCCTAACACATTAATTCTCACAAGCCAATGAGAAAATCTAAGCTAAACCTAGGAACGTTCAAGCTTCTCCAAGCGTGACCTCCAATATAGCCCTCTTATGATATTGCCTTCTTGTCTCCTCCGTTAAATTACATTAATGAGAATACTCGCTTTACATACGAGGGAGTGAAATGAGAAGAGAATGTACATATAAAATTAAGAGAGAGGCACAGCACGCAAGCTGTATTTTAAGGCCATAGCCACTTACTATGCATCACAAAATAGTAACGACAATCAATAATAATACACATTTATTACTATTACCATTATCATTAATAATGTGATCATGGGCAATTAATGAAAAATTGAATTTCAAAATAGCGCGCTTCGCAGATTCAGGAGTAGTGCCGCCTCACGTTGCAGGAATAGTGTCGCCTCGTCGTGAACTTTTCATGTTGCAGGAGCAGTGCCGCCTCGTCGTGACCGTGAACACTTCAAGCCACAAGAATAGCATCGCTGTATTGGACCGTGAACGTTTCACGTTGTTACCAACACGGTACTGGGTACCAACGCTTGGACCCAACGACGGTGCCATCATGTAAACCCTAAGACCGGCAGTATCAACACTTGACACTATCACAGAATCGAATCGTTATTCAAATAAACATGCAAAGTCACCGTACATATCTCATACATATAGATCATACATAGCAACATATATACCACATATATACATAATCGGGTTTTCGCAATCGTCATTCAAAAAATTAGTTTTAAAACGACTATATTCATAATCTAACTTTAACATGCAAGAACGCATGTCATACATACATGTAATCACAGAAAACCGAATCATGGTTTCATAACCTACCTCTGATACCATTGTAAGGAAATTGTGCATAAACACAGATTACAACGCAGCGGAAAAATTAAAATTTCCCTTCCAAGGATCCTTGCGAATGAGCATGATTCAGGGATTATGTGATTTACCTCTTGTAGCATAGACCTTTGCAAACGAAAGCTAGAGTTAATCACGAACATTGTACAGCTAACGTCGTCTCTACGTAGTCCACACGAACAGACTTCGAATGGGAGCGGCTACCGTCCACAGTGCTAGCTGACGAACGAAACTGGTAGTCTCGATGCACACACAGGTTGTTCACGTACGGCTAGGGTATCACTTCCGCGTCTAAGACTTCAGCTTAAGGGTTCTATTTATAGAACCACCTATGACTGACCTAGCGCACCATACCTTACCATGTGCTGCCTTTCTTGACTTATGCTGGTGCATTATAAGAGCGTACCACAGAATAAAATGAGTCTTACTCATTTTTCTTTCATCTCCCATTGATCTGTTCTCACGTGTGTGGCCCTGTAGGTTCCTGCAACATTGGCAATAATATTAAATCACTATTTAATATTATAAACAGAGAGTGGTTTCTAGCAACACATCACTGCTACCCAAGTAATGAGAATGTCAATGATTTGACGTAACCTTTCTATGATCAATGATCATGTGTATAATTACCCTTTTGCCCATATATCTATATTGAACACAAGGCATAGTATGTGTCACCCTTGTATAGTTCAACATTATATTCCTTGATGCCCAAGCAGACTTAGAAACAACAAATAAGATCAATATCTCATATTGACTCATTTCAGCATGGCCATGCATTTTACAGTCATACTATATCAAGGGGCCCACAGATATTACTCCCACTATGTAGGAGGGGCAAATCTCATCTAGGTCACTCGTGTCCCTCTGCATGACTCGTGGAGTGCCCAATAACCGACTTTATAATTGTCCTGTTATAGACAACGTTTGACGGCAATAAAACACTCAACTCCTCATGTAGGGACCATAGTGGTTTCAGATCGAAGGGTGGCATACACCACTATTACTATGAGAATAGCTTATGACACTTACATAACACACTATGTAGTATTCTCATGGCGGGTCAATCCAGTACACAATTACCCTAATGTGTACTTATGCGGTGACTTGATATCTCATATCTATAACCTGTGAGATGTAGTCATCAGTCCACACACATAATAGTCTTGATGTATTATTATTGCCCTTAATAATAATAACAATAATACTCGACTACGGATATTTAAGAGTAAAGTTTTATAGTATTTCACAACCGAGTCGTCCACTCGATTAAAATCGAACTTTTGCTCAAGGGCTTTATTACGTTAAAATAAACATAATAACTGAAATGCCTCATATCATAGATAATAGCATGATACAAATTCTAAGTTCAAAGGAAAACATTGGCCTCTAGAGCTTACACCAACATGATCGCCTATTTATAGGCAAGCATCAACCCCATTGCGTCGCGATGGGCTCAACTCACAGGTTTCGTCACGTCGCGACGGTACCTTTCCCTTTACACGTATCAAAATCTAAACGGGGACAAATGTCAGACCGCATCGCGTCGCGATGGTTCCCTCTCACAGGACTATCGCGTCGCGATAAACGTTTCCCTAAAATATCTAGATTTTCGCCTTCTATAGTTTTCTAGGGTCTTCCATACCCTTCCGGGGTGTTCCCGTTCTATTTAAGGTTTTCTATAACTTTTCTAAGGTTTATGAGTCCCACTTAAGCCCATTGTATCCTTAATTAAGGTTTTTAACACTCGTTTATCACCTAATCACCACTCTAATTATATTTAAAATATTATTCAAGATTATTGGAAAAACGGGATGTTGCATTACTACCCCTTTAAATAATTTTCGTCCTCGAAAATTCAATGGTTGTTATACTTCTAGGATTTACCTTATTCTTATCTCCCTTACCTTTCATAAAACTTTTCATGTTCATTTAACATTCTAAGCTCTTAATTATCTTATCTCTCCATCCTTCCTCTGTCATCGATTTATTCCAATCATTAGGATTTTCACCATTGTTAACTAAATTATTGAGGTGAATAGTTTCGTAATTTGCTAACAATGTGAAATCACCATGTTAGTATAAACCGTCTCAGCATTCGAACCCAATTCAAGAAATCCCTCGATGAACTTTCTAATAGAGTCATGGTTAAGAATGTTTGGATTCATTCTTATTACCATTCTCTAATAGAAATTTCATTAGGGCTTACCACATCCTGAGTTTCTACCCCCGTCACTGAGGCCGACTACCTTTAAGTCTATTAATGGAATGCAATTGCGGCTCATAGTATATGCAACTACCACTTACCTCATTTGCAACTGCTGCTCACAATATGTGCAACTGCCATTCACAATATATATATATATCTCCCATGTTGTGAACGGCAGTTGCACAGATGGTGAGTATTAGGCTATCTTTGCGATCAAACGATTATATATATATATATATATATATATATATATATATATATATATATATATATATATAACTGTCGATCGCAATACAGCTAATACTCACCATCTGTGCAACTGCCGTTCACAACATGGGAGATATATATATATATATATATATATATATATATATATATATATATATAACTACTGCTCACCATTTGTGCAACTGTCGATCGCAATACAGCTAATACTCACCATCTGTGCAACTGCCGTTCACAACATGGGAGACAATATGTGCAACTGTCGATCACAATATGTGCAACTGTCGTTTACAGTATAGCTAATGCTCACCATGTGTGCAACTGCCGTTCACAACATAGGAGACAATATGTGCAACTGCCGCTCACAATATTATATAGCTACTGCTCACAATATTTATAGCTACTGCTCACAATTTGTACAGCTACTGCTCATAATCCATGTATGCTTATATGCAACTGTAATCAACTACTAAAGCACAACTCCCTCTATACTTAGGCATACCATTACTCTCTCACGATTATTCCCCACAATACATCCTAGATTATTATTTTTATATTCCTTCACCCCATTTTACCAGCTCGTATCATTTCTAATAATTTTATCAGCTTAGTGTATTATAGACTTAACCGCTCTACTTGTCATACTACTTAGCCCAACCATTTCCTTCTCTCTTTCGAAAGTCACCCTGGAATATTAATTAATCATACCAATAGTATTTCTACCATCTGACACTACTTAACATGCAAGGAAACATCAAATGTCACCAACAAAGAAGAATTAGAAGTCAAACAGGAGCATAGACAAGCACAAATCTATATAAGCAGAAGACACACACATATAATTAGCAATCATTAAATGTCACCAACAAGAAGAATTAGAAGGCAAACAGGAGCATAGACAAGCACAAATCTATATAAGCAGAAGACATACACATACATTAGTTTTAGTAGAAAGGTAGTAGTGTTTTATATATCAGAGTTTTGACTTTCTAGAATAGGGCATGAAAAAGATAACTTTCCCAAAGAAACAAAACCGATTTCGCTAGTCAAGGCCAAGAGGATTCGGTTCCTCTCATGCGTTCTGTGGTAAGCGATTTATCCACTTCCGGAGTCTCCTCCGGTAATCCTTTGGGATCCATCAGAGTATCCCTTCTTAATCCTCTGCCTATCCTGTAACACCCCGAATTTCTAAGCTAAGTTGAGAATAAGTTATGAGAAGAATTGTGTGATTGTATTCAAGCTTAAATTGATTTTTAAAGTGAGTGAATATAATTACACAAGGTTTTTATAAGAAGGTTAATGGGTTTGAGTTGAGGAATAAGTGTGGATTTAATCCTAAGATGGTTTAAGGTGTTGATTTGTAGCTATGGAAGTTGATTGAGAAGAAAGTCTCAAGGTTTGGTCTTTGGGCCGGTTTCCTGGTTTTTCTGCGTGTGAATCGATTCACATAGCCTAGGAATCGATTCACAAAGATTAAAACTTCATTGGCGTCGAATTCTAGCGGTGGGAATCGATTCACGAAGCCAGGAATCGATTCACATAAAGCAGTCTTTGGGACTCATGAGTGAATCGATTCACTCATTAAATCTGCGATTCAGGCTCTTTTTGCCTTTGTGGGAATCGATTCACACTATCTTTGTGAATCGATTCACACCGCAGAATTGTTTAAAACGCAGCTTCGTGGCGAAACGCAGAAGAGAGAAAAAGGAAAAGAAGAGAAAGAGAAAGGAGAAAAGGAAGAGGAGAACTAGGGTTTCACCTTTGAGAAGGATTGAAGAGATTCATGTTGGATTTCTTCAATCACTTGCCTAAATGGAGAGTTTGAGAGTGGAGATTTGAGTATTTGGAAGATTTGGGTTGAACCCTAGAGAGGAGGAGAAGAAGCACGAATTTGGAGAAGGATAAGGGGGAGAAGACCAAACTCCAGCAAGGATGGTTCAAGTTCTTGGATGGGGAAAGAAGATTGAAGGTTGAAGATCAAGATTTGGGAAGTATTTGGAGGAGCCCTAAGTTGAGCAAAGAGGGAAAAGCTTGAAGAGGAGCAAAGGGTCCAAGTTCAACCTTCCTAGCTCAATGTCTTGAAGAATAGAGGTGAGTTCTTCAACCCTTAGGTGATGGGCACCCATAAGTCCCACATATAGGAATTTATCTTCCTTTAGTAATATATGAACCTTAGGTTCAAGTTAGGTTTCAAATGCCTATAAGAGATTCAGTTGTTATTGCTATGATTGTTATGATTGTTTTGATTGTTATGATTGTTTGTGGGCTTGATTAAAAGAGGTTGGATGGCTGCCCCCAACCCCCCACAATTGAATGTATGTTTGATGTTTCTCTCTTGAGAACTCCATAGAGTTTCAAGGGATTAGTTAATGTATGTGTTGTCCATTAATTTGGTGAATTGTGAGGCTTGTCTAAGAGCCATAAACTTAAGTCATAGAGGTCAAGAAAGGACCCTAGGAAAAGGATGTAATAGAAAGAATGTATGAATTAGTGTTCATGATTTGGAGTCATTAGAGATAAAGGGATGCTATTAGTGTAAGTTTGATTCATTGAAATGATTGTAGTTTCTTTGAATAGTTAAGTAATGATGATGAATGTATTTATATGAATATGCATACAAGCATAAGCATAATCATAAGCATAAGCATAAGCTAAAGTCCATGGCAAGTCTCCTCTATTTATAGGAGTAGATCGGTTTGGTTAGCCAAGTGGGACGCCCTTGGAGGGTTATGACGTCTAACCACCATTCCGAAAGTGTGTAATTGGGGTCTAGGGACCTAAGCCTACGACACTACCCAATAACACAAAGTGCATTACATGCAAAGCATCATATTATATATCTCCTTATGAATGGTATAATATGTGAAGTGAAGTTAAGTTTATGAATGTTAATGAATTCCTTGTTTATATATATATATATGTATGTATGTATATATATTCGGAATTAGTTTAGTTAAGTATATGAAATCTTGGATAGCACATCCCTAGTTGCTTAATTATTATATAGTAATGAGCATTGTGATTAGATCACTTAAAGGGTAAGCAAGCCAGATTGATTGGGATTTGTGGTATAGAGCATAAGGCAAAGCCCAATAGCATAAGAGAAAGCAAAGATGTGTTAAGCACAAAGTGAGTAAGTAAGAACAATATGTTCTTAGTTAATAAGGTTGCAATTTGTATTGTATTAAGGTTAGTTGAGCTAAACAAAGGTTAAAGAATGGACAGTTGTAGGATTGATGTGGATTGCTATACATTTATGTGTTTAGTTAATCACAAGTCGATAAGTGGCATATTAGTCCTAGGATTACCCTAGGGTATAATATGCTAAGTTTTAATTCAAGCTAGCGCGTTCTAAAGCGTCTCAGCTTAGGGATATCGAGAAGTTGCAAGTCAAGTCCTTATGGTACATAGTGAGAGTATGTCTAGGTTTGAAATGCATAAGTTAGTCTTCTCAGCCTAGAAGGTTCCGAGGAGAGAATGGTGAGGAGTCCGTGAAGGGCTCACTGAGATTTTATAATCTCACCCTTTTCTTTTTGTTGTCTTTCAGATAAGCAGGTACTGAAGACGGCGAGCTGAAGCTTCAAGCTTGGGACACACAAGCTAGTCATAGATTGTAATGGGAATTTTATATTCCAAGTTATGTACAAGTTGTAATCTATTTATTAGATTGATAGATTAAGTTAATTTACGACTTGGATTATTGTAATCAAGTTTGTAAATGTTTAGTAATTCCTGTGCCTTAATGTAATTTGTCGTACTTTCAATTATGTTGAGGTGCGGGTGTTACATTATGGTATCAGAGCAGTTCGATCTTATCGGACTGTGAGTCACTAGTTTAGTAATGACTCAATTTAGGAAGTGTCAGTTTAGTCCTTGTTGGACTGTAGTTAGTTAGCCGGGATTCTTCCTTGTTCGAGAACTTCTCTCTATATTCTTATGCTTAGTATGGAATATTAAGCCTGATCAACTTAATACTCCATACCGTGTATGAAGAATGTAGTAGATGGAGCTGACGGACGAGGGAGAAGACCGAATAGGAGCGCGAACTCTGAGGAAGTTTGATGGATAAGGATGATGCAAACAAGGGTGGAGCGGATGTAAGAGCTCTCAGTAAGTGAGAACCTTCGGAATACGGAAAAAGGGAAACAAGTTCCCACCTTTCCGGAACCAAGAGTTAAGGAATATTTCAAGAGTGGTCGGAACCATAGTGGTGAGGGTTCGGCTAGGCAAGCGTGTAATTCAGGTACCGTCAACCGAGATGCTATGGAAGTGATTGGAAATGACGAGCAAGTAAGGAGTATTAATTGTGAGGTTTCAAATCAATTTAGGATGGGCATTTGTAATCGGTTAGGGTTACAACACTGGTTATGCTATCAAGTTGTTTACTTTAATCCATTATGAATGGATCCTAGAATGATTGATATCTTATGATGATTCCCAAGTTAATTCAAGTGCCCTTCGTGGTTAACAGTAAGTGCTCTTAATTGTAGGTTCTCAATCGAGTAGGATGGTCGGTTATAATCGGTTAGGGTCTCAACACTTGTTGTCTCAGTAGGATTGGTTAACTTAGCCGATTATAGGTGGATCCTAGGTCGATAGAAATCCTATGATAATCCCTGAGAGAACCTTAGTGTTCCGAGTAGTAATGGTAAGGGTAAGGAACAAGATGGAGTTAGGCGATATGCTACAACGCCCAAATGGTAGTATGGGTCCTCAAGGGTGATCATGCCCTAGTGAAGCAGAAAGAAAACTCTAAGTCTTCAAGGAACGGTGTCCTTAGTGGAACCATGAACTTCAGAGGATCGGATGAGATGTAGTCTTCAGACTATAGAAGTTTCAAGAGAAGCCGAGTCAACGGAAACCTAAAGTTATTGATATCTATGTTCGATCTAACTGTTCAGTGCGTCAAGTGAATTCAATTGACCCATTTTATAGACTTTGCCTTAGCAAAGTAAGAATATTAGTTGGAATAAGACTTAGTCTATGATTGGGTAATGAGATCACTTAATTTCCTGAGCAATTAGTTCCTCTATAGAGATTAATCCCTTCCAGGGTTTCTAATGATTCAGATTGGGTAGGGATGATAAGACAGGATCAATAAGGTAGATTGTTCCCAAGAATATCAAGGATTTATTTTCTGGATACTTGTTGGTCCATTGGTTATTAAACGGGTCGATCTACACCGCTGTCAGATAGAGAAGTGTGGGTTTTGGTTTAATTCCAGTAACATCAAGAAAGGGAGTTACACCATCAAGCGAAGGAAAGCAGTAGTAAAGTTTATTTAAGAGTATAGATGGTGGACATCTGAGACTATAAGTTACTGTGAGTCAAGTCGTTAGGCTGAGTCTGATGTGATTCTAATTAGCCACTTGCAAGCTAAGTCTCCAACCAAGTGAGGCTTAGACCTCGTGTGAGACAAAGTTTGCAATCAACTAATGAAAAATCTAGTCAGTTTAACCAACGGATACCTCCCAAGAGCTGAGCAACCCTAGAGTTTCAAGTTCCTAGGCCAAGTCGGTTGCAAGACCAAGTATAGTGAGCAGAAGATGAGTATCAACTCCGTAGTTGCGGGAGAGGTCTCTAAGAAAGGATTTCCATTGGTAACATAAGAGTGAACGTTACGAATGGGAAAGATTGTTTAAGGTATGTATTAGTTACCTCTAGGTGACAATTCTATTTGATAGGATAGTTTCCCAACGAAGGGTTATGAAACCACCAACGATAGCATTGGATGCTGTTTTGGGTAAACTTCGAGGAGCACAAGAGATAGAAGGAGCAACGATTCACTCGTGTGACACCAAAAGGCACGTCTGCAGGGAATTGTGTAGGATGATGAGTAAGCGACTCATCAGTTGGGTTGAAAACCCAAACCGAGTAAGAAATGTCGTGTGGCAATTTCATGAGGATGGCTATGCAAGACTGTGGGTTACTACAGAATCCTAGGGGAAGTACAGGTTATCTTATGGCTGAATGTCTAAGTGAGTAACAGACGATGAAAAGCAAGCGTAACAATTTCTAACAATCAAGAGCAACCGAAAAATAGAACAACACTAGAGTTAAACTCTCAGACTGCAAGTAAAGCATTCCATCTGATGGAAATAAGACGAAAGGAGTTCAATCATTTGAAAAGACGTAAGATTAGAGAACGCAGCGGAAGCACCAAAAGCCAATCGATTGTACAGAAGGATGAGGTAAGAAAGAGAGGCGTGGTTTAGGGACGAGATTCCATGGAGGTAAATCTCTGTCCGCACCCCATGCTGTCAACGCTAAGAAGTTCCAATGAAGGATGCAGTAATTTTCGAGGACGAAAATTTTTAAAAGGTGGGTAGTAGTGTAACACCCCGAATTTCTAAGCTAAGTTGAGAATAAGTTATGAGAAGAATTGTGTGATTGTATTCAAGCTTAAATTGATTTTTAAAGTGAGTGAATATAATTACACAAGGTTTTTATAAGAAGGTTAATGGGTTTGAGTTGAGGAATAAGTGTGGATTTAATCCTAAGATGGTTTAAGGTGTTGATTTGTAGCTATGGAAGTTGATTGAGAAGAAAGTCTCAAGGTTTGGTGCTGGAACTGAGTTTCCTGGTTTTTCTGCAGTGTGAATCGATTCACATAGCCTAGGAATCGATTCACAGCATTAAAACTTCATTGGCGTCGAATTCTAGCAGTGGGAATCGATTCACAGAAGCCAGGAATCGATTCACATAAAACAGGCTGCTGGGACTCGCAGGCAGGAATCGATTCACTCATTAAATCTGCGATTCAGGCTCTTTTTGCACTGTGGGAATCGATTCACACTATGCTGTGAATCGATTCACAGCTGCAGAATTGTTTAAAAACGCAGTTTCAGCGAGCAGAACGCAGAAGAGAGAAAAAGGAAAAGAAAAGAAAGAGAAAGGAGAAAAGGAAGAGGAGAACTAGGGTTTCACCTTTGAGAAGGATTGAAGAGATTCATGTTGGATTTCTTCAATCACTTGCCTAAATGGAGAGTTTGAGAGTGGAGATTTGAGTATTTGGAAGATTTGGGTTGAACCCTAGAGAGGAGGAGAAGAAGCACGAATTTGGAGAAGGATAAGGGGGAGAAGACCAAGCTCCAGCAAGGATGGTTCAAGTTCTTGGATGGGGAAAGAAGATTGAAGGTTGAAGATCAAGATTTGGGAAGTATTTGGAGGAGCCCTAAGTTGAGCAAAGAGGGAAAAGCTTGAAGAGGAGCAAAGGGTCCAAGTTCAACCTTCCTAGCTCAATGTCTTGAAGAATAGAGGTGAGTTCTTCAACCCTTAGGTGATGGGCACCCATAAGTCCCACATATAGGAATTTATCTTCCTTTAGTAACATATGAACCTTAGGTTCAAGTTAGGTTTCAAATGCCTATAAGAGATTCAGTTGTTATTGCTATGATTGTTATGATTGTTTTGATTGTTATGATTGTTTGTGGGCTTGATTAAAAGAGGTTGGATGGCTGCCCCCAACCCCCCACAATTGAATGTATGTTTGATGTTTCTCTCTTAAGAACTCCATAGAGTTTCAAGGGATTAGTTAATGTATGTGTTGTTCATTAATTTGGTGAATTGTGAGGCTTGTCTAAGAGCCATAAACTTAAGTCATAGAGGTCAAGAAAGGACCCTAGGAAAAGGATGTAATAGAAAGAATGTATGAATTAGTGTTCATGATTTGGAGTCATTAGAGATAAAGGGATGCTATTAGTGTAAGTTTGATTCATTGAAATGATTGTAGTTTCTTTGAATAGTTAAGTAATGATGATGAATGTATTTATATGAATATGCATACAAGCATAAGCATAATCATAAGCATAAGCATAAGCTAAAGTCCATGGCAAGTCTCCTCTATTTATAGGAGTAGATCGGTTTGGTTAGCCAAGTGGGACGCCCTTGGAGGGTTATGACGTCTAACCACCATTCCGAAAGTGTGTAATTGGGGTCTAGGGACCTAAGCCTACGACACTACCCAATAACACAAAGTGCATTACATGCAAAGCATCATATTATATATCTCCTTATGAATGGTATAATATGTGAAGTGAAGTTAAGTTTATGAATGTTAATGAATTCCTTGTTTATATATATATATATATATATATATATATATATATATATATATATATATATATATGTATGTATGTATGTATATATATTCGGAATTAGTTTAGTTAAGTATATGAAATCTTGGATAGCACATCCCTAGTTGCTTAATTATTATATAGTAATGAGCATTGTGATTAGATCACTTAAAGGGTAAGCAAGCCAGATTGATTGGGATTTGTGGTATAGAGCATAAGGCAAAGCCCAATAGCATAAGAGAAAGCAAAGATGTGTTAAGCACAAAGTGAGTAAGTAAGAACAATATGTTCTTAGTTAATAAGGTTGCAATTTGTATTGTATTAAGGTTAGTTGAGCTAAACAAAGGTTAAAGAATGGACAGTTGTAGGATTGATGTGGATTGCTATACATTTATGTGTTTAGTTAATCACAAGTCGATAAGTGGCATATTAGTCCTAGGATTACCCTAGGGTATAATATGCTAAGTTTTAATTCAAGCTAGCGCGTTCTAAAGCGTCTCAGCTTAGGGATATCGAGAAGTTGCAAGTCAAGTCCTTATGGTACATAGTGAGAGTATGTCTAGGTTTGAAATGCATAAGTTAGTCTTCTCAGCCTAGAAGGTTCCGAGGAGAGAATGGTGAGGAGTCCGTGAAGGGCTCACTGAGATTTTATAATCTCACCCTTTTCTTTTTGTTGTCTTTCAGATAAGCAGGTACTGAAGACGGCGAGCTGAAGCTTCAAGCTTGGGACACACAAGCTAGTCATAGATTGTAATGGGAATTTTATATTCCAAGTTATGTACAAGTTGTAATCTATTTATTAGATTGATAGATTAAGTTAATTTACGACTTGGATTATTGTAATCAAGTTTGTAAATGTTTAGTAATTCCTGTGCCTTAATGTAATTTGTCGTACTTTCAATTATATTGAGGTGCGGGTGTTACATATCCCCACACTACAAAACAAATGCTAAATAGTGGCTTTTTTTTGTGCAATTTGCAGGGTTTTTCGACCTCTACTAAATGATTTGCGAGAGTTTCTAAAACCGCCCTGTTATATTCGCCGCAATCTATTTGCGAAGGTTTTAGGAACCGTTGATATGCGCCTTATTTTGCAGCGATTTTATTGCGGAGGTTGATAACCTCCGCAATCTGATTCCGCTCCTCAGCTATTATGCAGTTATTTTGTAGAGTTTTTAACCTCCTCTAATTGCCAATAATGGGTTCTAAAGGTCCCTTTCTATATTGTCATTTGTAATCAGGTTTTTTGAGCTAATTGGTGATTTTATTATTAACATCCCTATATTATATATCTTGCTATTTGAATAATTTTGTTATAAAATATATCTATTTTCTAGTACGTTGTTCCAACAAAAAAAGAAATAATTTGTAGCAATTGTAAAATATGAAATAAATTTTATAAAAGTACTCAAAAAATCCATTAAAAACATAACCATGGTAACATAAATGTACTCCAAACATTTGTAGTTCAAACATCAAATGTGATAATACACCTCAAAAATAGTATTAAAGGAACCTAATAGAAATCTTATAGAACTCCAAAAGAAGTCTAATACCAAAAGAACTTAAACATCTTCAAACGTTGCTAGCACCAGACGATCTTCTTGCATCCAAAGGCGAATTGGGCTCATTTGCAGCATCTGTTGGCTGAAATAACCAAAGAAAAATACTTAGTTAATATACTTAAAATTACAATTAAAATATTCAAAATGAACAAACTTGGTACCAAATTTAAAACCAAAGAAACAAAACAAAAATAATTACTATTGAATCAGTATCTAAAACTGAAAGTGAAAATGAAAATAAAACCACACCAACAAATTACATAACCAAAGAAAAGTATATTGTATGGACTTCCACAACCTATTTTTGCAGAATAGATTAATAACTCTTCATTGCACCTATTCAAAATTTAAAATTGTGGACTCCAATACCAGAGCAACCTAGTCCTTCTGATAAAAAAAAAAGCAACCTAGTCCTTCCTTAACATAGTCAGAATATGAAAAGCTACACTCTGAACATTCTTTAATTACACAAATAGAAATAAATCAAACCCACACCGGATGACTTACAACCAGAATTCAAGAGATGAGATCTACAAAAACAAAACAAGACAAATAATAAAAAGATATACTATATGCACTTTCATCAAATATTTATGCATAACAGATTAACAACTCTTCAGTGCACACAGCAAAATTTTAAAACTATAAACTCTAATAACAGAACAAGTAATCCTTCCATTCTAAATCAACAGAGTCGGATAGATATGCTCAAGAGCCTCAATGAATAAGAAAGAAAAATTTGTCATAACTTGATCCAACAATAACATCATGACAGATATGCTCTTTATATCAAGTTGGCTTATAGAAAAGTATTGACCATAAAATTCATAAAAGTACTTACATTTGATGAACCAAAGAAGCCAACAAATTCTTCAGGGATCCTTTCTTCTTTCAGTATCATGTAAGCTTTAAGTGCCCCCATGGTGCTTTGAACTTGGGATTACAAGTCGGTGTACTTCTCTTGAATGAACAAACTTGGCACCAAATTTGAAACCCTAGAAACAAAGCAAAACCAATTACTCTTGAATGACAAAAGGTCTTACAAAAAAAGAAAGTTATTTATCGTGGATGGCCACTTGTTGAATCAACAGAATGTTATTTATATATCTAAAGGACACAACAACAACAACAACAACAGAATGCCCACAATTTAACTACCTCCCTTTTATTTGCATGCTAACTTTATTAAGTCAATATCCTATTATTTTTGAGTTTTTATTCTTTTCTTCTCTCCTTCCTTACCAAAACCTGATAATATTAACAATTTATAATAGCTTTTCATGCAAATAGATATAAACTAAGAATGAGGAGACAAATTTCATAATTCAATTGATTGAATGCACCAGTAAGCTTGAGGAGACAAGCCAGTATGTTAAGCTTTGTTTTTAACCATCCAATCAAAGCAGTCATAACTAAAAACTGACTTTGATACCTTTAATGATTCTAACTGTTATAACATAAATCTGTAAGCAGGCAGGTAGTTGGAATCTCTTGCGTGATTAATTCCTGCAACACAAGTATTGGGCACTTCTAATCAACTGGGCCTAGCCTTACTCTAATCATTAGACCCTACCTTATTGCTTCTTACAAACACCATCCAATTCTCTCCCAAACTTACCACATGTTCACATCAATACATTCAGTTGACCCTGGCCATTAACTTAAAAGAAAAGATGGAACTCAGGAACCAAAAAATACCAAACTACTCTCCAAGAAAGGTGTCTTGTTAGACTTGATCCAACAGTAACATCATGACATATATGCTCTTATATCATGTTGGCAATTTACAGAAAATCATTTGCTGCATAATTTTTTAACTTGTCTAAAGTTTAATATCAAATCAAATGAACCAAATCATAATTTAGTATTGAGCTATAGTCTAACAGAAATCACAAGCTCATTCTTGGGTGAGGAAGATGGAGTTACACACTTTTGATGGGATGGGATTGATACCTTAGTTGGATAGCAAAAGCAGAAAAATTCCTTAAAGTCAATTGTTTTATTGGTCTTCTTTTTCCATCAGTTAGCTACTCATCTATGCACATTGAGTATTAAAAAATTCAGTAAACAAATACTCATTTTTTAAAGAAAGTGGAACATTTAAATTCATGATTCGTTTTCCAAAAATGCTGGTATGTGAACTCAAAAGAACTACAATGCATAATTTGACAGTACAAAGAAATTATTCAACAAAAAATCAAAGATTATCCTTCCCCAAAAGGAGATTATATGCAACTAAATTTCAAATTTACCAAAAGTATCATCACCTTCTTCATTTGTATCAATGTTACATTTAGTTATGATATTTCTTAACTTCAGAACCTCAACTGAATCTCATAGTAGTAAATAAGCATGCAAAAACTCAAGGTTTACTTTGAACTGCATCTTTGATCCTTCTAATGACTTCATCCTTTTCATTCACACCTCTCAGTCCTACCTGCGTCATCTACATCCATGATATAATTATAAATAAGGCATACAAGGTATGCTCACAAGGATTTCTTAGAAGAAACCAAACATTCGGTTCAGAGCGAAGAAAACACATACTTATATAAAGTAAACCCCCAATTTGGTTCTTCCAAAAACATTAATTTGGTCCTTAAAAGATTAATTAAATCAAATTGTTCTGAAAAATCTTTTGACGACCAAAATCAGGTTTATTCTTTATGATTTTTATTAGTATAAACCAATGATTATAGCACCATAGTCTCCGACAACAAAAATTTGTCTAAAAAAATTTATAACCATCCAATGTGTTAATTTCAGAGTAACATCCAAGTGACAGGTTGACAATAACATTCATATGCATAAAATTCAAAAGGCACCAGACATTTATGAAAATTACAAAGACTCTCAAACATTCTAAGCAAATTCTAACATACAAAAATGCTAATTTTAGGAGGAAAAAAATTGGAAATAGAATCATTCAGAAAATGAATTTGTACAACACCTGCAGACCACCATAAACGAAATGCACGTGTGAATCAACAAACCCAGGAACCACAACTTTTCCACCAAGATCAACCACTTGAGTTCCATAACCTGCAACCTCCTACAGAGTTGAAAAAAGCACTTTTGGGTCAGTGGAAATTGAGGCTCACAAGTCACAATCACATCATAAGGGGAAAGTGTTTGCTGGTGTAGGAAATTAGCAAGCAAGTTTTGCCCACAGCTCCATCCCCAACAGTGACGCACTTTATGAACCTAAAAGCGCTCATCTTTTCAACTCTGAGAGAAACACAAAAACCCACAAAAGACTCAGATCTTCACCTGAGGGTCCAATCACATGCCCCCTCTTCTAGCTGCTTCTGCTTCAATTACACATCTGCACCAACCAAAACCCAAACCAACAGAAGAAGAAGAAGAAGAAGAAGAAGAAGAAGAAGAAGAACAACAACAACAACAACAAGCTTTCAGGAATGAGAAAATTGAAGAAAAAAAGCCAAAACCAAATAAATAAGAAAATGCGGAAAAGAACGAAGCCTAACCCTAATTGGGAAAATGCAGAAACAGATTGCAAGGGAAAAACGGGGGGAAATAATTTTGGGAGAAGTGAAAAAGACATGGAAAATAGAAGGAAATGAGGAAACCCTAACCCTTTGGGAGGATATGGCATTAAGCGTATAGGGACGGAGATTGAAAAGAAAGAAAGATAGACAAACCAACCTTTTTGGCTCGCGAGATTTTGCCGTTGAACCGTTCCTTCCTTCATTCACCCCTCCAACAAACTTGTCCCTCCTGTTATTATTATTAGCTTTTGGCGCGGGGTAGAGACAAGTTGAGTGTTGACAGACTTGAGGGCTGACGCGCGGTGGTCCGGGAAGCGAAACCGATGAGTTTGGTCGGTGAGGGTTTCGGTTGGAGCTTCGACGGCTTGGTTGGAGATGATAGAATTGATTGCAAGTCGTAAAAGGGGGAAAGCATTTTGGGGAGGGGACGCGCGCGAAAGTGAAAAGAAGAGGAGGGAGTTCTCGAAAAATAGGGAACTAGATGCTTAATTAGAAATTAGATTAGATGGGGTTTTTTTACGTATCAAATCTCGAAGTGGCATTTTTAAATTAATTTGGAGAGGTCATCATCGGTCCTTTACTATTGGTTGTTTTGGCAATTTTAGCGATATAAAAATGTCGAGACCGGGTTTTAAACCCGGGTATTACCGTTTAGACGTGTGTGTATTTGTTGTTTATCATTTCTACTAGCTGGCGAAATAAAATTAATTTGGGGAGGTTTTGTAAAACCTCTGCCAAAAAACCGCCCTTATTTAGTATTTTTTTGTAGTGCCATATCTAATCCATGTCCTATAGATATTGCTCCCTGCCTAAACTCTCGAGAAATATGTCTCGGTTTACCACACTCAAAGCATATACAATCCTTAAATTGGCAGTCCTTCGCTAAGTGTGCTCCTTTACGTTTGAAACATTTTCTCGAAACCCGATGCCCTCCTTGTGTAACTTTCATCTGCTGCGATTGTTGGTTAGCATTAACCTTCTCAAACTGATTTCTATTCCCATTCCCTATGTCTATTTCTTTGCTCTCGACTCCTCATAACTTCCTTATTCCGAAGCCTACCCTTCTGACGATCCATATCCTTTAACTCCATACAATGCTCCACTAGATCGGGAAAGCAAGTTAGCCGTACCAGTATCACTAATCGATGAAGTTCATGTCGAAGCCCATCTTGAAATCATCGGCACATCCACTAGAGATTCGAACCTAGAGGCATATTCTCCCACGGTCACCCTACCCTGAGTTAATGTGTTGAACTCCCTAGCTTTCTATTGTCTTACTGTCTTAGGAAAATACTTCTCTAGAAAGTTTTTCTGAAATAATTTCCAAGTAATAGCTCGACCTTCAGCATCCAAAACTCTCCTTCTATTCTTCCACCAACCCTCAGCTTCACCCACCATCATAAATCTGGCATATGTCTCCATCTGATCCTCATGACAATGCATCGCTGTCAATATCATCTTAATCTCTTGAATCCAGTGCTCGACTCCTTCAGGGTCAAATTCACCCTTAAACTGAGGTGGTTTTCCCTTCAGAAAAATCGCTTGGACCGAACTGCTCTGATACCACCTATTAAGATGACCCCGTCCCATTTTTCTCAAATAATTAAAATCTTAAACGAGTAATAAGGCGATATAGATATACTGAAAATACTAATTTATTCAAACTGAATATATTGTACATAAGATTACATATTTAAGGAACCTGTGGTCCACAATATATACAGACTTTGACTCACTGGCTGTGTTACGTAACTGTAAAGAGAGTGAGAGTCACTCTTACTGAGTACCCTTTATACGTTCCAAGATGCTGATAATGCCTCCCTCAAGTCCATATTACTTTGTATTATTTGAAAAAGAATATACAACACACAAAAAAATAGAAGGAGCTAAGAAACACATTACAGACCATGAAAGTCGGGAAAACGGGGATAGAAAGTATATACAAATGGCACACACTCAAGCAAGCATAACAAATTCTCACGTCTACCTAGATCACATTCACTATCCCTTAGGTCTGCACCGTTAGTTCTAAGCCTAGTTCCACTCACTACCTTCTCACACCATATACCCCCTTTACGTATCCTATTCCGAACAACTTTGTACCTTAACTAGCTAAACTGTCAACTCTAACAACGCTTTTGTCCTTTTCACTGCTCCTAGTCAACTATTTCAATTGTCCCTATAGTTTATCAAGGTCTATCGTACCAGCTAAGGCCTAACGGTATTCACCCGATACTCCAATCACATCAATAATTCTTCTCGATCACAGGCTGCGTCAACAGTCAAAATCAAAGCATATCTCAAGCATCAGACTAGCATAGACAGCACATGGATCAATCTAGCGTCGCTCTGGGCAACCATTAACTAACATGCTATTTAGCAACATTGTAACGACCCGTTTCCGGACCGCTACTAAACTAAATCTAAATCTGTATGCGATGGATTTTAAAAATAGTACTCTTGTGTCCTTCAGAAAATGCGGTATATTTTTTTTTAAACAACACTGCGCCCGCAAAGCACACTCAGAGTCGCCACAGTGTTTCGAAACATGATGCAATCTTAAAAACACGAGACTATGCACTGGAAACACATACACAATATATATATATATATATAAGCACGACAGCCCAGTACATACAAAACATAATCAGTGCATACAAAATAAAAGCGGTGCATAATTATGTGCAAGAAAATACACCTAAAGTATGAGAATCCTCGTGAGGACAATCATACCCCGGGGTACTCCCGGCAGACACCCACACAGGGGGCTGCTCCAAAAGTATGCCACCAGTCTACCCTGCAGTACACATAGAACAACACCAAAAGCTTGACTGGTCACCACAACAACTGTACACTATAATCAAAATCCTACAGCCATCCGAAATACAAGAATGCAACAGCCAATCACGATAATTAAAAGTCATTGCCCGGATCCTCGAAGGGGTCCTCCTCCTCATCGCCCGCCATCGGGTCCTCCGCATCCTCGCCATCGCCTGGGTAACCATCATAGATTGAAGGTACCACGGGAAAGGGTCAATTTCTCAAATAATCATAGAAATAGCAAATCATAACACAAAGATAACAATATGCACAATTCTCAAAACGCCACTCATATCTCCTAAGACACTCTCGACAATTCCGGAAAGCAACGTCGATCCATCCACTGAATACCAGCCGTAACCTTGGGTTTCATCACCACCCGGGTTATTCAGGTTAAGTTCCTTGACAACGCAGACGCCCACTGCGCAATTTGAACACCAGTCGTGGCTTCGGGCTTCTACACCACCAGATGCCAACTGAGCAATTGAACACCAGCCGTGGCTTCAGGCTTCTACACCACCTCAGTCGTGGCATCGGGCTTCCACACCACCCTTGGTTGTTTGGGCCACTGAACACCAGCTTTGGCTTCGGGCTTCTTCACCACCCAGCCGTAGCTTCGGACTTCTACACCGCCCTTGGCTGTTCAGATCGAACTCCGAAAACGTCACGACACTCGACGACTCGACTAAACTCTCGAACTCCAACGAATAAATCGCCGTATACGATAATTCAATAAACAATTTGAATAATGATTCAACCGCAAGTTAAATATATATTCATGCAAAGCTTAATACAATACAACTCAGTCCAACAGTAATAAGAAATCAACACAACCAATCATATCACGACCATCAATCACAGAATCCATCCCGCTGCAACTCAGTGGAGTTGACAGAGAGGAACAAACAAGCGTGGGGGGTTGGGGACAGCTGCCAACCACTTGCAGACAAGCCCACTAAAAATCAGTATATCAAAAAAAAATAAGCGAAGGGGTACAAGACCCTCACTTTGAACCCTGAGGTTCTCAGACTTCTTCGCATAACTCTTGGAATTAAATTCCTATTGTATTTTAAAGTTGCAATTACACATAAACATATAAAACATAACCTTAGATATGTCTAGAAGTAGCCCTTACCGAAGGTAAGCAGTCCCCGTGACAAACCCCGTCTCGGTCTTACACAGCACGAACTCGGGTTCTCAAATCCTAAAACCACCACAGCTTAGCACAACCTAGGCATAAATTAACTCTAATACCTTAGGCTCTCAAAATCCCAAAAACCTCTTAATAAACCAAATCACTCATACTAAAATACCCAATTTAATTTTTTTTTTTGAAGAGTCACATACACTTGAAAGTTAATAACCAATTAAAGAATAAGGTTTTAAAACTAAAACTTATTCATTTTTCAAACTTGGAACATGAACAATGCTACAATCCGATTCTTTTTCTCATAATACTTAACTAAGGCTCCACTAGGTTCTTAGGATTTCAAAGAGTCCAATTTACCTTGTGTGCTTCATGGCCTAAAATCCAAAACAACTTCAATTTCAATCAAACCAATCCTATGATTTTTCAAAGCTTATACACACTTTAATTCAACCAATCCAAATATCAAAAGATCAAAAACATCTTTTCCAAGAGCAAGATCAAAGGAAACTTCTAAGATCTAAACATAAGCAAAACTCCTTTTCACATGATTCTTTCTCCTAAACTTAGTGAGATTACTAAGCTTAGTCATGATCATCAAGAATCATCAAAAGCAAGAACCAAAACATTATTCTAGATTTTCAAACTTACGCAACAATTACATACCACTCAAAAGAACTAAACACAAAGTAATTTTTCCTTCTCCAATGCCTCTAGGGCTCTCGGCCTCCATACCCCTTTTCAAAAAAAAAAATTCAAGACTTCCATTTAAAATTAGCAAACCATTTTCATAAATTCCAAAGTCTAAATACATATCCAATCAAGTTTCTAAACAAGTCAACAAGCCAAAATTTCTTTTCCATAAACTTCCTAGGCCTCACGGCCTCTACTCCTTTTTCCCAAAATTATTTTGAAAAATCTCATTTTCATTACTACTAACATTCCAAGTCATTCAACCATATTTAAAGGCAACAAAACATCAAATCTTATCTAAACATAATTCATACACACTTGAAACATGTTGTAAGACATTTTCTAAATCAATTTTCATTTCAAAACTCAATTCCTATAACAATTAAATTCATCAAACATGCTATACATCAATCAACACATGAGCCAACCATTTAAACTAAATTACTAAGTTCCCAAAAACTCATTTTCAACTTTTTCAAGAATAGATTTTTCCCCAAAATTTCTTTCAGTCAACCCAATCCCAATTTCAAGAATCCTAAGGCATTTAAAACATTGCCATCATCATGCTACAAATCATGTTCATGTCAAAACTAAAAATTAAAGAACAACCTAATCATGCTTCACATGTCAATCTAGTCCTCCAAGCATCAATTTTGCACAAAACATAACCTAACACTTATGCTAACTCATGTATAACTACTTCATTAGTCTTAAAATTTACCCAAAACATATCATTTAACATTTAACACATGATTCAACATCAAAAACCCATATTTCCTATAGTTCAAGAATAGCCAAAACCCAAAAACAACAAGTTATACATGCTTAGTCAAAACTATAACTTAACAAGCATCCAACAACTTCAATTAACCCAAATAAATCACAAATTGGTTGATTCAAGAGAATCACACCATTTTCCCTCTTTCTAACTCTTAGGGTTTTCACCCTAGAGCTCAAGGAAAGGATTAAGAGTGTCTCATTTTCTCTTGAACAAACCAAACCATCAACAACAACAAACAAGCATGGAAAACAAGGATAGGAAAGCAAAATCACATAATAAAAATAAGGGAGGGGGCGCTGTTTTTTTTTTTTGTGCAGTAAAAAAAAAGAAATCTGTTTTTCTTCTTACTTGCAAGATTAGGAAGAGGATTGAAGAAGAGGATGAAGCTTGGAAGCAAGAAAGTTGAATAATGGAAGTGGTTTAAAGTTGGAAATGATGCATGGATGCCATGGAAGACATTGGAGCTTTCTCTCACTAAGAAGAGGAAAAAGAAGCAAAATGGAATGTAGAGAGTGAGGGTGGGGGGTGGCTTCGGCTGATGCTTTAAACAAAAAGGGAGGAACTTAAAATTTTAATAAAACAAATACTAATCACTTGCAAACCAATTAAATAAAGAATGTGAGTGATAAATGAGAGTGAAAGTAAAAAGGGGTGGGGGTCACGCTGGTGATAGGAAAAAAGAGGATAAAAAAAAAATTAAATAATCAATTGTTTACTTGGTTAAGAATGAATTAGGATAAGGATAAAATAATTAGTCACCAAAAGTGTGACACCTAAACACTAAAAAGCTAGATGCTAAACAAATCAACTAGTCTAAAACATCTAATCTCTCTTCTCTCATGATTACCCTCTAATCCTAGAGTCTAAGGGTACTAAAAACACGGCGTCGAGTAACCGCGTTAACAATTAATTCTCCGCCGATAAAATCGCGAAAATTAATTTAGCGAGAAATTAATTCACCGCGTGATATTTTATTATCATAAATAATAAAAACAATCTAAAACACTCCAAAAATAATCTCAACAAGTTACGATTCGATTTTCATCGAAATCGGGGTTCATTTAAAATTTTATTCGCAGATAAAAACTACCCGGTGATTCGAAACGCGACGAAACTTCGTTAGAATTTTTCAACGATATTCGAACCATGAATTAATATAAAATATTAATTCTCGAATTTAATTTGATCTTGATTTAATTCAATCACTTGTTTATCAAACAAGAACTGCTTATTATAGCATAAATACAGCAAAAATACACTACAATAGCGCTAAATAACGTATCGTAAAAACACGGGTGTTACAAACATAGTCACACAGATACCAACAATAATATATAGTTAGCAGCATAGTCACACCATCATAAACAATCATATTTAATCAGCACCACATCAATCAACATCAGTCATCTATACTAGGTTACTATCTATCCATAGATATCAATAGATCATTCCTATGGTTGACAGACCTCTGACAACTGTCCTCAGCTATCACAGGTCATATCCCCTCTCTTGAGGCGCTGCTATTATCAACTGCTAGTAGGGCTTGGGTCATACTATGCACATTTGTATGCACTACTCTATCCTACAATCCCTAGAATGTAAGGTTTCTTGCTCACACCTGGTAGAAGATCGTTGAAGCCTCGCCACTATCTGCACTCCTCTCGCACTTGCTACTCACACTCCTACCTTGCCTGTTAGACCGTCCTTCCTCTTTTCTCTTCCTCCTAGAGGATTGCCTACTAAGAGCTTTCTGATGCACATGATCTTCACTTGAGGCAAGTGCAGAGCATACTTACTTCTTAGAGGAAATGCCTAGAGAAAGCTATAGAGAGAAGTGGTTTTGGCGCGAATGAAAATGAGGGGATGAACGCCTATTTATAGGCAAGTATCAACCCCACACGTCGCGTTGGGCTCCTCTCACAGATTTCGTCGCGTCGCGACGGTACCTTTCCCTTTACACGTGCTAAAATGCAAACGGGGACAAATGTCAGACCGCATCGCGTCGCGATGGTTCTCTCTCATAGGACTATCGCATCGCGATACACGTTTCACTAAAATATCATGATTTTCGCCTTCTAGAGTTTTCTAGGGTCTTCCACACCTTTCCGAGGTATTCCCGTCCTATTTTGGGTTTTCTAGAACTCTCCTAAGGTTTATGGGTCTCACTTAACCCCATTTTATCCTTAATTAAGGTTTTTTAACACTCATTTATCACCTAATCACCACTCTAATTTTACTTAAAATATTATTCAAGATTATTGGAAAAAGGGATGTTGCAGTAACACCCCAATTTTTATGAAAAATTATTTTATAAATATAGTTCTGAATACTTGAAAGGTAAGTTGTAGACACTGATCACCTCGATGACTTGTTGAGAGTACGAGGAACTGTGTCAATTTATTTTCAATGATTCCTATTTTGGTGTCAATTCAGATTAATAGATAACGTAGACATATGCTGCTTTAAATGTGAAATCACTAACAGATTTTTCTATGAGTTTTCTGTTTAACACAGTGACGCGTACTCTTGTCATTAATCAAATGAATGAAATTCATCAAGATGAAATGATAATTGTGAATTAATATTTATTATTAATTCATAGTTCAAATCTCATCGAAAAATTCTAACGGAGTTTAGTCGCGTTTCCGATTTCGACAAAATTTGAATCGTAGTTTGATGAGAATATATGTGTTTAAGAGTGAGTTTATGATTTATTGGTAAAGAAATTATACGAGAATAATTTTTTAGTCACGCGTTGTATTAATTTCTCGTTAAATTAATTTACGCGATTAATCGTCAAACGAGCGATCGGTAACGTGATCATCCGATACCGCGATATTGTGGCGCCGAGATCCATTTGACCAAGAGTCAAGAGAGGAATCTAGTGGTTAAGAATGGTTGGTGGGGGTATGGTGTTGTACTTTTAAAGCATGGTGAAGCATGGATAGGCGGATTTGTCATAAGATTTTTTTTTTTGTGAGCAATTTCTCTTCCTCCCCTTGGCTTGTTAGAACCGTGGCCTTCCCCCTCCTTAGATAAGCCTTGCTTTTGTTTCATTTCCTTTGGTTGGAAAGTGTTGGAAACTAGTGAGAACCTTGAGAGAAATAGTAAGAGTTTGTGAGAAAGATTAAGAGCTACTTCCTTCTCTTTTCCTTCCTCCATAGCCGTGATCTTGTAGCCAGTTTGAGGGTAAGGATTTCAATTATTTTCTTCTATTTTTGTTCTTGATGATGGTATGGTGATCACCCAAAAGGAAATGGAAGTAAGCTCCCATTTTTCCCTTCCTTTCTAGTGAAGGAAATGGTGCACTAACCATAAGAGGACCTTTTCTTTTTTCTTCTCTTTTTCAAAATTTAAAAATGATGTTTTTATGTGTATGATGTTGTTGTTGGAGGATTTTGGGTGTTGGTTGATCTTAAAATGTCTTTTAACAAATAGGTGTGTTAGTTTATTACTTATTGTTGCTTCTCCTAAAACCATGAAAAATCTGCATTGACATATGTTTAGTGTTTTGGTCATAACGTTTTCCACACATGTCCTTTGTAGTTGATTCTTGATTTTCTGGAAACTAGGGTCTTTTCTCTACATTTTGCGCACAAGAACCACTAAGTTTGATGGAGTATTTATACTGTAAAATGCATCATAAGAGCTATTTCTTTTCTGTACACCCAAAAACGTTTTTGCAAAACATCACCACTTGGCCCACTGTTTGTGAAATTAAAATTCATTTTTAAAAACTAGACACCCCAAGCTTTCCAGGGAGTGTCTAGTTTGCTATATTAATAAAATCAGTGAAGTTAAAGTACAGATTTGAGTTTTCTTAAGTTTTGAGATATTGTTAACGTTTTGATCAAGATGTTTTGTTTTTGGACCTTGATGATAAGGAACAAGTCTAGGGCTTGAATCCTTAGAAAGATGGATGAAAAGATTACATTTTATTATGAGATTTAAAAGCTTTATGTGATCGCTTAGTGCTTTAAGGTTTGGTTATGAAGTTATTTAAGAATGAGCCTAGTATGTATTAGGAAATTTTGAAACAAAGACTTAGCCAAAAAGGGACTAAGTTGTGAGCTTCCAATTGTGGGAATGAGAAGTTTCAAATTTCTATATACTACCTTATTATGTTTAAGTTCTATAAGTAGTATAGATTTGCTAAGTGTTGAGAACAAATTTTCCTTGTTATTTAGCGTGCCAAAACAGTGGCCTATCTTGAATTTTAGTGCCCTAGGATTAGTTCTAAACTAAGTTAAGTTGTTGTGCTGTGAAGCTGTGAGACGAGTAGTACGAGAGATCGAAGATTTCGCGATGAAGAAAAGCACCTACGGTAAGGGCATCTTCCAATATATTGTCTTAAATGTGTTATGTTATGTGAACACTTGAGTTGATGATGTGGTATTCTTGAAATTTGAGATGGTGATTTGATTTGTGATTTCCTATCTTAAATGGATTGAATAATTTTGTTGATATTTTGTGATTTATTGAATGTATTATGTGGATGTATGTTCAATAAACGGTGGGTAATAAGAGATTACCGAGAACGAGAAGGCGACGAACTACGCCGTTGAGGTTGTTAAATGTTTTTCGATTAGAAACCTAAGAGTATTTTTTATTTAAAATCAATGAGACACTTTAATGTCGATTTTTCTAAAAACCCTCAATTAGTAAAAGATTAACCACTTTTTCTTAAAAAGAACAAAGTGAGTGTTAGGATCATTAAAAATAATTATTTTCAAATTAATAGTGGAACTTTCCAACTACCGAGATTTTGCAACTAATAGGAATTCTAACGAAAAGAGGACTTTAGGGAATACCAAGTGAGGTTTCGAGACGATGAGGCAAAGTTCTAGGCTAATAGAGTTTAGAACAAGAGTTGAGTAATCCCGGGCACTTCGTGCGAGTGATCTAGTCACGGTGACTAATAGTGGTGATGCATTTCATGCATACATCGATACTTGACTTGGAATCCAGTGTTGGATTAATGTCAAGTAATCGTGTGTGAGCCAGAGTTACATACGACTACTGAGTTGGGGTCATGAGGCTACTGAGTTGGGGTCATGAGGCTACTGAGTTGGGGTCATACAACTACTGTGTTGGGGTCATGAGGCTACTAAGTTGGGGCTATACGGCTATTCTGTTGGGGCTAGTATTTGACCTGACTACTGAGTTGGGGTCAGTGTCATTTTTATCCCAATGGTATGGGAATGTGAGGCTACTAAGTTGGGGGCCAGTGTCTATTGATCTGATTGTTGATTTGATTACTGATAGAATTTTGAGCTAATTGATTGAGTGATCACATGTTGGGTGTCGATGTACCATGCACTTTGTGTTTAAATATGAGTTGATAGTATATTATGATTTGTGTATCTATATACTATTGTTATGATATATTTGTGTCGAAAGATGACCCTTTCTTTTATCAGACATTCTCATGGATGTCACCCCAGACAGTGGTGCAAGCTGGAGAGATGTAGTCACTTGAGGTCGACAAGCGATGAAGAGGAGGACTCCATCCAATTACTTTCTTTGAAGTCATGGTTTATTAGACTTACTGCAGGAACCAGTAAGCGTTGTAGGGCTGACCAGCAATAGGTGTGTCTAATGTACTCTTTTTGAGTTATATTATGCATTTTGTATTTTTTTCAAAAACCTTGGATCGCCTTCGTGCGAATGTTTATATATATATATAGTTGTATCGTTATTGTGTTGTTAGTTGTACATCATGTTTCGAAAAAACGAAGTGATACTCTGATTGCTATTTTGAAAAAGGTTTAAAAAGAAAAGAAAAAAATAATAGACCCACATTTTGCGAAAACCATGCAAGAGGAGTATTTTTCCCAAAAATATTTCAACATTTAGAGGTCATATTAGATCAGTAGCGCTCCAAAAATTGGGGTGTTACACACATAGAGCCACAAAAAATGTTGAATCTTGGCTGGGGCTCCAATTCGCCATATCCAGTCCCATTTAACATTAGGATCCCAATTCCTATTCCTTACTAGAAGCCATTGGTACACTGAAGCACTAGTGTAAATGTCTTTCTTGTTCCCACTCCAAACCCACATATCTATAACAGTCTTGTTGACACTAACTGGAGGTGGGTTGCGCATGAAATGTTGTAGCGGATCTGGGGGAACGATAGTCATGAGTTGACTGAAGTCCCAATAACCATTGCCACCGACATCTTTAATCCTCAACACAGAATCTTCAATATCCACAAAGTCGACTGCTTGGCAAGGATAACCATACCTAGTCCAATCTGTATACCAGAGGCTAGTGGGCCCATACCCAATCTGGAACCTGAAGCCTTCAAGAAGAGTCTCCACAACTTTCATGATGCCGCGCTTAAGTCACTGAGGCATTGCTAATGTGGCCCACAACCCAAATAGATTTGCGTTGGAGATACTTGTGGGTCAAGAAATTAACCCACAACTTGTGTTTATCATAAAACATGCTCCAAACCAACTTCCCCAGCAAAGCTAAGTTAGTGATTCGAGCCTCCCTAATACTAAGCCTGCCATATTGTCTTGGAGATGAAACTTTTTTCCAACTAATTAAGTTCCATTTGCGAGAGACACCATCTCCTCCCCAAATAATGCTCCTCATAATCTTGCCTATACGGTTGCACACACTTTGAGGAAGATAGTGGGTTTGCATTGTATAGATTGAGATAGCTTTGATAACTGATTTGACAAGGCTATCCCTCCCCGCCTTATTGAGAAGGTTCCCCTTCCAAGCGGCTAGTATCCTATGCATTTTCTCAATGAGAATCTCATAAGCATCCTTGCACACTATCCTCTGAATTTGAGGAAAGCCCAAGTAATTTCCCAGGTCTGCCACAAGCCGGATTGAAGAGACATTTTTCAAAGCTTGTTTCCTGTCCCTGGAACCATTCTAGAGCACATAGCCTTAGATTTTGCAATATTCACTTTTAAGCCTGAGGCATTATAGAAGTCATCCAAAGTATCCATCACCACTTGGACATGTTGGGTACTCTCCTCGCAAAAAAGGAGGACATCATCTACAAATAGGAGATGGGAGAGGTCTAGCCCACCTCTCGAGATATGCACTGGTCGCCAAGCACCCATATTCACTTTTTGTTGAATACTCTGGACCAATTTCTCCACGGAGTATATGTACAAATACATATATTTTCTACTTCAAAATGAATTATTTATAATATTTTTTCGAAATTTAAATCAGCTAATAATTTTTTCTTTAAAAAAAAACTTCAAATTTATTGTTAAATGTTGGATACTTTTACAGCTAATATAGATAACCCGTGCGAACACAGGAAAATACACTAGTAGAGATGAAAATTGACATCCTTGGTCTTCATAAAAGTAGCTTAATACCAATTTACATGTAAAGTTGAACATATTAACATAATTAAAATAATAAAAAAATTAATATAAAAGAAATGGTGAAAGTAATAAACTAAAGTATTATGACATATTTTACCCTATGTAAAATATCCATCAGATGAAAAATAGCACTAAAATGTTCACCAAAATAGCACAAAATTGGTTCCATTCGTGACCCGCCGTATGCCAGTGCCACATTGTAAAAAAAGTTATTATTTTAAATTAGTTGCTGTCATTTACTATTAGATTAATTGTGAATCTTTTTAAAAAAATAACAATATAAATTAAATTATAATCTGAAAAAATAAACCTTGAAACTATACCAAAAGACTATCGGAAAATTTACAGCGGATAGAAAAAGAAATCTAAACTAAAGAGTAAATACCCGTTTTAGTCTTAAACTTTTGCTATGAAGGAGTCTTAAACTAAAGAGCAAACACTCGTTTTAGTCCCTGACAAAAAATAAAATCTTATTTTAGTCCCTGAGAATTTATAAGTCATCTAGAAGTCTTTGACAATGACAAAACAGGGACACGTTAGTCCCTCTGTTAGGCTCCGTTAAATTTGCTCCGTTAAGACGCCGATGTGTAACGTTACTTAGGTGATGTGTCCGTTAATTAACTCCAGCATGTAAATATTCTGTCAAGTAAGACAGAAACATTAAAATGACATATTTCAGTCCCTCTCTTACTTTTCAAATTTCAGATATAAACACTACAACAAAAAAGATCATAAAAAACGCTTATTTTTTTTTGCCTTAAACAGCGCTTAAAGACGCTGAATATTCAGCCGCTGCTGAATGTGTTAAAAAAAAACTGCATTTTTGCAACGCTGCTGAAAACTAACAATAAACAGCGCTTCCTTTATGAAGCGCTGCTTTTTCGCATAAAAAACTGACAATAAACAGCGCTTCTTTAAAGCGCTGTTTATTCCCTATTTTTTATTTGAATAAGCAGGGCTTGCCTAAGCGCTGTTTATTCCCTATTTTTTTTTCCAACATTGACGTTCTAAACAGAAACAAACAAAACCAAATTCCCGTTGCGATGAACCAAACACAAATCCAAAACAGGGAAGAATACAGATCCAAGAAAATACAGATCCAAGATTATATTCAAACCAAACACAGATCCAAGAGAAGAATACAGATCCAAGAAAAATAAAAAAAAACCTAAGCTACGTTTGACTTGCATCCAAGAATACAGATCCAAAAAATACAGATCCAAGAGAAAAATACAGATCCAAGAAGAATACAGATCCAGATTCTTTCTTCCCGAACGCTCTGCCTTGCATTCTTTCTTCCCAAATGCTCTGCCCCTTGCTTTCTCATTCCAGATCTTGTAGCTTTGGGAATATGGCCCTGAAATCAAAACAAAACCAAACTCGAAAATAAGGAAAATGGACCAGATCGAACCAGATCTAAAGAGAGAGAGAAGAGAAACATTCGGTAAAACTAAAAAACAAACTAGATCGAACCAGATCTGGCCGAAATCTAGTACAACATTAACTAGATAGGGCACCTCCTCTTCTTCTTGCTGCAAAAAGAACAAGATTGAACCAAGTCGCTAAGAGATGTGAAAAATGCGAGAGCGCGAGATCGCTAAGAGCAGTGTCCAGATCAAAGTAGAAACGCGAGAGAGAGGAGAGGTCACACGCTGAGAGAGCAGTGTCTTCGGAGAACAGAGGATTAGGGTTCCTGAGGGTCTGCGCCGAGTGTTGCGAGGGAAGAGTTCCTGAGGGTCTGCGCCGAGTGAAGAGGAATTAGGGTTTTTTGTGGATTTGTGGTTGCTTCTTGGGTGGGCTCCTAGGAGGAGATGAGAGAAAGAGAGCAGAACACGAAACGCGAGTGAAGTAGAGAGAGGAGGAAACAACGCGTTTTTATTTAATATTTCGAGCAAAAACAACGCTTCAATATTAAGCGTTAATTATTGTGAAAACCAAAGAAAGCAAAAACAATGCGTTTATATTATAAGTGCTGTTTATTGTTTCGGTGGACCTGAAACAGCGTTTTTGGTTTCAAGCGCTGTCTTTTGTCTTGTTTATTGTCAAAACCAAAAGAAGCGTTTTATATTATAAGCATTGTTTATTGATTCGGTATGAACTAAAGTAGCGTTTTTTGTTCCAAGCGCTGCTTAAAGGAGCGTCATCTTTTGCAGAATTTGTTGTAGTGAAAAAAGTGACTCATTTCAGTTCCTGAGTATTGAACTCAATTAAGCCACTCGTTTTATTTCATATAACCATCTTCTTCCACCTCAAAACCCTAAACTTCATTGTTAGAGGTTGCTGCTAAAGCTTTCCAGGTTCCCAAAATTGTTGATTTTGTTCGCTAATTTCGTTGAAAATATGAGTAGCCTTGTTAGGTCTTGTAGCCATGTTGGCTCTTGTAATGTATCAAGTAGAGTTTAATGCAATGTATCATTTTAAATTTGTCAAATTTTTCCTCACAGCAGTGAGTATGTGGACCAATTCCTTTGCAATGGGGTAAAGCATGGTATCAAATCCATTAAACCTATCAATCACAAATATGTAGAACACAATTTCTTTGAGAAGCAAATAAGTCCCTATGAAATAATTAAGATATCCTAATCAGTCCCTGACAAATTCTAAAGTACCCATATTAGTCCCTAACATATATCATGAGCACGCAGCAGAAACATAACACATTTGCAACAAATACCATTGGAAAACCAAGATAAAAGGCATATGACATTCATAAGCATCGACATTAACATTACGTAGCAGAAACTTAAAAATGTGCCAAATTGTGCCAAAAGATACCAAATATAAAAAGGGATCCATCAGCATTAATTACTATTTGGTTCCAAACTCAAAAAAAGGATCCAACAACATTAATTAGTTATGCACGTCGTGGTGGCAGTGCCGGCGGCCTGAATCCAGGAGTTTTCCCGCATAATAAGGTCTGAAAAAAATCCATCAAGGTGTATCAAAGGCTTGCATCCAGTCTTAAATCCCTTCTTGCAGGCAACATGGCTACAAGAACAAACATGGCTACTCATATTTTCAACGAAATTAGCAAACGAAATCAACAATTTTGGGAACCTAGAAAGCTCTAGCTGTAACCTCTAACAATGAAGTTTAGGGTTTTGAGGTAGAAGAAGATGGTTATATGAAATAAAACGAGGGACTAAATTAGGTACAACACGCAGAGACTGAAATGAGTCTTTTTTTGTGTCTGGAATTTGAAAAGTAAGAGAGGGACTGAAATGGATTATTTTAATGTTTCTGTCTTACTTGGTAGAATATTTAGACGCTGGAGTCAATTAACAGACATATCACCAAAGTAACGTCAAACATCAGCATCTTAACGGAGGCATTTGGATGGAGCCTAGCAGAGAGACTAACGTGTCCCAGGTTTGTCATTGTCAAGGACATTTGGATGACTTTTAAATTCTTAGGACTAAAATGGGTACCGCATTTTTTGTCAGGGCCTAAAATGGGTACCGCATTTTTAGAGTAAATGCACTTGTTAAGGAATCAAAAAATAAAAATTTCGTATTGGAAACATCAACTTTTAAACTTTTAAAGAATTAAATACACCACTTCCAATATAATATTTTTATATTTGATTCCTTAAAGACTGTCATTAGGGCACTTGTTAGCATTTGCCAACAAGTATTTACTCTAAATTAAAACTGTAACTACCAGCCAGACTAAACAGAGCTATCTTCCTATGAGAGAAAACGTATCACCCCATGAGAGAAAATGACAAATGAAAATGTAGCATCCAAAGTATAATCCCATAAGAGTCAAAAAATGCGATTACTGTGTCTATCCCACAACAGTCAAAAATGACAAATTAAACTTTGTCTATCCCCATTCTTTCTTTTATATTCAAAACATATCAAAATAAAAGAAAAACAACTGACATGATGTTAATCAATGAATGGCAAATTGGGAAGTTTTTTCTGCATACAAAGTTTAATTGTGGTGCTTTGTTCCTGAATCCTGCTACCCTCAGCACAAACTTAAATGTGGTGTAATGATTGGTGACATATGGGCTATTGGCAACGTTCTAATGAAAAAAAATGAGGCCCCATATGCCAAGAGATCAACCGCAACCTAATTAAGTTGATGCCATTTATACGTCAAGCAATTAATTTATTTGGAATTATGATGCATCCATTGGTGAGACTATTAAATATGTTTACACTCAAATCCCGATATAAATACACCTTCTGAGTTCTGACAGATTATTCCTTTGCTTCATTTCTTTTCCTTCACATTTACTAGTACTTATTTGTTTTTAGTATCACCCAGTGGCAAATCAGGCTATCTCCTATTTGCCTTTCATGATGGATTTAAATGATGCCAAGTACCATAGCCAAATATGAATAGTAAGCAAGGACAATTGTAGAGGCGAATAAAGCATTACTGGTGGACCCTCTTTTGTACCCCAAAAAAAAAAAAAAAAGGGCATTGCTGGTGGAAAAGGGACCTTGAGGTTTAGTTAGAAGTGGAAGGGGGAGGGGGAGTTATGAAAATTGATAACCAGTTTAAATGAGCGTTGAGCGATGGAAAGTTCTTCATTTAATCCCCTCATCTGCCATCTTCATTGCATAGGTCCATCTTGCCTTTAAAACCTCACCTCCCTCCTTCACAGTAATCATCAATTCATCAAATTCCACACAAACAACATCCTCAAAGTGCTAACATGCCTCCCATGTTGCCTGATTTCTCAAACTCGGTGAAACCCAAGTATGTGAAACTTGGGTACCAATACCTTGTAAACCATTTCATTACCCTCACACTCATACCCATCATGGTTTGCATACTCATAGAAGTAATACAATTAGGTCCAGATGAGATTCTCACCCTCTGGAAATCTCTTCCATTTGATCTCCTCCAAATTTTATGTTCTTCTTTTCTCATTATCTTCATAGCCACAATCTACTTCATGTCAAAGCCACGCACAATCTACCTAGTCGATTACGCGTGCTTCAAACCACCCGTTACTTGCCGCGTCCCTTTCGCTACATTCATGGAACACTCGAGGCTTATTCTCAAGAACAATCCAAAAAGTGTGGAGTTTCAAATGAGGATTTTGGAAAGATCAGGTCTTGGAGAAGAAACATGTTTGCCGCCTTCAATCCATTACATCCCACCAAAACCAACCATGGAATCCGCGAGAAATGAAGCCGAGTTTGTTATCTTCTCAGCCATGGAATCCTTGTTCAAGAAAACAAATCTCAAGCCTAAGGACATAGACATTCTTATAGTGAATTGTAGCCTCTTTTCTCCAACCCCTTCTTTATCTGCTATGGTGGTAAACAAGTACAAGCTTAGAAGCAACATAAAAAGCTTCAACCTTTCAGGGATGGGTTGTAGTGCTGGTTTAATCTCTATTGACTTAGCGAAAGATCTTCTTCAGATTCACCCAAACTCAAATGCTGTGGTTGTCAGCACTGAAATCATTACCCCAAATTATTACCAAGGAAAAGAGAGAGCCATGCTTCTTCCAAATTGTTTGTTCAGAATGGGTGGTGCTGCTATACTTTTATCAAACAGAAAATCAGAACATAATAGAGCTAAGTATAAACTAATCCACGTGGTTAGAACTCATAAAGGTGCTGATGATAAAGCATACCGTTGTGTCTTTGAAAATGAAGACAGAGAAGGGAAAGTTGGAATTTCACTTTCAAAGGATCTCATGGCAATAGCAGGTGAAGCATTGAAGTCAAATATCACTACAATGGGTCCTCTTGTTCTTCCAGCTTCAGAGCAACTACTCTTCCTTGCAACACTAATTGGGAGGAAATTATTTAACCCTAAATGGAAGCCTTATATTCCTGATTTCAAACAAGCGTTTGAGCATTTTTGCATTCATGCTGGAGGGCGTGCTGTGATTGATGAGTTGCAGAAGAATCTTGAGCTTTCTTCTGAGCATGTCGAGGCCTCGAGGATGACGCTGCATCGGTTCGGTAACACGTCTTCTTCGTCGTTGTGGTATGAATTGAACTACATTGAATCGAAAGGAAGGATGAAAAGAGGTGATAGAGTATGGCAGATTGCTTTTGGAAGTGGGTTTAAATGCAACAGTGCTGTGTGGAAGTGTAATAGAAGCATTAAGACTCCTATTGATGGGCCTTGGGAAGATTGCATTGATCGCTACCCTGTTCATATTCCTGAGATTGTTAAGCTCTAGCAGCTCTAGCCTCTATGGAAGAAGAAAGAAAAAATATATGCTGCAAAAACATAAGTTCATTGCTGGCTTCATTACTTTGATTTTAGTTATCTTCTAAAACAAAATAGAATACTTATGGGCTTTTTACCTGTTTCTTCGCCTGCCCCTAGTGTATAGGCTGTAGCCTTGCGATATTTCTCATTCATCTGTCATACTTGTTACTCAAATTTCTTTGTATTTTTTGTACTTTCTTACAAGAACAATCCGTCGCAAGGTATTGGAATTTCCATATACAAATCCACGATTGGTGCTTGTAATAGAATTCCTGTTCGTATTTTCGTTGTGTTTGCTTGCAACAGGAAGATTGCAGTTAGGACTTAAAATATGAAACAAAACTATTATTTAGGCACAATTGTTTTATATTAATCCTAATATTCTTAAACTTTTTCTTTTAGCAACTGGCGATGGGCAGAGAAACAATCAGTGGCATTGTTCGAACTGCGACCGATTTGGGTTGCTCACAATGATTCCGCGATTTGAGTTGCTTGCTTCATAGGCCATTCCATTGGCACACTAAGGTATGGATGAGATGGTGTTTTCAGTGACGCGGCCAACAACGCCACCGACTAAACCACCGGACGACGAAGGGGGTGATAGGACGGTTAATGCTCTTTCAAAGATAAGCTTATGGGGAACCGAACGACAGCTCCACCAAGAGAAAGAAGAGATCTTGTTAAGCAAGGTCTAGTGACGATTGATCATGAAAGGGGGAATAGGCTGCTACCGCGAGTACACATTGCTGAGAGCATGTTCAAGGAACTCTATGGTCCTTGGGAGGAAGCGTTGGTCATAAAACTCCTAGGGAAGAGTGTTGGTTTTAAGGCCATGAAACACAAACTCGCATCTACCTGGAAGTTGATGGGTGCGTTTGATCTTATGGACATGGATAATGGTTTCTTCATGGTAAAGTTTGACATGGCTGAGGATAGGGAGAAAGTGATTGGGGGCGGATCTTGGATGATCTTTGACCATTACTTAGCGATATCTAAGTGAAGTCCAACCTTTGTCTCATCGTCTGCTAAGATAGAGAAGATACTCACGTGGATCACGTTCCCTGACATGAATTTGGTTTATTATGATGAAAGTCTTCTACTTGCTATGACTTCAGCTATTGGACAACCAATTAAAGTAGACAAAACACACCCTGGCGGTGGAAAGGGGTAGATTCGCCCGGGTCTGTGTGGAAATTGACCTAAATCAACCAGTGGTGGGTAAGATATGTGTCAGAGGTGTTTGGTACAAGGTGGCGTACGAAGGTCTCCATATCATTTGCAGCCGTTGTGGATTCTGCGGCCATGTATCCTGCAACTACACAAGCTCGGAGTCATACGGTCCTCCACACGGTGGCCGACAAAGGGGCCTGGAGAAGAGGTCCAAAAAAAAAAAACAATTCAGCATCAAATTCCAATCCCACTAATGGCAAGAATTAGATGGAAGGGATTGTGAATAAGGAAGGTAGTAATGAGGATAATTTTGGCAGGGATCTTCATCGAGATTGGCCTGTAGTACAAGAAAGAAAGAGAAATATTAGGGGGTGCCAATAAAAAAGGAAGGGATCCGGCTGGCAATGCTAGTTGAATTTCAAATAGATTCTCCTCCATCTTTATTGAAGAGAGAGAACACCCAAGTGTAGTGCTTCGAAATAAGGGAAGAGAAAAGGGCCAGATGCATAAATTGAAAGGCAAGGAATTATTTACGGAGGGGATCGACATGGGACCCACGCTGAAAAATGGTTGCAAGAAGAGACAACGGTGAGATGATGGGGTTGCGAAGTTAGCGCCAGGGCCTGCCTCTTTTGTTTAATCTAGGAGTATGGTATGGAAAACATTGGCAGATTCGAAAAAGCAGCCTATCAATCATGATCAATCAGCCTTAAATGCTCCAATCATTAAGTCCAAGGTTGGACCATCAATGGCCAATCAAGTCTTAACGAAAGTTAATGGGACGATTATCTATGACATACAAAATAGGGCGAAGTCTGTCATGTGGTTAAAACATGTGGAGGGCTGTTACTACCAATTTGTGGATGACAGTGGTGACGAGGTAGATCCAAAACACGTGGACCAGAATAATGGGTCATGTGGGTCTGGTTTCTCCATTATAAAAACCCTAGCTAGAGATGGGGCACTGAGCAACCAGTTTGGTGGCAATGGGCTGGGTGTGCATGGAGTTAATAATGTGGCCCACCAGCAAGATGTTTGTATGTAGGCCCAACACGAGGATATGGAAGCAACATAGATGCTTAAGCCAACGACTACCTCTTCTTTTCTGGTTTTCCATGTCTGGACCAAATGATCTAGTGGTCCTATGTTGGAATATCAGGGGTGCCATTAGTAGAGAAGGTAGGAGACATACAAGAGTGCTCATTCATAAACATAAGTCGATTCTAGTTGCTCTCATGGAGACCCATTGCCCTTTCTCCAGGGTCTTCACGTTTTGGGATAGGCTTGGTTATGAAGCTTGTGCGATTTTCAAAGCCACTGGTCATGCAGGTGGTGTGTGGTTGCTGAAGCACAAGGGTTGTCCATATAAGATTGAAGTGTTTGATATTTATTAGGCTAAATTATACTTTTAGTCTCTCATGTTTATTTTAGGTTTCAGTTGAGTCTCTTATATTATTTGTTTTGAATCGGTCCATTATGTTACAGACGTTATAACAACATGGTCCTTTTGTTAATAACATCGTGAAAGTTAGCTTATGTGGCAGTTAACTGTTGAGCTAGAAGATGAGTTGACACGTAGGAGACCAAATCAAAACAAAAAATAACACAAGGGACTAAATCGACTAACTAGTCATCTTCCCCAAATTTGTGACCTAGTGCTTCTAGTTTACGGCAAATGTTTTCTTCCCAAATTTACTGCAAGAACCTAACAGTATCAATAACCACATGAGAGGAAAATCATTAGTGACTAGGCATATGAAAAACATAGCAAATTCAAGAGAATTATTGCAATCTTCCAACCCCAATTTCTAATAATGCACAAAACAAATCCTCAGAATTTCCATTATCAATCAGAATCTCATTATAGAACAAAAATAAATTGAACGTGGAGGAAACAAAGAATTATATCCCTAAAAAGTTATCTATTACAACACATTTCGGGAAAGAAAAACAAGTAAAACAACAATTCCACACTCGCATCCTCCACAAAATGTAATGACCCGTTTCAAAGGAAAACATGCCCATAACCCAGATACATTTTTACAAAATTGAAACTCCAAAAACCAGACGTTTACCCACAATGGTGAATGACCCAACTTAGAGCCCAACTCCAAAATCCAAACTTTAATACATTGACAGATCAAATACAAAATGGGCACCCCAAATTCAAAAGCTACTTGGGGAAAAATAAAACTCTCGAAAGATCTTAGCAAATTTAATATTTTTGCAGAAAACATTTGGGAAGAACACATTTGTAGAAAACCAAGAAATCCTAGGTTATAATTTGGAGGAAGAGGACTCACTAGTCGATTTTGTCCGTTATGTTATTTTTTTTTGTTTCGATTTGGTCCCTCTACGTGCCAACTCATCTACCAGCTCATCAGTTAACTGCCACATAAGCTAGCTTTCAGGGTGTTATTAATAGAAGACCATATTAGTATAACGTTTGTAACGTAAGAGACCAATTCGGAACAAATAATACATAAGGGACTAAATTGAAACCTAAAATAAACCTAAGGGACTGCAAGTAATATTTAGCCTATTTATTATCAAGCTGTCACTATTTCCTTGAAGTAAGCAGGGAGAGTTTGGTATTTCTCAGCTGTGTATGCTAACCCTCGCTTGGTGAATAGAGAACATTTGTGGGAATATCTGAAGGTCATGCATACTTGTATCCCGGGGCCTTTACTACTCATGGGTGATTTTAATGAAGTTATTCCCCCTCTTTATGTGGGGGTGATTTCCTTGCTACTAGAGCCGCCAAGTTCTCTGATATTATAGAGGAGTGTAGACTTACAGACTTGGGAGCTACTATAGCACCCCGTTCCTAGAGCGCTACTAAACTAAACATTACTCTTGCCAGTTCAAATACTTTCGTAAATGGAATGCTCTGCTTGCATGGTTTTCAAAAATGTGAGTCTAATTTTTTTTTTCTTTTTCTTCAAACTTCTTTTGAGGTACCAATCAGAGTATTACAGCATTTCCGAAATGTGGTGAATAAATAAAACACCATGTTCAACTTACAATAGCCATACAAGCAGATTCATTTTCATACACACACGAAAATTCAAGTCTTGAATACATAATACATGTTATTACAACATTGTAATTAAAACAGTACACAACCTATAGCTGGTCGACACACTACTACACTTACTAGTCCTCTAGTAAGTTTCAACTAAACAACAACGACAGATAGTCAGATAGAACTATCCTCAGCTACGCTTGTCAGCCGCCTCAAACACTCTACAGTCTTCATGATCTGGGTTACAATCATTGATTGAAAGAACCACGGGCAAGAGTCAACTTCTTAAACAAACAAATACAATAGCAACAACATGTACAATAACAATTCATATTATACAGATAGAACATAATATACAATTCAACAAGAATGCATAAATGCTCTGCAAATGCCACTACATGCCACTGTTTATGATTTCGGAATACCGTGAATGGTCAATCGTGGTACGCCATGGTACGTCCCCAATTGATACTTTTCCATGGGGTTAAATTAACGACGTTCCTGAATTCCTTTGGCCTTACGGCATTTCCACTTCCCCAGGATATTCAGGTCGAAGTTACGCCATATGCATGACAATGCATTTTGCCTACTCCAATGAACATATCAAGCATATGATATTTCAATATGGCATAATCAAATAGATATTCAATTATCCAGCTCCACCGCAGCATATATCTCCACATGATATAAACATACTTCCACATATACCACACAATCAATTAAAAGTCACAACAGTTCAGACCCACAACAATTCAACAATCCACAACGAACCACATCCGCATATTGAAAGTTCATTAAACATGAGCATACAATAGTTCATACGCCAACACAATAAGAAATACTAAATGTGAAGTGCCCTTACACACGGTGCTTTCCTTCCAAAGCCACTAACTCCGCTCTGAAACGATCCCGAATCAACTCTGAACTCTTCTGTACTCTTGACGAACCTTAGGCACACAAACAAACAATCATTCAGAGTCAAATCCAACTCTCTAAACCCATTAGTAGGCCACGTCGTACACTAACAAATTGGGGGTTTCGCTTTTAAAATTAATCCTAGGTCCTGCCCACACTCTCTAAGAGTTTACAAGCATAAGACCAAAAGCTCTGAGACTTGAAACAAATTTTAGAAAACTCAAATATCATTAAATCATCAAAAGGTTGAAGCTTTACACAAAAGTCAAATCTTTAAGACTCAAGACAGATTTTAGAAACTTAAACACTTGCTGCTTGAAAAGCTCACACCTTGATTCACCAAAATTGGATCTTTTAACTCATAACCACTCTTAATCATTTTTAACAAGAAAAGCTTCAAAATCCACCTACTAACATCAAACCATTTTTAGTCACTAAAAGCTTAATGCTTTACATTTAGGAAATATAATCTTTTCTTTTAAAACACAAAACCACATACTCAAGGGCTTCCAAACAATTATCTTTTAGCAAAACCAAACTCGAATCACACACCCACACACCACACACCGTCGGGCTCTCTTAAAAGAACAAGGAGCTCACGAAATCTTTTAAGACACACACGAAAGCCCAAATCAATCGCAAAATCACTTTAATCTTTAGCAAAATCCTACTCAAGCAAATTCCTAACAACTAGCCACTTCTTTTTGATCAAAATAAAACCAAAATCATTTCCAACCTTATTCCGCACAACCACAACAGCAACTAAGATCAAGCTTTGAACAAAACAAAAATCTTCCCCTAACCTCATTAAAACCCACGACCTTGATGGCCAAGCAATTGGGAAGGATTTTCTTTTTGTTCCAAGCCAAAATCATCCACAACAATACCAATGGATATAACATAACATATCAATTTCATAATTTCATGACCAATTTCTAATTTCTCCCAAATTGTAAAGTTAGGGTTCATGGAAAAATTGAGAAAATCCGAAATCAATAATGAAAGATGAAATTGCTCATGCTAATCCACAATTTCAACTATCCAATTGCAAGAATATAACACAAATTTGAGATTACCTAAACAAATTTCTACTTTTCCCTAAATTTTGAAAATTAGGGTTTATGTAAAATTGGGGAAAATACAAATTTGTTGGAATTCTTTACAATCAATCATCAATACCACTTCTTTTCAAGGGAATCAATCCAACTAAAAACATTTTTCATCCTTGTTCCCCCACACCAACAACAACAAGTAATTAACTTGAAAAAGCAAAAGAATCTTACCCAACAACATCTAGGGAGCTACGGTTACCCAACAACATCTAGGGAGCCACGGTTTTGGTATTGAGAAAGCAAAAAGGAAAAACTTGCTTTGAAGCCTTACTTCACCACCACCAAGCACTTGAAGAAGGAAAGAAATGAAAGAATAAGTGAGGGAGAGGGAGGGATTACGCTGCTGCATAACAAAAGAAGGAAGGAAAACAAAAAAAAATGGAATGGGATTGGGTGAGAGGCGCCACGGCTGAGAAGGGAAAAAGGAGAGGAAATGGGACTTGGCTTCCTTCCTTATTCACACCAACACTTGGAATTAGAAAATTCAAATAAAAATGAAGTGAGGGGGAGGAAAGGGGCAGCGCTGATGCTTGAAAGGAGAAGGGAGGAAAAACAAAATAACATGGGATTAAGAGGGGGCCACGGGCTGGAATTAAAAAAAAAATGAGAGAAGGATTTAGTGATTCTCCTTTTATTCACCTTTAGGGTGTGTTTGGTTGGGGGTTTTGGAGGGGAGAGAAGGGGATATTTTAAATTATGTTTGTTTGGTTCAATTTTTTTAATGGGAGGGGAGGGGAGGGGGGCAAAATCCCTCCTAAGCCAATTTTGGCTCCCCTCCCAAAGTGGGGGGTTTTGGAGGGAAGGGGAGGGGAGGTTAAATTATTTAAAATAAAATTACTGAAATATCCTTATATATAACATAATATAAAACACTATAAGGATATACCAGTAAATTAATCTCTTCCCTCCATTAAAATCCTTCCCCTTCCCTCTTGAACCAAACAAGCAAAGGCTTGCCTCCCCTCCCCTCCCCTCCTCTCAACCAAACACAAAATCAAAGTAAATCCCTCCCCTCCCTTCCCCTTCCCTCCCCTCCCCTCCATTAAAATCCCTCCCCTCTCCTCCCCTTATTTGAACCAAACAGACCCTTAGACAAATTATGAGGAATAAAAAAAATATAAAGGAGTGAAAGAAGAGGAGGGGGTCTCGCCTGGTCTAAATAAAAAGGGGAGGAATTAAAATTTATTGTAATTCCTCATTTTACTAGGCTAGGATTAATTAGGATAAGGATAAAATAATTAGTCACAAAAAGTGTGACACCTACACCTTAAAAAGTTAGATTCTAATCTAATTACAAGTCTAAACATCTAATCTCTCTCTTCTCATGATTACCCCCTAATCCTAGAGTCTTGAGTATCATAAAAATACGGCGCCGAGTAGTCGCGTTAACACTAATTCCTTCGCCGATAAATCTCGAAAATTAATTTACTTAGAAATTAATTTACCGCATGATAATAAATTATTTATAAATATAAAAAATATTAAAAACACTCAAGCATTCATCAGAATAAGTTAATTTTCGATTTTCATCGAAATCGGGATTCGATTTAAATTTTAATGAAGATAAGAATTACCCGACATTCCAAAATACGACGAATATTCATAAGAATTATTCGACAAATTTTAAACCATGAATTAATATTAAATATTAATTCTTAAATTTAATTTATTCTTGATTTAATTCATTCACTTTCTTAGTCAATAAATATACGCATTACTGCGTCAAACAGAAAACTTATATAAAGTTTAATGGATAAATTCACATTAAAAGCAGCATACGTCTACGCTGTCGATTAATTTGAATTGACATCATAAATAATAATTATTTATAATAAATAATTCATTTAAAATAAGTCAAAATAATTCCTCGTACTCTCAGTAAATCATTGAGGTGATCAATCTCTACGACTTACCTTCAAGTATTCAGAATTTTATTGCTAAAACAATTTTTCTTAAAAATTGGGGTGTTACACTACCACCCCTCTTAAAATAGTTTCGTACTCGAAACTACGCGTGTATTAAAATATGAAAATTATTTTACTCAAATCCATAAAAATAATTTGCACACATAGGCATTCACAGTACATATTAATATACGTTGTACTATAATATTTATAGCTACATACATAATATTGCAATCACAGCATGACATGCAACAATAACAATCACACTCAACAACACAGTAATATGCACATGATTTACTAGACGAATGAGGCCTTATGATCCGTTGACGCTTTATTCCAGGGCCACGACCTCTATTTATTCCCAATCACAAATACGATCCAGATCACGAACACGAACACGAACACGAATACGAATACGACTACGACTTCAGCTACATGCTGTCACCACCAACATTACTACACAACACACACCTAGTCATGGTTACAAACTTAAAAATTTCAAAACCACTTAAAGCTTCGAAGATTAAAATTCTTTTCCTTTTATACACCAACAACCATAACATTATTAACCACTAAGTGTTAAAAATTGAAAATCCCTTTTAGTAATACTTTACACTTAAAAGATATTAAAACAAAGTTAAAATAATATCTTCAAACACTTTACAACTTACTTAAAATTTTTCTAACTAAACTTTTAACTTTAAGCAGTAGAAAATTATTTTCTTTCAAAAACTAAACAAATACTAAGCTCCTAAAATAACTAATTAACAAGCACTAACATATTAATCAAGAAAAACTTAGATTAACAATTAAAATTACTAATTATCCTCACGGGTTTAATAAATTTAATTACACAATAAAAGGTTTTGCACCCAAATTTTCAAATCTTTTCTAACAACAAAACTCACACTGAAATTAAAAGGATTCAACACTAAAACATTTTCCAAGGCTCCACCTTATTAAAGAATCACAAGGATTCCTTCAAACATTAGGTGTTTCATGGCCTTAAAATACTAGATCAAACTTAACAACAATATACTAATGCCTTTTCTTACAATTTAGATAACTCACCTCAAAAGTTCAAATCCCTAAGGTTATTTTCTTATCACAACTTGATTCAAATTCAAGGATTACAAAATCAACTCTTTTCTTAATCAAATGCAAGATAACACTAAATCAAATATTTCTTATTACTAAGTTGTCAAGACTCCACTTTGGTTTTGGGATACAAAGATTTCCTTCAACCTTAGTGTTTCGTTGTCTCAAAATGCTTAATCAACTACTAAAATTTCCAAAACTTTGACAACAATTAAATTCACATTTTCCAAGTCCAAGAATACTCAAATTTCTTTTTCATTTTTCTTAAGACACCACCCACTAGAAATTTCATTTCTCAAACTCGTTCTAACTCACACAGAAACAATTTAATGAAAGGATTACCAATAAGAGCTTTCTCTGCAACTTCTAATTTACACTAGACACAAAACCCTCAAGGATTAAGTTAGAAAAATTTGAAATCAAATCTCACACATAATATATGTGGTCACGGGTTCATACTTCAATTTAACAACAAACTTTCAAAAAAAAAATCTACAACAATACACACACATAAGAACTTGGGTCTTCCAAAAGAAAAGAAAATCAAGAACATTTCCCAATAAGACAAGATAAAAATAAAAACATTCTTGAACCCAAGATTGACTAGGAACCTTGAAATTATCTTTTACAACAAAAGGGAACAAAAACTTCCCAAACTATACTACTAAGTCATAATTTAACAAAATCATCTAAAACTTAAAACTATCTTCAACAAGATTATTAACAAAAATACAGTAAAATTGAAAACAAAAGAATTAAAATACTCGCCTAGAGCTTTCAAGTACTCGCAGTGTTAAGACATCAACAGAAAAAGAACATCAAAACTCTCAAAATTATTAACATTAACAACAACACCCACATCAACAAATAACAAGAAAATAAAAGGGAATCTTCCTCCAAAATCATCCTAACGTTCGCAGCTTCTCAAGAAAGAAGATGGAAGGAAATGTAACTCCCAAAACTCTCCAAGTTTCTTAAGGTTTCTCACACACTCCATGAACGTGGCAAAAACACAAGAAAGAGGGGTTTGAATTGGGTTTTAAAAAACTTTTTGCAAATATAAGTGTTTATGAAAAACTTCTTCTAAACAACTTTTTAATAAAACAGTGCAGTAAATAAAGAGTCGAGAGAAGAGAGTAACACAGTGATTTAAACTAGTTCACTATCACCTGATAGCTACGTCTAGTCCATTCACACACTTGAAAGATTTTTCCACTATAATCAACATGATTACACTTGAGAGTATAATACTGCCAAACTGGCTATACTCACAACTTCTTAGAACGACTTAGTATAGTCAAGCCTCTAAGCAATACAGCCACTACTGGGCTTAATACAAGTTCAAAGGAGTTGTGAAACAATACACAAATAACTCTCACAGAGAGGATTTACAATGAAGAAATTTAGCACAAATAATAACTTTCAAACAGAAAGGATAAAACAGTTAAGTGCTTTGTTCAATGTGATCCTAGAGACTTGGAAGATTTCTTGGTTGCTCACTGTCTCTGAAAATAGTGATTTTCATGTTTGATAAGATTGTAGGCACTCACTGTATGATCACTTCGTACTTTGTTGCGTTCACTTTCTTTTCAATAGTTTTCCAGCTTTAGTGACTGAAGTAAGATATATATAGCTAGGGTTGAGAATAGTGCCGTTGTTACACAACGTTTCTTTGTACCCTAGGTCAAAACCTCAGATCCTGTTTTTGTGGCTTTTGCAGGTCACGTCGCTTTCCAGACTGTATAAAGCATTCTGGGCACTGCACACAAAATCAGAATCTTTGTCTCTTATGGGCTTTTTGAATATGAGACACTTCAAGAGCAAGTTTCTTGATGATTAAATTCGTTGACATTCTTTTGACCTTTGATACCTCGTACATTAAAACGCTTAATCAATGAGGTCTCTTAAATACTTGAAGTAGCCTCAAATATTCTTCAGTCTGTTTCCTAACAGAGCTATACTGTTCACCAGAGTTAAGTACTGTACTACAGAGTGAGCTTGAAACAGAGTTGAGTTTTTCAGCATAGAATTCAATGGGCTTTCACAACAGAGTCTTGTGGTCATGCACGAAGGCTGCTATAGGTAGATTAACCACGACCTGTTGAATGTGTTGACCAATGGCCAGAGTTAGTTTTCAGAGCTTAGTTCACCAACAGAGTTGACTGTTCAACAGAGTTGGCTAAGTCAAAATCTAGTCTTAGGAGTCACCAGAGCGTTGACTGAACAAACGAAGTTGACTAATTTCAGAGCAAGGCTTCACAAGGTGACATCAGCATAAAAACAGAGGATCACTCCCAGACTTAGTCATGTTAACTTCAAGATTTCACCAAGTCTTCTGAGATAACGACTTCTAATGAATAGTGATTTCTGCATACTAGCAAACACATTAGAGAATAAATTGTTCTCTTAATCATTTGTTATCATCAAAACAATTAAGGGTTATTGTTTCTGAATCCACTTGATTCCAATAATCTCCCCCTTTTTGTTGATGACAAATACATATATTGATGAACAATTTGCTTTTAGAAAAATATTTGTTTAAGATAATTTTAGAGGCTCCCCCTGAATTAAACACACGTAAATACTTTCTAAGTGTAAATATCAGACCATATTCAAAACAGTATCAGAGCATACATAGATAAATAGCACTTATAGAGCATCAAATACCTTCCACGTTAATATATCAGAGTTAATGATGCAAGAATTGCAATGCATGGTGACACTTGGTTGATACATCAGTTTCATCAATTACTCTATATCTCTATATTCTTCTCCCCCTTTTGTCATCAGACAAAAAGATTAAGACAGAAATAAAGAACATCACAGTGAAAACATTATAAGGACGATAAAGTTAAACTAGACAGAAAGTGTCAAAACAGTTTCATTAAACTAAAAGTATCAGTGTACAAAAGAAAATACTGAGAACACAAGAACATAAGGGGCTAAAAAAAAGGAAAAAGCCTAAGGATTTCTATGGCTTGTCCATCTTGGCCAAAATCTCTTGCAATAAAGTAGCCAGCATATCATGCCTTCTGTCAGACTCTTCAAAGTGCCTTTTAGTGGCTTCCATAAACCTTGAGAATTTATTGCTGTCATCAACAAGCCTATCATAGACTGCCTGAGGAATCACAACTGAACGGCTTGTAGAGGCAGAGGCAGACCCAGAAGTGGATTGTTGAACCACCAGTGCAGTAGCAGCAGGAGGTGGAGTGACAGGTTCTAATTCAGGCTTAGGTGCAGGAGCAGGTTCAGGTTCCCAAACTACAGGAGTGGTTTCCTGTTGAGGTACTTGCTATTTCCATTGAATAGCCGTAAGCCACCTTCTGTTCCTTTCAAGTTGATCCCTTTGGTTAACTTCAAACCAATAGTGCACACTTTGTCAATTTGCAAGTCTGTTCTCTTCCGCCAAGATAGAGTAGACTTCATCAATTCTTGCAGCTTCCATAATTTTGCAATCCTCATCCTCACGGTATATTTGAGCTTTAAGGCACTCAAAATTAGCAAACAGGTGAAGATACCTTTTAGGCACTACAGTTGCTTCCCTGTGATCTGGTGGGGTTTCACACCCAATCTGAATAACTGGTCCAGGGGGTGCTTGTAGAAGCAGAGTTGGAGGATCAATGATGGCAACATCAGAATCAGAAATAGAATCCAAATTAATACCTTGAATTGCCTCAGAGGCAATCATAGCAATGACTTCTATCTCATCTATATCCATAGATGCTGCAGTAGTAACAGGTTCTGCCAACAGAGGTGAGTGTGGTGGTGTAAAAGATTGAGGCAGAAAAGGTACAAGTATTGGGAGTCTGAAGGAGGGATCAGATACAGGTTGCAACATTGAGAGGGGTTGTGCCTCAATGGCCAAAATAGACTCAGGTTCAGAACAGAAAGGTTCCTGGAAATATGGTTCAGGTTCTGTTTCTGGTTCAAGTGTGGGTTCGGTTTAGAGGGGTAGGTTAAGGTCAGGTTGAACAGAGGGAGGTGAGGCAGGTCTAGGTGGTGATGAAGGTTGAGGTGAAGGTATTTTGGAGGGTTGTGAATGGGGTTGAGGTACAGAAGTGGAGGTATTAGGTAGCTTAACCGCAAGTGGTTCAATGTAAGGAAATTGAACTCGGGGTTGTTGTCTCTGTCTAGGTCTCAAAGGTTCATGACTTTCTTCACTGTCGTTTGAAGAAGAGTCGGAGGTATCAGAGAGTCCAGGAGGTGTGGGTAATTTAGAAGGTTTCTTAGGTTGTGCAGGTTTGAGTTGTGAAGGTTTTGGTGAAGGAATTGGTTTAGGGACAGGTTTGGAAGATTGGGGAAACAGTTTAGGCAACTGTGGAGTAAGTGGAGGTATCTGGTTAAGAGGTATAGGGTTTGACAGAATAGGTTCTACGACAGTAGAACCAGTGGGAGCAGAACCAGTTTGGTAAGTAGCATCATACAAGTCCCAAACTTTATCCAGAACCTTGGTTCTCTTTGCTGCTGGGAGGTTAGCAATCTTGATGACTCTTTTCGGTTTCTGAGCAGGTGTAGTAGTAATGAAGGTTCTGGGGGCAACAGCAGAAGGGATAGTTGCAGCTGCAACAACTTCTCTCTGTAGGCTTTCCTCTCTGAGTTTCTGATGGGAAATGTAGCACTCTTCCTGACTTTTGGCTATCATTTCATCAAGAACATTTTTCTTCTCCTCTACCTCTTCAGACATATCAAAGTCCATGAAGGAAGGTCTTACTAGATGTACACACTGAGATGGTTCTGAAGCAATGTGAATTCCAGTGCTTCGAGTGACTCTCCTGGTAGGTACAGTGCTTCCAGTATCAACCACTTTCTTCTTTCCTTTTCTTACTGCTTTCCTTCCACCTTCTTCTTCCCGTAAAATTTCAACAACTACTTCTGTTGAACGAAGTTTCATCTTTCTCAGATTTTCTCAGATTTCCTTTTCTTACTGCTTTCCTTCCACCTTCTTCTTCCCGTAAAATTTCAACAACTACTTCTGTTGAACGAAGTTTCATCTTTCTCAGATTTTCACTTGAGAATGTAGGTACCACCATTGTCTTCAGGGCAAGTCCAGCTTCCTCAGTGTTAAGCCCTTGAAGCTGCCTAATCAGGCCTTGATTTTCCATAATCGCAGAAAGCAACCTTCCATAGGGAATATTTGCATTCTTCCCTTTTCTGGAGTATATCAAATCTCATCTTAGGTGGTCAAAAATGAGATTCGGAAGATTGATTTTAGCCTTTAGTTCATAATACCACATTATGAACTTGTGGGTACTGCTAACAGTATCCACAAACCCAGACTTGGGTACCAAGCAGTGCATGATAATCCTGAAGAGCACCCTGAACCGATTCTTCATATCCACGGCCTTGGTTCCACCAGATTTCTCAAAGATTATGTCATTGACAACGCTCTAGCCACCAGCATCTTTTTCCCAACCTTCGTCAGCAATAGCTCCCTTATTAGGGCATTTAGTGATATCAGCAATTAAATCTTGGGTTACCAAGATGCGCCTTCCTTGAACATAACTGTGGATGGTTCTGTCTTTACTCCATGCATACATCCAGAATTCTTTGACTAGGTTTTCATATACCGGGTAGTTGTCCATGAGAAAGAAGTCTATTATTCCCATTTCAACGAAATCATCTCTGAAAGTGTACCTTTCATGAGCTAAATCTCCAAATTTCACTTGGTGTTCCACCAACACCTTCAGCACATGTGGTTGTAAGTTCTGTAGAGTAACTTGAGGTTCCTTCTCAGGACCTTGAACTTGTTGTTGTTGTTGTTGTGCGGCCATTGTAAAAGCAGAGAGAGTTGCAGAGAGCAAATAGAAGAGAAATGGATTTAGGTTCAGAAAAGTGTAGGCTTCTCTTAGAGATAGTGTGGGTAGTGGGTGAAGTGAGTGAGTGAGTGGGTATTAACCGTGTTTGAGAAGGCAAACCACCTTTACCAGTTACCAAACTAAATGAATTAAAAACTTTGTTATTTCAAAAATGAAGCGTGCCACACACAGATTTAAAGAGGCACAAGAAAGCGTCTCGTGCAAAGAAAAGCAATAATGACTCAGTAAGAGTAAATACTATCCACTAACGCAACAACCAGTCTTAGAGAGACACGTGTACACAAAGATTCCCAGAGACAAATTTGTGTTAAAGAGCAACAGATTCATGAATATGAACAGTTAAAAAAAATATAATAAAGAATAGCAATTAATAAACTAATAAACAGAGCCAACATGTAACCAGAGTCAATATGTGAACAGAGTCAACACGCAAGCAGAGTCAACATGTATCCCATCAGAGGCGTGTGTGTGACAACAGAGCGCGTGTGCCAAGACAGAGTCATATAGTCATTCCTTTAAATTCTTTCTTATAAAGTTGAATCTATCTTCAGCAAGGCGTTTTGTAAATATATCTGCCCATTGATGGTCAGTATCAATAAATTTGATTTCAAGTATCCCTTTCTGATCATAGTCTCTAATGAAATGATGCTTAATTTCAATATGTTTAGCTCGTGAATGCAAAATAGGATTTTTAGTTAAACATATAGCAGAAGTATTATCACAGTATATAGGAATGTTACTCTCTTTAATCTGGTAGTCCTCAAGTTGATACTTCATCCATAGTAGTTGTGTGCTACTGCTTGCAGCAGATATATACTCAGCTTCTGTAGTTGATAGTGTAATTGTGCTTTGCCTTTTGCTGGACCAAGAGATAACGTTTGCTCCAAGAAATTGGCAGTCACCACTTGTGCTCTTTCTTTCAATTCTATCTCCATCAAAGTCAGCATCACAGAAACCCACTAGCTTGTAATTTTCTGAGTTCTTATAAAGCAAAGCAAGGTTAGTAGTTCCTTTGAGATACCTAAAGATTCTCTTAACAGCAGTTAAGTGAGATTCTCTAGGATCAGATTGGAATCTAGCACATAAGCAGACACTAAACATAATATCAGGCCTTGAGGCAGTTAGATAAAGGAGTGAGCCAATCATACCTCTATATACCTTTTGATCTACCTTTTTACTCGATTCATCTTTGCCGAGAGCACATGTTGGATGCATTGGTGTGCTCATAGGTTTGGTTTCCTCAAGCTTGAACTTCTTTAGGAGTTCTCTCACATATTTAGTTTGATGGATATAGGTTCCATCTTGGCATTGCTTGATTTGAATACCAAGGAAGAATTTTAATTCTCCCATCATACTCATTTCAAACTCATTCTGCATAAGCTTAGAAAATTCCTCACACAGAGATTCATTAGTAGCACCAAAGATAACATCATCTACATATATTTGAACTATACAGAAATGCTTCTTAGATGATTTTCTAAAGAGGTTAGTATCCACCTGTCCTCTTTCAAAACCATTTGACATTAAAAAGGAACTCAATCTGTCGTACCAAGCTCTTGGAGCTTGTTTAAGACCATAAAGAGCCTTTTTAAGTTTGAAGACGTGCTCTAGATAAGCAATATCTTCAAATCCAAGTGGTTGTTTCACAAATACTTCCTCACTTATAAAACCATTTAAAAATGCACTTTTCACATCCATTTGATATAAAGTAATGCCATGATGTGCAGTAAATGATAATAATATTCTTATAGCTTCAAGTCTAGCTACTGGAGCAAAGGTTTCAGTATAGTCAATACCTTCCTCTTGTGAATTAACCTTGAGCAACAAGCCTTGCCTTATTTCTTACCACTTTGCCATTCTCATCAAGTTTGTTTCTGAAGACCCACTTGGTTCCAATGGCTTGCTTATCCTCTGGAGGAGGCACGAGCTTCCAAACATCATTCCTCTGAAATTGATTGAGCTCTTCTTGCATAGCCAGTATCCATCCATCCATCGTCTGTTAGTACTTCATCAATTGTTTTGGGTTCTATTTCGGACAGCAAAGCAAAGTCAGAGTGTTCTCAGAGAGATGATCTTGTTCTAACTCTATCACTTGGTTCGCCAATAATCTGATCCTTTGGGTGATGAGGTTTAAACTTCCAGTCTGTTATTGGTTCTTCTTGGGTCTTATCACCAGACACAGAATCAGAGTCAGCACCTGTGACACCTTCATCTGTTTCTTTGCTAATCTGTAGATCTGAAAGGACTTTGTAACACCTGAGGACGAGATCGACATCGTATTAGGACGACGTATCGAGACCTCGACCAAGACCTTGTGTCGAGATTCCGTGCCAAGACCGTTTGCCGAGGTCATTTGCCGAGCTGAGGAGACCACGTGCACTAGCTGCTGAGCTGAGGAGGTCGGGTGTCGAGTTGATGAAGTCGCATACCGAGCTGATGAAGTCGCATGTCGAGCTGAGGAGGCCGCGTTCACGAACTCGTGTTAGAACCTTGTGCGCTTGCACGAGCACCCTTGTCGACATCGTGTCGAGATGATAACTCGTATTCTTTCGAACGTTATTCAGCGCTATTATTATATTGTTTGTAATAATTATTTTGTCGGCTTGCCGTTCTCGTCGTGTGTCTAGACCGTTGACCGACAGAGTAGAGAGTAATTATGAGAGGAACGATTAGACGGGTAGATGATTGATGGGATTGGCATCTTATAGCTGGAGTTACGATTATACCCCTTTCTCACCAGCTGTATTCACGACCGATTCCCTCAGATACTCATTTCTCTTTTCTTCTTTCTTCTTCCTTCCTTCTGCTCTGAGTTTCGTTGTTTTTCTCCAAAAATCTCCATCGACGAAACCTTGAGTTCCATCGAGATTCTACATCAACTTTCTTCATCAATCTTGTTCATCATCATCTTCTCGACCCATATCTCGCCTGCTCGACCATCACCATTGAGGTATGAAGAACAGAATTTTCTTTTTCTCTCGTACTCGCTTAGCTCTTCTTTTCCTTCCTTTTTTAGCCAGTTTTATGCTTCCAAATCATGTCAAACTAATGGGTTTTCTTCTTCACGATATTACCTATCTTTCTAACCGATTAATTGGGCTTGTAAAACAAATTTTCTTCCCCTGTTTTTCTGCAATCGGCAGTGCCCAGAAACCCTTCATTTTTGGTTTACTTCGATTTCTTGTTTTTTGTTTGTTGTTTCTGGTTGTTGTTGTTGTCGATCTATCTGTTGAAGCATCAGATAACCTTTTCCATGAACTTTTGATCAAAATCCCTAACTTTGTGTTAGAGGAAAAATATATTTCAGTTCTTGAGTTTTTATATTTTCTGGGTTGTGGTTAAGTTTGGGAAGAGAGAGCTAAGTGTATTAGAACGCATAGATCGAACTGAGTTGTGTTTGTTTTAGGAAGTCTGATTCCCGAGATCGTGTGATTTCCGAATCCGAGGACGTGGAAGCAGCGGAATCCAGATCGAGAAGCGTGCGTGTCGGTCGAGGTCGATTGAGGACGATGCGTGTCGAAGTCGTTGTCAAGCTCGTTGAAGACACCGTGTCGAGATCGAGTAAGAGAAGTCGTTGTCGAGCTCATTTGAAGACAAATGTGTCGAGGTCGTTGTCGAAAGCAAAGATTAACTTGGAGTTCGGTAGTGGCAACTCCTAGATATCTTTAAGGCTTTATTTTATAAGTCCTTATGTAAGGGCGCTTCACATTAATACTTTCATAGTATGCTAGCGTAAGGGCACTTCATATTCTACGTGGTTATGTTATTGTGTATGGATTTCCTGATTTGTGCCGAGCTTAAAATGTTGTGATATGATTGAGTTTTTGCATGTATTTAATATGTGATTGAATATATGTCGTGAATTGTGTATTGCATGTTGAATTGCGTTTCTTCATGTCGAGCTTGCTCTTTTTATTTGACATGCGGTTGAATATCTTGTGTTTAACTCTTTGAATATCGTATGCGGCGAATTGTTCATCGAGTGAGCGAGCTAGGTGAGTCGTATGATGTTTTTGAGCCGTGACCCGGATAACTGAGGGTGCTAGGTCCCCTTTTGTTTACGGGGGATTGACTAGACGTCGCCACGCTATGGGACCTGAGTTGACCGGCCCTAGGGAGAGCGAGGATCCCAAGGCTTCTACCGACTTTCCGACATATGGTACGGCGTGTGCATTCCGGAAAAATTGTCGAGTCGAGAGAAAATGGATTTGCGAGTTGTGTCGAGTTAGAGTGAGATGGTCGAGTCACGTCGGTGAATGTTATACTTTGCTGTATTGCTTATTTCTTTATGTCGAGCTTATCTTGAATTGTTGAGAAGTTGACCCTTTCCCGTGGTGCCTTCAATCCATGACGGTTACCCAGGCGATGTCGAGGGCGCAGGGAACTCGACAGTAGATGATGCCGAGGAGGAGCTCGACGAGGACCCGAGTGACGACCTCTACTTGTCGTGATTGATTATGTTGTTGGATGTTTGTTTTTCTGATAACTGTACTTGTTTTTCTTTGTGTTCGAGGTCGTGACCAGCTTGGGCTAAGTTATGTTTTGTTGCTACTGAGGTAGACTGGTGGTCTTACTTTTGGAGCAGCCTGCGTGGGAGTCTGGGAAGTACCCCAGTGGTATGCTTGCTCTTTTGAAGTCGTCATACTTTATATGTATTTTCTTTATACATTTGCTACTCTGTATTTTGTATACATTATTATTTCGAGTGATATATATATATATGTATGTTATGCATGTATGTTTTATTTGAATTTAAGTCTTGTGTCTTAGTTGCACCATGTTTCAAAAGTCAGTAATTACTCCGATGTGCACGAGTTGGTTTTATAAAAAAATATATCGTATTTTTAAAAGGCACAAGAGTTTTGTTTTTAAAACACATCTCATACAGTGTATGTTGAGCTTGGTGTGTTGAGCTCAGAACTCGAGCTCGGTATATTGAGCTCGGTAGCGGTCCGGAACGTGTCGTTACACTGTTGGTATCGAGCATTCGGTTCGACCGAGTGCATAGGAAATTTGACCGTCACCGTGGTTTCGGGTTATGTGTGTTGGGTACCTAGTTGTATATGTTGATTCTTTGTTTGATTAAGTGAAGCACTTATTGCTTGAGAAATTGTTTGAACTGTTTCTTGATTGAAGCAAGGTGTTTTAACACATCCTTGTTGTGAGATTCGACAGGTTTTGAACTTTGTGGAATCTAATGCCACCTCGTAGGAATACGACAAATGCAACCGAGAACGTCGACATGGAACGAGCAATTCAAGCTATGACCGAGATGGCGGCAGCCATGGCTCAACAATCACCGCTGCAACTCAACAGTTAACGCGATGGCTCAACAGACGGCAGCGTTAACTCAGCAGAACTTGCAAAGAACAAAGAACGAGCGTAACGAAATGCCAAGCTAGAGGATTAGCGGACTTCAGAAGCATGATCCACCGGGTTCTACTATGAGCCAAATCCGGATAAAGCTGATCTTTGGATGCAAGAGATCGAGAAGATCTTTGAGGCACTCCATTGCCCGGACAACGTGAAGGTCGACTATGCCACCTACCTACTGCTAGGAGACGCAGAGTATTGGTGGAGAGGAGTGAAGCAAACATTTATAGCAGAACGTCGCGAGATGACCTGGGAGCTTTTTAGTGAAAGGTTCTTGGATAAGTACTTCCCAGATACTGCACGAGCCGAGAAGGAGCAGGAATTTCTTCAATTGCAAAGAAGGCAACTCGACAAAGGTCCGAGTATGCGCCAAGTTCGAAGTCGTTGGCGAGGTATTTTAGTCCATTTCGTGATCGAATCGACCAAAGATGGTTAAGTGAGAGATTCCAACGGGATTGAGATTCGACATTCGAAGTCGATGAGTGTCGCTGAGGATCCGAAACCTCCAAGAGCCGATTGATCGATGTGTCGAGGTAGAAGGAGTGAGGAGCCACAAGAAGAAGACTGCTGTGGGTGGACCGGTGAGACCCCAGAGTGCGGGCGTAGATTTGCACGTAAAGAAACAACCGCAGAAGAAGCCTTACGACCGACCTCGGGGAACGACAACAGGGACAGATGTCGTCCGATGACCCAGGAGCGAGGAGTGGAGGTCGACCGTGTCGAGGTGACTTGCTATCGATGTGGAAAGCGGGACATTACGCGAGTAGTCAGACGTAAGGAGGAGGTGTGTTACAACCGCAAGAAGCCAGGGCATTTTGCCAAGGATTGTCCTACACCTAAAGTCGAACCGACGATGCTTGGCGCAAAGCGCCAAAGGGAAGCGTCAAGTGGCTAAAGGCGTAGTTTTCTGCATGAGTGGCGAGGAAGCGAACGAGTCAAGATCTTATCCAAGGTGAATGTGAGATCGAGGGGTAAATCCTTATCCGTTCTCTTTGATTCGTGCAACACATTCCTTTATTTCTTCCGATTGTGTGAACCATTTGAACTTGATTGTGATCGCTTTACCGCTTAAATTAGTAGTTACAACCCCAAATGCTAAAACCTTAGTCACAAACACCGCATGTCTTAATTGTGTAGTGGTTATTCAGATTAGAAAGTTTGTGGTCAATTTGGTTTGTTTGCCTCTTAAGGGCTTAGATGTCATCCTCGGGATGGATTGGTTGTCACACCACCATGTCCTTGGACTGCGTGCCCGTGAAACCGTAATTTTTCCAGACCTTGGAGTCTCCAATTATCTTTCACGAACGTATTGGAGTTTCTTTGAAAGAAGGAACTAGGGAATACATGTATCCGCTAGTTCTAAGTTTTCCAGATCGACGTGAAGAATGTACCAGGTGTGTGACTTTGAGGACGCGTTTTCCCGAAGACGTGCCAGGTTACCACCGGGCGAGAGGTCGAAGTTCTCCATCGACCGATTCCAGGGACAGACCGATTTCCAAAGCGCCATACAGATGTCTCCCGCCGAGATGAAAGAATCGAAGTCCCGGATCGAACACTTGAGTCGAAGCAATTCATACGACCGAGCGTGTCACCGTGGGGAGCTCCGGTGTTGTTGGTTAAGAAGAAGGATGGACGATCAAGGCCGTGCGTGGACTATCGCGAGCTCAACAAGGTTCTTGTGAAGAACCGTTATCCGTTACCACGTATTGGCGACTTGATGGATCAACTTCGTGGAGCGGCGATCTTTCCAAGATAGACTTGAAGTCCGCTACCATCGATTCGCGTGAAGGAGGAAGATGTCGCCAAAACAGCTTTCAGGACTAGATACGGTCACTACGAGTACTTGGTGATGCCGCTTGGAGTGACGAATCGCCACCGTGTTTATGGATTACATGAATAGGATTTTCTCTTCGTTTTTGGATCAGTTCGTTGTAGTGTTCATCGACGACATATTGATCTACTCGAGGAACCAAGAAGAGCACGCAGAACACCTATGTCGAGTACTGCAGATATTACGAGATAAGCAACTCTATGCCAACCTGTCGAAGTGTGAATTTTGGCTTGAAGAGGTGAATTTTCTTGGTCACGTGATTTCCAAAGAAGGGATACCGTGGATCCAACTAAGATTGAGGCGGTGTTAGCGTGGGAACACCAAGACTAAGCACGAGATCAGGAGTTTTGTCGGCTTAGCAGGATATTACCGAAGATTCATTGAAGGTTTCTCGAAGATTGTCGCGCCTCTTACACGATCGACGAGGAAGGATCAACCTTTGCCTGGACCGAGGAGCGAAGCCGCTTTTCAAAGATCAAGGAGCTTTTGACGACGGCGCTGTGTCGATTTTGCCTCAACCCGAAGAGCCTTTCGAGGTGTATTGTGATGCGTCACACCAGGGATTGGGATGCGTCTTTGATGCAACATCGGAAGGTGGTCGCGTATGCTTCAAGACGACTTAAGATTCACGAGAGGAACTACCCTACTCACGACTTGGAGCTAGCGGCAGAGTTTTTGCGAAGATATGGAGGCACTACCTTTACGGAGCACTCTTTGCTTTCAGCGATCACAAGAGCTTGAAGTACCTGTTCGACCGTAAAGAGCTCAACATGCGCCAACGTAGATGGACGTAATTTCTCAAGGACTACGACTTTACGTTGGAATACCATCCCTGGTAAGGCTAACGTAGTAGCGCATGCGCTGAGTAGGAAGAGCGTTTTAACCTCGGTAATGATGATCAAGGAGTTGGAGATGCTCGAGAAGTTCCGAGACTTGAAGTTGAGTGTCGAAGTTTCACCGGGAAGCCGAGATTTGGTATGCTTACCATTTCTAACAGATTGTTGGGCGAGATCCGAGACCAGCAAGTTCATGACGAGCTTCGCAAGAGAAGATTCATTGATAGCGCAAGGGAAGGCGGCATAATTCAAGGTCGGAGCGGACGACATTTTGAGGTGCAATGGCCGAGCGTATGCACTAACGTATCCGAGCTGAGAAAGTTGATTCTCGACGAAGCGCATAAGAGCAACTTTAGTATTCACCCAGGAGTTACGAAGATGTATCAAGACTTAAAGAAGCATTTTTGGTGGTCCGGAATGAAGAAGCAAGTGGCCGAGTACGTAGCTTCATGTTTAACATGTCAGAAAGCGAAGGTGGAGCACCAACGACCTGCGGGAATGCTACAATCGCTTGACGTACCAGTTTGGAAATGGGATAGTATTTCCATGGATTTCGTTGTAGGTTTGCCGAAGACGCAGAAGAAGAATGATTCGATTTGGGTGATCGTCGACCGATTGACCAAATCTGCTCATTTCTTACCAATGGAGGCGAGATACAACGTGGAAAGGCTGACCGAGATCTACATTGCGGAGATAGTACGACTTCATGGAATACCCTCTTCGATCGTGTCGGACCGAGATCCGAAGTTCACGTCTCATTTTTGGAGGGAATTGCAAGGAGCGATGGGAACCGAGCTCAGGCTTAGCTCGGCATATCATCCACGCATCGACGGTCGACCGAGAACGATCCAATCACTTGAAGATTTGTTGCGGCGTGTACCTTAGATCACCGAGGAAGTTGGGACGACGCCTTACCATTGGTGGAGTTCACCTACACAACAGCTTCCATGCGAGTATTGGAATGGCACCTTTGAAGCGCCAGATGGATCTGAAATGTCGACGCCTCTTTGTTGGTACCAGGACGGCGATGAATCGTCAGAGGACCGTGATATGATCCAAACAGACTACCGAAGATCCGTTTGATCGTAGATCGGATGCGAACATCTCAAAGTCGATGTAAGAGTTATGCGGACCAACGACGCCGACCACTCGAGTTCGAGGAAGGAGAACATGTATTTCTTAGAGTCACCCCCACTCATCGGAGTTGGTCGAGCGATCAAATCCAAGAAACTTACCCCTAAATTCATTGGACCTTACCAGATTCTTCGTCAGATTGGTCCAGCTGGCATATCGATTGCCTTGCCACCATTCTTGTCGAACATCCACGACGCCTTCCACGCCTCACAATTGCGGAAGTATGTTTCCGACCCTCTCATGTCATCGAACCGGATGTGATTCAACCAAGGGCGACCTATCTTTCAAGCATTACCAAGAAGGATCATTGATCGGAAAAGCCAAGCGATTCTGCGGAACAAAGAGATTCAACTTGTCAAAGTTGTGTGGGATCGTAAGACGGAGATGCGACTTGGGAGCTGGAGGAGAAGATGAAGACTCAGTACCCTGAACTTTTCCGAGGTAAGAATCTTATTTGCAATTTCGAGGACGAAATTTTTTTTAGAGGGAGAGATTGTAACACCTGAGGACGAGATCGACATCGTATTAGGACGACGTATCGAGACCTCGACCAAGACCTTGTGTCGAGATTCCGTGCCAAGACCGTTTGCCGAGGTCATTTGCCGAGCTGAGGAGACCACGTGCACTAGCTGCTGAGCTGAGGAGGTCGGGTGTCGAGTTGATGAAGTCGCATACCGAGCTGATGAAGTCGCATGTCGAGCTGAGGAGGCCGCGTTCACGAACTCGTGTTAGAACCTTGTACGCTTGCACGAGCACCCTTGTCGACATCGTGTCGAGATGATAACTCATATTCTTTCAAACGTTATTCAGCGCTATTATTATATTGTTTGTAATAATTATTTTGTCGGCTTGCCGTTCTCGTCGTGTGTCTAGACCGTTGACCGACAGAGTAGAGAGTAATTATGAGAGGAACGATTAGACGGGTAGATGATTGATGGGATTGGCATCTTATAGCTGGAATTACGATTATACCCCTTTCTCACCAGCTGTATTCACGACCGATTCCCTCAGATACTCATTTCTCTTTTCTTCTTTCTTCTTCCTTCCTTCTGCTCTGAGTTTCGTTGTTTTTCTCCAAAAATCTCCATCGACGAAACCTTGAGTTCCATCGAGATTCTACATCAACTTTCTTCATCAATCTTGTTCATCATCATCTTCTCGACCCATATCTCGCCTGCTCGACCATCACCATTGAGGTATGAAGAACAGATTTTTCTTTTTCTCTGTGCTACTGTTTAGCGCTACTTTTCCTTCCATTTTTAGCCAGTTTTATGCTTCCAAATCATGTCAAACTGATGGGTTTTCTTCTTCACGATATTACCTATCTTTCTAACCGATTAATTGGGCTTGTAAAACAAATTTTCTTCCCCTGTTTTTCTCGCACCCAGCGTGCTCGTAAACCCTTCATTTTTGGTTTACTTCGATTTCTTGTTTTTCGTTTGTTGTTTCTGGTTGTTGTTGTTGTCGATCTATCTGTTGAAGCATCAGATAACCTTTTCCATGAACTTTTGATCGAAATCCCTAACTTTGTGTTAGAGGAAAAATATATTTCAGTTCTTGAGTTTTTATATTTTCTGGGTTGTGGTTAAGTTTGGGAAGAGAGAGCTAAGTGTATTAGAACCCATAGATCGAACTGAGTTGTGTTTGTTTTAGGAAGTCTGATTCCCGAGATCGTGTGATTTCCGAATCCGAGGACGTGGAAGCAGCGGAATCCAGACTGAGAAGCGTACGTGTCGAGGTCGATTGAGGACGGTACGTGTCGAAGTCGTTGTCAAGCTCGTTGAAGACAGCCGTGTCGAGATCGAGTAAGAGAAGTCGTTGTCGAGCTCATTTGAAGACAGCTGTGTCGAGGTCGTTGTCGAGCAGCATTAACTTGGAGTTCGGTAAGGGCAACTCCTAGATATCTCTAAGGCTTTATTTTATAAGTCCTTATGTAAGGGCGCTTCACATTAATACTTTCATAGTATGCTAGCGTAAGGGCACTTCATATTCTACGTGGTTATGTTATTGTGTATGGATTTCCTGATTTGTGCCGAGCTTAAAATGTTGTGATATGATTGAGTTTTTGCATGTATTTAATATGTGATTGAATATATGTCGTGAATTGTGTATTGCATGTTGAATCGCGTTTCTTCATGTCGAGCTTGCTCTTTTTATTTGACATGCGGTTGAATATCTTGTGTTTAACTCTTTGAATATCGTATGCGAATTGTTCATCGAGTGAGCGAGCTAGGTGAGTCGTATGACGCTTTGAGCCGTGACCCGGATAATCGAGGGTGCTAGGTCCCCTTTTGTTTACTGGGATTGACTAGACGCCGCCACGCTATGGGACCTGAGTTGGCCCTAGGGAGAGCGAGGATTCCAAGGCTTTACTGGACTTTCCGACATACCTGACGGCGCGTGTGCATTCCGGAAAAATTGTCGAGTCGAGAGAAAATGGATTTGCGAGTTGTGTCGAGTTAGAGTGAGATGGTCGAGTCACGTCGGTGAATGTTATACTTTGCTGTATTGCTTATTTCTTTATGTCGAGCTTATCTTGAATTGTTGAGAAGTTGACCCTTTCCCGTGGTGCCTTCAATCCATGACGGTTACCCAGGCGATGTCGAGGGCGCAGGGAACTCGACAGTAGATGATGCCGAGGAGGAGCTCGACGAGGACCCGAGTGACGACCTCTACTTGTCGTGATTGATTATGTTGTTGGATGTTTGTTTTTCTGATAACTGTACTTGTTTTTCTTTGTGTTCGAGGTCGTGACCAGTTTGGGCCGGTTATGTTTTGTTGCTCTGAGGTAGACTGGTGGTCTTACTTTTGGAGCAACTGCGTGGGAGTCTGCCGGAAGTACCCCCAGGGTATGATTGCTCTTTTGAAGTCGTCATACCTTAGATGTATTTTCTTTATACATTTGCTACTCTGTATTTTGTATACATTATTATTTCGAGTGATATATATATATATATGTATGTTATGCATGTATGTTTTATTAGAATTTAAGTCTTGTGTCTTAGTTGCACCATGTTTCGAAAAGCTGTAATTACTCTGATGTGCACGAGTTGGTTTTATAAAAAAAAAATATATCGTATTTTTAAAAGGCACAAGAGTTTTGTTTTTAAAACACATCTCATACAGGTGTATGTTGAGCTTGGTGTGTTGAGCTCGGTAACTCGAGCTCGGTATATTGAGCTCGGTAGCGGTCCGGAAACGGGTCGTTACAGACTTCATCTAGCTCTAACGTTTCATTGTCAGGCTTCTTGTCATCAAATCTCACATGCACAGACTCATCAACAATTAATGTTTCTTTGTTGAATACTCTGTAAGCTTTAGAGCGTTCAGAGTATCCTAAAAAGATAGCATTGTGCGATTTTGAATCAAATTTTCCAAGACTGTCGTTTGTATTAAGAACAAAACAGTCACATCCAAATTGGTGAAAGTATGAAATGTTAGGTTTTCTTCCTTTCCACAATTCATAAGGAGTCTTATTCAAGATAGGCCTGAACGGTGCTTTCAAAAACTTTTGGAGAAATAAGTGCTAATTATGAGTTGCGGAAATATTAATGTGAAATAGATAAATCACTTGAAGAATAAATTGCAAACGAGTTAAAAATAAAGTAAATAGTAAGATATAAATAACAATAAAATAAAGTACAGAAATTTAATTGACTGAAAAGTAGAGAGATAAGGAGTAAAAAAAAAGCACACAACAAATTATCCAGGTTCGGCCACCTAACACCCCTGTGGCCTACGTCCTGTCCCCAAAGCAAACCACTATGGGATTTTCACTAAGACACTAGCTTTTAAATCAGGTTCAGCTAGAAACCTTTACAACTCTAAACCAGAGCAATACGTTCAAGAGATATCACCTCTCTATGAACACCTTGGGATTCCTACCCAAAAATAAATGATTTTCACAAATAAAATGAGACGAGAAAGATACACTCAATAGTGCAGATATAACAAATTGAAGCTCAAATAATACAACTCAAATTATGTAGAATAAAAGGCTCTCAGAAAATTGTGCTCAAATAAGTGTGAGTGATGAAAAATATTTGACAGAGTTTTTGGCACAAAAATTAAGCACTGCGTTGTTGTATCTTTTTAAAACAAAGCTCACGAGCTGTGTTTATATAGGCAATGGAGGAGCGTCGAAATGACCGTTGACAGGATTTGTCCGTTGCAGCATTTGCCCGTTGCGTTTTGATTTGTCCGTTGGAATTTGTCCGTTGCGTATTGAAAACACGGAGACGGCTCGGCATACGACCTCTGAAGACAGCTCGGCAGACGACCTCGCCACACAGCTCGACAGACGACCTCGACACAGCTCGGCATACGACCTCTGAACAGCTCGGCAAAAGACCTCGGAACACAGCTCGGCATACGACCTCCTCATCAGCTCGGTTCTCATAGCTCGGCACGCGACCTCATCAGCTCGACACGCGACTTCGTCCTCAGTTCGACATACGACTTCCTCAGAGCTCAACATCCGACTTCCTCCTCAGCTCGACATCCGACTTCCTCAGAGCTCGACATGCGACCTCCTCCTCAGTTCGACATACGACTTCCTCAGAGCTCAACATCCGACTTCCTCCTCAGCTCGACATCCGATTTCCTCAGAGCTCGACACGCGACTTCCTCCTCAGCTCGACATCCGACTTCCTCAGCTCGACATCCGACACGAGATATGCATGTCAAAATATTTTGTGCGTGTGTGATTTAATTTTAATTGAGAGCTTTTTATTACTACTTACAAATTGTCTTAATAAGGATAAATAAATACCCGTAACCCAAAGACTTGAGAAACAATCATTCTTGATACGCTGTCTTGGTATTCTTTTTCCACTTTTTGCATAGTTGACTATTTGCAAGACTCCTTTGTCAATCATCAAAATCATCCTGTCAAGGCATGTATTCACAGACTCCCTTTTTGATGATTGACAAACATCTCATGGAGGGAATTTAGTAAAATATAATCATGATATAGCAATGAGATATAAGCATGGTTTTTCAATAAAATATATCGAGTTTAAGCACAATATTTAGAAAAACTCCCTTCACAATAGGCAATACTTAAAAGATCACTCCCCTGAATCATGCATTCATGTAACTCTCCCCTTTTGGCAACATCAAAAAGTGGGAAAGACAAATAAAGCAAGGCATATATTCAGGATTAAACAAGCATATTTTGATAGTTACGTGATACCAAGCTTGGTGTGTGACAGATGAGCTGGTTGGACATGATTAGGTAGTTGGATAAGACAAATGCGTCACCCACTCATTATTCCATACTTAAAGAAAATGGAAGGGAAAAGACTCGCATAAACTCGTTAGCACACTCAAACGCCCAAGTTAGAATTTATTCAAAAAGAAAATGCAATCACAGTAAATACTCAATGCATGATTGGTCTAAAATTCCCAATTCAGTTCTAATAAAAAAGAAAGTTTCCTTAGGCAAAGGTTTAGTAAAAATATCTGCGAGTTGTTTAGATGTTTCCACAAACTCAATCACACAATCTCCTTTTTGAACATGATCTCTAATAAAATGGTGCCTAATTTCTATGTGTTTGGTCCGGGAGTGATAAACCGGATTTTTCGTGAGGTTTATGGCACTAGTATTGTCACACTTAATTGGAACAGTTTTCAGATTGATCCCATAATCATTCAACTGTTGTTTCATCCAAATAATTTGTGCACAACAACTGCCTGCTGCAACGTATTCCGCTTCAGCAGTGGACAAAGCCACACTGGCTTGTTTCTTACTATGCCATGAGACCAAGGCATTCCCAAGTAAGTGACATGTCCCACTAGTGCTTTTTCGGTCCATTTTGCAACCCGCAAAATCAGAATCCGAGTACCCAATAAGTGTGCAGTCAGCACCTTTGGGGTACCATAAACCCATGGTTTGTGTGCCAGTGAGATATTTCATGATGCGTTTTACCGCTAAGAGATGTGATTCCTTAGGATTTGCTTGAAAACGTGCACACATACAAACACTAGACATAATATCCGGACGACTAGCAGTGAGATAGAGAAGAGATCCTATCATACCTCTATACTTACTTACTTCGACCGACATACCACCTTCATCTTTGTCAAGATAGCATGAAGTGCTCATTGGAGTTGAGATTTCTTTTGCATCGGTCATTCCAAATTTCTTGAGTAAATCCTTGCAATATTTGGATTGATTGATGAATATTCCTTCCTTTGTTTGTTTGATTTGAAGTCCAAGGAAGTAACTTAGCTCTCCCATCATTGACATTTCAAATTCACTTTGCATGATATCAGAAAATTCCTTGCACAAGGATTCATTAGTAGCACCAAAGATGATATCGTCAACATAAATTTGAACAAGTAAAATGTCATGATTTTTGTGTTTAATGAAAAGAGTGGTATCAACTTTTCCTCTTTCAAAACCTTTTTCAAGTAAATATTTGCTCAACCTCTCGTACAAGCTCTCTGAGCTTGTTTTAAACCATATAAAGCCTTTTTCAATTTGAAAGCATGATTTGGAAATTCAAAATTTTCAAAACCGGAGGTTGATCAACATATACTTCTTCTTGAATAAAGCCATTAAGAAATGCACTTTTAACATCCATTTGAAAAAGTTTGAAATCCATGATGCATGCAAATGCGAAGCATGCGAATAGCTTCTAATCTAGCCCGCGGGTGCATAGGTTTCATCGAAATCTATGCCCTCTTGTTGGTTATAGCCTTTGCAACAAGTCTAGCTTTATTTCTAACAATGATACCGTTTTCATCAAGCTTATTGCGAAAGACCCATTTGGTCCCAATGACTAGGTGATCTTTAGGCCTAGGGACAAGTTCCCAAACATCATTTCTCTCAAATTGATTTAATTCCTCTTGCATAGCAAGTGGTCCAATGCTCATCAAAGATGGCTTCATTGACGTCATTTGGTTCAATTTGAGAGACAAAGGCCATATGATGACATGCATGATTAAGAGAGTTTCGAGTCGTTACCCTTTTGAGATATCACCTATTATGTTGTCAAGAGGATGGTTCTTTGAGACTCTCCATTCCTTTGGAAGATTTGAGTGAGAGAGTTCTTGAGAGGGTTGAGGCAAGGACTCTTGATCCTCCTTGAACTTTTGATTTTTCTTGTTCCTCTAAATAGGTATTTCCTAACACTTCTGCAAGCTCATCAACACTTTCTTCTACTGAAGATTTGGGGTTAGATTCATCAAAAGAAACATGCACAGATTCTTCAATGCTTAAAGTACGTTTATTAAAAATTCGAAAGGCTTTACTAGAAGTGGAATATCCAAGAAATAAACCTTCATCGCCTTTAGCATCAAATTTTCCAAGGTTATTCTTACCATTGTTTAGACAAAACACTTGCATCCGAAACGTGAAGGTGGGAAATGTTGGGCTTCCTTCCTTTGTAGAGTTCATACGGTGTTTGTTTAAGGATCGGCCTTATAAGAACTCGATTCATCACATAGCAAGCGGTGCTCACTGGCCCCGCCAAAAGTACTTAGGAAGGTTAGTCTCATTGAGCATCGCCCTCGCTAGCTCTTCAAGATACCGATTTTTCCTTTCAACCACTCCATTTTGTTGCGGTGTCCTTGGAGCGTAAAAGTTGTGATCGATGCCATTTTCTCAGCAAAATGCTTCAAATGCTTCATTCTCAAATTCCCACCATGATCACTTGAATGGAAGCAATGTTAAGTCCCTTCTCATTTTGTATAACCTTTGCAAGTTTTCGAAAAGCATTAAAAGCATCATTTTTGTGAGAAATAAATAAAGTCCATGTATAGCGAGAATAGTCGTCCACAATAACAAGAGCATAGTAATTGCCACCAAAGCTTTTAGTTCTAGAAGGGCCAAATAAATCCATATGTAAAAGTTGTAAAGGCCGATTTGTTGAAACAATATTTTTAGATTTGAAAGAAGCCTTTACTTGTTTTCCCTTTTGACATGCATCGCAAAGTTTATCTTTTTCAAAACGAATCTTTGGCAAACCAATTACTAAGTCTTTACGAACCAATTTATTAAGATGATCCATGTGAATATGAGCCATTCTTCTATGCCATAGCCAAGATTCATCCTCTTTACTAATAAGACAACATGCATCATTTGAAGGTATTTTATCTAAATCAAGCATATAGATATTTCCAATTCTAGGTCCAATAACAATAACATTTTCATTTATAGAATCCATGACCATGCATTTTGAAGAATCGAAAACCACTTTGTTTCCTTTATCACAAAGTTGACTAATGCTTAGCAAATTATGCTTCAAACCATCCACATACAAAACATTTTCAATAGTGGGATTAGGACTCTTACCAATAGAACCAATCCCAAGAATTTTACCTTTGTTGTTGTCACCATACCGGACATAACCACTATTTTTAGGTACTAATGAGGAGAACTTGCTTTTGTCTCCTGTCATGTGCTTTGAACAGCCGCTATCAAGATACCAATTTAAGTCCTTGGCTTTCAAGCACACCTCATCTTCATCATGATTTGCCATTAGACTAAGGTGAGCCTCTTCATTTTCAGATTCATCAGAAGAATCCATATCATTATCATCCCAGGCAATGTAAGCTCTTCTTCCCTTCGAATCCTTTGGTGGTTTCTTTTCAAATTTCTCATTCCTCGTTTGGTTTTGAGGACAATCGGGTTTTATGTGACCTTTCTTTCCACACTTGTAGCAGTGAGGATTAAAGAAGTTGTTTCATCACTTTTCTTTTGAGGAGCTTGGGACTTACCCTTTGTTCTGAGTCTCATGAACCTTTTGAATTTTCGAACCATTAGACTCATGTTTTTCTCATTATTTTCATCTTCAAGGAAATCACATTCGCCATCGCCGCTTCCTCAATGCTTGCTTTGAGGGCGAGCCCTTTCTTTTTCTTATCGCCTTCTTCGCTTTCCATGAGACGATTTAGTTCAATTTCATGTTCCCGCAATTTTCCAAACAAAGTAGCCAAGGTCATAGAAGATAAGTCTCTAGATTCAGCTATAGCAAAGACCTTGGGTCACAATTCTGTTTAGACATCTAAGAACTTTGTTAATCAAATCTTCATTATCAAGACTTTCCCAAGAGCTCTGAGATGGTTTATTATATGGATGAACCTTTTTGCATATCTTGTATGTTTTCACTTGGTTTCATCCTAAATAACTCATACTCATGGGTTAATGTGTTCATTCGAGCCCTCTTGACTCCTGTGAGTACCTTCATGGGTCAATAGAAGGGTGTCCCACATTTCTTTAGCAGCCTTGCAATTTGAGACCCTATAGAACTCATCGTAGCTTAAAGCGTAGTGATGATGTTCTTAGCTTTCAAATTGTATTGGACCTTTTCTTATCATCTTCGGTCCAAAGTGATCTTGGTTTGTCTACCACCGCATCATTAATTGATTGAGTGGGGACAAATGGACCATTTTCTACAAAGATCCCAAATATCAAGATCAACACCCTCAAGAAAGATTTGCATTCTATCCTTCCAATAACCATACCCCTCACCATTGAAAAATGGGGGTCTGTTTCATGGAAGTTCCTCAGAATTGTTTGAAGTCATTCTCTTGAGACGGTTAAGTCCTTTATACAAGAGTCTAGCTCGATGCCACTTGTTGACAAGTGACTCCAAACACAAGAGGGGGTGAATTGTGTGTGAACGGCTTTCAAAAACTTTTGGAGAAATAAGTGCTAATTATGAGTTGCGGAAATATTAATGTGAAATAGATAAATCACTTGAAGAATAAATTGCAAACGAGTTAAAAATAAAGTAAATAGTAAGATATAAATAACAATAAAATAAAGTACGTAAATTTAATTGACTGAAAAGTAGAGAGATAAGGAGTAAAAAGCACACAACAAATTATCCAGGTTCGGCCACCTAACACCCTCGTGGCCTACGCCCCGTCCCCAAAGCAAACCACTATGGGATTTTCACTAAGACACTAGCTTTTAAATCAGGTTCAGCTAGAAACCTTTACAACTTTAAACCAGAGCAATACGTTCAAGAGATATCACCTCTCTATGAACACCTTGGGATTCCTACCCAAAAATAAATGATTTTCACAAATAAAATGAGACGAGAAAGATACACTCAATAGTGCAGACATAACAAATTGAAGCTCAAATAATACAACTCAAATTATGTAGAATAAAAGGCTCTCAGAAAATTGTGCTCAAATAAGTGTGAGTGATGAAAAATATTTGACAGAGTTTTTGGCACAAAAATTAAGCACTGCGTTGTTGTATCTTTTTAAAACAAAGCTCACGAGTTGTGTTTATATAGGCAATGGAGGAGCGTCGAAATGACCGTTGACAGGATTTGTCCGTTGCAGCATTTGCCCGTTGCGTTTTGATTTGTCCGTTGGAATTTGTCCGTTGCGTATTGAAAACACGGAGACGGCTCGGCATACGACCTCTGAAGACAGCTCGGCAGTCGGCCTCGCCACACAGCTCGACAGACGACCTCGACACAGCTCGGCATACGACCTCGACACAGCTCGGCATACGACCTCTGAACAGCTCGGCAAAAGACCTCGGAACACAGCTCGGCATACGACCTCCTCATCAGCTCGGTTCTCATAGCTCGGCACGCGACCTCATCAGCTCGACATGCGACTTCGTCCTCAGTTCGATATACGACTTCCTCAGAGCTCAACATCCGACTTCCTCCTCAGCTCGACATCCGATTTCCTCAGAGCTCGACACGCGACTTCCTCCTCAGCTCGACATCCGACTTCCTCAGCTCGACATCCGACACGAGATATGCATGTCAAAATATTTTGTGCGTGTGTGATTTAATTTTAATTGAGAGCTTTTTATTACTACTTACAAATTGTCTTAATAAGGATAAATAAATACCCAGAACCCAAAGACTTGAGAAACAATCATTCTTGATACGCGTCTTGGTATTCTTTTCCACTTTTTGCATAGTTGACTATTTGCAAGACTCCCTTTTGTCAATCATCAAAATCATCCTGTCAAGGCATGTATTCACAATCAGCAATTAAATCTTGGGTTACCAAGATGCGCCTTCCTTGAACATAACTGTGGATGGTTCTGTCTTTACTCCATGCATACATCCAGAATTCTTTGACTAGGTTTTCATATACCGGGTAGTTGTCCATGAGAAAGAAGTCTATTATTCCCATTTCAACGAAATCATCTCTTAAAGTGTACCCTTCATGAGCTAAATCTCCAAATTTCACTTGGTGTTCCACCAACACCTTCAGCACATGTGGTTGTAAGTTCTGTAGAGTAACTTGAGGTTCCTCCTCAGGACCTTGAACTTGTTGTTGTTGTTGTTGTGTGGCCATTGTAAAAGCAGAGAGAGTTGCAGAGAGCAAATAGAAGAGAAATGGATTTAGGTTCAGAAAAGTGTAGGCTTCTCTTAGAGATAGTGTGGGTAGTGGGTGAAGTGAGTGAGTGAGTGGGTATTAACCGTGTTTGAGAAGGCAAACCACCTTTACCAGTTACCAAACTAAATGAATTAAAAACTTTGTTATTTCAAAAATGAAGCGTGCCACACACAGATTTAAAGAGGCACAGTAAAACTGTCCTCGTGCAGTAAAAGCAATAATGACTCAGTAAGAGTAAATACTATCCACTAACGCAACAACCAGTCTTAGAGAGACACGTGTACACAAAGATTCCCAGAGACAAATTTGTGTTAAAGAGCAACAGATTCATGAATATGAACAGTTAAAAAAAATATAATAAAGAATAGCAATTAATAAACTAATAAACAGAGCCAACATGTAACCAGAGTCAATATGTGAACAGAGTCAACACGCAAGCAGAGTCAACATGTATCCCATCAGAGGCGTGTGTGTGACAACAGAGCGCGTGTGCCAAGACAGAGTCATATAGTCATTCCTTTAAATTCTTTCTTATAAAGTTGAATCTATCTTCAGCAAGGCGTTTTGTAAATATATCTGCCCATTGATGGTCAGTATCAATAAATTTGATTTCAAGTATCCCTTTCTGATCATAGTCTCTAATGAAATGATGCTTAATTTCAATATGTTTAGCTCGTGAATGCAAAATAGGATTTTTAGTTAAACATATAGCAGAAGTATTATCACAGTATATAGGAATGTTACTCTCTTTAATTTGGTAGTCCTCAAGTTGATACTTCATCCATAGTAGTTGTGTGCTACTGCTTGCAGCAGATATATACTCAGCTTCTGTAGTTGATAGTGTAATTGTGCTTTACCTTTTGCTGGACCAAGAGATAACGTTTGCTCCAAGAAATTGGCAGTCACCACTTGTGCTCTTTCTTTCAATTCTATCTCCATCAAAGTCAGCATCACAGAAACCCACTAGCTTGTAATTTTCTGAGTTCTTATAAAGCAAAGCAAGGTTAGTAGTTCCTTTGAGATACCTAAAGATTCTCTTAACAAAGAAGTAAGTGAGATTCTCTAGGATCGATTGGAATCTAGCACATAAGGCACACTAAACATAATATCGTGCCTTGAGGCGCTAGATAAAGGAGTGAGCCAATCATACCTCTATATACCTTTTGATCTACCTTTTTACTCGATTCATCTTTGCCGAGAGCACATGTTGGATGCATTGGTGTGCTCATAGGTTTGGTTTCCTCAAGCTTGAACTTCTTTAGGAGTTCTCTCACATATTTAGTTTGATGGATATAGGTTCCATCTTGGCATTGCTTGATTTGAATACCAAGGAAGAATTTTAATTCTCCCATCATACTCATTTCAAACTCATTCTGCATAAGCTTAGAAAATTCCTCACACAGAGATTCATTAGTAGCACCAAAGATAACATCATCTACATATATTTGAACTATACAGAAATGCTTCTTAGATGATTTTCTAAAGAGGTTAGTATCCACCTGTCCTCTTTCAAAACCATTTGACATTAAAAAGGAACTCAATCTGTCGTACCAAGCTCTTGGAGCTTGTTTAAGACCATAAAGAGCCTTTTTAAGTTTGAAGACGTGCTCTAGATAAGCAATATCTTCAAATCCAAGTGGTTGTTTCACAAATACTTCCTCACTTATAAAACCATTTAAAAATGCACTTTTCACATCCATTTGATATAAAGTAATGCCATGATGTGCAGTAAATGATAATAATATTCTTATAGCTTCAAGTCTAGCTCTTTGGAGCAAAGGTTTCAAAGATAGCCAATACCTTCCTCTTGTGAATTAACCTTGAGCAACAAGCCTTGCCTTATTTCTTACCACTTTGCCATTCTCATCAAGTTTGTTTCTGAAGACCCACTTGGTTCCAATGGCTTGCTTATCCTCTGGAGGAGGCACGAGCTTCCAAACATCATTCCTCTGAAATTGATTGAGCTCTTCTTGTATAGCCAAGATCCATCCATAAATCGCCTGGTTAGTACTTCATCAATTGTTTTGGGTTCTATTTCCGACAAAGAAAGCAAAGTCGAGTGTTCTCTGAGAGATGATCTTGTTCTAACTCTATCACTTGGTTCGCCAATAATCTGATCCTTTGGGTGATGAGGTTTAAACTTCCAGTCTGTTATTGGTTCTTCTTGGGTCTTATCACTGCATACGTAATCGTAGTCAAGACTGTGACACCTTCATCTGTTTCTTTGCTAATCTGTAGATCTGAAAGGACTTCATCTAGCTCTAACGTTTCATTGTCAGGCTTCTTGTCATCAAATCTCACATGCACAGACTCATCAACAATTAATGTTTCTTTGTTGAATACTCTGTAAGCTTTAGAGCGTTCAGAGTATCCTAAAAAGATAGCATTGTGCGATTTTGAATCAAATTTTCCAAGACTGTCGTTTGTATTAAGAACAAAACAGTCACATCCAAATTGGTGAAAGTATGAAATGTTAGGTTTACTTCCTTTCCACAATTCATAAGGAGTCTTATTCAAGATAGGCCTGATATAGATTCTATTTTGAATATAACATGCAGTGTTTACTGCTTCTGCCCATAAGTGCTTTGCAATGTTAGTTTCGTGAATCATGGTTCTGGCCATTTCTTGTAAAGATCTATTTTTCCTTTCTACAACACCATTTTGTTGTGGTGTTCTAGGAGATGAAAAATTATGAGAGATGCCATGCTCTTCACAGAAGTCTTGAAAAGATTCATTTTCAAATTCTCCACCATGATCACTTCTAATAGTTGTAATACAAAACCTTTTTCATTTTGCACTTGTTTGCAGAACACAGAAAATATTGCAAATGACTCATCCTTGTGAGCTAAGAATTTTACCCATATCCATCTAGTATAGTCATCAACAATAACAAGACCATATTTCTTTCCAGACAAAGATGCTGTCCTAGTTGGTCCAAATAAATCTAAATGCAAAAGCTCAAGTGGCCTTGAAGTGGAAACAGTGTTTTTGGATTCAAAAGAAGATTTTATTTGTTTCCCCTTTTGACATGCTTCACAAAGAGCATCAGATTGATACCTAAGATTTGGTAGCCTTCTAACAAGTTATTTCTTGTTAAGCTTTGATATTAACCTCAAGCTGGCATGACCCAATCTTTTGTGCCAAATCCATTGCTCTTCATCTACTGACAAAAGGCATTTTACATTTTGATTTGCTAACTCAGAAAGTTTTATTTTATAAATGTTGTTCTTTCTCTTTGCCTTAAAGAAAATGGATCCATCCCTTTTGCTTTTGACTGTACAGGCATTATCACTAAAGCCAACATCATAACCACTATCGCATAATTGACTTACACTTAGTAGGTTATGCTTCAAGCCATCAACCAATAAGATATTATCAATAGAAGGTAGGAGTTTCTCACCAATTTTTCCACTTCCAATGATTTTACCTTTTTGGTTTCCTCCGAAACCTACTGTTCAACTTTCTTTAAGTTGGAGTTCTTGAAACATACGCCTTTCTCCCATCATGTGACGTGAGCATCCACTGTCTAAGTACCAGGACTGGTGTTGTAACTCTGTTGCTAAGCAGATCTGCAACATATATAATTTTGTCCTTAGGTACCCAAATCTTTTTGGGTCCTCTTTTGTTAGTTCTAGAAGGAGACTTGTCCTTCTTATTTTTCAATTCATAACAAGTACTTCTAATATGTCCTTTCTTATTGCAAAAGGTACAAAGCAGACAATCACTATAATTGTTGGTATCTTTGGTTTTCAAATTTGTGTTTTGAAAAGTGGGTTCCTCTGGTTTGTAACCAAGACCCTTTTTGCCATTTTGGCTTACACCTCAAATCATAGATTCTTGTTTGCTTCGTGTAACATGTTCAGTAAGGAATTTTTTGAAATCCCTCTTCATATTTTGAAGAGTTGCATTCAACCTTTTCCTCAGTCTTAGAGCTGTCATTCACCAAGCGGTGATTTTCAGCTTTGAGCTTCTCATTCTCCTCATTGAGTATTTGAAATTCTTTTAAAAGTTTTGAGAATTTCTTTTTCAAAGCTTTATACTCAGTGTTGAGTTTCGAAGACTCATCTAATAGTTCATCAAAAGCTATTTCAATATCAGAAGATGGATTAGAATCTACCTCTTCATCTTCTTCTTCACTGTCTGACCCTATGGTAGCCATTAGAGCCATATTTGCGTGTTTCTCATCATCATCAGATGAAGATGAATCAGAATCATCCCATGCTGCCATGAGACCTTTCTTCTTCTTGCTTTTAAAACCAGCTTTCCTTGGTTTCTCAAGCTGTGGACATTCAGACTTGAAATGTCCTGGCTTTTTGCACTCGTAGCAAGTAACTTGGCTCTTGTCCTTGTAGTCCTTCTTATCCCTTGAGTCTTGCTTTTCCCTTGAGTCCTTTTTGTGGAACTGCTTTCTGAACCTTCCTTTGTTTTTCCACATGCGTTGAATTTTCCTTGATATTAAGGAAATTTCTTCGTCTGTGTCTCCATCGCTTTCATCAGACGATGCTTCGTCTATTTCAAGTTCAGCTTGTAGAGCTATGGAGGAAGATGCTTTTTTTGTAGATTTCAAAGCAATAGACTTTGATTTCTTGGGAGGTTCTTCTTCATCTAGCTCAAGCTCATGAGCTCTCAACGAACTCAGAAGATCTTCAAGTCGCAAGACATTCAGGTCCTTTGCTTCCTGAATTGCAGTGACCTTAGGCCTCCACTTCTTTGGCAGACTTCTTAAGATTTTCTTAACATGATCAGCAGTGGTATAACTTTTCTTAAGAACCTTTAAACCATGAACTAGTGTTTGGAATCTTCCAAACATAGTTTCAATGTTTTCACCCTCTTCCATCTTGAAGAGTTCATATTGTCTCACCAAGATATTAGCTTTAGTTTCTTGCACTTGGGAAGTACCCTCATAAGCCAAGGCCAATGAGTCCTAAATTTCCTTGGCGGTATCATTTTTTCCGCATTTCTCGTATTCCTTCTCGGAGATAGCACAGACAAGAAAATATCTTGCTTTCTGATGTAGTTGATAAGCTTTCTTATGCTATTCTGTCCATTTATCCCTAGGAATAGGATTTTCTTTGGAATCAACTGGTTCGGTGTATTATTTTTGAACCATACCCCAGAGTTCGAATTGTTGAGACTCGAAGAAGGATTTAATTTTATCTTTCCAGTAGTCGAAGTTTGTTCCAGTGAACAAAGGAAGACGGTTAACGTGACCACCAGCTTCGTTGCTTGCCATTAATAGGGAATAAGATCTTTTCTTCTTACACTGTTAAGTGCTCAACCAAGAGGCCGAGCTCTGGTACCAATTGAACGTGGCAAAAACACAAGAAATGGGGGGTTTGAATTGGGTTTTAAAAAACTTTTGCAAATATAAGTGTTTATGAAAAACTTCTTCTAAAAACTTTTTAATAAAACAGTGCAGTAAGTAAAGAGTCGAGAGAAGAGAGTAACACAGTGATTTATACTAGTTCACTATCACCTGATAGCTACGTCTAGTCCCTTCACACACTTGAAGGATTTTTCCACTATAATCAACCTGATTACACTTGAGAGTATAATACTGCCAAACTGGCTATACTCACAACTTCTTAGAACGACTTAGTACAGTCAAGCCTTTAAGGAATACAGCCACTACTGGGCTTAATACAAGTTCAAAGGAGTTTTGAAACAATACAAAAATAACTCTCACAGAGAGGATTTACAATGAAGAACTTTAACACAAATAATAACTTTCAAACAGAAAGGATAAAACAATTAAGCGCTTTGTTCAATGTGATCCCAGAGACTTGGAAGATTTCTTGGTTGCTCACTGTCTCAGAAAATAGTGATTTTTAAGTTTGATAAGATTGTAGGCGCTCACTGTATGATCACTTCGTACTTTGTTGCGTTCACTTTCTTTTTCAATCGTTAACCTACTTCAGTGACTGAAGTAAGGTATATTTAGCTAGGGTTGAGAATAGTGCCGTTGTTACACAACGTCTCTTTTTACCCTAGGTCAAATCCTCAGATCCTGTTTTTGTGGCTTTTGCATGTCACGTTGCTTTCCAAACTGTATAAAGCATTTTGGGCACTGCACACAAAATCAGAATCTTTGTCTCTTATGGGCTTTTTGAATATGAGACACTTTGAGAGCAAGTTTCCTTGATGATTAAATTCGTTGACATTCTTTTGACATTTGATACCTCGTACATTAAAACGCTTAATCAATGAGGTCTCTTAAATTCTTGAAGTAGCCTCAAATATTCTCAGTCTATTTCCTAACAGAGCTATACTGTTCACCAGAGTTAAGTACTGTACTACAGAGTGAGCTTGAAACAGAGTTGAGTTCTTCAACGTAGAATTCAATGGGCTTTCACAACAGAGTCTTGTGGTCATGCACGAAGGCTTCTATAGGTAGATTAACCACGGTCTGTTGAATGTGTTGACCAATGGCCAGGGCTAGTTTTCAGAGCTTGGTTCACCAACAGAGTTGACTGTTCAACAAAGTTGACTAAGTCAAAATCTAGTCTTAGGAGTCACCAGAGAGTTGACTGAACAAACAGAGTTGATTAACTTCAGAGCAAGGCTTCACAAGGTGACGTCAACATAAAAACAGAGGATCACTCCCAGACTTAGTTATGTTAACTTCAAGATTTCACCAAGTCTTTTGAGATAACGACTTCTAATGAATAGTGATTTCTGCATACTAGCAAACACATTAGAGAATAAATTGTTCACTTAATCATTTTTTATCATCAAAACAATTAAGGTTTATTGTTTCTGAATCCACTTGATTCCAACACTCCAATCACCACACGATTTGGTATCACCTGAGGAAGGATTATGTAAAATGGGGGTCTTTGAAGCTGAATTTATTCGCAGCACACAAGAGGAAAAGAATGAAGGGAACTAGGTTCTCTCACCCCGCCACTAAAGCCAATAATGCAAAACTAACTATTCCCTCTTTTCTCTTTTTTTTTTTTGAGTGTGGCCGACCGGGTGTGAAAAGAATGACTTGATATTCTCTTTTTTTTTTAAAAGAAATGGCAGGTCAGATCCAAAAGGAAGAAGAGAAAATTCTCACAAAATACTAGCCGAAGTCCTTATCACTTAATAACACTAAGACTAAATGAAATATTCTCTGCTACACCTATTGTGGACAAGCAACCGGTCACGTAAGGAAGGGAAAGTGGAAAATGAGTCACTCAACTATACTTGGCTCTCCTTTAAAGGAAATATTCCATGATCTAAAGAATAATTTCAGGATAGGGTTTGGTAAAAATTTAGGTACTACCCAATACTGGCCAGACAGCTTGTCACTAAGCTACTACCTGCAATTCCGACTAACCCTCTAGATTCCATTCAATTGAGTCAAATGGTTTCCACGTGAATTAAATTGCCACAAGACATTTAATTAACGCTTGCCAGAAAATAATCGCGTATAATATTTTCCTCGGAAAATATGAATATGCTCACAATGATAAACAATCACACAATCAATCACTTTTATTCACAACAGTACAAAGGTAGACTATTGCGAAAACACAAATGTTAGTGGCAAGCATATCACACTCTGAAAATCATGAAATATTTTTGATTTTCGAATCTAGTACATATCAAAATAATTCAAACATCAAACATTGTGGTTTATATCTAGAACCACTAATACTTCAAAGATCATGCTGAATAATAATAGCAATAATAATAATAATAATAATAATAATAATAATAATAATAATAATAATAATAATATCTTCGATAGACGATTCCTGAGCTTCATCTCTTATTTCCCTCAAGGACTTAGGAGTTTCCTGGTGACGAAAGTCAACCAATCCTTTGGTCTCAGCAACTTGCTCTTTTGCCTACTATCCTAGCAGTTCACACTGATTCTCCGTAGTAGTCGGTTGAGCAATAGCAACTACCATCCCTGCTACCGCTTGGCTATTTGAGTCCTCTAAACCGTATCTAAATTAGAACGAATCACTCGCTTGAGGTATTGGATTCTCACAATGTTTTACAACCTCATTGGAACCCCACAACAATTTTGTTTCATGTGCTAACACACATTGTTTCAATTTAGAAACAATCCAAACAATTTCAAGTAGAGTTACTCCACTTGAGGAACAAGCAAATCACAAAAGCACAATCTGACCCCTCACAGTCTGTTCTCTACAAAACCCGACACATGACCAACTATAGTTTCCTAACTTACAGTCCGGTTAGAACCGAACCGCTCTGATACCACATTTGTAACACCACGTTCCTGGAGCGCTACTAAACTAAACATTACTCTTGTCAGTTCAAATACTTTCGTAAGTGGAATGCTCTGCTTGCATGGTTTTCAAAAATTTGAGTCTAAATTTTTTTTTTCTTCAAACTTCTTTTGAGGTAGCAATCAGAGTATTACAACATTTCCGAAGGGTGGTGAATAAATAAAACACCATGTTCAACTTACAATAACAATACAAGTAGATTCATTTTAAACATACACACATGACAATTCAAGTCTTGAATACATAATACATGTTATTACAGCATTGTAATTAAAACAGTACACACCCTATAGTTGGTCGACACACTACTAAACTTATTAGTCCTCTAGTAAGTTTCAACCAAACACCAACGACAGATAGCCAGATAGAACTATCCTCACCTACGCTTGTCAGCAGCCTTGAACACTCTACAGTCTTCATGATCTGGGTTACAATCATTAATTGAAAGAACCACGGGCAAGGGTCAACTTCTTAAACAAACAAATACAATAGAAACAACATGTACAATAACAATTCATATTATACAGATAGAACATAATATACAATTCAACAAGAATGCATAAATGCTCTGCAAATGCCACTACATGCCACTATTTATGATTCCGAAATACCGTGAATGGTCAATCGTGGTACGCCAAGGTACGTCCCCAATCGATACTTTTCCATAGGGTTAAATTAACGACGTTCCTGAATTCCTTTGGCTTGGGGCATTTCCACTTCCCCAGGATATTCAGGTCAAAGTTACGCCACATGCATGACAATGCATTTTGCCTACTCCAATGAACATATCATGCATATGATATTTCAATATGGCATAATTAAATAGATGTTCAATTATCCAGCACCACCACATCATATATCTCCACATGACATAAACATAGTTCCACATATACCACACAATCAATTCAAAGTCACAACAGTTCAGACCTACAACAATTCAACAATCCACAACGAACCACATCTGCATATTGAAAGTTCATCAAACATGAGCATACAATAGTTCATACACTAACATAGTAAGAACTACTAAATGTGAAGTGCCCTTGCTCACAGTGCTTTCCTTCCAAAGCCACTAACTTCTTTCCGCAATGATCCCGAATCAACTCTGAACTCTTGACGAACCTTAGGCACACAAACAAACAATCATTTAAAGTCAAATCCAACTTTCTAAACCCATTAGTAGGCCACGACGTACACTAACAAATTGGGGGTTTTGCTTTTAAAGTTAATCCTAGGTCCTGCCCACACTCTCTAAGAGTTTACAAGCATAAAACCAAAAGCTCTGAGACTTGAAACATATTTTAGAAAACTCAAATATCATTAAATCATCAAAAGGTTGAAGCTTTAGACAAAAGTCGAACCTTTAAGACTCAAGACAGATTTTAGAAACTTAAACACTTGCTGCTTGAAAAGCTCACACCTTGATTCACCAAAATTGGATCTTTTAACTCATAACCACTCTCAATCATTTTTAACTAGAAAAGCTTCAAAATCCACCTACTAACATCAAACCATTTTTAGTCACTAAAAGCTTAATGCTTTACATTCAGGAAATATAATCTTTTCTTTTAAAACACAAAACCACATACTCAAGGGCTTCCAAACAATTATCTTTTAGCAAAACCAAACTCGAACCACACACCTACACACCACACACCATCGGGCTCTCTTAAAGGAAGAAGGAGCTCACAAAATCTTTTAAGACACACACGAAAGCCCAAATCAACCCCAAAATCACTTTAATCTTTAGCAAAATCCTCCTCAAGCAAATTCCTAACAACTAGCCACTTCTTTTTGATCAAAATAAAACCAAAATCATTTCCAACCTTATTCCGCACAACCACAACAAAAACTAAGATCAAGCTTTGAACAAAACGAAAATCTTCCCCTAACCTCATTAAAACCCACGGCCTTGATGGCCAAGCAATTGGGAAGGATTTTCTTTTTGTTCCAAGCCAAAATCATCCACGACAATTCCAATGGATATAACATAACACATCAATTTCATAATTTCATGACCAATTTCTAATTTCCCCCAAATTGTAAAGTTAGGGTTCATGGAAAAATTGGGAAAATCCAAAATCAATAATGAAAGATGAAATTGCTCATGCTAATCCACAATTTCAACTATCCAATTGCAAGAATATAACACAAATTTGAGATTACCAAAACAAATTTCTACTTTTCCACAAATTTGGAAAAATAGGGTTTATGTAAAGTTAGGGAAAATACAAATTTGTTGGAATTCTTTACAATCAATCATCAATACCACTTCTTTTCAAGGGAATCAATCCAACTAAAAACATTTTCTATCCTTGTTACCCCACACCAACAACAACAAGTAATTAACATGAAAAAGCAATAGAATCTTACCCAACAACATCTAGGGAGCCCCGGTTTCAGCATTGAGAAAGCAAAAAGGAAAAACTTGCTTTGAAGCCTTACTTCACCGCCACCAAGCACTTGAAGAAGGAAAGAAAAGAAAGAATAAGTGACGGAGAGGGAGGGATTATGCTGCTGCATAACAAAAGAAGGAAGGAAAACAAAAAAAAAATGGAACGGGATTGGGTGAGAGGTGCCATGGCTAAGAAGGGAAAAAGGAGAGGAAATGGGACTTGGCTTCCTTCCTTATTCACACCAACACTTGGAATTAGAAAATTGAAACAAAAATGAAGTGAGGGGGAGGAAAGGGGCAGCGATGATGCTTGAAAGGAGAAGGGAGGAAAAACAAAATAACATGGGATTAAGAGGGAGGGGGCCAAAGGCTGGAAGTAAAAAAAAATCAGAGAAGGATTTAGTGGTTCTCCTTTTATTCACCTTTAGACAAATTATGAGGATTAAAAAAAAATATAAAGGAGTGAAAGAAGAGGAGGGGGTCTCGCCTGGTCTAAATAAAAAGGGGAGGTATTAAAATTTATTATAATTCCTCATTTTACTAGGCTAGGATTAATTAGGATGAGGATACAATAATTAGTCACTAAAAGTGTGACACCTACACGTTAAAAAGTTAGATTCTAATATAATCACAAGTCTTAACATCTAATCCCTCTCTTTTCATGATTACCCCTTAATCCTAGAGTCTTGAGTATCCTAAAAATACGGCGCCGAGTAGTCGCGTTAACACTAATTCCTTCGCTGATAAATCGCGAAAATTAATTTACTTAGAAATTAATTTACCGCGTGATAATAAATTATTTATAAATATAAAAATAATTAAAAACACTCAAGCATTCATCAGAATAAGTTACATTTCGATTTAAATTTTAATGCGGGTAAGAATTACCCGGCAATCCAAAATACATCGAATATTCATAAGAATTATTTGACAAATTTTGAACCATGAATTAATATTAAATATTAATTCTTTAATTTAATTTCTTCTTGATTTAATTCATTCACTTTCTTAGTCAACAAACATACGCATTACTGCGTCAAACAGAAAACTTATATAAAGTTTAATTGATGAATTCACATTAAAAGCAGCATACGTCTACGCTGTCGATTAATTTGAATTGGCATCATAAATAATAATTATTTATAATAAATAATTCATTTAAAATTAGTCAAAATAATTCCTTGTACTCTCAGCAAATTATTGAGGTGATCAATCTCTACGACTTACCTTCAAGTATTCAGGATTTTATTGCTAAAACAATTTTTCTTAAAAATTGGGGTGTTACAGCTACTGGTAGCACCGTTACGTAGGAAAGAGGCAAGCAATTAGAAGGTTGCAAAGAGGCTTGATAGAGCTCTTGGAGATTGTGATTGGCGCGCTATATTCCCTAAGGCATATGGGGGGAATCTCATTCGTTCTCATTTCGATCATCGACCTATCCTTCTCAGAGGTACTAGATTCATTCCAGATAGAAAGGCTAGGCGCTTTCACTTTCAGGCTGCCTGGTTAACCCATAAATAGTTTCCTGGTGTCGATCATAATGCTTGGGTGAAAGGAAATCACTAGGTTCCCTCTATCCTGGAACAGGTTTGGTTAGATGCATTGAAATTCAATAAGGATATCTTCTGGAAGAAAGGGACATCGAAAGCCAATTAAGGAATGTCCAAAAGCGCTTGGAGACAGTGGATTCCGCCAGACTGGTCATTTGAGAGGCAAAGCTTCAGAGGGAATACAATGATGTTTTAAAGTAGAGGAGCTTCTTTGGTATAAAATATCTAGAGAGAAGTGCGTGAAACTAGGGAACGTAATAACAAATTTTTCCATACCCAGATGATAGTTAGAAGAATGAGAAATAAAATCTAGGGGATATTCTTGGATAATGATGAGTGGAGTACGGACGCTGAGTGACTCCAGAGAGAGGCTATTACATTCTACAAGAGGTTGTTCCAAGAGGACCCAGTCACCACTCCCCACAACCTCTAGGTAGATTTGTTACCTAACCTATGTGATGCAGGGCGGAAATCTTTGACTGCTCCAGTGTTGAAGGAAGAGGTGCGAGGATCGATTTTCTCTATGAAATCCTTTAAAGCACAAGGACCAGATGGTTTCCAACCTTTGTTCTTCAAGCACTTTTGGGACATTGTTGGTGAAGATCTTTAGCACATGGTGAGGAAGGCTTTCTTTATGGGCCATATTAAGGAATCTCTTGCTGAGACTCTTCTTGTGCTCATTCCCAAAGAGAATTGTTTAACCAGGTTGAAGAACTTTCGGCCGATTAGCTTATGTAATATTGCCTTCAAGGTTGTGACCAAGGTGCTAGTTCATCATCTTCGACCCTACTTGGATCATCTTATTAGTGCTCTCCAGAGTAGTTTCATTCCCAGGAGAGGGACTTCGGATAATGCTATTCTGGCTCAAAATGTAGTTCACTATACGCACCATTCTCAGGCAAATAAAGGTACGATTGGTTTTAAAATTCATCTTGAGAAGGCCTACGATAGAATCAATTGGAATTTTCTAGAACTAACATTACATGAGTTTGTGTAAGAGCTAGCAACTTGGCTATCCTCTGGAATGGGGAAATAACTGAATCCTTCATGCCCTCCAGGGGTCTTTGGCAAGGTGATCCTCTCTCTCTGTGTACGTATTTGTCCTTTGCATTTTAAATATAACAAATAAAACAAACAATATTGGTTATATTTTCTTTATATTTATAGATGGTTTCTCAACTATGCGTTTCAACAAAAAAAAAACATACGATTGAATGATTTATCTGAATTACAATAAGATAAATTCAAAATAAGTAGCACGAAAAAGAGATAATCAATTATCTATGTTGGACAACAAATTAATCCTAGAATAAATTCTGGGTTTTCTCACATATAATATCAAACCTTTAAGAAGGAAAAAATAAAAATACATATTGATTTAGCATTTATTATAATTACACATAAACAATCATGTGAATGGTGGAATACTGTAAATATTTATATTCCAATGGAATAATGAGAATTTTTAAATTTTAATAATATATAAAAAATGAAATACACAAATTATGAATAAAAATATTAAATTTAACATAATATAGTTATGATTTTTAAATTAAATTTTATGATGTAAATAGTAAAATTAATCATTCATGAAAAGGTATAAAATTAAAAGTAACCAAATTTATACTATAAAATAATGATGAATAGTATTTGCAAAAAAAATATTGATGACCTGTACTAATAATTGATATAAATAAAAAATGACAATAGATAAATTATTTAAGGAAATATATCCATAATTTATACTGCAAAATTGTTGTTTAACTTGACATGAGGTAATAGCACTTGCTATAATTAATATAATAACTAAAAAATAAAAAATTGAAACTAAAATTGATTTAGGCAAAATAATTAATGATTTTTTTTGTTGTCACATGACTTAAATATTTTGATTGAATGAAAAAGATCCTGATAAGTGAATTAATTGATTGATATACTTTAATATATTATATTTTAAATTTGAATTTGATTTAATTCAAATTTGATTGAATGGTAAAAGTGCATATATGAGTATTGATTGATTGATATGCCTTAATTAATGAAATATCACAAATTAAAAATAAAAAAAGTATTTTGCATTTTGGCTAGAAAAGATAAACATGGAGCTGACACGTAGCATGAGTCTATGAGAAAAAAGTCCATTTAATATAATATAGTAGATAGATGTTAGGATCCCTGTAGGGTGGGGAAAAAAAATTTCTCAAAGGTATTTTGGGAACGGAGATGAGGATCATACCCCTCGCCCCATGGGGTTCGTATCCCCAATAAAATTACAATAAAACCCTTACAAGATGTCTCTGTCTCTGTCTCTGTCTCTCTCTATATATATATATCATAATATCATAAATAATAAATAATACAATTTGGAATCCTAAAATAGGTTTTGGTTCCACCTGTCGCAAGTATTAGGCAACAAACATCATTTATGATGTCTGATACACAACAATTTCTGACTAAGGAAGTCAAGACAAGTGGAGTCACTAAAGTTTAAATAGAAGAAATCTATCCATCAAGGGATTACAAATATGGAAAACAAAGAAGCTTAATTGAAGATATACTGACATATGGAAATGTCTGATAAAATCACCGTCTGAAAAAGTCTTAGTGGTACAAGCATATTCAAGAATTCTTGTCTATCTGTTGACATAAAGAGAAGTTATCATCCATATATCCGGTACAAGCTTACAAGAAGAAAAGATAAAATCGTCTCTGACCTATTACTCAGAGTAGTGACTGTATTACTGTCTGATAAAAGGAAAGAACAATTGCCTGCCTTCTATTTTTGAAGACCAGAAAGACTTATTAAATGGAAAAGGGCAAAAGGAACTTAAATTCAAATATTGCCAACTGTCAAGGGATAGCCATTGAAGAGCAAAACTACTTTTCCGTACAAAGACAACTTTTTAAAGTGTGTCAGTACGAAAAGCTCTACAAGATAAGCAACATGCATATTTCTCGAAGAAAGAAATCGCAAGTCTCAATGGTAACATTTCAAATTGTCAAAGACTATAAATACTGAAGAACTCAACTGAAGACATGGACGATCGATGACCGTCCAAGAAAATGAAATCAATGGGTTAGTGAATCAGCATAGATGAAGAACAACCAAAGAGTCGAGAAAGTAAATAGGAATAGAAGATGTGTAACACCCCAATTTTCATAGCGCTACTTAACGAACTAAAACCCCAAATACCGAATAATTTATAAGTATAATTCTTTTCTTGCTTTATGAAAACACGAGTAATTTTTTTTTTCTGTTTAAACATCTTTTATAATCTACAAGTTAGAGTATCACAGCATTTCGAAACATGAAGGCCAAATCACAACATAATGAAAATACAACTGAATATATATATATATATATATATAGCTCGGAGGCGATACAAGTTTTATAATGCAAGTACAACTCCAAATACGATGCCAAAATAAAAGTACACCTTGAATAAGAATGACATATCCTTAAGAACACTCATACTTATGGGGTACTTCCGGCAGACATCTACGCAGAGGGCTGCTCCAAAATACAAAAGAGATACAAATGGACTCCAAAATAAATATACAACAGACGCTAAGCCGGTTAACACACCTAACTCAAGCAGACAGAGCGGCAGACCGCTCCCTACGCATAGACTTAAAAAGGCGAGCCTATCTGCACAGGACATCAAGGAGCGGAAAGTACCACACAACTCGCACCTCTGTGACTCTAAATCGTACTCCTCAGAGGGATCCTCCTCCTCTTCCTCATCCTCATCACCGCATCCACCATCTCATCGTCTGCTACTGGCATAATGTCATCATCTTCATTGCCAGTAGAGTCGACGACAGGGATAATGGAAGATACATTCTCAGCATTGTCCTCCTAGTCAGATGAATCTATGATCCAACCTCTGGATCCGTACTCCACTGTACCACAGTGAGGGAAAACAGATGGTTCCACCGAGGGAGTAGGCTTGGGGACAGGAATAGGAGAAACAGGAGTATACTCTACAGGAGACGCAGGTTCCACAAGGGAAACTGGCGAGTCCACAACTGCGTGAGAAGTGGATGCGCCAACACCCATCTCCCTGGACCACACGCTCCTTGTAACACCCCGTTTCTGAAGCGCTACTGTGCAACCCAATCTAATGCTGAAAACATTTGATGCTCATATGCTTTCAGTTACAGAGTACTCTTATGTATTTCGCAATGGAAAAATAAGAGTAAATTTTTTTTTCTTCTCTTTGAAACCCTTTTCAAAATTGAGACATAAAGAGTACCATAATTTTCTAAATAATGCAAAATTAGTTTTTGCAAATATCAGAGTATAATGCATCACAATCAATACTTCACATAACATAAAACATAACATAATCGTTTTGCACTGAGGTGAGGTTTTCTGGATAGAGTAATTACAAAACAACAAAGACAAAACCCTAAGCTAAGCTGGCCAACGACAGTAACTCTTACTGAGAAACAGTTCAGCAAGATCAAAACATGAAACATTCAGAGGAATCTTCCTCCACTGGCTCGATCTTCAATGCTCCTGGAAAGACAAAACTGCAGCAGCTATGGAGCTCCATCTGGAAGTGACATTGATCAATGCATTTTAATGCATCTTTTATAGCTTTGCACTTGGTGTTCTTAATTGTGTATTTTGCCCAACAACTACTTTTTAACATGGTTTTATATCTTTGGGTCTTGATTGGGCTTTAGTGGAATTATTTGCTAATTTTCGGATTTTGTTACATCCTGACCCATGTCACTTCTACATGCCATAACTTGGGCTATACTTATCCGATTTCAGTGCTCTTTGTGGCGTTGGAAAGCTAAGAAGCAGAGCTACAATTCTTATGTTGGCACCGAAGCCCAGTTCTGCCGTTTTGAAGGTAGAAAATCTACTTTACTGATGCTGGCGAGTTGCACTACGGGTTTTGGACCATTCACTCATGTAATTAGTTGTTATTGGGCTAATTAAACCCTTTTGGGCCCTTCTCTTTGGTCATAAACTTCAGGTTACCTAGGTTAACCTAAGGAGACATTATAAATAGGATTTTTAGAGTCTTAGGATTTACCCTTTTGATTACTTTTGAATATTTTGCCGTTTTTGAGTTTTAGCAATATATTCTCCTTCTCCCCTTCTTAATTTCGTTTTTGTCAAATCCTTCTATGGAAGGCTAAGACCTTAGATTAATTCACTGGTTAGGGAGTTTTTATAAGGATCTTGAGGTTTGATTATTATTATTAATTTCGATTTTTGTGTTTCTATTTCTTTTCCTTTTGATTTTTCATCTCTTTGATTTCTGTTTGCAAATTCGTTTTGGGTATTGATGCTTAATCATATCAACTTCGTTTTTGCTCTCTGATTTGAGATTATTTGAATTAAATTGAACGCTTGCTTTAGTTTATTTCGAATAGAGATTATTAGGATCTATAACGCTTAGTTGTAGGTTTGATTGAATTCGGTTATTAGATTAATTGTGTTCTTGTGACGCTTATTCCTTGTTCATGATTAATTGAATTCTGTGATGCTTAATCCAGTAGGAATTCTTATAGAATTAATTGACGCTTAATTGGTTAATTTTATGGTCAAACAAGAATAGAATCACGAAATAGAATAATCATTTGAAACCCGTGATAGATCCAAGTATTAATTACCATGAACCAATGGATTAGTCGTTTTTATATATTGATATTTGCATCTTTTATAACCTGTTTCTTGAATCAAAATCCCCACAATTTTATTTCTTTGTAAGTTCATGTTATTGGTTATTGTTAATTAGAGATCTCTGTGAGACGACCAAGGTTAACTACCTTGTTACTACATTCTTATTTTATTTATTTTGACCCGTGCACGACAGCGGATCAAATTGGCGCCGTTGGCGGGGATCTCTGATCAATAGTTGTCAATTCAAGGACCCTACTAACGTCTCTAACAATTGGTTTTGTGTTTTTGGTTGTGTTTCAGGTCTTAACATTGAATTTGGCATTGATTAGTAAAAAAATCGGTTGTCGATCAACTTGCTCGGATTGCTCCAAAATTTGGCCAGAAAATCCGGAAAAAATCAAGGATCCAAAGTCCCATATCAGAGACTAATATAGGGAGTAGAGGCTAAAAATCCGAAATTCCATCGTTTAGACCACTTTTTTATTTTTTTATTTTCTCGTTTTTTCAAAAAAATCCAAAAAAATTAGCGTAATCTTTATTTGATTTTTAGAGATTTTTTGTGCTGTTTTGAGATTTTTTAGATTTTATTTGATAGGGTTTCTCGATTTCTTTAGTGTTTTAGCTATTAGGACATCGTTGGTATTTTCTGATTTGTTAGTTTATGATGCATGACTAGTAATAACATAGGTAGTGATCATATAGGTGATAATGATAGTGATAATTATAGCTTATTTAGCCATACTCTCTTTGATTCTAATTTTGATTCTGATTTTGATTCTGATACAATGGCTGCTAGAACATTAAGGGAACTTGTTGCACCTGATGTCACTTATAATGATTTATCCATTGAATACCCTGATGTTGAGGTGCCTTTTGAGCTTAAATCTAGCTTAATACATTTGCTTCCTAAGTTTCATGGTCTTGCATGTGAAGATCCCCACAAACATCTTAAGGAGTTCCATATTGTATGCTCCACCATGAAACCTCAAGGTGTCCCAGAAGACCACATCAAGCTGAGGGCTTTCCCATTCTCATTGCAAGACACTGCCAAGGACTGGTTGTACTACCTTCAACCAGGTTCTGTGACAAGCTGGAATGAATTGAAGAAGTTGTTTCTGGAGAAATTCTTCCCTGCCTCTAGAGCTGCTTCAATCAGAAAGGAAATATGTGGCATCAGGCAGATTGCGAATGAATCTTTACATGAATACTGGGAGAGATTCAAAAAGTTGTGTGCAAGCTGCCCTCACCATCAGATTTCTAAACAGCTGCTCATCTAGTATTTTTATGAAGGCTTGCTGCCTATGGACCGAAACATCATGGATGCTGCCAGCGGAGGAGCACTTGTGGATAAAACCCCAGCAGATGCAAGAAGCTTGATTGAGAACATGTCCATTAATTCTTAGCAGTTCACTACCAGAAACAATTCAGTGGTGCTGACAAAAGGAGTCAATGAGATACAGGCTGCTGAACACAAGTACTTAGAGACCAGGCTTGATAAACTTGTTTCATTGGTGGAAAAGTTAGCTGTAACTAAAACTCAGGCAGCGAGAGTTTGTGATATTTGCACCTCTGCAGAGCACCCTACAGATGCATGTCCTACATTGTAGGAGAGTGACAATGCTAATACTCCTCAGGCCTATGCAACAAATATATTCAATGACAGGCCTCAACCCAACTATGATCTGTCTTCCAACAGGTTCAACCCCAATTGGAGAAACCATCCAAACCTGAGATGGGGAGATGCCTCTACACCGCAGCCCAGGCCGCAACCTGCCCCACTGCTAGCCCAACAGAAAACTGAACCTTCATTGGAAGACCTTGTTAAGCAAATGGCAGTCCAAAATCTCCAATTTCAGCAGAGAACAGATTCAACCATTCAGAATTTAGAGACAAAAATTGGACAGCTAACAACTTCCATTAATCAGATGCGATCTCGGGGTCGGGCAATTTGCACCTTTCAACGATAGTGAATCCAAAAGTCGGTGCAAATGTCGATTGCAATCGCTCTCGGATCTGGAAAAAGGCTGACACTCGGAACCTCCTCCAGTGAAAATGCAAGTGGCGGCGGCAGAAAAAGATAAGCCACCTACGCACCTACCTCTGGCGATGATGATGTTGCCTGACCTATACCACTTCCCTTTCCCAAAGAATTTGTGATAACTAAGAAGATGGATGAAGCGGAGACAAAGATAAGGAAATCTTGGACACATTTAGGAATGTTGAAGTTAATATACCTCTCAGTGAAGCGATTAAGCGATTCCAAGATATGCTAAGTTCCTCAAAGTGTGCACACACAAAAGGAGGAGAGAAGGTGAAGGGAAATGAAAAGGTCAACATGAGTCGCAATGTTTACGCACTCATACAACCCATGATGCCCCAAAAGTGCAAGGATCCGAGAATTTTTACTATTCCATGTACCATAGGCGAGTAAATTTGAAAATGCCATCTTTGGATTTAGGTGCTTCCATTAATGTGATGCCTACATCTATTTTTAACTCTACGGCTCTTGGACCTTTGCGAGAATACAAGTGTTGTTATTCGGTTGGCAAGCAGAGCAATGCTCACCCTCTTTGGACTTGTGGAGGGCGTACTTGTTAAGGTTAATGACTTGATTTTCTGCAGATTTTTACATTACGGACATGGAGGGAGAGACACAATCCAGCGGGGCACCTATCATCCTAAATGGACCATTCCTAAGAACAGCAAAAACCAAGATTGATGTCCATGCTGGAACACTCTCCATGGAATTTGGGGATATCATAGTTAAATTTAACATCTTTAATGCTACTATGAAGCATCCCATGGAAGAGCCTTCTCTTTTTCAAATAGAAGTACTTGCTGACTTAGTTGAAGATACTCATTCTGATGTTACAAATTGCATGGTTGTGCCTGTTAATGTTACAAATGATGTTGCTACACTGCAAGCTTCTGATGTAACTCCATCCACCAAGATACTTCCCTCCATTGAGCAGAAGAAGGATGTTGTGAAGAAGAAAATGAAACATTTCCATGTGTTCCATTATCGCCTTAAAATCATGGTGGGTAAGCTTCGATCCAAGTGGATTGACCCTTTTGTTGCAACTAGCACTTTTCCTTATGATGCAAAGGGAATAAAAAGTGAAGCCACCAGTAAAGTCTTCAAAGACAATGGACACTCCCTCAAGCTTTACCATGAGAGCCCCGCACTGGAAGAGGAGACTGTAGAAGAGCTTCACCTGAAAAAGCCATCTTGAAGAGGGAGTTTTCTTTCCTTACTCCTTACTCTTATTTTATACTTGTTGCTTACATTGAGGACAATGTGTGATTTAAGTGTGGGGGGGATCTTTTAGCGTAGTTTTGTTTTTGTTTTTTTTTGTTTTGAGCTTTTTGTTATTATAAAAAAAAAGTTGCATGCATTTTCATTAGATTTCTTGGTTTATATGAGTAGGGAGTGATTTCACTATTCTAGGACTATAGGTCTTGTGGTATGATATGGATGACTTCCTTGCATTCTTAGTGTGATAAGTTGGATTGGAATATTAAATTGTGCATCTTTTGTGATAGATCATTTTCCTTGGTGAGGTTTGGGCCTTATAATGGATGGAATACATTTTCCCATTCTCTTTCTTTCTTGTGTGATGTTACTCATGATTGTTGGTTACTCTAGAACTTGACTTGACTCTTGTTGAAACTCTTGTTCACATGCATGCATTGAAATGATCTAGGCAATTTTTGTTCTTTTTAGCAACTAGCCAAATAAGCCTACCTTGCAATTATCCCTTTGTTTAGCCCCTTTGAGCCTATTTATTCCATTCTTTGTTATATAGCTCATTACAAGCCTAAAAGTGAAAAACCATGAAATGACCCAATCTTAGGGGATAAAGGAGCTTTGCTTTGAAAAAAATACGATAATAAATATTGCATAAGTGTGGGGGTGCTAAAAATGTGGTTGTGTTAGAATATCTAATGTTGTGCTCTATTGGAAATTTAGCAAGTGAAAAAAAAACAGAAAAAAAATAAAAAAATAGTGGAGCACAACTTTTGGTAAAAAAGAAGAGAAAAAGAAGAAAAGTGTGAAAGTAAAAAATTGATTGAAATTTGGTTGAATTGCCCCACATGATTATTTGGCAATTGTTTTCCATTGCTCCTCTATCCTCTTTGATTTAATAGCCTAGTTACTATTTCAATTATCCCACCTTGACCTTGGCCCCATTATAACCTTAATAAAGACCTTTTGATCTTTGTGTGCATGTGTTTCAAGTGTGGATGTTAGAGTCTTGTCAAGCCTATGGTAGTGCTAGCTTTCATGATGTGCTTTGAGTGTAAACACTAGCTTAGACACTTGAGAGTTTGAGAGAAATTTTTTCTTGTGAGGATTCTATCACTTTTGATGCACCCTTTGGTTATTCTATCCTCTTGTTTGCTTTGAAGGTAATAAGATGTTATTCATGATTGCCATGAGTCCTTGAAACCTTGAATGAGCATTTTGCTTGCCACTTTGCATTCTTGGGATTCATTGAAAATGCATCTTTGCTTTGTTTTGTGTAACACCTGAGGACGAGATCGACATCGTACAAGGACGACCTATCTTTTGAAGCGTCACCAGCAAGGATCGTTGATCGGAAAGCCAAACAGTTGCGGAACAAAGAGATCCAACTTGTCAAGGTTGTGTGGGATCAGAAGACGGGAGATGCGACTTGGGAGCTGGAGGAGAAGATGAAGATTGATTACCTGAACTTTTAAGGTAAGAACCTTATTTGCAATTTCGAGGCGAAATTTTTTAGAGGAGAGATTGTAACACCTGAGGGCGAGATCGACATCGTATTAGGGCGGCGTATCGAGACCTCGACCAAGACCTTGTGTCGAGATCCGTGACTAGATCGTTTGCGAGATCATTTGTCGGTGATGAGCACGCGTGCACTAGGTGAGGAGGTCGGGTGTCGAGTTGATGAAGTCGCGTCTGGCGATGAGGGCGCAAGTCGGTGAGAGACGCGTTCACGAACTCGTGTTAGAACCTTATGCGTTTGCACGAACACCGCTTGTCGACATCGTGTCGAGATGACACCTCGTATTATTTCGAGCGTTACTCAGCGTTATTATTATTTTATTGTTTGTAATTATTACATTGTCGACTTGGGTTGGCCAAGCGAGTAGAGGTAATCATGAGGAGCGAGTTAACGGGTAGATGATTGATGGGATTGGCATCTTATAGCTGGAGTTACGTTTATACCCCTTCTACTTGGTGTATACCACGGCCGTTTCACTCATTTCTCTTTTCTTCTTTCTTCTTCCTTCCTTACGCTCTGTGTTTCGTTGTTTTCTTTAAAAATCTTCATCAGCGAAACCGTGAGTTCAGCGGATTCTGCCTGACTTTCTTCATCAATTTTGTTCATCATCAACTTCTCGACCCATATCTTGTCTGATCGAACATCATTGAGGTATGAAGAACAGATTTTCTTTCATTTGTGCTACTGTTTAGCGCTAATTCTTCTTCCATTTTTAACCAGTTTTATGCTTCCAAATCATATCAAATTGATGGGTTTTCTTATTCACGATATTACCTATCTTTTTAACCGATTAATTGGGCTTGTAAAACAAATTTTTTCCTCTGTTTTTCTGCAATCGGCAGTGCCCAGAAAACCTCCATTTTTGGTTCGTTCGATTTCTGGTTTTCATTCGTTGTTTCTGATTATTGTGGTTGTCGATCTATCTGTTGAAGCATCAGATAACTTTCATGAAATTTTGATCGAAATCCCTAACTTTGTGTTAGAGGAAAAATATATTTCAGTTCTTGAGTTTCATATTTTTACGGGTTGTGGTTGAGTTTGGGGAAGAGAGCTAGATGTATTAGAACCATAGATCGATCGAGTTGTGTTTGTTTTAGGAAGTCTGTTTCCGAGATCGTGTGAATTCGAATCGAGGTGTCTGAGCGAATCAGGGCGGAAGCAGAATCGAGCGAGGGTATGCGTGTCGGGTCGAGAAGCGTACGTGTCGAGCTCTTTGAAGACAACCTTGTCGAGGTCGTTGTCGAGCTCATTTGGAGACAGCTGTGTCGAGGTCGTTGTCGAGCAGCATTAACTTGGAGTTCGGTAAGGGCGCTTCACATTTATATTTGTTATAGTATGTAAGGGCATTTCAAATTCTACGTGGTTATGTTATTGTGTATGGATTTCCTGATTTGTGTCGAGCTTGAAATGTTGTGATATTGAGTTTTGCATGTATTTAATATGTGATTGAATATATGTCGTGAATTGTGTATTGCATGTTGAATTGCGTTTCTTCATGTCGAGCTTGCTCTTTTATTTGACATGCGGTTGAATATCTTGTGTTTAACTCTTTGAATATCGTATCTGGCGGTGTTCATCAGTGGCGAACTAGGTGAGTCGTATGGCGTTTTTGGCCGTGACCAGGATAAGCGAGGGTGCTAGGTCCCCTTTTTGTTTACGGAGATTGACTAGACGTCGCCACGCTACGGGACTGAGTTAGTATCCTAGGGAGGCGAGGATCCCGAGGCCGACTGGACTTTCCGACATCTGATGCAGCGTGTGCATTAGGAAAAATTGTCAGTCGAGAAAATGGATTTGTGAGTTGTGTCGAGTTTAGAGTGAGATGGTCGAGTCACGTCGGTGAATGTTATACTTTCTTTGTTTGCTTATATTTTTATGTCGAGCTTATCTTAAATTGTTGAGAAGTTGACCACTTTCCGTGGTGCCTTCAATCCATGGCGGTTACCCAGGCGATGTCGAGGCGCGAGTAACTCGGCGATGAAGCGATCTTAGGAGGAGCTCGGCGAGGACCCGAGTGGCGACCTCTATCTGTCGTGATTGTTGATTTGTTGGATGTTTGTTTTTACGAGGAATTTGTTCTTGTATTTCTTTTGTGTTCGAGGTCGTGACCGGTTTGGGCGGTGTTGTGTTGTTGCTCTGAGGGTAGGCTGGTGGTCTTACTTTTGGAGCGACCCTGCGTGGGAGTCTGCCGGAAGTACCCCCAGGGTATGATTACTCTTTTGAAGTCGTCGTACCTTAGGTGTATTTTCTTTGCACATTTGCTACTCTGTATTTGTATACATTATTATTCGAGTGATATATATATGTGTATGTTATGCATGTATGTTTTATTTGAATTTAAGTCTTGTGTCTTAGTTGCACCATGTTTCGAAAAGCTGTAATTACTCTGATGTGCACGAGTTGGTTTTATAAAAAAAAAAATATATCGCATTTTTTTTTTAAAGGCACAAGAGTTTTGTTTTTAAAACACATCTCATATAGGTTTATGTTTGAGCTTGGTGTGTTGAGCTCGGTAACTCGAGCTCGGTATATTGGGCTCGGCAGCGGTCAGGAAGCGAGTCGTTACCTTTGTTAGTATCGAGCGATTCGGTTACGTAGAAATGTGCATAGAAAATTTGGGTGTCAGCGTGTCGGGTTGTGTGTTGGGTACCTAGTTGTATTGTGTTGATTCTTTGTTTGATTAAGTGAAGCACTTATTGCTTGAGAAATTGTTTGAGCTGTTTCTTGATTGAAGCGGTGTGTTTTAACACATCCTTGTGTGAGATTAGCGGGGTTTTGAACTTTGTGGAATCTAATGCCACCTCGTAGGAATCGACATCTGCAGCGAGGCGTCGACATGGAGCGAGGCTATTCAAGCTATGGCCAGAGATGGCGGCAGCCATGGCTCAACAATCATTCTTTGCGACTCAGCAGGCTAACGCGATGGCTCAGCAGACGGCGGCGTTAACTTCAAGAACTTGCGACAGCGAAGCGAGCGTAATCTTTGAAGCGAGAGGATTGGCGCGACCGGAAGCATGATCCACGAAGTTCTACGGTGAGCCAAATCGGATAAAGGCGATCTTTGGATGCAAGAGATCGAGAAGATCTTTGAGGCACTTCATTGCGGGACAGCGTGAAGGTCGACTATGCCACCTACTTCTTTGCTAGGAGGCCTTGAGTATTGGTGGAGAGAGTGAAACAAGCGTTTATAGCGAACATCGCGAGATGACACGGGAGCTTTTCGTGAAAGGTTCTTGGACAAGTACTTCCGGATCTTTGCAGCGAGAAGGGCGGGAATTTCTTCAAGCTGCAAGGCAACTTCGGCGATGTCCGAGTATGCGGCCAAGTTCGAATCGTTGGCGAGGTATTTCATCCATTTCGTGGCCGAGTTGACCAGAGATGGTTGAGTGAGAGATTTCAGCGGGGATTGAGATTCGACATTGAAGTCGATGTAGTGTCGTTGAGGATCGAAATCTCAGTGATTGATCGATGTGTCGAGGTAGAAGGAGTAAGGAGTCACTGAAGAAGATTATTGTGGGCGGGCCGGTGAGACCCGAGTGCGAGGCGAGATTTGCCTGAAAGAAACCACGCGAAGAGACCTTCTGGCCAGGCCTCGGGGAGCGACAACGAGGGGGCGATGTCGTCAGATGACCCAATCTGAGAGTGGAGGTCGATCCGATCGAGGTGATTTGCTACCGATGTGGAAAGCGGGACATTACGCGATAGCGTACTCGGAGGAGGAGGTGTGTTTCAATTGCAAGAAGCCAGGGCATTTTGCTAAGGATTGTCCTACACCTAAAGCTGAGCAAGCGATGCTTGCGGCAAGGCCAAAGGAAAGCGTCAAGTGGCTAAAGGCGAGTTTTACGCATGAGTGGCGAGAAGCGGTCGGTGATGATCTTATCCAAGGTGAATGTGAGATCGAGGGTAAATCCTTATCCGTTCTTTTTGATTCGGGTGCAACCCATTCCTTCATTTCTTCCGATTGTGTGAACCTTTTGAACTTACTGGCGCTTTACCGTTTAAATTAGTAGTTACAACCCGGGCTAAAACCTTAGTCACAAACCTTTGCATGTCTTAATTGTGTAGTGATTATTGAGTAGAAAGTTTGTGGTCAATTTGGTTTGTTTGCCTCTTAAGGGTTTAGATGTTATCCTCGGGATGGATTGGTTGTCACACCACCATGTCCTTTTGGGTGTGCCGTAAAGCGTAATTTTCGGACCTTGGAGTCTCGATTATCTTTACGCGAGCGTATTGGAGTTTCTTTGAAAGAAGGAACTAGGGAATACATGTATCTAGCTAGTTCGGAAGTTTTCCAGCGGTCGGCGTGAAGAATGTTCGGTGGTGTGTGATTTTGAGGGCGTTTTCGAAGGCGTGCCAGGATTACCACCCGATGCGAAGGTCGAGTTCTCCATCGACTGATTCGAGAAACAGGCCGAATTTCCAAAGCGCCGTCTGAGGATGTCTCTGCCGAGATGAAAGAGTGAAGTCCCGGATCGAACACTTGGAGTCGAAGCGATTCATACGACCGGCGTGTCACCGTGGGGAGCTCGGTGTTATTGGTTAAGAAGAAGGATGGGCGATCAAGGCGTGCGTGGACTATCGCGAGCTCAACAAGGTTACTGTGAAGAAGCGGTTATCCGTTACCGCGTATTGGCGACTTGATGGACCAACCGTGGGCGGCGATCTTTTCAAGATAGACTTGAAGTCGGGCTACCATCAGTTCGGCGTGAAGGAGGAAGATGTTGCCAAAGCGACTTCCAGGACTAGATCACGGTCACTCTGAGTACTTGGTGATGCCGTTTGGAGTAGCGAATCGCCCGGTGTGTTTATGGACTACATGAGCAGGATTTTCCATTCGTTTTTGGATCGATTCGTTGTAGTGTTCATCGGCGACATATTGATTTACTCGAGGCAGGAAGAGCACCTTGAACACCTATGTCGATCTGCGATATTACGAGATAAGCGACTCTATGCCAATCTGTCGAAGTGTGAATTTTGGCTTGAAGAGGTGAATTTTCTTGGTCACGTGATTTCCAGGAGAAGGGATAGTGTGGATCCAACTAAGATTGAAGCGGTGATAGCGTGGGAGCAGTAGAAGGCGATTCTGAGATCGGGAGTTTTGTCGAAGCGAGGTTATTCTGAAGATTCATTGAAGGTTTCGAAGATTGTCGCGCCTCTTACGATTGGCGAGGAAGGATCAACCTTTTGCTTGGGCCAGGAGTGTGAAGCGATTTTCAACGGTGAAGGAGCTTTTGGCGGCAGCGCTGTCTTTGATTTTGCCTCGGCAGAAGAGCCTTTCGAGGTGTATTGTGATGCGTCACACCAGGGATTGGGATGCGTCTTGATGCAACATCGGAAGGTGGTCGCGTATGCTTCAAGGCGACTCAAGATTCATGAGAGGAACTATCCTACTCACGACTTGGAGCTAGCGGCGATAGTTTTTCTTGCGCTGAAGATATGGAGGCACTACCTTTATGGGAGCACTCTTCTGTTTTCGGCGATCACAAGACTTGAAGTACTGTTCGACCGGAAGGAGCTCAACATGCGTCAGCGTAGATGGGCGAGAATTTCTCAAGGACTACGACTTTACGTTGGAATACCATCCGGTAAGGCTAGCGTAGTAGCGGTCGTTGGCGGGAAAGCGTTTTAACCTCGGTGATGATGATCGAGAGTTGGAGATGCTCGAAGTTCGAGATTTGAAGTTGAGTGTCGAAGTTTCACGGGAAGGCGAGATTTGGTATGCTTACCATTTCTAACAGTTGTTGGGCGAGATCCGAGACCCGGCCAAGTTCATGACGAGCTGAAGGATTGATTGATAAGCGCCAAGGAAAGGCGAAATTTCAGGTCGGGGCGGACGACATCTTGAGGTGCAATGGCCGAGTGTGCGTACCTAACGTATCAGTGAGGAAGTTGATTCTCGGCGAAGCGCATAAGAGCAACTTTAGTATTCATCCGGAGTTCTGAAGATGTATCAAGACTTGAAGAAGCATTTTTGGTGGTCGGAATGAAGAAGCAAGTGGCCGAAATGCGTAGCTTCATGTTTGGCGTGTCGAAGCGAAGGTGGAGCACCAGCGACTGCGGGAATGCTACTGATAAACAGCGTACCGGTATGGAAATGGGGCGATATTTCCATGGACCGTTGTAGGTTTGCGAAGGCGAGAAGAAGAATGATTCGATTTGGGTGATCGTCGACCGATTGACCGAATCTGCTCATTCTTGCGGTGGTCGACATACAGCGTGGAAAAGCGGCCGAGATCTACATCGCGGAGATAGTGCGACTTCATGGAATACCTCTTGATGCGTGTCGGACCGAGATCAAGTTCACGTCTCATTTTGGAGGAATTGCAAGGAAGCGATGGGAGCGAGCTCGAGCTTAGCTCGGCGTATCATCCCGCAGGTGACGGACAGGCCGGAAACGATCCAATCGGCTTGAAGATTTGTTGCGAGCTTATGCGTTAGATCAAGGAAGTTGGGGCGGACGTCTTACCATTGGTGGAGTTCACACATACAACAGCGGTTTCCATCTGCAGTATTGGGATGGCACCTTTTGAAGCGTATGGGCCGGAAATGTCGACGCCTCTTTGTTGGTACCAGGGCGGCGAGCGTCGTAGGACCGGATATGATCCGGCGGACTACCGAGAAGATCCGTTTGATCGAGAGATCGGATCACGAACATCTCAAAGTCGACAGAAGAGTTATGCGGATCAACGGCGTCGACCACTCGAGTTCGAGGAAGGAGAACATGTATTTCTTAGAGTCACCCCACTCTTTGGAGTTGGTCGGCGATCAAATCCAAGAAACTTACCCTAAATTCATTGGACCTTACAGATTCTTCGTCGTATTGGTCGGTGGCATATCGGTGCATTGCCACCATTCTTGTCGAATATCCACGGCGTCTTTCACGTCTCACAATTGCGGAGTATGTTTGAGCCATACTCATGTCATCGAACCGGATGTGATTCAAGCGAAGGGCGACCTATCTTTTGAAGCGTCACCGGCAAGGATCGTTGATCGGAAAGCCAAGCGATTCTTGAACAAAGAGATCCAACTTGTCAAGGTTGTGTGGGATCGAGAAGGCGGAGATGCGACTTGGGAGCTGGAGGAGAAGATGAAGATTCGATTACCTGAACTTTTACGAGGTAAGAACCTTATTTGCAATTTCGAGGGCGAAATTTTTTTAGAGGAGAGATTGTAACACCTGAGGGCGAGATCGACATCGTATTAGGACGGCGTATCGAGACCTCGACCAAGACCTTGTGTCGAGATCCGTGACTAGATCGTTTGAGATCATTTGTCGGTGATGAGAGCACGCGTGCACTAGGCTGAGGTGAGGAGGTCGGGTGTCGAGTTGATGAAGTCGCGTCTGGGTGATGAGGGCAAGTCGAGTGAGAGACCGCGTTCACGAACTCGTGTTAGAACCTTGTACGTTTGCACGAACACCCTTGTCGACATCGTGTCGAGATGACACCTCGTATTATTTCGAACGTTACTCAGCGTTAGTATTATTTTATTGTTTGTGATTGTTACTGTGTCGGCTTGTCGTTGGCCAAGCGAGTAGAGGCTAATCCTGAGAGGAACGAGTTAACGGGTAGATGATTGATGGGATTGGCATCTTATAGCTCGAGTTCCGTTTATACCCCTTCTCGCCAGCTGTATACCACGCCCGTTTCACTCATTTCTCTTTTCTTCTTTCTTCTTCCTTCATACGCTCTGTGTTTCGTTGTTTTCTTTAAAAATCTTCATCGACGAAACCGTGAGTTCCAAATGAGATCTGCACAAGCTTTCTTCATCAATTTTGTTCATCATCAACTTCTCGACCCATATCTTATGCGATCGAACATCAGATTGAGGTATGAAGAACAGATTTTCTTTCATTTGTGCTCTTGTTTAGCGCTAAATCTTCTTCCATTTTTAACCGATTTATGCTTCCAAATCATATCAAATTGATGGGTTTTCTTATTCACGATATTACCTATCTTTTAACCGATTAATTGGGCTTGTAAAACAAATTTTTCCTCTGTTTTTATGATCGGCGGTGCCAGAAAACCTCCATTTTTGGTTCGTTCGATTTCGGGCTTTTCATTCGTTGGTTCTTATTATTGTGGTTGGCGATCTATCTGTTGAAGCATGAGATAACTCTTTCATGAATTTTCATCGAAATCCACAACTTTGTGTTAGAGGAAAAATATCTTTCGGTTCTTGAGTTTTATATTTTTAAGGTTGTGGTTGAGTTTGGGAAGAGAGAGCTAGATGTATTAGAACCATAGATCGATCGAGTTGTGTTTGTTTTAGGAAGTCTGTTTCCGAGATCGTGTGAATTCGAATCGAGGTGTACGAGCGAATCCAAGGGCGGAAGCGCAGAATCCGAGAACAGGATCGTGCGTGTCGAGGTCGACCGAGAAGCGTCGTGTCGAGCTCTTTGAAGACAACCTTGTCGAGGTGGATTGTCGAAGCTCATTTGGAGACACAGGTCGAGGTCGTTGTCGGCGGCAAAGATTAACTCGAGTTCTGAGGCGCTTCAGATTTATATTTGTTATAGTATGTAAGGGCATTTGAAATTCTACGTGGTTATGGTATTGTGTATGGGGTTTCTGTTTTGTGTCGGGGTTGGAATGGTGGGGTATTGAGTTTTGCATGTATTTAATATGTGATTGAATATATGTCGTGAATTGTGTATTGCATGTTGAATTGCGTTTCTTCATGTCGAGCTTGCTCTTTTATTTGACATGCGGTTGAATATCTTGTGTTTAACTCTTTGAATATCGTATCACGTGGTGTTCATCGAGTGGCGAACTAGGTGAGTCGTATGGCGTTTTTGAGCCGTGACCGGATAAGCGAGGTGCTAGGTCCCCTTTTTGTTTACGGAGATTGACTGACGTCGCCACGCTCACGGGACTGAGTTAGCCCTAGGGAGGCGAGGATCCCAAGGCTTCGGCTGGACTTTCCGACATACCGATGCAGCGTGTGCATTAGGAAAAATTGTCGAGTCGAGAAAATGGATTTGTGAGTTGTGTCGAGTTTAGAGTGAGATGGTCGAGTCACGTCGGTGAATGTTATACTTTCTTTGTTTGCTTATATTTTTATGTCGAGCTTATCTTAAATTGTTGAGAAGTTGACCGCTTTCCGTGGTGCCTTCAATCCATGGCGGTTACCCGAGGCGATGTCGAGCGCGCAGTAACTCGGCGATGAAGCGATGCTTAGGAGGAGCTCGGCGAGGACGAGTGGCGACCTCTATCTGTCGTGATTGTTGATTTGTTGGATGTTTGTTTTTACGAGGACTGTTCTTGTATTTCTTTTGTGTTGAGGTCGTGACCAGTTTGGGCGGTGTTGTGTTGTTGCTCTGAGGGTAGTGGTGGTCTTACTTTTGGAGCGACCCTGCGTGGGAGTCTAGGAAGTACCCCAGGTATGATTACTCTTTTGAAGTCGTCGTACCTTAGGTGTATTTTCTTTGCACATTTGCTACTCTGTATTTGTATACATTATTATTTCGAGTGATATATATATGTGTATGTTATGCATGTATGTTTTATTTGAATTTAAGTCTTGTGTCTTAGTTGCACCATGTTTGAAAGTGTAATTACTCGATGTGCTCGAGTTGGTTTTATAAAAAAAAAAAAATATATCGCATTTTTTTTTAAAGGCACAAGAGTTTTGGTTTTAAAACACATCTCATATAGGTTTATGTTTGAGCTTGGGGTGTGGAGCTCGGTAACTCGAGCTCGGTATATTGAGCTTCGATGGCGGTCAGGAAGCGGTCGTTACCTTTGTTGATATCGAGCTTGATTCGGTTCGGCCAGGCATAGGAATTTGGGTGATGTGTGTCGGGTTGTGTGTTGGGTACCTAGTTGTATTGTGTTGATTCTTTGTTTGATTAAGTGAAGCACTTATTGCTTGAGAAATTGTTTGAGCTGTTTCTTGATTGAAGCGGTGTGTTTTAACACATCCTTGTGTGAGATTACAGCGGGGTTTTGAACTTTGTGGAATCTAATGCCACCTCGTAGGAATCGACATCTGCAACCGAAACGTCGACATGGAGCAGGCTATTCAAGCTATGGCCGAGATGGCGGCGACCATGGCTCAACAATCACCGCTGACTCAGCGAGGCTAACGCGATGGCTCAGCAGACGGCGGCGTTAACTCGGCGAACTGCGACAAAGACAGCGGCGAGCGTAATCTTTGGCGAGAGGATTGGCCGACTTCGAAGCATGATCCACCGAAGTTCTACGGTGAGCCAAATCCGGATAAAGTCGATCTTTGGATGCAAGAGATCGAGAAGATCTTTGAGGCACTTCATTGCGGGACAACGTGAAGGTCGACTATGCCACCTACTTTGCTAGAGAGCGCTTGAGTATTGGTGGAGAGGAGTGAAACAAGCGTTTATAGCGAACATCGCGAGATGACACAGGAGCTTTTTAGTGAAAGGTTCTTGGACAAGTACTTCGGATCTTGCACGAGCCGAGAAGGAGCGAGAATTTCTTCAAGCTATGCGGCAACTTCGGCGATGTCAAGTATGCGGCCAAGTTCGAATCGTTGGCGAGGTATTTGATCCATTTCGTGGCCAGAGTTGACGAGAGATGGTTGAGTGAGAGATTTCAGCGGGGATTGAGATTCGACATTCGAAGTCGATGGTGTCGTTGAGGATCGAAATCTCCAAGAGCCGATTGATCGATGTGTCGAGGTAGAAGGAGTAAGAGTCACAAGAAGAAGATTATTGTGGGCGGGCCGGTGAGACCCAGTGCGGGCGAGATTTGCACGAAGGAAACCACCGCAGAAGAGACCTTACGACCAGGACCTCGAGGGAGCAACAGGGGACGATCGTCCAGATGACCCAATCTGAGGAGTGGAGGTCATCCGATTGTCGAGGTGATTTGCTACCGATGTGGAAAAGCGGGACATTACGCGAGTAAGCGTACTCGAGGAGGAGGTGTGTTTCAATTGCAAGAAGCCAGGGCATTTTGCTAAGGATTGTCCTACACCTAAAGTCGAGCGATGCTTGCGGCAAAGGCCAAAGGAAAGCGTCAAGTGGCTAAAAGCGAGTTTTACGCATGAGTGGCGAGGAAGCGGTCGAGTGATGATCTTATCAAGGTGAATGTGAGATCGAGGGTAAATCCTTATCCGTTCTTTTTGATTCGGTGCAACCCATTCCTTCATTTCTTGATTGTGTGAACCTTTTGAACTTGGTATTGCTTTACCGTTTAAATTAGTAGTTACAACCCCAATTTGCTAAAACCTTAGTCACAAACACCGCATGTCTTAATTGTGTAGTGATTATTCGAGTAGAAAGTTTGTGGTCAATTTGGTTTGTTTGCCTCTTAAGGGTTTAGATGTTATCCTCGGGATGGATTGGTTGTCACACCACCATGTCCTTTTTGTGCCCGTAAGCGTAATTTTTCCGGACCTTGGAGTCTCAATTATCTTTACGCGAGCGTATTGGAGTTTCTTTGAAAGAAGGAACTAGGGAATACATGTATCTAGCTAGTTCGGAAGTTTTCCAGCGGTCGGCGTGAAGAATGTTCCGGTGGTGTGTGATTTTGAGGGCGTTTTCGAAGGCGTGCGGGATTACCACCGATCTGAGGTCGAGTTCTCCATCGACTGATTCGAGAGCAGGACCAATTTCCAAAGCGCCGTCACGGGATGTCTCTGCCGAGATGAAAGAGTGAAGTCCCGGATCGAACACTTGGAGTCGAAGCAATTCATACGACCGAGCGTGTCACCGTAGGAGCTCGGTGTTATTGGTTAAGAAGAAGGATGGGCGATCAAGGCCGTGCGTGGACTATCGCGAGCTCAACAAGGTTACCGTGAAGAAGCGGTTATCCGTTACCACGTATTGGCGACTTGATGGACCAACTTCGTGGAGCGGCGATCTTTTCAAGATAGACTTGAAGTCGGGCTACCATCAGTTCGCGTGAAGGAGGAAGATGTTGCCAAAGCGACTTCCGAGGACTAGATACGGTCACTCTGAGTACTTGGTGATGCCGTTTGGAGTGACGAATCGCCCGGTGTGTTTATGGACTACATGAGCAGGATTTTCCATTCGTTTTTGGATCGATTCGTTGTAGTGTTCATCGGCGACATATTGATTTACTCGAGGAACCGAGAAGAACCTGCAGAACACCTATGTCGAGTCTTTGCGGATATTACGAGATAAGCGACTCTATGCCAATCTGTCGAAGTGTGAATTTTGGCTTGAAGAGGTGAATTTTCTTGGTCACGTGATTTCCAGGAGAAGGATAGCCGTGGATCCAACTAAGATTGAGGCGGTGATAAGCGTGGGAACAAGAAGGCGATTCTGAGATCGGGGAGTTTTGTCGGCTTAGCGGTTATTAGAAGATTCATTGAAGGTTTCTCGAAGATTGTCGCGCCTCTTTACGATTGACGAGGAAGGATCAACCTTTGCTTGGGCCGAGGAGTGTGAAGCCGATTTTCAACGGCGAAGGAGCTTTTGGCGGCGGCGCTGTCATTTTGCCTCAACCGAAGAGCCTTTCGAGGTGTATTGTGATCGTCACACCAGGGATTGGGATGCGTCTTGATGCAACATCGGAAGGTGGTCGCGTATGCTTCAAGGCGACTCAAGATTCATGAGAGGAACTATCCTACTCACGACTTGGAGCTAGCGGCGATGGTTTTTCTTGAAGATATGGAGGCACTACCTTTATGGGAGCTCTTCGCTTTCGGCGATCACAAGAGCTTGAAGTACTGTTCGACCGGAAGGAGCTCAACATGCGTCAACGTAGATGGGCGTAATTTCTCAAGGACTACGACTTTACGTTGGAATACCATCCGGTAAGGCTAACGTAGTAGCGGTCGTTGGCGGGAAAGAGCGTTTAACCTCGGTGATGATGATCAAGGAGTTGGAGATGCTCGAGAAGTTCCGAGATTTGAAGTTGAGTGTCGAAGTTTCACCAGGAAGCTGAGATTTGGTATGCTTACCATTTCTAACAGTTGTTGGGCGAGATCCGAGACCAGCCAAGTTCATGACGAGCTTCGCAAGAAGGATTCGATTGATAAGCGCAAGGAAGCGGCGAATTTCAGGTCGGGCGGGCGACATCTTGAGGTGCAATGGCCGAGAGTGTGCGTACTAACGTATCCGGTGAGGAAGTTGATTCTCGGCACGCGCATAAGAGCAACTTTAGTATTCATCCTGATTCACGAAGATGTATCAAGACTTGAAGAAGCATTTTGGTGGTCCAATGAAGAAGCAAGTGGCCGTCACGTAGCTTCATGTTTGGCGTGTCGAAGCGAAGGTGGAGCACCAACGACCTGCGGGAATGCTACTCTGATAAACGCAGCGTACCCGGTATGGAAATGGGACAAGATTTCCATGGACTTCGTTGTAGGTTTCAGAGACGCGAGAAGAAGAATGATTCGATTTGGGTGATCGTCGACCGATTGACCAACGCTCATTTCTTGCCGGTGGTCGACATACAGCGTGGAAAAGGTGGCCAAGAGATCTACATCGCGAGATAGTATGCGACTTCATGGAATACCTCTTCGATCGTGTCGGACCGAGATCAAAGTTCACGTCTCATTTTTGGAGGGAATTTGCAGGAGCAATGGGAACCGAGCTCGAGCTTAGCTTCGGCATATCATCCACGCATCGGCGAGACGGCCGAGAACGATCCAATCGCTTGAAGATTTGTTGCGAGCTTATGCGTTAGATCACCGAGGAAGTTGGGGACGACGTCTTACCATTGGTGGAGTTCACATACAACAGCTTCCATGCGAGTATTGGGATGGCACCTTTTGAAGCGGCGTATGGACGGAAATGTCGACGCCTCTTTGTTGGTACCAGGGCCGGCGGCGTCGTAGGACCGGATATGATCCAGCGGACTCACGAGAAGATCCGTTTGATCGCAGATCGGATCACGAACATCTCAAAGTCGACGAAGAGTTATGCAGATCAACGGCGTCGACCACTCGAGTTCGAGGAAGGAGAACATGTATTTCTTAGAGTCACCCCCACCATCGAGTTGGTCGAGCGATCAAATCCAAGAAACTTACCCTAAATTCATTGGACCTTACCATTCTTCGTCGTATTGGTCGATGGCATATCGGTGCATTGCCACCATTCTTGTCGAATATCCACGGCGTCTTTCACGTCTCACAATTGCGGAAGTATGTTTGACCCTTCTCATGTCATCGAACCGGATGTGATTCAACCGAAGGGCGACTTATCTTTTGAAGCGTCACCAGCAAGGATCGTTGATCGGAAAGCCAAACGAACAAAGAGATCCAACTTGTCAAGGTTGTGTGGGATCGTAAGGCGGGAGATGCGACTTGGGAGGCTGGAGGAGAAGATGAAGATTCAAGACTGAACTTTTACGAGGTAAGAACCTTATTTGCAATTTCGAGGACGAAATTTTTTAGAGGAGAGATTGTAACACCTGAGGGCGAGATCGACATCGTATTAGGACGACGTATCGAGACCTCGACCAAGACCTTGTGTCGAGATCCCGTGACTAGATCGCTTCTGAGATCATTTGTCGGTGATGAGAGCACGCACTAGGCTGGCGGTGAGGAGGTCGGGTGTCGAGTTGATGAAGTCGCGTACCGAGCTGATGAGGACGCAAGTCGAGCTGAGGAGACCGCGTTCACGAACTCGTGTTAGAACCTTGTACGTTTGCACGAACACCCTTGTCGACATCGTGTCGAGATGACACCTCGTATTATTTCGAACGTTACTCAGCGTTATTATTATTTTATTGTTTGTAATTATTACATTGTCGGCTTGTCGTTGACCGACAGAGTAGAGGGTAATCATGAGAGGAACGAGTTAACGGGTAGATGATTGATGGGATTGGCATCTTATAGCTGGAGTTACGTTTATACCCCTTCTCGCCAGCTGTATACCACGACCGTTTCACTCATTTCTCTTTTCTTCTTTCTTCTTCCTTCCTTCTGCTCTGTGTTTCGTTGTTTTCTTTAAAAATCTTCATCGACGAAACCGTGAGTTCCAGCGAGATTCTGCACAAGCTTTCTTCATCAATTTTGTTCATCATCAACTTCTCGACCCATATCTTGTCTGATCGACCATCACCGTTGAGGTATGAAGAACAGATTTTCTTTCATTTGTGCTACTGTTTAGCGCTAAATCTTCTTCCATTTTTAACCAGTTTTATGCTTCCAAATCATATCAAATTGATGGGTTTTCTTATTCACGATATTACCTATCTTTTTAACCGATTAATTGGGCTTGTAAAACAAATTTTTTCCTCTGTTTTTCTGCAATCGGCAGTGCCCAGAAAACCTCCATTTTTGGTTCGTTCGATTTCTGGTTTTCATTCGTTGTTTCTGATTATTGTGGTTGTCGATCTATCTGTTGAAGCATCAGATAACTTTTCATGAAATTTTGATCGAAATCCCTAACTTTGTGTTAGAGGAAAAATATCTTTCAGTTCTTGAGTTTTATATTTTTCTGGGTTGTGGTTGAGTTTGGGGAAGAGAGAGCTAGATGTATTAGAACCATAGATCGATCTGAGTTGTGTTTGTTTTAGGAAGTCTGTTTCCCGAGATCGTGTGAATTCCGAATCGAGGTGTACGGGAAAGCGAATCCAAGGACGCGGAAGCGTAGAATCCGTAACGAGGATCAGACGTGTCGAGGTCGGTGAGAAGCGTCGTGTCGAGCTCTTTGAAGACAACCTTGTCGAGGTCGTTGTCGAGCTCATTTGGAGACAGCTGTGTCGAGGTCGTTGTCGAGCAGGATTAACTTGGAGGTCGGTAAGGGCGCGTCACATGTATATTTGTTATAGTATGTAAGGGCATGTCAAATTCTCGTGGTTATGTTATTGTGTATGGATTTCTGATTTGTGTCGAGCTTGAAATGTTGTGATATTGAGTTTTGCATGTATTTAATATGTGATTGAATATATGTCGTGAATTGTGTATTGCATGTTGAATTGCGTTTCTTCATGTCGAGCTTGCTCTTTTATTTGACATGCGGTTGAATATCTTGTGTTTAACTCTTTGAATATCGTATCGCGAATTGTTCATCGAGTGAAGCGAACTAGGTGAGTCGTATGGCGTTTTGAGCCGTGACCGGATAAGCGAGGGTGCTAGGTCCCCTTTTTGTTTACGGGAGATTGACTAGAGCGTCGCCACGCTACGGGACCTGAGTTAGTATCCTAGGGAGAGCGAGGATCCCAAGGCTTGGCTGGACTTTCCGACATCTGATGCAGCGTGTGCATTCGGAAAAATTGTCGGTCGAGAAAATGGATTTGTGAGTTGTGTCGAGTTTAGAGTGAGATGGTCGAGTCACGTCGGTGAATGTTATACTTTCTTTGTTTGCTTATATTTTTATGTCGAGCTTATCTTAAATTGTTGAGAAGTTGACCACTTTCCGTGGTGCCTTCAATCCATAGCGGTTACCCAGGCGATGTCGAGGGCGCAGTAACTCGACGATGAAGCGATGCCGAGGAGGAGCTCGACGAGGACCCGAGTGGCGACCTCTATCTGTCGTGATTGTTGATTTGTTGGATGTTTGTTTTTCCGAGGATTTGTTCTTGTATTTCTTTTGTGTTCGAGGTCGTGACCAGTTTAGACGGTGTTGTGTTGTTGCTCTGAGGTAGACTGGTGGTCTTACTTTTGGAGCAGCCCCCTGCGTGGGAGTCTGCCGGAAGTACCCCCAGGGTATGATTACTCTTTTGAAGTCGTCGTACCTTAGGTGTATTTTCTTTGCACATTTGCTACTCTGTATTTGTATACATTATTATTTCGAGTGATATATATATGTGTATGTTATGCATGTATGTTTTATTTGAATTTAAGTCTTGTGTCTTAGTTGCACCATGTTTCGAAAAGCTGTAATTACTCTGATGTGCACGAGTTGGTTTTATAAAAAAAAAAAATATATCGCATTTTTTTTTTAAAGGCACAAGAGTTTTGTTTTTAAAACACATCTCATATAGGTTTATGTTTGAGCTTGGTGTGTTGAGCTCGGTAACTCGAGCTCGGTATATTGAGCTCGGTAGCGGTCCGGAAACGGGTCGTTACATTTTGACCATGAGTTTTGCTCGGAGTGCAAAAGCTTAAGTATGGGGGAATTTGATCAATGCATTTTAATACATCTTTTATAGCTTTGCACTTGGTGTTCTTAATTGTGTGTTTTGCCCAACAACTACTTTTTAACATGGTTTTATATCTTTGGGTCTTGATTGGGCTTTAGTGGAATTATTTGCTAATTTTTGGATTTGTTTACATCTTGACCCATATCACTTATACAGGCCATAACTTGGGCTATACTTGTCCGATTTCAGTTCTCTTTGTGGCGTTGGAAAGCTAAGAAGCAGAGCTACAATTCTTATGTTGGCACCGAAGCCCAGTTCTGCCGTTTTGAAGGTAGAAAATCCACTTTACTGATGCTGGCGAGTTGCACTACGGGTTTTGGACCATTCACTCATGTAATTAGTTGTTATTGGGCTAATTAAACCCTTTTGGGTCCTTCTCTTTGGTCATAAACTTCAGGTTACCTAGGTTAACCTAAGGAGACATTATAAATAGGATTTTTAGAGTCTTAGGATTTACCCTTTTGATTACTTTTGAATATTTTGCCGTTTTTGAGTTTTAGCAATCTTTTCTCCTTCTCCCCTTCTTAATTTCGATTTTGTCAAATCCTTCTATGGAAGGCTAAGACCTTAGATTAATTAACTGGTTAGGGAGTTTTTATAAGGATCTTGAGGTTTGATTATTATTGTTAATTTCGATTTTTGTGTTTCTATTTCTTTTCCTTTTGATCTTTCATCTCTTTGATTTCTGTTTGCAAATTCGTCTTGGGTATTGATGCTTAATCATATCAACTTCGTTTTTGCACTCTGATTTGAGATTATTTGAATTAAATTGAACGCTTGCTTTAGTTTATTTTGAATAGAGATTATTAGGATCTTTAACGCTTAGTTGTAGGTTTGATTGAATTCGGTTATTAGATTAATTGTGTTCTTGTGACGCTTATTCCTTGTTCATGATTAATTGAATTCTGTGATGCTTAATCCAGTAGGAATTCTTATAGAATTAATTGACGCTTAATTGGTTAATTTTATGGTCAAACAAGAATAGAATCACGAAATAGAATACTCATTTGAAACCTGTGATAGATCCAAGTATTAATTACCTTGAACCAGTGGATTAGTCGTTTTTATATATTGATATTTGCATCTTTTATAACCTGTTTCTTGAATCAAAATCCCCCCAATTTTATTTCTTTGTAAGTTCTTGTTATTGGTTATTGTTAATTAGAGATCTCTGTGAGACGACCAAGGTTAACTACCTTGTTACTACATTCTTATTTTATTTATTTTGACCCTTGCGCGACAGCGGATCAAATTGGCGCCGTTCCCAGGGATCTCTGATCAATAGTTGTCAATTCAAGGACCCTACTAACGTCTCTAACAATTGGTTTTGTGTTTTTGGTTGTGTTTCAGGTCTTAACATCGGATTTGGCATTGATTAGTAAAAAAATCGGTTTTCGATCAACTTGCTCACATTGCTCCGAAACTTGGCCAGAAAATTCGGAAAAAATCAAGGATCCAAAGTCCCGTATCAGGGACTGATATAGGGAGTAGAGGCTAAAAATCCGAAATTCCATCGTTTAGACCACTTTTTTATTTTTTTTTTATTTTTTTGTTTTTTCAAAAAAATAAAAAAAAATTAGCGTAATCTTTATTTGATTTTTAGAGATTTTTTTTGCTGTTTTGAGATTTTTTAGATTTTATTTGATAGGGTTTCTCGATTTCTTTAGTGTTTTAGCTATTAGGACATTGTGGGTATTTTCTGATTTGCTAGTTTATGATGCATGACTAGTAATAACATAGGTAGTGATCATATAGGTGATAGTGATAGTGATAATTATAGCTTATTTAGTCATACTCTCTTTCATTCTAATTTTGATTATGATTTTGATTCTGATACAATGGCTGCTAGAACATTAAGGGAACTTGCTGCACCTGATGTCACTTATAATGATTTATCCATTGAATACCCTGATGTTGAGGTGCCTTTTGAGCTTAAATCTAGCTTAATACATTTGCTTCCTAAGTTTCATGGTCTTGCAGGTGAAAATCCCCACAAACATCTTAAGGAGTTCCATATTGTATGCTCCACCATGAAACCTCAAGGTGTCCCAGAAGACCACATCAAGCTGAGGGCTTTCCCATTCTCATTGCAAGACACTGCCAAGGACTGGTTGTACTACCTTCAACCAGGTTACGTGACAAGTGGAATGAATTGAAGAAGTTGTTTCGAGAAATTCTTCCCTGCCTCTGAAATTTGCTTCAATCAGAAAGGAAATATGTGGCATCAGGCAGATTGCGAATGAATCTTTACATGAATACTGGGAGAGATTCAAAAAGTTGTGTGCAAGCTGCCCTCACCATCAGATTTATAAACAGCTGCTCATCCAGTATTTTTATGAAGGCTTGCTGCCTATGGACCGAAACATCATGGATGCTGCTAGCGGAGGAGCACTTGTGAATAAAACCCCAGTTGATGCAAGAAGCCTGATTGACAACATGTCCATTAATTCTCAGCAGTTCACTACCAGAAACAATCCAGTGGTGCTGACAAAAGGAGTCAATGAGATACAGGCTGCTGAACACAAGTACTTAGAGACCAGGCTTGATAAACTTGTTTCATTGGTGGAAAAGTTAGCTGTAACTAAAACTCAGGCAGCGAGAGTTTGTGGTATTTGCACCTCTGCAGAGCACCCTACAGATGCATGTCCTACATTGCAGGAGAGTGACAATGCTAATACTCCTCAGGCCTATGCAAAGAAATATATTCAATGACAGGCCCACCAACTATGATCTGTCTTCCAACAAAGTTCAACCCCGATTGGAGAAACCATCGAACCTGAGATGGGGAGATGTTTTCACACAAGAGCTCAGTCGCAACTCGCCCCATCAATCGCTAGCTCCAAAAGAAACTGAACCTTCATTGGAAGACCTTGTTAAGCAAATGGCAGTCCAAAATCTCCAATTTTAGCAGAGAACAGATTCAACCATTCAGAATTTAGAGACAAAAATTGGACAGCTAGCAACTTCCATTAATCAGATGCAGTCTCAGGGGTCGGGCAATTTGCCTGCTCAACCAGTAGTGAATCCAATTGTCAGTGCAAATGTCAGTGCAATTGCTCTCAGATCTGGAAAAGCTGTTGACACTCCAGAACCTCCTCCAGCAGAAAATGCAAGTGGCAGCAGCAGAAAAAAAGATAAGCCACTTTCTGCACCTACCTCTGCTGATGATGATGATGCACAGCCTATACCACTTCCCTTTCCCCAAAGGGCTATGATAACTAAGAAGATGGATGAGGCAGACAAAGATAAGGAAATCTAGGACACATTTAGGAAGGTTGAAGTTAATATACCTCTCTTTGAGGCGATTAAGCAGATTCCAAGATATGCTAAGTTCCTCAAAGAGCTGTGCACACACAAAAGGAGGAGAAGGCTGAAGGGAAATGAAAAGGTCAACATGAGTCGCAATGTTTCTGCACTCATACAACCCATGATGCCCCAAAAGTGCAAGGATCCAGGAATTTTTACTATTCCATGTACCATAGGCGAGAGTAAATTTGAAAATGCCATGCTAGATTTAGGTGCTTCCATTAATGTGATGCCTACTTCTATTTTCAACTCTCTGGCTCTTGGACCTTTGCAGAATACAAGTGTTGTTATTCAGTTGGCAAACAGGAGCAATGCTCACCCTACTGGACTTGTGGAGGACGTACTTGTTAAGGTTAATGACTTGATTTTTCCTACAGATTTTTACATTCTGGACATGGAGGGAGAGACACAATCCAGCAGGGCACCTATCATCCTAGGCAAACCATTCCTAAGAACTGCAAAAACCAAGATTGATGTCCATGCTGGAACACTCTCCATGGAATTTGGGGATATCATAGTTAAATTTAACATCTTTAATGCTACTATGAAGGATCCCATGGAAGAGCCTTCTCTTTTTCAAATAAAAGTACTTGCTGACTTAGTTGAAGATACTCATTCTGATGTTACAAATTGCATGGTTGTGCCTGTTAATGTTACAAATGAGGTTGCTACACTGCAAGCTTCTGATGTAACTCCATCCACCAAGATACTTCCCTCCATTGAGCAGAAGAAGGATGTTGTGAAGAAGAAGAAAATGAAACATTTCCATGTGTTCCATTCTCGCCTTAAAATCATGGTGGGTAAGCTTCGATCCAAGTGGAATGGCCCTTTTGTTGTAACAAGCAGTTTTCCTTATGATGCAAAGGGAATAAAAAGTGAAGCCACCAGTAAAGTCTTCAAACACAATGGACACTCCCTCAAGCTTTACCATGAGAGCCCCACACTGGAAGAGGAGACTGTAGAAGAGCTTCACCTGAAAAAGCCACCTTGAAGAGGGAGTTTTCTTTCCTTACTCCTTACTCTTATTTTATACTTGTTGCTTACATCGAGGACAATGTGTGATTTAAGTGTGGGGGGATCTTTTAGCGTAGTTTTGTTTTTGTTTTTTTTTTTGTTTTGAGCTTTTTGTTATTATAAAAAAAAGTTGCATGCATTTTCATTGGATTTCTTGGTTTATATGAGTGGGGAGTGATTTCACTATTCTAGGACTATAGGTCTTGTGGCATGATATGGATGACTTCCTTGCATTCTTAGTGTGATAAGTTGGATTGGAATATTAAATTGTGCATCTTTTGTGATAGATCATTTTCCTTGGTGAGGTTTGGGCCTTATAATGGATGGAATACATTTTCCCATTCTCTTTCTTTCTTGTGTGATGTTACTCATGATTGTTGGTTACTCTAGAACTTGACTTGACTCTTGTTGAAACTCTTGTTCACATGCATGCATTGAAATGATCTAGGCAATTTTTGTTCTTTTTAGCCACTAGCCAAATAAGCCTACCTTGCAATTATCCCTTTGTTTAGCCCCTTTGAGCCTATTTATTCTATTCTTTGTTATATAGCTCATTACAAGCTTAAAAGTGAAAAACCATGATATGACCCAATCTTAGGGGATAAAGGAGCTTTGCTTTGAAAAAAATATGATAATAAATATTGCATAAGTGTGGGGGTGCTAAAAAATGTGGTTGTGTTAGAATATCTAATGTTGTGCTCTATTGGAAATTTAGCAAGTGAAAAAAAAACAGAAAAAAAATAAAAAAATAGTGGAGCACAACTTTTGGTAAAAAAGAAGAGAAAAAGAAGAAAAGTGTGAAAGTGAAAAATTGATTGAAATTTGGTTGAATTGCCCCACATGATTATTTGGCAATTGTTTTCCATTGCTCCTCTATCCTATTTGATTTAATAGCCTAGTTACTATTTCAATTATCCCACCTTGACCTTGGCCCCATTATAACCTTAATAAAGACCTTTTGATCTTTGTGTGCATGTGTTTCAAGTGTGGATGTTAGAGTCTTGTCAAGCCTATGGTAGTGCTAGCTTTCATGATGTGCTTTGAGTGTAAACACTAGCTTAGACACTTGAGAGTTTGAGAGAAATTTATTTCTTGTGGGGATTCTATCACTTTTGATGCACCCTTTGGTTATTCTATCCTCTTGTTTGCTTTGAAGGTAATAAGATGTTATTCATGATTGCCATGAGTCCTTGAAACCTTGAATGACCATTTTGCTTGCCACTTTGCATTCTTGGGATTCATTGAAAATGCATCTTTGCTTTGTTTTGACCATGAGTTTTGCTCGGAGTGCAAAAGCTTAAGTATGGGGGAATTTGATCAATGCATTTTAATGCATCTTTTATAGCTTTGAACTTGGTGTTCTTAATTGTGTGTTTTTCCCAACAACTACTTTTTAACATGGTTTTATTTCTTTGGGTCTTGATTGGGCTTTAGTGGAATTATTTGCTAATTTTTGGATTTTGTTACATCTTGACCCATGTCACTTCGACAGGCCATAACTTGGGCTATACTTGTCCGATTTCAGTGCTCTTTGTGGCGTTGGAAAGCTAAGAAGCAGAGCTACAATTCTTGTGTTGGTACCGAAGCCCTGTTCTGCCGTTTTGAAGGTAGAAAATCCACTTTACTGAGGCTGGCGAGTTGTACTACGGGTTTTGGACCATTCACTCATGTAATTAGTTGTTATTGGGCTAATTAAACCCTTTTGGGCCCTTCTCTTTGGTCATAAACTTCAGGTTACCTAGGTTAACCTAAGGAGACATTATAAATAGGATTTTTAGAGTCTTAAGATTTACCCTTTTGATTACTTTTGAATATTTTGCCGTTTTTGAGTTTTAGCAATCTTTTCTCCTTCTCCCCTTCTTAACTTCGTTTTTGTCAAATCCTTCTATGGAAGGCTAAGACCTTAGATTAATTCACTGGTTAGGGAGTTTTTATAAGGATCTTGAGGTTTGATTATTATTGTTAATTTCGATTTTTGTGTTTCTATTTCTTTTCTTTTTGATCTTTCATCTCTTTGATTTCTGTTTGCAAATTCGTTTTGGGTATTGATGCTTAATCATATCAACTTCGTTTTTGCTCTCTGATTTGAGATTATTTGAATTAAATTAAACGCTTGCTTTAGTTTATTTCGAATAGAGATTATTAGGATCTGTAACGCTTAGTTGTAGGTTTGATTGAATTCGGTTATTAGATTAATTGTGTTCTTGTGACGCTTGTTCCTTGTTCATGATTAATTGAATTCTGTGATGCTTAATCCAGTAGGAATTCTTATAGAATTAATTGACGCTTAATTGGTTAATTTTATGGTCAAACAAGAATAGAATCACGAAATAGAATAATCATTTGAAACCGGTGATAGATCCAAGTATTAATTACCTTGAACCAGTGGATTAGTCGTTCTTATATATTGTTATTTGCATCTTTTATAACCTGTTTCTTGAATCAAAATCCCCCCAATTTTATTTCTTTGTAAGTTCTTGTTATTGGTTATTGTTAATTAGAGATCTCTGTGAGATGACCAAGGTTAACTACCTTGTTACTACATTCTTATTTTATTTATTTTGACCTGTGCGCGACAGCGGATCAGACATCCATAGGGATATCCAATCCAACAACAGTGCAAGGGTAAATTCTTTGTCTACGAGTTTATCATAGACTATGTCGCATGCAAACAATATATACATATATAATACAACAACATGCTTTTATATACATATACATACTTAATAGACCGTACGCATCATCATGGTATATTAAGCATTGCATGTGAGTAGACAACTCAACTAACTGATCAACAATCAAGTCACCACAATATCAACTAATTGCATGTGAACAACAATTCTATCAACAGATCAACGATCAAGTCATCGCATATCATAAATGTGGTTAGCTATGCATGTCAATGTAGTATGACTAGTTTGTGTATACACCTGCAGCCTTAATAGGTCAGCAGTATGACGAGGAATTTTCCCAACGTCCGAACAATATAGCCACACATTAGGCTTGCCTCAAGTTAGGCTTGCCACACATTAGGCAATGCAGTGTCAACTCGTCTTTTGAAGTCTTTAAGACAAATCAAACGCTCCGAGTGACATGACAACTCATCTTTTGAAGTCTTTAAGACAAATCAAACGCTCCGAGTGTCTATGCTCAATGGTCAGTACACATCCAAACAAATTCTTCAATATGGCATGCTCACCGTAGGGAGCGCCCGAGTAATGTTTTAACTAATCAATAATATTTTTCATATTCTAAATCAATACCAAGTTCCAATTGAATCCAACATGATTCAAGGAAAACAATACCATTCATAATGCCACGTAAGGCCAAGAACATGCCACAGCATTTCAGACAACATATAACAATTTATCATGCTACAACATGCTACAACATTTTAAAACAGCATACAGTAGTACTACAAGTACTATCACGCAATAAGTCAAACAATCAAGCCACACACAAGGCGAAAAGCCCAAACTCATTATGTAAGAATTTCCCTTACCTTGGGGCTTTAACAATCCACGCTAGGTAATTCGAAACTATCGTCAAGTTGCACCTCGCGCGTACCTTAAGCACGAACCTTAACAACACAAACTTAATACAATTAGACCCCAAAAATACAAATCCTAGACCCCTAGGATAGCCACGGCTTTAGGTCCCTAAAAGGCCTAAGAATTACTCACTTAATCCCATATGGTTCACATCTAGTCATATAACATGATACAAGTTCAAGTCATGTAAGTTTTCAAACTTTTACTAACTCTACACATTTAGAAAATACCTAAACCAAAATTTACCAATTGGAATAGTATTTTTACCAAATGAATAGTGTTTTGCCAACTTTGAATCACTTTTTAAAACACTAAAACATGTCACAAAATTTTAGAAACAACTTCATTACAAGTTCAAAACAATTCTTGAAACATAACCCAAATTATTTACTAAAATCAAGCTTCTTTGAAATATTTTGCTAAATCAAGTTCTTAATCAACTTTTACAACATTTTTAAGTCATAAAACAACTCAAGACAATGTTCTAAACCAACATAAGGGTCACGGTTTTGTGCCCTAAAAACAAACTCAAATCTTTCAAACTTTTCACTTCCAAAACATACAAATTTGTTAGATCCAAAACTTTCTATCATAAACCAATTTCTTTACCACTTTAATACAACTAAAAACAAGTTGAAACTCACTCAAATCATGCTTATAAGCTACTATTTTTAAGGTCCCAAAGGAGCCCCAAATTTATTTTGTTTCAAACAATTTTTCAAAGCTTTAAACTTACAAATCCTTATAGATTTAAAGTCCTAACCAAGAACCAATTTCTTAAACACTTAACACACTTTAAAAACAATTTAAAACATCATCAAAAACATGTAAAATTGCCATGGTCTCTAGCCCCAAAAATCTCCAAATTAATTTCACAAAACTTTGTTCAACATGCATATAACACTAGTTTCAAGCATACTAAACCAAAACCCTCAAAGATCTAACTCTAAAACAATAAAATCAAGCCAAGAACAAGCCCTTATGGTTCGGCCAGGTCTCAAGGTTAGGGTTCCTCAATTTTTAAATTCATCAAACAAGTTTAATCTTGAAGGAAAATGGTGGATCTATAAAATATACAAGCTAGTACATCAAGATTTTACAAATTCTAAGCAAAATCAACTCTAAAATCAACCAAACCCATTTCATGAAACTCAAGAAAGATGAGGGATGGATCATGGAGCTTACCAAGAGATTAGATGATGACTGAACAAGGATTGAGAAGGAAGGAAGCAAATATGCAAGCATAAACACTTAATCCCTCAAAAATCCACACTTTCTCTTTCTAAAATTTTTCTCAAGTTTTCAACAATGGAGGAAATGAATGGGCTGAAGCCAATATGGAGAGAGCAGCCACGAAATTTTGAGGGACAAGGATGGAAGAAGAAAGGATCAAGGATTAAGAATAAAGGAGTAAGATCAAAGGCTAAATCACTAAACTTTCTTCAAGAACACCACTTTCTCTCACTAATGTTTTTCTTGGTTCTTACCAACAATGGAGGATGAGTGAAGGTGATCAAAAGAGGGCTGGAGAGCCACGAAATTGATGAGGATAAGGAGGGAAATAATTTGTTGTAATTAGTTAGGAATTAACCAAACTAGTTAGGTTTTAACCATACTAACTACCCACCATTTACAACCTAACCAATCATAAGCTAACACTTGTCAAAGAAGCTTCTACAGCTTGGATTCAGCTCCCCTAGTTGCTGGATTCATGCCCCCCAGCTCAAAATATCAAGATATTTCGTTTCGTCGCGTTCTCGCTCAATCGGTTGCGCGGCGTTACGCGTATATTAGGGTTTTTCTACCAAAAATTCCAAAAATAAATCTAATAAATTATTCTATAATCAAAAAATATTAATCAACCAAAATGTCCCTAAAAATATTATAAGTATTTTTATGAATGTCGCATTCTTGATTTACGAGCTAAAACGCGACCGTAATACAGTTATAGGCGTAGACAATACACTAAATATTTTCTGATGCCCAAAAATCCCATAAAAAATTCCAATAAATCATAAATATTGGAAAATACTAATATCTCAAATTTTATAAAATTTGGATCACGTTTGGGTAGGTTTCAATTAGAAACTCACCCAATAGCCTAGTTACGGCAGAATTCAATAGAATTCTCGCAGCACAATAAAAACTGTAAATTCGTGAGGATCACTAATTTCAATTTCTCTTCTCATCTAAATATTATTCAAATAATAAAATTATCAAGACAAAATCATTAAAAATAAAAGTCATATTAAATATGACATAAAACAGACAATTTAACAAGTAACTAAACATCAAAAATCTAAACTGTGACTTAAAAATATCTATTAAGTCCTAAAATTATTTCTCATTGAATAAAATAATTTTCCTCAATCAAATGGCCATTTTTCACATTTTTAGGATTAATTCATATTAAAAACAGTATACGTCTACACTGTCTGTTAATCTGAATTAATTACTAAAACAGTAAATTGTTTACAATAAATCTTTGTTGTTCTTCGTACTTTTAACAAACCATTGAGGTGATCAATCTCTATGATTTATTTTTAAGTAGTCAGAAACTATAAAATAATTTTCATAAAAATTGAGATGTTACACTCCTAAGAGGGGTTGCGCGCAACAGAGAGCCACCAACCCGCGGCTCGCTACGAAAAGTAGTCCGGCGTGGTGTCTCGGACAAATCTGCTGACGCCAAAGTGCCTTTGTCAAAATGGTCCTCCAGCCATGCATCCACAATACGTGCAAAAGGCACCGGGAACTCCATCACCTGGCGCGTAATCTCTACTATCGTAGCCCGTCCCTCCACATGTGTAGTCTCGACCACGTTTCCAAAATATGTCACCTGGCCTGAGGCATGGTCTACCCCCAGGCAAATGGAGCCTCCTTGTCTGGAAACTCAAACGTTGTCACGGACAACATGCTCATCTCTGGCAGCTCTATGCTCGTCATCGTCTGGGGTGACATCCATGAGAATGCCCGAAAGAAAGGGTCATCTTCCCAATAAACATATATAACAGAAAAATATATCTATGCAAGACATAACATATTAACACAACAACATCATGACATTCAATACTCAAATAATCAACACAATAAGGATGCATCACAAATCCCTATTGGTTAGTCTATATGCCAATGCACATGATTTCGGAATTTCACCATGCTTACCTATATCAATGAGCATCAAGAGCTCTGGGATTCCCTACCTGGCTCAATCATGACTCCCCATAGGGATTTGTGTCCAGAACATTTCCATCTGATGACACACGCCTGTTTTTCCTCTTAACTGTCTATACGTACTCGTGCCTAGGTCTGGGCTACTGTACGACACCTCTCTTATGGCATCAATGTATGCATGAAAAATGCACCACCATCATCATAGTTAGTTCACCACGACTGGATCACTCGCATGGAGTGTCCGGAATATTAACTCTCACACTATCGTCTCGGGACCTCACTGCATATCCACTAGTAGTTCAAAAATAATTATTTTAATTATTCTAATGCTCACTTTATTCTTTTTAAAGAAGAGTGGTTAATCCATTACTAGTTAGGTTTTTTAGAAAAATCCACTTTAAAGTGTCTCCTTAGTTTTTAATAAAATACCTCTTAGTTCTTATTTCAAAATCTTTTGATTATTTAATGTCGTTTCGACGGATACCCCAAACTCACATGCTCTCGTCACTTCCCAATCATCACAATCATTAACAGACATATTCATAAGTACAGTTAATGATCAACGATACAATGATTATAATCATAAAGCATCATCATCCACACAAGGATTATAATCATGCATCATTCAAGATAATTTCATAACATAAGCATGTTCATCATTTCAACATCATCATTATCAAACAAATTACAACATAATCAACTTATGCATTCACACACTAATAATATATTTGGAAGATGCCCTTACCTAAAAGCTTTCCTTCCATGCCAACGTCACAAACACGATCTCAACTGCGAATACGATCTCGAACACGTACACACAATCCTAACCAACAACCACTTAGGATTTAGCAACCATACTAGTACCCTAAACTCCTTGGAAGCCATGGTTTCAAGCTAAAACCTAAGGTTACTTTCTTACTCTTACAACATAAGCAAGGTTTAGAAATCACATTTCAAAACTTAATACTTATTAGAACTTCCAACTTCTTAAAAACACCAAAGATTAACAACTTTATCACTAAAAACCACTTCGATTAGTATGCTAAGATTTAAAACTAATCCTTCCCACAATGGAAGGCCCACAACTTGATTTCCTCTTGGATCAAGTCTTTGTTTCAACTTCTTTTACACATACTAGGCTCATCCATCTAAGGAATTCATAGGCCAAAACTTTAAGCTACTAAGTTGTGAAACTTTAGGATCAAAACCCTGAAATCACCAAGCTAAAACCCTTTTAATCTTCAAAACACATGAAATGACTCTGGATCATTCTCCTTCTTCCTTATGAGGTCACGACCTCAAGGAGATCATGGGAGGAATCCAACTTCTCTTTTTAAAACATGGATCAAAGAATATAAATCATGATCAAACATGCTTTTACAAAAATCTTGGCAAAGAATAACAAGACCTAAACATTTCCTTGACTCAATCTCTTTCTTGGAAACACTTAGGTATTCTCAAGATTGATATCCTCATCATCAAGAGGTTTTGAACAACATTTTGGAAACTAAATCATCCTAACATTTAACTAGCTACTTCTTTCTTAGAAAACAAGTGAAGAATCATTTTTCAACCAACAAATCAGTACAAAATGAGTTGAAAAAAATTCAAAACCTCCTTCTCTTACTCATATGATGCCACAGTTTTGAGGGAGGGAAAAGGAAAAGAAATTTTCCAACATCACTTCTTTGAAAACCATGAATCAACAACAACATCAACAACAACAACAACAACAACAACAAAACGACATCACCAACAACAATAACAACAATAAAAGCAAGATCTAAGCTAGAGAATTTTGAATTATCTCCCTCCTTTACCATTTCTTTGTCACGGTTTTTAGAGAGAAAAAAGGAGAGAAATTCTTCAAACTTTGGCTACTTGATCATGCTAACACCATAAGGAAAAATGGAAGAAACAAGTTTTAAATATCACCCCAAAAAGCTTAGCAGGCCACGGTTTTAGGAGAAGGAGAAGAAGAAAAATACTTGCTCCAACTTCCACCACTTTCTAGATTTTGTTTCCTCACTAAGACTTAAGCTTCCAAAGGTGCTAAAATGGTGACCAAATGAACTAAATATAGGCCTAGAAATGGGGGTGAATGCTGCGGCCAACACAAGGAGGAAGGGAAAGGACTTTTGCTTCAACAACTTTTATGACACAAGCATGATTATCATGCCTAAGCCATGCTTTAATCCTTACCATTCTAAACCGCTCCAACCACTCCCATCTAATCACACTTTGACCAAAATTAACAAGCTTGCTCTCCAAGTTTCCCTTAGGTGGCGCCTAAGGGTCTCTACCCCCAAGGCTCTCGCGTTCGATCGTTCGCGTTACCGATTAATTGCTTAAATTAATTTACCGAGAAACTAATTCAACGCGTGATTAAGAAATTATCCGCGAATAATTTATTTACCAATAAATCACAAATCCACTTTTAAACAATCATATACTATCACGACAAGCTACAATTCGATTTTCGTCGAAATCGGAGTTCGTTACAAATTTTCTCGCGGGTAAAATTTACCCGGCGGCTCAAAACGTGGCAAAACTTCGTCAAAATTTTTCGACGAGATTTGAATCATGAATTAATATTAAATATTAATTCTCAAATAATTTTATCTTGATGAAATTCAATCACTTTATTAATAGACAAAAATATACATATTAATTGCGTAATACAGTAAAATTACAATACAATAACGTTAAATAACTTGCAGTAAAATTACAGATGTTACAATACTTCCCCCTAAAATAGTTTCGTCCTCGAAATTGAGCATCAGAAAACAGCTCTAGATATTGTTCCCTCATCTTGTCTTCAAGCTCCTATGTCGCGTCTCCGGTTGTCTGATTCCAAATCACCTTGACCAGCGGAATCTATTTGTTCCTCAACTGATTGATTTTCTTGTCTACGATCCTTACAGGGGGTACTTCAAATGAAAGGTCATCCATCAGCTGAATTACATCAGGTTCAATGACATGAGATGAGTCAGGAATATACTTCTGCAATTGCAAGACATGAAAAACATCATGAATGTTTGACAGGAACAGAGGTAAAGCTATCTGGTAAGCAACTGGCCCCAAACGATGAAGAATCTGGTAGGATACGATAAATTTTGGAGTAAGCTTTCTGGACTTGATTGCTCGACCAACTCTTGTTGCAAGTGTGACATGAAGGAATACATGATCACCCTCTTCGAACTCCAACGGTCGTTGTCGCTTGTCGACATAGCTCTGTTGTCGATTCTAAGGAGCTCTCATCTTTTCTCTAATTTTCTTCACCTTCTCAGTAGTCTGTTGCACCATGTTGGGTCCTACGATCGTGCTCTCACCATCTTGATACTAGCACAATGGTGTTTGACATGTGTGCCCATACAAAGCTTCATACGGTGCCATTCTTATGCTTGCATGAAAAGTGTTATTGTGGTGAATTCGATCAGCAGCTGTAGGTCATCCCAGCTTCCACAATTATCCAAGGCACAAGCTCTCAACAGATCTTCAAGCGACTGAATCGTTCTCTCTGTCTGGTCGTCTGTCTGAGAATGGTATGCAGACCTAAGTCTCAGCTTCGTCCCCAAGGCTTCATGCAATGTTCCCTAGAAATGAGAAGTATACTTCAGATCTCGGTCAGAAACAATGCCCGAGGGCACTCCATGTAGTCGCACGATCTCAGCAATGTAGATCTTAGTCAGCTTCTCCACATTACATCGTTCTTACAGGCAAGAAGTAAGCAGACTTGGTTAACCGATCAACGATTACCCAAATCAAATCATATTTATTCTATTTTTTGGGCAACGCTACGACAAAATTCATGGCTATGCTGTCCCACTTCCACTCCAGCACATCCAACTGTTGCAATATCCCAACATGTCGTTGATGTTCTACCTTTGCCTTCTGACACGTCAAGTATGCCAATACATACTCTACCACTTGCTTCTTCATTCCAAGCCACTAGAACTTCTGCTTCAAATCTTGATACATCTTGGTTGCTCCCTAATGAAAACTCAACTTGCTATTGTGCGCCTTGTCTAGAATCGTCTTCTTTAGCTCAACTACGGGTAGACACACACGTTCATTGCATCGTATGATGGTGTCCGTTCCAACCTTGAATTTTGGTGTTTTCCCTTGCGTAATCAATTCTCTCTTTTCCTATAGAAGCTGATCATTTGCTTGTTGCTCTCTGATGTCGTTCATTATACCACTGGAGATCATAATCATCCCAAAACTCAATTTCCCAGGCGACAGCTCCACACCCAAATCCTACTCCCGAAACTTTTCCAATAACTCCAATTCCTTGACCATCATTGTCGAGACTAAAATGCTTTTCCTACTAAGCGCATCGGCTACCACATTCGCTTTTCTAGGGTACTATTGCAGCGTGAAATCGTAGTCTTTGAGAAATTCCATCCACATTCTCTGCCTAATGTTGAGCTCCTTCTGATCGAAGAAGTATTTCAAGCTTTTGTGATCACTGAAAACCATAAACATGCTCCCATACAAGTAGTGTCTCCAAATCTTCAACACGAAAACCACTACAGCTAGCTCTAAATCGTGCATCGTTGAATAGTTTGTTTCGTGCATCTTCAGTTATCTCGAGGCGTAAGCCACCACCTTCTTGTGTTGCATTAGCACGCATCCTAGTCCTTGATGAGAGGCATCACAATAAACTTCGTAAGGTTCCTCTGGTTATGGCAAAACTAAAACCGGTGACGTCACAGTCAACTTCTCCACATTATACGTCGTTCTTATAGGTAAGAAATGAGCAGACTTGGTTAACCGCTCGACGATTACCCAAATCAAATCATATCTCTTCTGTGTTCTGGGCAAGGCTACGACAAAATACGTGGCAATGTTGTCCCACTTCCACTCTGATGTCCAACAGTTGCAGCATCCCAATAGGTCGTTGATGTTCTACCTTCTCCTTCTAACACGTCAAGCATGCCGATACATATTCTGCCACTTGCTTCTTCATTCCATGCCACCAGAACTTTTGCTTCAGATCTTGATACATCTTCGTCTCTCCCGGATGATTACTTAACTTGCTCTTGTGCACCTCGTCTAGAATCGTCTTCTTTAGCTCAACTACGTCGAGTACGCACACACGTTTATTGCATCGTATGCTGTTGTCCGGTCCAACCTTGAATTTTGGTGCTTTTCCTTGCGTAATCAATTCTCTCTTTTCCCATAGAAGCTTATCATTTGCATGTTGCTCTCTAATGCCGTCCATTAGTCCACTGTGTTGGGTTTTCAAGAGGAATAATTTTAATTTTCATTATAGAAAAATCCTCTTGAGCGGAAAAAACCCTTTTCCCATTGATCATGTCATTGCCAAGAATCACAAAGAAGGTTATTGTGTTTACCTCTTGTAGTGTGCTTTGATCAGCGCTGCGAAAGGGCAGCATGTAACACGCGTATTTTCGCGATGCGTTAATTAGCGTTATTTAGTGTATTTTGTCGTATTTACGCTATAATAAAGCAAATTCTTGTTCCCTAAGTAAGTGAATTAATTAAATCAAGATCAAACTATACTTGAGAATTAATATTTTATATTAATTCACGGTTCGAGTATCGTCAAAAAATTCTAACGAAGTTTCGTCGCGCTTCGAATCGCCGGGCAGTTTCTGCCGCAGATAACATTTAAAATGAGCCTCGATTTCGATGAAAATCGAATCGCAACTTGTTATGACTATTTTTGAGTGTTTGACATGATTTTTATTATTTATAATTAAATATTATCACGCGATGAATTAATTTCTCGTTAAATTAATTTTCGCGAGTTTATTGGTAACGCGGGTATTTCGACGCCATGTTTTAACAACCCCTAGACTCTAGAATTAGTGGGTAATCATGAGAGATGTGAGATTAGATGGGTAGGATTAGATGATGTGATTAGCATCTCTTAAAGGTGATAGGTGTCACAAAGTGTGTGATTTATTTCAAAAAAAATTACTTTTACTTATTTTAAATTATTATTAATGATGTGCTAAATTATTTTAAGCGAATAAAAGGTGGAGACCCCCCCATTTCAGCCCCAAACCTGAACCCCCTCCCCTCACTCCCCCTCTCATCTTCTGCATCTCCTTCTTGAGAAAGCAAGCTTCCATGGTCTTGTACCTTCCTTTTCTTGAGTTCTAAGCTTCCAACCTTCATCAATCTTGATCATAGGCTCCATTTACCTCTAGTTCTTCATTCCTCATCATCCAAGTAAGGAGAAAAATTCATTTTTCCTCCCCCTTGGACTGTAGCAAACCGTGCCCCCTCCCCTTTGTGTAGTTTTGATTTTTCTTGTTTCTAATCTTGATTTCTTGCTTATTTGTTGTTGTTTGTTGCTTGGTTATGATCAAGAGGAGATGAAACACTCTCAACCCCTTTTCTTGAGCTCAAGGGTGAAACCCTAAGGGGTGAAAAGAGGGAAGTTGGGTGATCTCACTTGAATCAAGCAATTGGTTGTTTCATTGAATTATTAGAAGTTGTTTGATGATTGTTTGGGTAATAACTTTGTGATAGCATGCCTAACTTATTGTTTCATGGTTTTTGCCTATTCTTTAAATTGGGAATAAGTGAGTTTATGGTGTTGAATCATGCATTGAGATGTTGGATTAAATGTTTTATGTGGTTTAATTGCTAATGGAGTAGTTATGCATGAGTTAGCATAAGGGTTAGGTTATGTTTTGTGCAAAATTGATACTTGGAGGACTAGATTGACATGTGAAGCATGATTAGGTTGTTCCTTGATTTTTAGTTTGACATGAACATAATTCTTAGCATGATTATGACCATGAATACAATGATTTTGGAATTTTTTAAATTGGCCTTGCATTGTAATTGATTTAGTGAAATGATTTAGGCCAAAGAAGTTGTGGAAAAACTCTTGTTATTGGTATTGTGAAGATAATTTCTTTGATGCTTAATTAAGTTTCAAAATGTGCTTAAGTTATGCTTGATGTTGTCTTGATGTTTTGATGCTTGAAGTGTATTTGAAAATGACTTGGAATTATGTAGTTATGAAAAGGAGTTCTACAAATTTTTTTGAAAGGAAAAGAGGTTGAGGCTGTGAGGCCATAGGAGGAATTGGAAAGGGAATTTTGGTTTGTTAACTTGTATAAATGCTTGTATGAATATGTGTTTAGACCTTGAAATTTATGAAAATGGTTATTTGCATGATCTTGCTTTGAGGTTCAAGAAAGACTTTTAGCTTCAGAAACTTTACTTTTCAAGTAAGTTAAGATTTCTAAATTGTTATGTGATAAGCTAATTTTCATGAAGTGTTTTGGTTTTAAGACCTTATTTCTTTTCAAGTAGTTAATGATTTAAATGCTTGAGTGGATTGTTGGTTAGAAAAGGGTTAAGCTTGAGAGCTTAAGTTAGTTTAGAATTTATAGAATGTGCTAAGTTGTTCGTGGTGATAGGAATCGTAATACCGAAGACCGAGCGACGTGGACCTGAGGAAGTCGGAGCTACGTTAGCGACAGCCTCTGGTAAGGGCAACTTTTAGATACGATAGGAATTTAATTTCCAGTTTCTACATCGAAGAAGTCTGAAAACCTCAGGGTTTGAAGTGAGGGTCTCATACCCCTTCTTTTATTGTTTAAGCATTATTACGAATATTTAGTGGGATTTGGCTGCAAAAGTGGTTGGCTGTCTGCCCCTAACCCCCCACACTTGTTTGTTCATCTCTGTCAACTCCATTGAGTTACAGAGGGATGGATTCTGTGAATTGATTGTCGATTGTCGTTGATTGTCGAATTGTGATTATCTGAGATGAATTACTTATATTGTTGGATTGCGTTTTCACCGTATTAAGCTTGCTTTAAATTATCTGTCATGCAGTCGAATGATTATGCGAATTGCTCTTTGAATTTCGTATGCGGCGAATTGTTCATCGAGTCTGAGAGCTTAGTCGAGTCGTCGAGACGTTTTTGAGCTGTGAGCCGGACAACTGAGGGTGCTAGGTCCCTTTCGTTCATGGTGGATTAGCTAGGCGTCGCAGCGTTAAGGAACCGGAGCTGAATGTCCTAGGGAGAGCGAAGATCCCAAAGCTACGGCTGGTATTCAGTGGATGGATCAGCGTCTGCTTTCCGAAAAAATTGTCGAGTCGAGAGAAAATGAGTCGTGAGTCGAGTCTTGAGCGAGAATTTTGAGCTGAGCCTTGTGAACTGTATACAATGTTGTTTGCTTATTGCTTTGTGAATTGTTATGTTTTGATTTGTTGAGAAGTTGACCATTTCCCGTGGTACCTTCGATTCATGATGGCTACCCAGGTGATGGCGAAGAGCATACTGATTCCGGCGATGCAGACATCGCCGGAGATCATCTTTGATTTTCCCGACATCGAGCAGCCCATGGTGATGGAGTTTGATCCCATCTCTCGCCGTGTTGTATATACAGGGGATATTGTACAGACTTTCAGAGAGGACGGTGTTATTGTGAGGCAGGAGGTGTCGCGACGTACAGTGAGTTTCCCTATTCGGACTATGCACGTGGTTGATGCTTGGAGGACTACCCAGTGTGAGAGGACTATGTCGGCCTCTTCTTCGTCTCCAGAGGGACCGATTGAGATCCCTAGAGCTACTGTTTCCAGGATTTTGTCACGAGGACGTGGTCGAGGACCGAGGGTGAGATGGACCGCTCGTAAGAGCGTGATTAGACGAGGATCTGCAGGAGCGTCTACCTCGAGGGCAGCTGCTGTTCAGAGTTTTCCAGTAGGACTGAGTTCTCCTTCTGTTGTTAGGATCTCCACCCCACCAGTGGATCCACCCCCTGTTTGCGTGGTGTGCAGAGAGGCGGACTGTCTAGGAGCACGGCCTGATGATGATGCGACTGTAGGAGAGTACGTGCCGAGTGACGTGCCAGAGGATGTGCCAGCTGCGGCACCTTTCATCGATTTGATAGGCGAGGATCCAATGGAGGACGAGGAGGAGGAGGATCCATCGGAGGATCTGGATAGTGATTTGTAGATGCTGCATTATCTGACTGCTGTTATGTTTCTTTTTGGGATGACTGTAGTATATATCTTTTGTGTACAGTTAGTTGGTGACCAGTCGGGCTAGTGATGTTTTGCTGATGCAGGGTAGACTGGTGGTTCTACTTTTGGAGCATCCCCCTGCGTGGGTGTCTGCCGGGAGTACCCCAGGGTATGATTACTCTCGCGAGGGTCTTCCTATCATAGGTGTATTCTCTCATACATTACTACTCTGTTTTATTTTGTATGTACTGTGTATGTTGATTGTATATGTTTATGCGTGTATGCATTTCCAGTACGTAACTTGTGTCCTAGTTGCACCATGTTTCTAAACGCTGTAAGTACTCTGTGTGTGCTTTGCGGGCACTATTGTTTAAAAAAAAATACCGCATTTTCTGAAGGACACAAGAGTACCGGTTTTAAAAATCCATCGCATACAGGTTTAGTTTTAGTTCAATAGCGGTCCGGAAACGGGTCGTTACACAGCACCTCTACTAAGTCCACACAAGCAAATGGCGTCAGAGAAGGAGCGTCGGTGCTAGCTGACGGTACAAGGGCGCAATTTTCTTGAGCAGCAAGTGAGGGAGGCACAAAACTTAACTTAAGTTGTTAACCTTCCTCTCCTTTACCCTAACCCTATTAGGCTCGTACACTATGGGCCCAATCCTCATTAATTTAATTACATTATATTTAATTAAATCAACCGTTAATTAATTAAATCCTATTTAATTAATTAACTGCTCCGATTAGTTTGCTCTTTGTGTGTGACCCTATAGGTTCCCACTGAGCTGGCAATAATATTAAATATTATATTAATATCAAATATTAACTATAATATTAAATATCATGGACAGTGATTGGCATCTAGCAATACATCACTGTTACCCAGCCCATGAGAAAATCGGTGATTCGATTTTAACCTTATTGCAACCATAATCATTATGAAGCCAATGTCCCTTCATCCATATGTCTTGATTGAACATGAGGCATAAATGTGTCATCCTCGTTAAGTCTAATCTTATGTTCCTCGATCTCCAAGTGGACGTGTAATCACGAAATGAGCCTAATATCCCATATTGGCCCATCTCGGCGTGACCACGCATATTTTTCACGTCTTACTATATCGAGAGGCCCAAGACACTACTCCTGTTATGTAGGAGGGACGAATCCTGTCTACATCACTCACACCCCTCAACATGATTCATTGCAAGTCCAAGTACTACCTTTATAATCATCCTGTTACAGATGATGTTTGATAGCATTAAAGGCCCCTTATCATTCTACATATCTTCACATCTCTTGTATCATTTATCGAATGAGATGGAAGCAACTAAGTATATGTTCGGATCACTGGTGAGATCAAGTTTCCTTGACTTACATGATTATTCCATCATCATCACAATGAGATCAATGGAGTTCACATAGCTAGGAACTACGCCAAGTTCAAAAGAACTTCTTCATCCAAACACCTTCTAATCATATTAGAGGCGGCTATATACTCAGCCTCTGTAAGAGAAATAAACTCTGTCCCTGACTTGGAACACTTCCAGCTCATAGTGCCACCATATAGGCAAAACACAAATCCAGACTACGACCCTGAATTACTTTTATTGGTTTGGAAGTAGCATCAATGTAACTACTTACAATGATCTTTTCCTTACCATCACATGTCAAGAATAAATCCTTAGTCTTTCTTAGGTACTCAAGGATATTCTTGACTGCAGTCCAGTGACCTTCACTGGGATCAGATTGGTACATATTTATCATGCTCAATGCATACAAGACATCTTGTCGAGTCACTGCATACATGTACTTCAACTTTAGGCCAAGTAATGCCAGCAATATATCTCTATAGATCCTGATTCTTAACACTTAAGAATTCTCGCATAAGTCCTTCATCGAGAAACATTTCCCAACTATGCTTTAAAGCATTGTAGGAAAATCGTTTCTGATGAGCATTATGTTATCCACATATAGGACTAGAAATCAATAATACTCCCACTAACCTTTGTATGTACACAAGCTCATCTTCGTTCATGATATATCTCACTGTCCAACAGTCTAATCAAAACAAAGATTCTAGATTCTGGACTCTTGCTCAAATCTATAAATGGATCTTCAACAAGTAGAAACTTAATGGATCTAAGCATCGTGATTGGGAGAATATCTCACCACAGTCTATACTATGGATTTGCATGAAACCTTTCACAACAAATCACGCCTTAAAGGTATTCACAATACCATCCATATCAGTCTTCTATTAAAAACCCTCTTGCACCCTATAGGTTTTACCCATTGGGGTGACTCCATCAAGGTCCAACCTTATTGGTTCACATGGATTCCATCTTAGATTCTATGGCTCCAAGCCACCTCTCAGAATCTGGGCCAACTACGGCATCTAAGTAGGTCACAGGCTCATTTTGATCCATGAGCAGCACATCACCTTCTTGAGTTAGGAGAAGTCCATGTCTCTCAGGTTGGTGATGTGACCTGTTATATCTACATAGATCTTGTGTAACTTGAATCGGTGGCTCATCCATAACATTTGTGGAACCGATTCATGTTCCATTGTAGGCAAGCAAAGTTCTACATGTCTCCCACTGGTTCCTTTGGAGATGAACTCCTTTAAGGAATACTCTAGTTTCCGCGACAAACTCTTTGTCCTTGGAGACATTGTAGAAACAGTATCCCTTAGTATCCTAAGGATACTCCACAAAGTACATTTATTCATTTTGGGTTCAAGTTTATCAAATAATCTTAATAAGCCAAATCTTCATGAATGTCATACTTGGCTTTCAAGCCCTTCCATATCTCATATGGAGCCCTTTTATTGCCTCCGATGGAATATAGTTAAGGGCGAGAAACAGTTGTATATAAAGCATACTCCAGAAAGAGTCACAAAGTTTTGATCGGACCATGTCTGACAAGGTACGATTTAGATAGTCATCAAACTCTTGGATTTAGTATTTACCATCATGATCCAATCGTATGGTCTTAATACTCTTGCCAATGTGTTTCTGCACTTCATCCTTGGACTCTTTGAACTCTTCAAAGGTTCCCGATTTATGTTTCATAAGATACACAAATCCTTAGTTACTGTAGTCAACAGTAAACCCAATGAAGTCCGAAAACCTACCTTTTGGAAACTAGTTTAGTGGGCCATATACATCTCATGTATCACGCCATAAGATTGCTAGTCCTTTTACCACAATTGGTGATTAGAGCTTAGTAGTCTTTTCCAATAAGTAAGAACTATAGACCTCAAATGATTTACAATCGAATGAGTCAGAGAATCCATCTTAATGGAACTCAGAATTATGTTTCTTACTTATTTAGCCTAAACATTAATGCCTAGGTATATAAAAATCAAATCACTTGATTTGACGTTATTCGTATTTATGTCATAGATGGGAAACTTGAGATAACTGGTACGTGTCTTTCAAGATCTCCAACATCGAAAACATCAGTTGAATAAATAGAACAATAATTGTCCTTTTATTACAGCATAAAATCCTTTCTTGTCCTCTCAAGAAATGGAAGCGATGTTTCAATCAATAGTTGGAATTTAATAACACTTATTTAGTTCCAAGGCAAGCCCCTTGTCCTCTATGACAAAATACCCGAAGAGGAAGTCCAACTTCCTTTCTTCAATTTATACTCTTTCTAGTTCATGTGGCAATTCTCCTTCCAACATTCGGTCCAACCATATTGGAAGCGAGTGCCCTCCTCAGCAAACTTTGTATGTCAGCTTCAAGGTAGAAGTACTGGCCTTGAACTTGTTCTTGCCCATGTGTTACTCCTTGATAGCAAACATCAGGCCTTTCCTTTCCATGACCATCAACATGGCCTATTCTTTTCGACTCTAACTATCCAGCAACTCTTGCATAATTAAGTCAGTGGTCAACTCTTGGCAACAAGGAAATCCTAACTTTTCTTGGTTCTCATTGTACTCAATAGTATGAAGCACATGAGGACCCACTGAGTTTCCCACTACCAACTTACAGCTGTAAAAGGAATAGGAAGCCTCAAACCTTTCATGACTTGCTTGCTCTTGGTAGAGCATCATGAGATGAATGATCATATCATACGCCTCCATGATTGCAAGCATGAAGTATCCTACATCCAAGGCATCGACTTAATGCTTCTCATAAGCATCCTTTTCGATCCTAGTAGGAGTAGGTTGCTCAAGAATCTTTTACTTGAGAACATACAACTTTTCTCGTACTTGAGGACTATCCTCAAATTCATGTACCATTCCAGAAATTCATTTTTGGATACCTTGTCCTTCCAAAGGACAAATCGCAGTAATAACTAACAGTGTTTAATGTCATGGTGATATCAATTACAGAAATATACAGAATTTCAGTATCATGAACAAAACATATTTAATAGGACTTTATTAAATATGCTTCCACTATTTTACTCAAATCAATGACCCTCAGCATTGACTCAGAAAATCCTGTTGGAAGATTTTCTAGTGAGATCAAGATCCATATTTCACTTCGTCCTGAGTCAGCTTTGGTTGATCACCCAGAACTCAGTTATTTAGGTAGGAAACTCCTTTCCAATTGCATCTCCATGCAACTCTTGGATCAGTTGGGTGGATAACTCTTTATCCCAATTTATCATATATATTGATGCCCAACTCTTGCCTCTGAGACATTTCAATCCTATTGAATTCACTCAGTTAAGTCAAACCCAATGGTTAGCAAACGGCTATTTCACCAATCGCGCCTCACCGAGATAAAACGAGGTGCTCAGCTTTGGCATGACCCACACTCATTCGATCAAGGCCTTGGCGAGTGCCACGCATCGGAAGGCATTTAGACTTAATATTTAGATTGAGGAAATTTTTATTTTAAGCGATCTCATCGACGTTGTATTAGCATACAAGGCGTATCTCTCAGCATACATGACATTTATGCAACATATATTTCAACAAAACATATAAGCATACAATAACATACATGCTAGCACATATTTAAATCAACAATTTAAATCATATATCACACGCCATATATATTACATGCATCTCATACACAAAATATACAATGCGATAAACATACATCTCACACATTTCATGCATCACATACATACGAGATTTGGTTTTATGATTATGGCCTCCTAATATGCGAGAATTTAAATAACTAAATTATTACAATTCTTTGACCCACGAGCAAGCTTCCAAAGCTCCCACTAGCGTCCGCATATGTGTTCTCTTTATCCAACTCTTGAAGAAATTATATTATTTAAATAAATAAATAAATAAATAAATAAATGGTACGACACACAGGTTGTATTTAAATATACATTTAAATCAATCACAACACGCAGGTCGTATTTACCAAAATAAATTAACACCATAATCTAGGGTCATAACCATAAACCACATGCTTAAAATTTTTAATAACAAACAATAATAATAAACCCTTTATTATTATTATTTATATTAAAATATTTTAAACATCAAAATATCAATATGCTAACACACATAAATTTCAACGCTCGCATTTTATCAAACGCTTAAAATACACAAGAGCATAAAAGGTGTTGCCCAATTGATTGCAAAAACGCACAGCCCGTAAACCCCCTTTATTGGCCAATTGAACGTAAAAACGCATAGTACACATCGAAACCAGTTCACGCAGTGTTCAGGTTTTTCAACAGGCATGAATCAAAAGGCAATTGACCAATTTAATGGTCCCATGTGAAAAGCACTAAAATCCAATTATTAGAGCGCAAGAAGAAAAAAAAATGGAATTAATTCACCACCCATGTTTTTCCTTTGATTCACGTTTCCCTTTTTTTTTTTTACGCAACAGATCATTAGCCAATAAAAAAACAAAATAAACTTGCATCAAAATTCCATTGAATGGAAATCAATGCCTAATCAAAACCGATCAATCAAAATGTCAGCGTGAATGGGTTTTTAAATGCAAATATCACTGTTCAAACGAATTAAAAAAAAGAAATATCTTGAAATCAATTCACGGTTGATTCATGCGTTTTGCAAAATGGTCGGAGAAATCATCACGCAACGGTATAGGGGTTCTCTTGGAATCAAAATTGGCTCATAACATTCACAAAAAGAAAACAGCGCAAGTCATTTTTCAAACTGCGCACCCGATGAACAAAATCAAACGTGATGCAAAAATCAAAATGCAGACACGGAAATAAACTTCTTTGAAACCGTGAGCATTGCGACAGGTAAACAAAACCCGCTGCATAACAATGGATTCAAGCAATCGAACAATTAGGTTCTGATATCACTATTGGGTTTTCAAGAGGAATAATTTTAATTTTTATTATAGAAAAATCCTCTTGAGCGGAAAAAACCCTTTTCCCATGGATCATGTCATTGCCAAGCATCACAAAGAAGGTTATTGTGTTTACCTCTTGTAGCGTGCTTTGATCACCAGCACTGCGAAAGGGCAGCACCTCTACTAAGTCCACACGAGCAAACGGCGTCAGAGAAGGAGCGTCGGTGCTAGCTGATGGCACAAGGGCGCAATTTTCTTGACTAGCAAGTGAGAGAGGCACAAAACTTAACTTAAGTTGTTAACCTTCCTCTGTTTTACCCTAACCCTATTGGGCTCGTACACTATGGGCCTAATCCTCGTTAATTTAATTAAATTATATTTTATTAAATCAACCGTTAATTAATTAAATCCTATTTAATTAATTAACCGCTCCGATTAGTTTGCTCTTTGTGTGTGACCTTATAGGTTTCCACTGAGCTGACAATAATATTAAATATTATATTAATATCAAATATTAACTATAATATTAAATATCATGGACAGTAATTGGCATCTAGCAATGCATCACTGTTACCCAGCCCATGAGAAAATCGGTGATTCGATTTTAACCTTATTGCAACCATAATCACTATGAAGCCAATGTCCCTTCGTCCATATGTCTTGATTGAACAAGAGGCATAAATGTGTCATCCTCGTTAAGTCCAATCTTATGTTCCTCGACTTCCAAGTGGACGTGTAATCACGAAATGAGCCTAATATCCCATATTGGCCCATCTCGGCGTGACCACGCATATTTTTCACGTCTTACTATATCGAGAGGCCCAAGACACTACTCCTATTATGTAGGAGGGACGAATCCTGTCTACATCACTCACACCCCTCAACATGATTCATTGCAGGTCCAAGTACTACCTTTATGATCATACTGTTACAGATGATGTTTGATAGTATTAAAGCCTACAACTCCTCATATAGGAATTGTAGTGACTTTAATTCGAAGGACAACTTCATTATGGTGGCCATGAAGAGCGCCTATGACACTTGCATAACTATTATGAAGCGTCCTCATAGTAGGTCAATCCGGTATAAATATTACACCTAATATTTATACCTGTGTGCCGACTTGATATCACATATCCATGACCAGTGAGATTTGGTCATCAGTCTAGTCACACAATAGTCTCTATGTGTTATTGTCGTCCTAATTAGCAATAATACTTCGACTACGGATACTTTAAGAATAACATTCTATATGTTCAATGGGGTCTCACGATCAAGTCACACTTGATGTTTCCATTAAACAAACTATCTATTCTAAGGACTTTATTATGCTATACACTAATAACATAATAAATGACACCTTTGCATATATTAAATATATGGCTAAAGTCATGATACAAATAATAATCTATATAAAATAGATTGCCCACTAGGGCTAGTGGGCTTACACCAACACACTGGTGATCAAATGAACTAAATATAGGCCTAGAAAGGGGTGAATATCGCAGCCAACATACGGAGGAAGGGAAAGGATTTTTGCTTTAACAACTTTTATGACACAAATATGGTTACCGTGCCTAAGCCATGCTTTAAGCCTTATTACTCTAAACCCCTCCAACCAATCCCATCTAATCACACTTTGACCAAAATTAATAAGCTTGCTCTCCAAGTTTCCCTTAGGTAGCGCCTAAGGGTCTATGCCCCCAAGGTTCTCGCATTCGATCGATCATGTTACCGATTAATCGCATAAATTAATTTACCAAAAAATTTACTCAACGCGTGACTAAGAAAGTATCCACAAATAATTTCTTTACCAATAAATAACAAATCCAATTTTAAAAAATTATATAGTACTATCACGACAAGCTACAATTCGATTTTCGTCGAAATCAGAGTTCGTTACAAATTTTCTCACGTGTAAAATTTACCTGGCGGCTCAAAAAGCGGCGAAACTTTGTTAGAAATTTTTGACGAGATTTGAACCATGAATTAATATTAAATATTAATTCTCAAATATAATTTTATCTTAATGAAATTTAATTACTTTATTAACAGACAAAAATATGCATATTAATTGCGTAATACAATAACGTTAAATAAATTACAGTAAAATTAGGGATGCTACAAGATGCTCTTGTAAGGATTGCAATCAATTCCTTGCTCATACAAGGCCCTTAAAATAAATCAAAGCAATAACTATAGACATTCAAATCCATGATCTTGCAAGGATTACACATCAATTTCTTGCCCTGCATGGCATAGGAATCATTAGACATCCCTAGCAGGCTATTTGAAACCCTAGGCCTCTTTTCAAGAGATCATTGATCCTCTCATACCTCATATGGTTGCGGCCTCTAAACCGGTCCTTAGATTTTTCTGAATTTGATTCTGCTTGTGGTTCCTATCATAACGAAAATCAATGGATTCAAATATAGGATTAGAATTTAAATCACCAAATAATTGAAAAAAGATTAATTGAGAAAGGTTAGAGATACAAACAAATTTCTCCTCTTGGAATTAGAATGGAGGAAAAGAAACAAAAGGGATATCGTTCACTGGTCGTGGCCTTGAAGACGGCATCCAAATCGGTGGAGAAATGAGCGAGTTAGAGTTGAAATGGCGGCAACGATAATAATAGAGCTCTAAGGAGTTCTAGGGTTAAATTAGAGCTCTTAGAGCTCTTAATATGTTTTGAAAACTAGGTATAGAGTTATTTTAGGCATAGGAGTATGTCTAGGTCGTGATCCAATGAACTTATAATGGCTTGGAGCGAAATGGGCCTAAACGGGATGACCCGCTAATTAAAAAATGATGTCAGTTGCTGTGAATCGATTCATACACGGGGTGAATCCATTCACAGGTTCTGTGTTTCCTAAAAACTGCTGTTTAATGAAATGAATCGATTCATGCAAAGGGTGAATCGATTCGCAAACTCAGAATTGCCTAAAAATGGGGTTTTCTTCCATTCTAAGGTCGTGTAGTCCCTTCTAAGGGCCTCCCTTCCCAATTAATCCCTAAAGCACTTAATCAAACAAACAATAATCATATAAAGACCCTATGTTATCTAACATATAAACTTAAGAAAATTTAGGGTGTTATAAAGTGGGGAGGCATGAATCCATGACCCAAATGGAAGCTCCTTCTACATCAGTGAACTGTCGATGAGTGCCACCATAGAAACCCGAGATTGACACCCGAATGCCTAGCGAGCCACAGAAACCACTACGTCTAAAACCAGCGACGAGCTTTCCAAGCACACGATATCCAACAAACCTGTTGGATACTAATCCACCAATTGGTCACAAACTCATGACTAATAAACAACAAACAATAATGCAATTGCAATCATACACAATCCTTGGCCGTAAACCTGCGACCAACATCAAGCATGGGGTCACTAGCCGGTAATCCCTTCAAACAAGTTAAACATTCAACTTATCACAAGCCTAGATGGTTACTACTTTTAACCAATTCTTACATGTCATTTAAAACAATATTTTATCATAAAATAGGGGTATGATTCGATTCATGAGCCCCATGAACCGATTCAGAGTCAAAACTATATTCTGTGAATCCAATTGGCAGCTGTGAATTGATTCACAATGTCAATTCGCAGATTCTAAAAACTGCAAGTGGGAATCGGTTCATGCAAGTGTGAATCGATTCACAGGACCTGTAGAAGTGTAGTAAAGCTATTTTTTTGCACTTCGCTCATTGGAGACCTCTCCTAAGTGGTCTCACGTCTTGTCCAAGGTCAGGGAAAGTTACTAAATTGTCCATAAGTCTCTAATCACTGATTTTAAATTCAAATCTTGAGTTTAAACCTTTTTATTTTAATCTTATCATTTACAACCAAATCTTGTCTTTTATCCTTCTTTTAACACCTTAATCCTCAACTACTCATTTTTAATCCATTCAGTCCCTTATCACTTACTAGTCTTAGTACCATATTCCATTCCTTTTATCCATTATAGATTCTTTATTCAATTTAACCATCTTTCAATCTAAATCAAGTCTTAGCTACTTATCTTAAACCATTTAACTTTAACAACCTATCCGACTCCATTTAACCAAATATTAGCTATCCCAACTATTCTAAGCAAGTAAACCCCATTCAATCATGAAAACAGTACTACATATCATCGTTCATGTCATTAAATAATTTCAAATAACACCAATCCTTACTAGATCGTGTTTCCACTAATAATAACTTATCAAAACCTAATAAATCAATACTAATCATGCATAAAATCTCTAAAGATATTAACTAACAAATTCCAAGTTCATCCTAAACACATATTCAAACGTCAAAACAGCAACCACATAACATAACTTATACCATTCAACCATTCAATAACACTAATTCATCCTAAATCATACCTTTTCTAACAAAAATACATGAAGCATCAACCTTTTAATAATAAAAGTCCATGAAACTTACTAAACATATTTATTAACAAAGCCTAGGGCTCATTGCTTATACTAGGGCCTCATAATAATTAAAAACAGAAATTAAAATCATTCCAATCAATGCTCTTGCAAAGATTCAACATAAAAACTTACATGGCAAGGCATAGGGATCTTGGACATATCTAACATGTTATTTGAAGCCATATACCTCTTTTCAAGAGAATATACCATCCCCATACCTTATAGCAGTCGTGGCCTCCTGTAACGACCCGTTTAGGGACATTCACAGAGGCTCATTATCTGAGAGCTCAGGAGTTCTGAAAGCTCAACACACCAAGCTCAAACATAAACCTATATGAGATGTGTTTTAAAAACAAAACTCTTGTGCCTTTAAAAAAAAAATCACGATATATTTTTTTATAAAACCAACTCGTGCACATGGAGTAATTACTGACTTTTGAAACATGGTGCAACTAAGACACAAGACTTAAATTCAAATAAAACATACATGCATAACATACACATATATATATCACTCAAATAATAATGTATACAAATACTGAGGAGTAGCAAATGTGCAAGAAAATACACCTAAGATGCAGCGACTTCAAAGAGTAATCATACCACAGGAATTGCCGGCAGAACTCCCAGCATTTGCTCCAAAAGTAAGACCACGATCTGCCTGTATAGCAACAACCTGCCTTTGCCCCGGCCCAGTCGACCTGAACACAAAGAAATACAGAGAGCAGTCCTCAGAAAAACAAACATCCAGCGAATCAGCAATCCACGGCGGATAGAGTCGTCACTCAGGTCCTCGTCGAGGCTCCTCCTCGGCATCGTCTCTTTGTCGAGTTACTGCGCCTCGACATCGCACGGGTAACCGTCATGGATTGAAGGCACCACGGGAAAGGTCAACTTCTCAACAATTTAAGATAAGCTCGACATAAAAATATAAGCAAACAGCAAAGTATAACATTCACCGCGTGACTCGACCATCTCAACTCTAAACTCGACACTGACTCACAAATCCATTTTCTCTCGACTAAACAATTTTTCCGGAATGCACCACGCCGTCTGGTATGTCGGAAAGTCAGCGAAGCCTTGGGATCCTCGCTCTCCCTAGGGCCCGATCGCTTTCGAGTCCGTGGCGTGGCGGCGTCTAGTCAATCTCCCGTAAGCGAAAAGGGACCTAGCACCCTCGATTATCCGTGTCACACGGCTCAAAAAGCGTCATCGACTCACCTAGCTACGCTCACTCGATGAACAATTAAGCCGTCGATATTCAAAGAGTTAAACACAAGATATTCAAGCATGTCAAATAAGAGCAAGCTCGACATGAAGAAGCATAATTCAACATGCAATACACAATTCACGACATATATTCAATCACATATTAAATACATGCAAAACTCAATATCACAACATTTCAAGCTCGACACAAATCGGAAATCCATACACAATAACATAACCACGTAGAATTTGAAATGCCGCACATACTATAACAAATATAAATGTGAGCATACTTACCGAACTCAAGTTAATCTTTGCTACGACAACGACCTCGACATTACGTCTCAAATGAGCTCGACAACGACCTCGACAAGGTTGTCTTCAAGGAAAGCTCGACAAATGCACCTTCTCGATCGACCTCGACCACGTCTGATCCTCGTTCTGGATTCTCTTAGCGTCCTTGGATTAAGCTTTCCGTACACCTCGATTGAATTCACGATCTCGGAAAGCAGACTTCCTAAAACAAACACAACTCGGATCGATCTATGGTTCTAATACATCTAGCTCTCTCTTCCCCAGCTCAACCACAACCCGGAAAAATATAAAACTTCAAGCGAAGATATTTTCCTCTAACACAAAGTTAGGGATTTCGATCAAAATTTCATGAAAAGTTATCGATGCTTCAACGGATAGATGAAACAACAACAATAACCGAAGCAACAAGCGAAAAATCGAAATCGAGCGAACCAAAAATGGGGTTTTCTGGAGCGCTTGGAATTCCAGAAAAGCGAGAGAAAGAAATTTGTTTACAAGCCCAATGTCGGTTAAAAAGATAAAGGTAATATCGTGAATAAGAAAACCCATCAATTTGATATGATTTGGAAGCATAAAGCGGTTAAAAATGGAAGAAGATTTAGCGCTAAGCGGTAGCACAAATGAAAGAAAATCATTCTTCATACCTGTGGTGATGTTCGATCGAAGACAGATATGGGTCGAAGTTGATGATGAACAAAATTGATGAAGAAAGCTTGCGAGAATCTCATTTGGAACTCACGGTTTAAATCGATGAAGATTTTAAAAAACAGCGAAACCGAAGCGAAGGAAGGAAGAAGAAGAAGAAGAAAAGAGAAATGAGTGAAGCGATTGCGTGGTATACGGTGGCGAGAAGGGGTATAAGCGTAACTCGACTATAAGATGCCAATCCCATCAATCATCTACCCGTTAACCGTTCCTCTCATGATTACCCTCTACTCGTCGGTCAGCGACAAGCTAGACAATGTAATAATTACAAACAATAAAATAATAATATTGATAGCGTTGAAATATCTGAGGTGTCATCATCTCGACACGATGTCGCCAAAGGTGTTCGTGCAAGCGTACAAAGGTTCTAACCACGAGTTCGTGAGCGCGGTCTCCTCGGCTTCGACTTGCGTCCTCATCAGCTCGATGCGACTTCATCAACTCGACACCGGGCCTCCTACGGTTTCGGCGGCTAGTGCACGTGCTCTCATCGGCTGGACAAATGATCTCGTGAGCGATCACAGTCACGGGATCTCGACACAAGGTCTTGGTCGAGGTCTCGATACGTCGTCCTAATACGATGTCGATCTCGTCCTCAGGTGTTACACCTCCCAACAAACTTTAGAGAGCTCCAAATTCAATATCGTTTGTGGTTCCTATCATAACAAAAATCAAGGGATTCAAATCCAAAGTTAGAATTTGAATCACCATAGAATTGAAAGAAAAGGAATTCAAAGAGTTAGAGATACAAATGCAATTCTTCTCCTTAGAATTAGAATGAATAAGAAGAATGAGAAGGGAATAATTCTCTGGTCGTGGCCTCGAAGATGACATCCAAAACGGTGGAGAAACAAGGTAGACGTGTCATAACACCAGCAACGACAACAGGAGAGCTCTAGGAGTTATAGGGTTAATTAGATCCTTTTAATATGATTTAGTTCTAGGTTTAACTTCTTTTAAGTTTAGGAATAGGTCTAGGTCGTGATCCAAGAAGCTTAACACGATCAGAAGCGAAACGGGCCGAAACGGAGCGACTCGCTAATTAAAAAATGCTATCAGCTACTGTGAATCGATTCATGCACGAGGTGAATAGATTAATAGACTCAAAATTGCCTAAAAAAGATCTTTTCCTCAATTTTAAGGCCGTGTAGTCCCTTCTAAGGGCCTCCTTTCCCAACTATGCCCTAAAATACCTATTCAAACACACAATTAACATACAATGGTCCTATAATCTCTAACACATAAGATTAGGAAATTCAGGGTGTTACAGCTTGCCTATATATTGATTCTGATTTCCTATTTTCCTGTTTCATATAATGTGTATAGTGTGTTCTTATCTCCCTATTATTTATCCTTGTTCTGTATATCATTTTTGATATAGATCCTAAACATTCAGAGGTGGTCACCAGAGCAGGTACAAACATAGGACTCAATGACGCACTACTTCCATCCCTCGATGCATATGGACCCAAGCATCCAAGACTGAGCTGACTTTGAGTTGTATTATCACGACATAGATGAAGATTGCTGGGAGATTAACTATGGCCGCTATGTCATCATATATACTGGACTAGTTAGTGAGTATTTTTGTTTATTATGTTCACTGAGAGCCTCCTTCGTAGGAGATTTTTGTAACGCACAATGGTTGCCATTCTAGCAGATTTGGAGGGTGCCCAGACACCGATATCACGATTTCTACCCCACATACTACAGTGATATGCCATCATCGGTAGCATCTTCCTACTCGGTGGATGGGGGTAGTAGGGGTAGTTGGGAGTGTCAACGTTGGTCTGGAGAGATGTCTTGTCCCTTTCCCCTTGTGCTACCTACGGTTCTACCCTTGCGAGTCTATGATCCTAAATGCCAGGGACACCTTACTACGGGTGATTCCTGACTTCCTCCTAGACCTCGTGCCGTCTCCTGACTATGATCATGGCCTGTGATTTTCGATTTCTTTTGTCTAGTTGGTGGAGGGCTCTCATAGGACATGGATCTTGATACTCTTACTCTTGACTATTGTTCGTATATTTTCATGCATCTGCTTGCACCCTGATATGTTTACTTAATTTGTTTGATATCGTTTTACTATGTGAATTAGGATTTATTATTATATAATGGGATGGGATCGTCTGACATGTCACATAATCAAACATCTAATCACACATCAACACTTAGTCAAACAATTAACTAGGGTCTCGGTAATGTGGAATGTTACAATCGACCTCTTATGTCTGGTCATGATCTTTACTTTGACTGCTATCTTCTTTTGTCTGGTCATCCTTAACAGGTGGATTGACATTCATACCTGCAAAATAATCTTCTTGTTGGTGTAAGCCCTAGATGCCAATATTTTCATTTTGAAGTTATAATGTGTATCATGCTATTTATCTATTATATGAGACATTTTAGTTATTATGTTTTTTTTAACGTAATAAAGCCCTTGAGTAAAAGTTCGATTTTAATAGAACATCGAGTAGATGACTCGGTTGTGAGATACTATAGAACTTACTCTTAAACATCCGTAGCCGAGTATTATTATTATTAAGGGCAATAATAATACATCAAGACTATTATGTGTGTAGACTGATAACCTCATCTCACAGGTTATAGATATGAGATATCAAGTCGCTGTATAGGTACATATAAGGGTAATTGTGTACTGGATTGACCCACCATGAGAATACTAGATAGTGCGTTATGTAACTGTCATAAGTTATTCTCATAGTGATAGTGGTGTATGCCACCATTTGACCTGAGACCACTATGGTCCCTGTAACACCCTCATTTTTCTAATCTTGCTGAATGTGTGTTTATCTGTGACTAAGTGTATTTGTGTGCCTTGGGTAGGGATTTATGTGTTTTGACTGCATGCTTGACCTCTTGGCGGTGTGCTCGCTTTTGGTGTTTGCGTGAAAGCATGTTTTGAGGTGTGGTATGTTATTTGAGGTTGAGAACGATCAGAGTTGAGTTTACGGAATGTGTGCATAATATGATGTGAGGCATATGATTATGAGGTGTTGGATGCATGCATATGATATTGCATTAGTAACCACTCCGTTCTTGATAAGAACATGATATGGAGAGAATCCCTAACGGAAATGGGGGATATCTCGCCTAATAGGTTTGATCCACTCTGTTCCCTATTGAAAAAGGGGAAACAGACGTCCCTATCGGAAAAGGGGAAGGAGGATTCCTAACAGAAAAGGGGAATACCTCGTGGACTAGGCTAGTGTCACCCTATGTTCCATCGGAAAAAGGAGACGGGAGTCCCTAACGGAAAAGGGGGACGGCAACCTAACGGAAAGGGGGTTCGCCAATAAGTATTCCTAACAGAAATGGGGAGTACAGTGACAATAGAAAGAAAAGATGCCGAAGCGCATAACACATTGATTCATTGAGAGACATGGGATAAGTGGAAGTGGGTAGCTAGGTCATATTTGTTTATATGTGCTGGTTTGTTCAGATTGTCAAATCATTCATTCTACTTATGCATTTCCCGCTTTTTGATGATTGTGTTATTCTTACCTCCTTGTGTTTGTATGCTTGTGTGTATATGTATTATTGTATGTTAGACTTTGTTGAAGAGAAGGATGCAACCGCAGCAGCACCCGTCGATGCTCCTTCCCCCTCGGATCCCCGTGTGGGGTGATTTTGAGATTCAGTACCATGATTTCGACGGCATGGGGTGGGAGATTGACCATGTGCGTCAGGCAGTGATCTATACGGGTACCATCTCCATCTATTTTAGGGTTCCAGGTCTTCCTATAGCTAGCTTTTCCGGAGACTTCAGGATATGTTAGAGACTACCTTTTCAGTAGATGTTGCAGGAGCCAGGGTTTCCACCAGGTTTTGGTTATGGAGGTTATCCACCGATGCCTCCTCAGTCGATGCCGGTGCGACCTGTTAGCTATCATAGGAGTCTAGCCACCGTGGATGACAGAGACGTGGGAGAGGAGCGACATTTGGTCCCTCTCACCACATGACAGCTCACGATTACAGATGGTTGTTTCCGAGGCGTTTGAGATCTCAGAGTGGGAGCTCTCAATTTCCCCCTCGCTGAGGCGTTTGGTTATATGTTGGCCAGGAGTCTTGATGCTTATGTTAAGTTTGTGTTTTGCTGTTTTGTTTAGTTGAGGCAGTAGGTTAGCCTCGCAGGTTTACTTATTTTGGGATGACTGTATCATTACTATCTACACTACGCACTTTGCACTCTGATAGTAGGTACTTATCTATATACCTGCATGTGACATACTTAGTATTACTTCACCGTAGCGTGTCGTAGTCTTATTCGTGTTGCGATTTTAATTCCTTCATATTTTTACGCCCGTTGATTACGCGAGTTAGGCTAATTATTAGAATAAAGCATGAATAGGACTTTGGGGTGTTATAGTCCCTACATGAGGAGTCGAGTGTTTTATTGCCGTCAAACATTGTCTGTAATGGGACAATTATAAAGTCGGTCAAATGGGCACTCCACGAGTCATGCAGAGGGACATGAGTGACCTCGATGGGATTTGCCCCTCCTACATAGCAGGAGTAATATCTGTAGGCCCCTTGATAGAGTATGACTGTAAAATGCATGGCCATGCTGAAATAAGTCTATATGAGATATTGATCTTATTTGTTGTTACTAAGTCTGCTTGGGTATCAAGGAATATAATGTTGAACTATACAAGGGTGACACACACTATGCCTTGTGTTCAATATAGATATAAGGGCAAAAAGGTAATTATATACATGATCATTATCATGGAAAGGTTACGTCAAAAAACTGACATTCTAGTTACTTGGGTAGCAGTGATGTGTTGCTAGACACCACTCTCTGTTTATAATATTAAATAGTGATTTAATATTATTGCTAACGTTACGGGAACCTACAGGGTCACACACGTAAGAAGAGATTAATGGAAGATTAAATATAAATGAGTAAGACTCATTTTATTCAGTGGTACGCTCTTATGACGCACCATCGTAAGTCAAGAGTAATGCAGCACATGGTAAGCTACGGTGCACTAGGTCAGTCTTAAGTGGTTCTATAAATAGAACACTTAAGCTGAAGTCCTACTTACGAAATTTCTAACCTAGTCGTACCAGAGACAGTGTGTGCGTTCCTGACTGGTTCCGTTCGTCAGCTAGCACTGTAGACGGTGGCCGCTCCCGTTCGAAGTCTATTCGTGTGGACTACGTAGAGGCGTTGTCGTCTGTACAACGTTCGTGCTCGACTCTAGCTTTCGTCATCAACGGACTGCGCTATAAGAGGTAAATCGCACAATCCCTGAATCATGATCATTCGCAAGGATCCTTAGAAGGGAAATTTTAATTTTTCTCTACGTTTTATATCTGTTTGTATGCGCAATTTCCCTTCACTTCTAACTCTGAAATTGAAGTATCAGGATTTTTGTCATCAAATTTTACAGGATAGATTATTCCACAATTAAAGATCTAGAGTTGTAGACTCTAAAAGCCTTAGATGTTTATGAGTAATCACTATGCCAAAAATAACTTTTAATGACAGTATTTTAATAGCGCGTGTAACAGGAAAGGCTATTATATATCACACGGTGGTTTTTTATAGCGCTTCCTCAAATAAGTGTTATTAAATGTGTATTTCTGACTGGATTTTACTAATGACGTGCTATGATAGGTTCTTTGTTTTTTTTTAAACACCTTTAATAGTGCTTCCTACTTAAAGCGCTATTAAAAGCTTAACCTCTAATAGCGCTTTCTTCACCGAGCGCTATGAATGAAATTAAAAACCCTCACGCAAAAAACATCTTTCTTCGTCTTTGTAAACACTCTCAACCTCCTAAGACCAACGAGACCGCCACTGTGAAGGGTTCCAGCCATTGCGTAAGACCTTCCTCTTCCTTTCTTGCATTCGGTCCATCTCCTACATCAAAGGCCGCATGAAAACCACCGCATAGAACCGTGAAGCCACTTACGTACTAAGCTACCACTATTGTGCCTCCACCAAGCACCGTGTCCCTCGCCAGTGAGACACCATCACCACCTTCCTCCCTGTTGAACCAAGTGCCCTATCCCCATTACATCCACGAGTATCCATCGTGATGAAAGCTGCGAGAACCAACCGAAGATCACAACATCCACCACACCAGTGAGAGCCACACGCAATATAGGCTGAGAGAGGGGAACACCTTCGTTCAAGTTAGCTCCTAATCTTCCTTTGACATGTGCTTGATTTTGTTGAAACAAAGTTTCTCATTTCAGTTTTGATAAAAAACAAGCATAGTGAAAAGATGCTTAAGTTAATCTGATCATTTGTTATTCTAACTACCTTAATTAAGTAAGTTTTAGCAAAGAAAGAAACAAAAGAACTCCTGGAAAATGCAAAGAAGATTCTGTCTAAGGCTTCCAGGAAAGATGAAAGTAACATGTCACAAAGCCTAGAAGACATTAGAAGAACAAGGAAATCCAAGCTTCAGTGATTAAGTAAAAGTTTGTAAGCTTACTCAGGATGAGTAAGTTTGACAAACCTACTCTCGATGTGCAGCACAAACAGGTTCAATAACAAAAAGACAAATTAAATGCATCAAGTGCTTGCATTAGTCAGCACACCAAGTCATTTATGAGAAGAACATTTACTAAATGTAACAGGAAGTTTCTGCTACTGCTGCAAATGAGAAGGTTCAACAAGTGCTTGCAAAAGCAGACGTGACAGTGTGACAAGACTGACAGCAAGTACAAAAGCAAATTGCTTTAAGCAGTACCACCCATATCACTACACAAAACTTTCTGAAAGTCTCCCAACGACTCTGCAACGGCTATATTGGCAAATCAAGTCTATATAAATCAGAAAGGGACAACAAGAAAGATTGAGAGAGCTTGCATTAACTATTGCATTGAGTTAAAATCGTGAAAACAACTGCCTCTCAACCTACTCAAGTACACTCTGCAGAATTTGTGTGGGGATCTTTTAGTATACTTCATTTCTTGTAAACACAATGACTTAGATTATATTTTCATCTGTGTAATCAAGCCCAAACACCCCAAAAACCCTTTATTCTTTTATCTGTTTGTTCTTAGTTGAATCCTGTCAAGTTACCTAGGTTAGTGAATGTTGGTGAGGAGTTCTTCTAAGAAGGATAGGTCAGAAATTGGGAGTAATTTCTGAGTGGGAACAACTTGAAGAGGCTGAAGCAAATACTACTATTGTAAGGCCAACATGTGGTCATAAGTGTTGTAACTATTTGGGAAATAGTGGAAATACTCACAGGAAGTGAGGAGTGGATGTAGCCCAAGGTTTGGGGTGAACCACTATACATCTTGTACAATTTCTCTTTACTCATCTCTATTATATCACTTGTGACGCTTCACACAATCTACATAAAAGGCTAAATTATACTTTTAGTCCCTTATGTTTATTTTAGGTTTCATTTTGGTCCCTTATGTATTATTTGTTTCGAATTAGTCCCTTATCAAAGATTACACCAATGTGGTCCCTCTGTTTCAAAGTGGTCCCTTATGTTACAAAAATTATACCAGTGTGGTTCATTTTTTTTGCAAAATAAGGGACAAAAAAGGGACCATATTGGTATAATTTTTGTAACATAAGAGACTATTTCGAAACAAAAAAACAAGAGGGACCATAATTAATACATGAGGGACCAATTCGAAAATTTTAATACATCAGGGACCAAATTGAAACCTAAAATAAACTTAAGGGACCAAAAGTATAATTTAGCCCAATTAAAATCAAGGAATCTGATTTAAATTAAAAGGTAGTGGAATCATAAGTTATAAAATGCTTTAATCATTGCATATGCTTTTGTTTATCAGCATGTTAATTACTAAACTCTTTGCATCATCTATTCAGTAACTTAAGTAAGTTTATTTGCTGTATTACTAACTTACTCTACTCCGAGAATAGTTTTGAGAGCAAGTTAAATTGTATTAAGTGCGAGACATTTAAACAGGTCACAATTCAAACCCCTCTTTCTTGTGACAACTATTCACTTCAATTGTTATCAGAGCTCTACGTCAAGCGGCTGAGCACACCTAACCGTGTAGGAGAAAAGATCCTGGAAGAAGTGATGGGAAATCCTAACACTGTTATGTTCCTTCTTGAGGGAGCATCTTCAAACAGACTTCCTGGCTTTGATGGAAACCACTACTATTATTGGAAAGGTCAAATGAGGTTGTTCTTGGAATCTAAAGACAATGACATATGGGATATTGTGGAAAATGGCCCTTTTATTCCACAAACAACGTATGATGATGGAAGAATTACACCAAAGCCAAAAGAGTCCTGGACAAATGATGAGAAACACAAAGTCCTCCTTAACTCAAAGTCAAAATATTATCTCACTTGTGCTCTTGGCAGGAGTGAGTATGATAAAATTTATGGATGTGAAACTGCAAAAGAAATCTGGGATACTTTGAAAACAGCTCATGAAGGTACTGATCAGGTAAAGGAGGCCAAGATAAACATTCTTGTTCATCAGTATGAACTATTCAAAATGGCTGAAGATGAGTCTATTGATGAAATGATTAGTAAATTCACAGTAATTATAAATGATTTGAAATCACTTAGAAAAGTGTTCACAAATCAAGAGAATGTCATAAAATTACTGAGGAGCGCTTGCCCAATTTGTGGAGACCTAAAGTAACAGCAATTCAAGAACAAGAAATCATGGAGGAAATTTATCCTAAGAAAGGAAAGCTTGTTGCACTGAAAACCTCTCACAAATCAGGAAAGACCTCATCACAAAGCTCAAAATCTGCAGCTCTTAAAGTATCAGAAGAAAATGATGATGATAGTGATGAGAGTGGAAATGAAATTCTGAGGATGAAGATGAACTTGCTCTCATCTCAAGAATAATCCAGAGAATGCTGAGAAACAGAAAAGGGAGAAGGTTCCCTCAAGCAAAAGGGAATTTCAGAAATGTGAAAGCAGCAAGTCTCAACCATTATGTTTTGAATGCAACAAACCTGGTCACTTCAAAGCAGAATGCCCTCAACTCAAGAAGCCAATCAAAAAATTTCCTCAAAAGAAAAAGGCTATGATGGCATCATGAGATGACTATGATGATGAAGAAGAGGAATGCCTCTTTGCATCAAAGTAAAGACTATGGTTCTTAGACAGTGGATGCAGTAGGCACATGATAGGGGGACAAAAGTAACTTTCTCCCCTTAGAGAGAAAGAATGGCAGCTGTGTCACCTTTGGAAACAATGAAAAAGGTTGGATAAGAGGTATAGGCACAGTTGGTAAGAAGAATTCTGGTCAAATAAAAAATGTTCACTATGTATTTGGTCTTAAACATAATCTTTTAAGTGTAAGTCAATTAACTGATAATGGAAATGGAGTTTTATTTAAAACTGATTCACGCATCATCAAAGAAACCTCCTCTGGAAACATACTCTTCACTGGAGCTAGAACCACAAATCTATACAGTATCTGTTTAGAGGATCTTTCAGAGGAAATATGTTTTGTTTCTTTTGAAAATGATAAACGGATATGGCATAGAAGAGTAGGATATACAAGCATGAACACTATTTCAAAATTATCCAGATTTGAATTAGTTAATGGATTGCCAAAATCAAATTTGAAAAGGATAGAATTTGTGAAGCATGTATTCAAGGAAAACATGTCAAATCTAGCTTTCATTCCAAAAACATAGTCTCTACACAAAGGCCACTTGAATTACTACATATTGATTTATTTAGACCAAGAAGGGTCTCTAGTCTTGCTAGAAAAAGATATGGCTTTGTGATTATGGATGATTATTCAAGATATACTTGGGTTCTGTTTTTGAAAAACAAGGATGACTCCTTTGAAGCTTTTAAAGTGTTTTGGAAAAAGGTACAAAATGAAAAAAGTTGCAACATTGTAGCTGTTAGAAGTGACCATGGAAGTGAGTTTGAAAATATATCCTTCAAAACATTCTTTGATGAAAATGGTATTTCTCACAACTTTTCTTGTCCTAAAACTCCTCAACAAAATGGGGTAGTTGAGAGGAAAAATAGAACATTGCAAGAAATGGGCAGAACTATGCTGAATGACTCAAAAATTGAAAAATATTTTTGGGCAGAAGCTATCAATACAGCCTGCTACATCAATAAATAGAGTCTCCATTAGAAAAATCTTGAATAAGGCTCCATATGAGCTATGGAAAGGTAGGAAGCCAACCATTGCCTACTTTTATATTTTTGGATGTGAATGCTTCATTCTGAATCATAAAGAAAATCTAGGAAAAATTGATTCTAGATCTGACAAAGGCATTTTCCTAGGATATTCAACTTCCTCTAAAGCATATAGAGTATATAATTAAAGATCTCAAATTGTAGAGGAAAGTATGTGTGACATCTTGGATTTTAAACAATATTAGAAGAATAATTAACTTAGTAATTAGATGATAAACGAGTGATTAAAACTTTAATTAGGAATAAAATGGGCTTAAATGAGACCCAGAAACCCTATAAAGAGATAGAAATTGTCAAGAATAGTCTAGAAGCCTCTAGAAAAGCCTAGAATGTTCTAGAGTAGCCTAAAATAGTCTAGAAGGGTAAAGAATACCCTAGAACTCTCTAGGGCGGACGAAACTAGAATTTTCTGGAAGTGGTCCCTTGCGACGTGACGGAGGAGACAAAGGAAACCGTCGTGACGCGATATAAGTCGGTGGTTAAGTCGGTGATCACGCTCTTCTGATGCGTGACACGTGTCCCAGCTCGCGACACGATGGGACTTATGTGTAATTGGCTTGCGACACGATGGGCCAATTTATGCCTATAAATAGGCCTTAACCCCCTCCATTCACTCCAACTTCTTCCAAAGGCCTTTGGAAGAGCGTGGAAGGCGTGGAGGAGCTTGGGATAGGGAAGAGCGATGGGACACGAGCGGCAGTAGTCTTCTAAGCCAGGTAAGGAGGAAGATACCTTAATCACTAGGGAAAATAGGTAGTAGAGTAGTACTGTTAGCATGTGTAGGGGACCTTAACCCTACTAGGGGTTGATAACAGCAATACCTCAAGAGAGGGGTTGTGACCTGTGATAGCTAAGGATAGTTGTCAGAGGTCTATCAACCGTAGGGATGATCTATTAAAGTTTATTGATGGATGCTGATTGTTGAGATATTTTGATATGATTGCTTTATGATTGTGTGATTGTTGATGTATTGATTGATAATATGTCAGTAGTAGGTCGCTTGAGCGACACTAGGGTTGATCCTTATGTTGATTAAGGAAAGTTGATAATCTAATTAACATGCTGATATTTATGTACTGGTTGTATATGATATATGTAGGTCCGATGTATAAGTCAAGGGTGCCGTCCTCTAGTTGGAGGATTACGAATCCCTAGATGGTAATAGCAGATATTACCGTCGATACTCTGATTGTCAGTGGTGATAGTCGGGTCGATGTACCCGAGGTTGGTGTACCTGAGGTATCGACGGGATGGTAATGAGATAGTCAGTGACCTTGAGGGTATGTGGACTCGGCCAAGACCTTGAGGGTATGTGGACTCGGTCTTTCCGACGAGGCTCTCCATGTCCGTGGTACTAAAGTTACGAAGTAGTTTGGAGATAGTCACTGACCTTGAGGGTATGTGGACTCGGTCATGTGGACGAGTCTCCAAGACTCCATATCTGACAGGAGGATAATCTTGGCCATTCCTGTTATGGAAATGCCGTCCTTGTGCACGGGACGGTACCTTACTCTGGTAATTGGATATGGTAGTTTGGGATGCCTTAACCGATAATCAAATATGGTAGCGTATCAGGAGATGTTCCCGGGACAACCAACTTAAGTCTCGTTTCTGTGCCCTGAGATAGGTGATCGGTCTAGGGAGGAGGGCGTTAATGGCCCACAAATAATCAGTGATGATCTAGGTCAACAAGGCTAAAAATGAGCCTGAAATCTCTGGGACAGTAGGGCTAGTAATTGAGCCTGAAATGTTCAATGGTCTGGGTCTATAGGGCTGGTAATTGAGCCTGAAAGACCGGTGACATGAGTCAGTCTATGGTATCAGAGTATGATGTGATCTGTGACCGTGTGGTCGGGTGTCAGTATGATGTATTAGTATGGTCTGGTCTGAGACCGTGTGCTCAAAAGTCTGAGTGTGATAACAGTCATGATGATGATTGTGATGTTTTGATATTTATGCTGTTATGTGTTGAGCTGAGCATGATAGCAGTCTCTCTACTATGCTGTTTCCTGCTTGATGGTGATTGATGAGTGTCTTACCCCTTTGTTTTCTGTGTCTTCTATATTATATGATGATGTAGAGCAGATGAATAAGAAGACTAAGTACTTAAAGCCTGGGAAGCAGTGTTGCGTCATGGCCAGTGTGTTCTGTTGCGTACTCAGCTATTGGATTGAAAATGTGTTGTTATTGAGGTCAGGATAAAGTGACGCCCTGTCTCGGCGGGGTGTCACAATATGCATGTTAAATTCAACGAATTTAATCACTTTCTTAAGAGAAAGACAGATGATCCTGAGGATACTACTGAAAGATCAGGTTCTCAAGATCAAAATGAAGTTTCTAAGCAGAATACTGATTCTGAGAAAGTTCCAGAACCTACTCTAAATCAGGGCAGTTCATCTCAATAACCTACTCAAACTGTGAACATGCCAAGAAGCTGGAGAATAATTGCCAATCATCCTCAAGAGAAAATAATTGGAGAAACCTCTGAACCTATAAGAACTAGAAGATCCTTCAGACAAGAAACATCAAATATGGAATTGATCTCAGAAATTGAGCCAAAGTCTATAAATGAGGCCATAAATGATTTTTCTTGGGTTGAAGCTATGAAAGAGGAACTTGCTCAGTTTGACAAGAATAAAGTGTGGACACTAGTCAAACAACCTACTCATCAATCTGTCATTGGAACAAAGTGGATATTTAGAAACAAACTCAATGAGGATGGTAAGGTTACTAGAAACAAGGCCAGACTTGTAGCTCAAGGCTATAATCAACAAGAAGGTATTGACTATGATGAAACATTTTCTCCTGTTACTAGACTTAATGTTATTAGAATCTTACTCTCATTTACTGCTCATAAAAATATCAAACTTTTTCAAATGGATGTTAAAAGTGCTTTTCTAAATGGTTTTTTTAAATGAGGAAGTCTATGTTCATCAACCCGTTGGATTTATTGATCAAATTAAACCTAACCATGTTTTAAAACTCAACAAAGCTTTATATGGTCTCAAACAGGCCCCAAGGGCCTTGTATGAGAGGTTAAGTACATTTTTGATCAAAAATGGATACTCAAGAGGAAAGGATGACACAACTCTTTTTAGAAAATTTCAAAAAGACAACTTACTCTTGGTTCAAATCTATGTTGATGATATTATCTTTGGAGCAGCAAAGGAAGAATTGTGTAAAGACTTTGCTAAACTCATGAAAATTGAATTCGAAATGAGCATGATGGGTGAGCTTAGATTCTTTCTAGGATTACAAATCAAGCAACTTAATGAAGGTATATTATCTCTCAAGAAAAATATACCAAGGATCTCCTTAAAAAATATAAGATGGATCAAGCCAAGCCTATGGCAACTCCCATGCATCCTTCAAGAAGTCTAGACAAAGATGAAAAGGGCAAAGATGTTACTGAAAAAGAATATAGAGGAATGATAGGTTCCCTTCTATATCTCACTGCAAGCAGACCAGATATTGTATTTTCAGTGGGGCTATGTGCAAGATTTCAAACTGCTCCTAAAGAATCACTCCTTCAAGCATTCAAAAGAATTTTCAGATATCTAGTTGGCACTCCAACTGTTGGATTATGGTACAAGAAAAATTCTCATTTTGATCTAATTGGCTACTATGATGCTGATTATGCTGGTGACAAAGTTGTGAGAAAGAGCACTAGTGGATCATGTCAATTTCTTGGAGAAGCATTAGTCTCATGGTCTTGCAAGAAACAAGGTACCATTGCACTATCAACCACTGAGGCTGAGTATGTTTCAGCATCAGCATGCTGCTCTCAAGTTCTATGGATAAGAAATCAGTTAGAAGATTATTCCCTAAGGTGCGTATGCATTCCTATTTACTGTGACATTACAAGTGCTATTAATTTGACAAAAAATCCTATTTAGCATTCTAGAACTAAGCATATTGATATAAAACACCACTTTATTCGTGATTATGTCCAAAAGAAAGAAGTTGAATTAATTTTTGTGGATTCAAAAAATCAACTTGCTGATATTTTTATTAAGCCTCTTCAAGAGGAATGCTTCAACTTTATTAAGAGTAAGTTACACATAATAAAATCTCCATGATTTAAGATATGTGCCTGAACCTGCTCAACATGAGTAGGTTCTCATGCTGACAAAGTGAACCTACTCACTTACTGTGATAAATAAAATATATTATTGACCAAAAGAAAATAAACAAGTCTGTGAAACTATCACTTCATGACAAGTTTCTAGTCTAGGGTAAGCCAACGGCTAGTTGCACGCTTCTCTCTCCCACATTTCCCACTATTCCACCACATCTCATTAAGAGATGAAACTTCTACTCCCCCAATCTCTCTCTTCCTCTAAGCTCTGATAATCGTTCCTTCTCTTTAATATCTTCAATAACCCACTTCATTTTTTCTTCATTTTTCTTTCTACTCCCAAACCTGAACAATTCCTAAATCTACAATGGTGAGAACCATGATTCCTTGCGTGAGGAAAGTCACACGAGAATCATCAAAAACAATCATCCCTTACGTTTCACCAACTTTGTATCTATTCTCTGAAGCTCCTCCCGTTTCTGCTACTTCATCAGCTCCGCCCCCTCCCATTTCTCCAATGAAACAAAAATCCCCAAATTCCTTAAAGACCTCCTCTGTGCCAAGCAGAAGAACCTCTCGTATTGCATCTGGAGTTAGGGTTTCTTCATCTAAGAAATCTCATGATGATGGTGGAGTCTTTCTCACCAGAGATGATGACTTTAAGGGTACTATAACCGACGCCCTCTCAACGAAAGAGGAAACCCTTTCTGAAATGATCAAAAAGTTTAAGAAGGAGAAGCAGCAAAATGAATCAAAGAAGGAGAAGCAGCAAACAGACTCAAAAAAGGAGAAAACTTCCATCAAAGAAAAGGGGAAGAAGATAATGGAGAAACAATTTGAGCTACATGAAAAATGGGATAATAAAACAGTTGTTCTAGGAAGAATCTACATGCTTGATGAGCTTAAAGATCATGGTTGGAATCTATACTCCTTCCTAAATAGACAAAAATGGTCTGACTTTGTGCAAATAGAAGAAAGGATCTATGAAAAGTTGGTAAAAATCTTTTATGCAAATGCTTCTGTTGATAAGGAAGGAGCCACACTAACTAGCACTGTGAAAGGGATCACCATCCATCTCTCAACTGAAACAATCAGCAAAGCTCTGCAAATTCCTGACAATGTTATTCATCTCTTTGAAGACAAGTGGTATGCAAAGGCCAAAATCGCTAAGGAAGAAGTGTTGAAGATTGTCCTCACTCAACCCAAAATAGAGGGAAAAGCTACAAACCTAAAAGTGTTAGAGAGAATCATACATAGCATAGCAACTCATTCTTTAATTCCTAGAGTAGGTGGCTTTGAAAAAATTACTGATTTGGACTTGCTCATCATTTATCATCTCATCAAGAAAACCCCTTTTAGCTCACCATATGCCATACTGTGCCACATGATCAATACAATTTCAACCTTGAGGAAAGCATCCTCCCTTCCATATGGTATGGCTATGACAAAGATTTTTAGATACTTCAAAGTGCCATTGTCTGGAGAGGAATACTCAAGAAAATTGACTACTTTTTGGAGTAAAAATCTAAATCAAATGGGTATCAAAATGTCCTCTCAGAATGATGAAGACCAAGGGGTTGAGTCCTCCTCTTCCATGAAAAGGAAAAGATCAAAGGAGGATGTAGAAGAGGAAAAGGGATTAAAGAAATAAGAGAAGGAATCCAGACAAAAAGGGAAGAGCAAGAAGGATAAGGCAGTGGTTAAACCTTCTCTGGAAAAAGAGCTTGCTCAGGAAGAACTTACTCTTGAAACTCCTGCTCATATAGAACTTACTCCTGAGGAACCTCCTCTCACAGAGAAAGATGATCAAAAGGAGCATTCAACTGACTTAGTGATCATGAACCAGTCTCATGATGTAGCAACTGCTCAGAAGGACCAAGAGCAAGATGAGGAAACTAATGCTCAGGGGGAGCAAGTATAGGACAAGGAAAAACTTTCTCATGAGAAGCAACCAAAAGGCCCTAAAGTACTGGCTCAGGGGGACAGGCAGAAGATATTGAAGATGGATGTAACGACCCGTTTCGGGACCGCTAATAAACTAGAACTAAACCTGTATGCGATGCATTTTTAAAATAGTGCTCTTGTGTCCTTCGGAAAATATGGTCTATTTTGTTTTTTTTTTTAAAAACAGTCACATCTGCAAAGTACACATAGAGTTGCCACAGCGTTTTCGAAACATGGTGCAAACTAAGACATAAGACTCAAGCACTGGAAGTACATACATATATACATAACCAAGTCTGTATAAACAGTACGTACAAAATAAAGCAGTGCATGAAAATGTACGAGAGAATACACCTATGGTATGAAGACCCTCGTGAGAGCAATCATACCCCGGGGGTACTCCCGGCAGACACCCACGCAGGGGGCTGCTCCAAAAGTAAACCACCAGTCTACTCTGTAATACAAAGAGCATTGCGATGCATTTTTAAAATAGTGCTCTTGTGTCCTTTAGAAAATATGGTCTATTTTGTTTCTTTTTTTTTAAAAACAGTCACATCCGCAAAGTACACATAGAGTTGCCACAGCGTTTTCGAAACATGGTGCAAACTAAGACACAAGACTCAAGCACTGGAAGTACATACATATATACATAACCAAGTCTGTATAAACAGTACATACAAAATAAAGCAGTGCATGAAAATGTACGAGAGAATACACCTATGGTATGAAGACCCTCGTGAGAGCAATCATACCCCGGGGGTACTCCCGGCAGACACCTACGCAGGGGGCTGCTCCAAAAGTAAACCACCAGTCTACTCTGTATTACAAAAAGCATTCATCAAGCCCGACTGGTCACCAAAACAAACTGTACACTAAGAGCATATACTACAGTCATCCAAAATAATATAACAAATAGTCAGACAATCACGGCAACTACAGATAGCTATCCGGATCCTCAGACGGATCCTCCTCCTCCCCCTCGTCCATCGCGTCCTCGCCAGTCAAATCAATAAGAGGTACAGCTGCTGGTACGTCCTCAGGAACATCCTCTCCTACTAGCACATCCTCTGCAGTACCTGCACCGCTACAACCCACCTCTCCCCACACACTACACACATGAGGATGGTCCACCGGCAGAGTAGGGGTCCTATCAAGCATGGGGGAGGCCGGCTCTGCTGCTGGCTCTGGCTCAGGCTCTGCCAAAGAACTCGGAGTAACAGCCTCCCTGGAAGTAGAAGCTCCTGCAGTCCCATGTCTGATCACGCTTTTACGAGCGGTCCATCGAACCCTCGGTCCTCATCCTCGAGAAGCAAGTCGGGAAGCAGTGCGCCTTGGGATCTCGAGGGGTCCCTTTGGTGAGGAAGATGATGTTGGCATAGTCCTCTCCCTGAATAGCTCGCCAAGCGTTCACCACCTGCGTCATCCGAATTGGGAAGCTCACTGTGCGCCGTGAAGTCTCCTGTCTCACAACCATACCACCCTCTCGGAAGCTCTATACAACATCCCCAGTATAAACAACGCGACAGGAGATGGGGTCGAACTCCATCACCGTGGACATCTCAATGTCTGGAAAATCAAAGATGATCTCCGACGATGTCCTCATCGCCGGTATCAGTAAGCTCTTCGTCATCGCCTGGGTCACCATCATTGGTTGAGGGCACCACGAGAAAGGGTCAACTTCTCAATAAATCAAGGAATAACAATCATAACAATAGGCAAAAACAACTATATGCACAGTACTCAAGATACAACTCAAGACTCTCACAAGACACGACTCAAGACTCATATTCTCACGACACTTGACAATTTCCGGAAAGTAACGCCTATCCATCCACTGAATACCAGCCGTAGCCTTGGGTTCTGCGCTCACCCTAGGACATTCAGCTTAGGTTCCTTGACGCTACGACATCTAGCTAAGCTGCAGAAGAACCAGCCGGAGCCGTTTAGGGGATCCTAGCACCCAAGGTTAATCGGATCGAAGCTCTAAAATGTCACGACAACTCAACGACTTGACTAAACTCTCGTACTCCAATGAATAGGTCGCCGCATACGATAATTCACGAAGCGAATCAAATAATTATTTAACCGCATATCAAATAATATTCATGCCAAGCTCAATATAGTGCGAAAATGTTTAGCAGTATAAGCAATTCATTTCAACAAATCACAACTTAGCAAACAATGCAAATTGACAATTCAGTTCATTCCTCTGTAACTCAGTGGAGTTGACAGAGAGGAAATTAAACAAGTGTCGAGGGTTAGGGATAGCTGCCAATCACTTGCTGATAAGCCCACTAAATAATCATAATTACAATTTTAAGAAATAAAAGTCGAAGGGGTACGAGACCCTCACCTCGAACCCTGAGGTTCTCAGACTTCTTCGCATAAGGTAGAAAATTTAATTCCTATCAATATCTAAGTTGCCCTTACCACAGTTAGTTGCTAGCGTGATACCGTACGCCTCGAGCCCACGTCACACGTTCTCCGAATTCATAACTCCTATCATCACAAGTAAACTTAGCACAGTTCTAAAAACTAACTAGAAACTTAGGCTCTCAAAACCTAACCATTTTCTAACCAAGTATTCACTCAAGCATTTAATTACTAACAACTTGAAAGAAATAGGTTTTTAAAAATTTAAAATCATTTCTTGAAAGGTTAACATAACACATATCTTTAATTCCTTGAAAACCTTAAAATAAGCATACTTCAATAAACCATTTATTTTCATACATTTCCAAAAGCCTAAAACACATTTCATGCAAGCATTTAAACAAGTTCATACTAAATAATTTCCTTCCAACACCTCCTATGGCCTCTCGACCTTCACCCTTTTTCTCAAAAAAATTTGCAAAACTTTCATTTTTACAATCTAACAAACCATTTTCAAGTCATTCAATTACACTTCAAGGCATCAAAACATCAAGTCATCCTCAAGACATAATTCAAAGAACATTTCAAACATAATCCAAAATATTTTCAAATACTTCAAGAGCAAGGTTTCCAAGAACCTTTCAAATTTTCTTTTAATTCAAACTATTCAACCATGATATTAATAATGCCAATAACTCAAAAGCAAGACTCAATTCAATTTCATATACAACTAGTACATAAAGACAACTTAATCAAGCATTCAAAACCCATTTTCTCAATGCCAATAAACAAGAATTTTCAATAACCTATTTACTACCTCTTGAATCCAAGTTTTTCCACCAAATCAAATTGAAAACAAAACCAACTACTAATCACCATTTTAATCAATTCTTTTACTCATCAAATCATAATTAAACACCTTGAAACAATTTATTAACAAGTCTAGGCATGCTTTAGAACATTTCAAGAGCCTCAAATTTCTAAATAAATACCTAATCATGCTTCTAACACAAAACTTTCAACCACAGCAACAAGATTAACACATAGCAAGATAGAAACAACAATTAATCACATGTCTTAACCATTAAAACCCACATTTTCACCTCTTCAAGAATAGGTTCAAACCCTAACGCAACCACTTTAACATGCTATTTCCAAACTACTACTCCAATTCATCAACAACAACATAAATTAAACTCAATCAAACAACTAATGGCAAGATTGAACCTCAAGATCACATTACCCCACTTTTTCCCCTTTGACCTGCGCCTAGGGTTCTCAAGAATAGGGACTTACATGCTCATCTCTTTCACTAAATCATGAACAAACACAAAACAACACTAAAATAAGCTATAAGAACAAGGAAGGAAAATGAAAGAAGCCACCACCTTTTCCTCCTCAAGCTCGCGGCCAAGGGCTGTTTTGGGAGGAGGAAATGGTGCTCTCAAATTGCTTGAGTGATGAACTAGATGAGGATGAAGGGAAGAAGGAATTGGTAGTAAGAAAATGAAGAAGAAAGGTGAAGTAATTCAAGGGTGGGGAAGCTTGGAAGCCATGGAGGTGGAGAGCTTCTCTCACTAAAAGTGGAAGATGAAGATGATGTGAGGGTAGAGAGAAGGGGGTCACGCAAAAATGGGGCTGCATATAGGTTCCTTTCTTCTTTTTTTTTATTTTGCTTAAAACAATTTAAGACATAGTTATAAAAAAATAGTTTAGTAAAATGGAATTTTCAAATTAATCACACAATATGACACCTAGCAACTTTATGAGATGCTAATCACATCATCTAATTCTACCCATCTAATCTCACATCTCTCATGATTACCCTCTAATTCTAGAATCTAAGGGTTGCTAAAACACGGCGTCGAATAATTGCGTTACTGATTAATTACCCGCCGATAAAATCGCGAAAATTAATTTAGCGAGAAATTAATTCACCTCGTGACATTATTTTATTATAAATAATAAAAATCATATCAAACATTCAAAATAATCACGACAAGTTACGATTCAATTTTCATCGAAATCGGGGTTCATTTAAAATTTTATCTGCGGTAAAACTGCCCGGCGATTCGAATTGCGACGAAACTTCATTAGAATTTTTCGACGATATTCGATCCATGAATTAATATAAAATATTAATTCTCAAATTCAATTTGATCTTGATTTATTTAAATCACTTACTTAGAGCACAAGAAATTGCTTATTATAGCATAAATACGACCAAAATACACTATAATAACGCTAAATAACGTACCGTAAAAATACGAGTATTACAATACTCCCCCTCTAAAAATAGTATTGTCCTCGAAACTACGAGTAAGATACGTACCGAGAAAAAGTTCTGGATATTGGTTCTTCATCTTCTCTTCCAGCTCTCACGTTGCATCTCTGGTCTTCTGATGCCACACGACCTTGACAAGTTGGATCTCTTTATTCCTTAGTTGCTTAGTCTTTCGATCGACGATCCTTGCAGGTGACGCTTCAAACAATAGGTCATCCCGTAGTTGAATCACATTTGGTTCAATAACATGAGAAGGGTCGAAAACATATTTCCGCAACTGTGAGACATGAAAGACGTCATGAATATTTGACAAGAAGGGTGGTAGAGCAATCTGATATGCCACTGGACTAATACGACGAAGAATCTGGTAAGTTCCAATGAACTTAGGAGTAAGTTTCTTAGATTTGATCGCTCGACCAATTCCAGTAATAGGTGTAACTCGGAGGAACACATGCTCTCCTTCTTCAAACTCTAACAGTCAGCGACCATGGTCCGCATAACTCTTCTGTCGACTCTGAGACGTCTGCATCCTATCTCTGATCAATTGGATCTTCTCGGTCGTCTGCTGAATCATGTCCAGTCCCACAACAGAGCTCTCACCATTCTGGTACTAACAACGAGGCGTCTGACACTTACGTCCATACAACGTTTCGTAAGGTGCCATACCGATGCTCGCGTGATAACTGTTATTATAGGTGAACTCCACTAGCGGTAAGACATTGTCCCAACTTCCTCTGTGATCCAACGTACACGCTCTCAGCAAGTTTTCTAGTGATTGAATCGTTCGCTCAGTCTGACCATCGGTCTGAGGGTGATATGCTGAGCTAAGTTTGAGTATGGTTCTCATTGCTTCTTGCAATTCCCTCCAAAAGTGAGATGTGAACTTCGGATCTCGGTCAGAAACAATAAAAGAAGGTACGCCATGCAGTCACACAATCTCCGCGATGTAGATCTCTGTCAGCTTCTCCACGTTGTAAGTCGATCTCACCGGCAAGAAATTAGCAGATTTGGTCAATCGGTCAACGATTACCCAAATCGAGTCATCCTTCTTCTGCGTTCTTGGCAATCCCACGACGAAATCCATAGAAATACTATCCCACTTCCACACAGGTACGTCAAGTGACTGTAGCATCCCTGCTGGTCGCTGATGTTCTACCTTCGCTTTCTGGCAAGTAAGACAGGAAGCCACATACTCTGCCACTTGTTTCTTCATTCCGGGCCACAAAAAATGCTTCTTCAAGTCCTGGTACATCTTCGTAACTCCCGGATGAATACTCAATCCACTCTTATGCGCTTCATAGAGAATCAACTTTCTCAGTCCCGCCACATCAGGCATACACACACGTCCGTTGCACCTCAAGATGTTGTCTGCTCCAATCTTGAATTTTGTCGCTTTTCCTCGTGCTACCAGTTCAACCTTCTCTTGTAGTAGCTTGTCATCAGTTTGATGGTTCCTAATCTCGTCCAATAATCCATTAGAAATGGTGAGCATTCCAAACTTCAGCTTCCCCGGTGACACTTCCACGTTCAACTTCAAGTCTCGAAACTTCTCTAGCATCTCCAACTCCTTGATCATCATTGCTGAAGCTAAAACGCTCTTCCTACTTAGTGCATCAGCTACCACATTTGCCTTTCCTAGATGGTATTCCAAAGTGAAGTCGTAATCTTTCAAAAATTCTATCCATCTTCGCTGTCGCATGTTAAGCTCCTTCTGATCGAACAAGTATTTCAGGCTCTTGTGCCTCTAGTCTACTCATCTCATTCCCTTCAGCTCTCTGTTCAAAAATATTGGTGGTCAACCCTCTTAGCCAATGCACACCCAAAGCCAACCAAGCAGGCCCTCTGTGGAACAAATGCAGAATCCACCAACTGCATGGATGAACAAAATGGAGAAGAAAGTGAAGAAAAATTCAAGGAAAATCAAGAAAGTATTAGTGGGTCTCTCCTACATCCAACAAGAACAAAGGAGGGAAGCTGAGAGAAATTGGACTTGTTCAAATTGGACCTTGCAGCACATAGCTCCAAAGCTAAACCCTCCCAACTTTGCATTTCCTCAACATGGCCCAGATGCTCCCACATCTGTAGATTCTGACTCATCTGGATAGTTATCTCCTGAAGAGTAGCTTCATAATGTGTGCTTCTACCCTCTAAAATTTGATGGTGACAAAAGGGGGAGAAGTGAGATTAAGTTAGCTACTTTAGGATAGTAGGATAATGTGATCATGTGATCTTTTGTTAATCTTTTGTTGTTACTATTTCTGTTATATTTTAATTGTAGCATCTTTTACTGAAGTGCTATGTAATTCAAGATGATGTAAGATCCTAAAATTTCAATGAATTGCTTGTTATTTCAATTCTGCCACTCTGATTTTTTTATTAAATACATGATCTTACTCACAATTATAAATTCATAGAATTAATGTGTAACACCCCAATTTTTATGAAAATTATTTTATAATTTTCGAGTACTTGGAAATAAATCATAAAGATTGATCACTTCAAATGGTTTGTGAAAAGTACGAAGAACTACAAAAATTTGTCGTAAAACAATACATTATTTTGATAATTAATTCAGATTAACAGACAGTGTAGAGTATATTTTTTTAATATGAATTAATCCTGAAAAATATGAAAAATTGTTTTTTGATTAAAGAAAATTATTTTATTGAAGGAGAAATAAATTTTAGGACTTAATAGATATTTTTAAGTCACAGTTTGGATTTTCGATGTTTAGTTATTTACTAATTGTTGGTTTTATGTCGTATTTAATGCGACTTTTATTTTAATGATTTTGTATTGATGATTTTATTGTTTGAATAATATCTAGATGATAAGAGAAATTGAAATTAGTGATCCTCACTAATTTACAATTTTTACTATGCTGCAAGAATTATGTCGAATTATGTTGTATTGAAGCTACAGGAGAGTTTCTAACTGAAACCTGCCTAAACGTGATCCAAATTTTACAAAATTTGAGATCTTAGCATTTTCCAAAATTTATGATTTATTGGAAATTTTTTAAGAATTTTTGGGTATCAGAAAAATATAGGGTAATTTCTACGCCTAAAAACTACCTAACGGTAACTTTTTAGCTCGTAAATCGAGAAAGAGATATTCATAGAAATAATTCTAATGTCTTAAGGGACATTTTGATTGATTAATAATTTTTAGTTGTGGAGTAATTTAGTAGAATTATTTTCAAAATTTTTGGTACAAAAACCCTTATATACACGTAACGCCGCACACCCGATTAATCGATAACACGACCAAATGGAGCCTTGTGATTGGAGGAACTGGGGGCGTGAATCCAGTAACTAGGGGAGCTGAACCTTGAGTCTTAGAACCTTCCATGACATGTGTTGTATTATAGTTAGTTAATTTGTAGTTAGTTTGTAACTAATTTGGTTAATTCCTAACTAAATGAACAAATTCCTTCCATCCTTGTCCTTCAAAATTCCGTGGCTGCCCTCTCCATCTTGATTTCAGCCTTCTCATTTCCTCCATTAGAGAAAAACTTGAGAAAAACTTAGAGAGAGAAAATGTGGGTTTTTGGAGGATTAAGTGTTTAAACTTCCATCTTTGTTTCCTTTCTTCTCAATCCTTGTTCAATCACCATATAATTTCTTGGTAAGCTCCATGATCATTCCCTTATCTCTCTTGAGTTCCATGATGTGGGTTTTGCTTGATTTTGAAGTTGATTTTGAGTAATGGTGTTGGGTTTTGCTAGAATAGCATGATTAGTACTTTAATCCTTAATTCCTTCCATGATTAAGCTTGTTTTGGTATTTACAATTTGGGAAACCCTAACCCTTGACCCTGGCCGAACCTAAGGGCTATTGTGGGGGCTTGGTCTTGACTTGTTTTTGTTTATTTGGAGCTAGTTCTTGGACGGTTTTGAGTGGTATGTTTGAAACTAATCGTATATGCATGTTTTACAAAGTTTTGAGAAATGAATTTGTTTGGTTTTAGGGGCTAGAACCGTGGCCTATAGACATGATTTTGATGATGTTCTAGATTGTCTTAAAGTATATCAAAGTGGTTTGGAAGTTGGTTTTTGGTTAGCACTTTAAATCTATAAAGATTTGTATGTTTAAAGCTTTGAAAAATGGGGCTTTCAAAACAGTGGCTTATGAACTAATTTTGAGGGAGTTTTAACTTGGTTTTAATTTTATTAAAGTGGCAAAGAAGTTGTCTTATGGTGAGAAGTTTTTATTAAACAAAGTTTGTATGATTTAGGAGTTATACATTTGAAAAATGGAATTTGTTTTTGAACCCTAGAAACAGTGGCCTTCAAAGTAGTTTTGTAACTTACTCTTGACTTGTTTTAAGCCTAAAATATGTTGTGAAAAGTGGGTAGTGACCTGATTTAGCAAAGTCTTTCATAGAGGTTTAATTTTTGAAAAAAGAATTGTCATATGTCTTAAGAATTGTTTCAAAACAATAATGAAATTGTTTCCAAGTTTTTATGACATGTTTTAGGGTTTTAAAAAGTGACTCAAAGTTGGGAAAACACTATTCAAAGTGGTAAAACAGTATTCCAGTTGATAAATTTTGGTTTAGGTATTTTTCTAAGTGTGTAGTATTTGAAAAAGTTTCAAAACTTGCATGAATTAGGCTTATTGCATGATATATGACTAGGTGAGATCCAAATGGGATTTAGTGAGTAATTCTTAGGCCTTTTAGAACCCTAAACTCGTGGCTGCCCTAGGGGCATTAGACTTGAATTTTGGTTCTAATTAATTGAACTTGCGTTGTTAAGGTTTGCGCGAGGTACGACTTGACGGAAACTTTTGGATTACCTCTTTTGGAATGCGTTCGAGGTAAGGGAAATTCTTATATAATGAGTTTGGGCTTTTTTCCTTGATTGTTGATTGGTTTGATTGGTTAATTAATTGCATTGTAGTACTTGTAGTATTACTATGTGTTGTTGAAATGTTGTAGCATGTTTTTGGCCCTACGTGGCAAGACTGAATTTTATTGCATGACTTAAATCATGTTTGATTGATTTGATTGGACTTGAAATTGATGAAAGTATGTAGCATGTTGTAGCGTACTGAATTGTTATGTGCTGTATGAAATGTTGTAGCATGTTTTTGGCACTGCGTGGCATTAATGATTTGTATTTTGTGCCTTAAATCATGTTTGATTTAATTTGGACTTAGAATTGACTGAAATATGCAAATTATTGTTGATGATAATGGATTAATTAATAATGCGTTGATCAACTGTTATTGGTTTGACGATTTATAATAGTAAATCCGATGTGATTTCACAAGCCAAGTTATGACTTCTTAAGTAAAATGTAAAGGGCATTTTGACTTAAAAGTAAGCGTGGGGGTTTTAGTACAACTAGCCAAAGCTTACGAAGAATTTAAATAGAGCTATAGTAGAAAAAGAATTTGAATAAACAATGTAATTTGCGAAAAACGGTTGAGTTGAATGATGCGTCTGAGAAAATTTTGACTAGGAAAGACTTGGTTATTAAGAGCGTTCGCGCTGCCTCTCTTTCCTGGGAATTTCCCTCATGCATTATTTAGCACAACTAAAGTTCCAACGACCTAAAGCTAAAGGGTTATTTTTGGTAGAACATCACTTAGGTGTGACAAAGAAACTGAGTTTTGAAATTCACTAAGTTGAGTGAGTTAAGGTTTCGTCGATCCGTATTGATTAATTAAAACATTACTCGGACGCTCCTTATGGTGAGCGGGTCGTGCCAAAGAATTTGTTTAATTGCATACTGATTATTAAGCATCGACACTCGGAGCGTTTGATTGTCTTAAGGACTTCAAAAGGACGAGTAGTCACTTCATGCCAAATCCCTAAGGTCCTTCTGTTAACCAGTGGTTATAAATGGCTCTTCCAAATACTCGAGGTCCTTCTGGTGACTAGAGATAGGCAATACCCTTGGTAGGAGAATTTTGTTCGAACCTGGAAATAAAGTTCCTCGTCTACTGCTAACCTTGTTTAAGGTTGCAAGTGTATACACAAACTCGTTCATAATGCATTGGCATGCATAATTAACCACATTGTAATATGTGATGACTTGATCCTTGATCTATTGATTAATTTGTCTGCTCACATGCAAATGTTTAATATTGTGATGACTTGATCGTTGATCTGTTTGTTGATTTGTCTATTCACATGCAAATGCTTGATATACCATGATGATGCATGTGGTCTATTAAGTATGTATATGTATATAAAGGCATGTTGTCGTATTATATATATATATATATATATATATATATATATATATATATATATATAGTTTGCATGTGACATAGCCTATGATAAACTCGTGGACAAAGAATTTACCCTTGCACTGTTGTTAGATTGGACATTCTCATGGATCTTACCAGATAGAGTTTCACATTGCTGCTACTGTTCCAGAAGTATTGAAGAATGAGCCAGTGGAGGAAGATTCCTCTGAGTGTTTTATGTTCTATCTTACTGAATAGTTTCTCAGTAAGAGTTATAGTTGTTGGCTAGCTTAGCTTAGGGTATTGTCTTTGTTATTTGCGTAATTACCCATTGTTTTGTAATTACTCTTTTGAGAAAACCTCGCCTCAGTGCGAAAGGATTATGTTATATTTTATGTTATGTGAAGCATACATTATGATGTGATATACTCTGATATTTGCAAAAGACTGATTATGCATCATTTAGAAAATTGTAGTACTCTTTAAGCCTCATTTTTGAAAAGGGTTTCAAGGGAAAAAAAAAAAGGAAAAAAATTCACTCATAATTTTTATTGCGAAATACAGAAGAGTAGTTTTTACTGAAAGCATATTAGCATCAAATGTTTTCAGCATTAGATTGGGTTGCACAGTAGCGCTCCGGAAACGGGGTGTTACATAATGCTTATTCTAAAGTCAGATAAACTTAATACTCTATCTAGAGTTTGACATCATCAAAAAGGGAGAGCTTGTTGAAACAAACTCTCTCATTTCAGTTTTAATGAAAAACAAACTCAGTAAAAAGATGCTTAAGTTAATCTGATCATTTGTTATTCTAACTGTCATACCCCATTTTTGTCCTGTCCCAATTTATTTTATTTATTTTGTTTAAATTGATAATAACAATTAAAAAAAATAATATTTATGTTCTTGAAAAGAAATGAAAAAAGAAAAAAAAAGAAGGAAAAGGAAAAGAAAAGAAGGAAAAGGAGGCTGTACATAGCAAAATGGTGGGGTGCCAATAGTGGTGGCCCAAGATGGCACACTCCCCAGGCGCCTCCCCTCTCTCATTCGCTCACTACACCCCTTCTTTTATTTCTTCCCCCACGTGGCCCAAACCAATACCCAGCCCAAACCTTCTTCTTAACCCTAATTTCAACCTAACCCTCACCCTCATTCCCTCATTTCCCTCAGAAAATAAGCAGCCGCACCTCCCCCTCAATTCTCGCCCTCTCTCCCTCTCTCTCATCCGTTCCCATTCTCTCCCCCAGCCTCTTTCTCTTCAATTACTCCTTCTTCATCCTCACCAAAACCTAACCCTAATCTCTCCCTCACCCTCTTAACCCTCAGCAGCGGCCACAACTTTCTCCCCCACAATATTTTCTTTTCTTTTTTCTCCACAAAGTCGAATCAAATCCTCTCCACATGATTCGGTTCGAGTTCAAGTTTTTAAAGATTTGCATGAGGAAAACGTGCAGATCTGACGAATCAGGGTAGTTTCTATCTCCTTTCTTTTCTTTAAATTTTTATTGTTTATTATTCTAATTTGATATTATTCTGATTTGATTCTATTCTTTTGGCAGGGACTATGAGGCTATAAAAGGCCAAAGACATGCAACTGAGGGGGAGCGAACCTAAGAGTGGGAACTAGAGAACGCTGGAACAGAGAAGGGAAACGAGGAGAAAACAAATGAAAAGAGGAAGAGGCAAAGAAAAAATAGCAAGAAACCCGTGAGGTATTAGATCCAAAATAAACACTTAGTTTAGATCTAGGCTTTCTTGAATCCCCCTACTTTGTTTCTGTTTTATTTTCTGGGAAAAGCATAAACCCAGGGTATCATTTTCTCTCCATTCTAATGAGCCCCGATTTCGATGAAAATCGAATCGTAACTTGTTTCAATTATTTTTGAATGATTGAAAGTGTTTTATTATTTATAAAATAATATTATCACGCGATGAATTAATTTCTCGCAAAATAATTTTTTGGGATTTTTCCGGCAAGAAATATATCAGTTTTGCGGTTTCTTGTCGCCGTGTTTTTAAACCTTAAGATGCTAGATTTAGAGGGTAATCTTGAGTGAGGTGAGATTAGATGGGATAGAGTGAGTGATGTGATTAGCATCTTCTAAAGTTGCTAAGTGTCACTTTGAGTGTGGTTTAATTTCAAAAAAAAATTACCTTTTAATTGATTTCTTTTATTAATTATGTGTTTAATTAATTGTTAAGTGAAATAAAATGGGAGAACCCCCCCCCCATTCAGCAGCCCCTCACGACCCACCTCCTCTCCAAACCCTCATCTTCATCTCTTTTCTTTCTTCTTGAAGAAGCAAGCTTCCATTGATGCCTTCCTTCTATTTCCTTTTAGTTTGAGCTTCCAACCTTCATCAACTTGGTTCATGAGCTTCATCTACCTCTAGTTCCTCATCATCTTCATCATCAAGTAAGGAGAAAATTATGTTTTCCTCCCCCTTGTACAGCCCCAAAATTGTGCTCCCTCTCTTGTTTTTGTTCTTGAGATTTTGGCTTCCATACTTAGTTTTCTTGCTAGGTTTCCTTCTCTATTTCATTATCTATATTTCCAACCATTTGAATGAGAAGAAAAATCAATTTTCCCTCCCCCAAAACAGCCCTAAAAATAGCGCCACCCCCTCCCCATTTTGATTGTTTTGATTTTGCTTGTTTCAAGTCTTGATTACTTGCTTGATTGTTGTTGTTTGATGGTTGGTGATGATTAATGGGAGATGAAACATCTTCAACCCTTCCTTTGATGCTCTAGGGCGAAAACCCTAGGTGTTAGAAAGGGGAAAATGATGTGATCCTTTTTAATCAACTAATTGGTTGTTTATGTGTGTTATTGGAAGTGGTTTGATGATGATTTAGGTTATAGTTTTGATGAAGCATGTGTAACATGTTGTTTTTGGATTTTTCCTACTCTTGAACTATAGGGAATGTAGATTTTAATTGTTGAATCAAGTGTTTAGTTGATAAATAACAAGCCTTGAGTGATTAAATTGCTATTGGAATTGTTGTGAAAGCTTAAGTAAGAGGAGGAGGAAGATCCATCTGAGGATCTGGATAGTTACCTGTAGTGCTGTGTTGTCTGACTGCTGTTATATTTCTTTTTGGGAGGACTGTAGTATATGTCTTTTGTGTACAGTTTGTGGGTGACCAGTCAGGCTAGTGATGTTTTGTTGATACAAGGTAGACTGGTGGCTTTACTTTTGGAGCATCCCCCTGTGTGGGTGTCTGCCGGGAGTGCCCCCAGGGTATGGTCACTGTCGCAAGGGTATTCATATCATAGGTGTATTCTCTCATACATTACTACTCTGTTTCCTTTTGTACGTACTGTGTATGATGGATATATATATATATTGTGCATGTATGTATTTCCAGTATGTAACTTGTGTCCTAGATTGCACCATGTTTGGCTTATTTGTAAGTACTGCATGCGTGCTTACGGATGATGTTGTTTTAAAAAAAAACTGTATCGCATTTTTCGAAGGACACAAGAGTACCATTTTAAAAATTCTTCGCTTACAGGTTTAGTTTTAGTTTAGTAGCGGTCCGGAAACGGGTCGTTACAAGGGTGGTATCAGAGCAGTTGGGTTCTAACCGGACTGTGCATAGGAAATTTGAAACTGGTCACCATGTCGAGTTGTGTTTGTTGAGTGATTAGATGTGATTGTATTGTTATTGTTTGTTGAGTGAAGCAGTTTGTCTGCCAATTGTTTGAATTGTTTCTTGATTGAAGCAATGTGTGTTAACACATCACTTGTTTGTGTGTTTCTGGCAGGTTTTGGATTTTTCGAAATCTAATGCCACCTCGTAGAGACCCTACAGCCGGATCAAATAACTCCAACATGGAACGAGCAATTCAGGCAATGACGGAAATGGCGGCGGCTATGGCTCAACAATCGGCTGCTGCAACTCAACAGTCTAATGCTATGGCCCAGCAGACGGCGGCTTTGGCCCAGCAGAATCTGCAACAACAGCAAAGGGCAGAGCGGAATGCAGAGGCAAGAGGATTGGCGGATTTTCGGAAGCATGACCCACCAAAGTTTTTCGGAGAACCAAATCCGGATAAGGCAGATCTATGGATGCAGGAGATAGAGAAGATCTTCGAGGTACTTCATATTCTACGTGTTTATGTTTTGTGCGTAAGGGCAACTTTAGATATTTTTAGGCTTCCATCTATTTAATTGCTTTTATTGAATACAAAGAAGTCTGAGAACCCTCCGGGTTCGAAGTTAGGGTTTTCGAACCGCTTCGTGATTATTGTCGTGCGGTCGCCTATATTCCGAGTCGTTCGTGGGTGAAAAATATTGTGGTTGGTCTCCAGGCCCCAACCCCCCACACTTGTTGTACCTCTTTGTCAACTCCATCGAGTTGCAGAGGGATGGATTCCATGATGTGAATGACGATGTTGTTGAGTTATGCATTTATTTAATATGTGATTGAATAACTGTCGTGAATTGCTTATGTATTGAATTGTGTTTCACAATGTGAACTGCTTATTCTGCTTATGTTTGTTGAATTGCGTTTCATTATATTAAGCTTGCTCTCAAATTATTTGATATGCGGTCGAATAATATTACGAACCGCTCTTTGAATATCGTATGCGGCAAACTGTTCATCGAGTGTGAGAGTAGTCGAGTCGTCGAGATGTTTATGAGTTGCGACAAGGACGACTGAGGGTGCTAGGTCCTCTTGGTTCACGGGGGCTCCTAAGCATCGCAGCATTAAGGAACCAGAGATGAATGTCCTAGGGAGAGCGAAGATCGCAAAGCTACGGCTGGTATTCAGTGGATGGATCGGCGTTTGCTTTCCGGAAAAATTGTCGAGTCGAGAGAAAATGAGTCGTGAGTCGAGTCTTGAGCGAGAGTTTTAAGTTGAGCCTTATGAACTGTATACAATGTTGATTTTCCCCAATCAGAAGAACTTTACGAGGTTTATTGTGATACGTCACACCAAGGATTAGGATGCGTGCTGATGCAACATCGGCAAATTTGTGGCTTATGCTTCGAGACAGCTCAAGATTCACGAGAAGAATTACCCTACGCACGATTTGGAGCTTATTGCAGTGGTTTTTGCACTAAAGATTTGGAGGCACTACCTCTATGGGAGCACATTCATTGTGTACAGCGACCACAAGAGCTTGAGGTACTTATTCGATCAGAAGGAGCTCAACATGCGACAGCGAAGATGGACAGAATTTCTGAAGGACTACGACTTTACTTTGGAATACCATCCAGGGAAGGCGAACATGGTAGCTGATGCACTAAGCAGGAAGAGCGTTTTAGTTTCAGCAATGATGATCAAGGAGTTGGAGATGCTAGAAAAGTTTCGAGACTTGAAGTTGAGCGTGGAAGTGTCACCAGGAAAGCTGAAGTTTGGAATGCTCACCATTTCTAGCAGATTATTGGAGGAGATTAAGGAACAACAGGCTCATGACAAGCTACTTCAAGAGAAGGTTGAGCTAATAGCGCGAGGAAAAGCAACAGAGTTCAAGGTTGGAGTAGACAACATCTTGAGATGCGATGGACATGTTTGTGTACCCAACGTAGCTGAGCTGAGGAAGTTGATTCTCGACGAGGCACACAAGAGTGGTTTGAGTATTCATCCGGGAGTTACGAAGATGTATCAGGACTTGAAGAAGCATTTTTGGTGGCCTGGAATGAAGAAGCAAGTGGCAGAGTATGTGGCTTCCTGTCTAACTTGTCAGAAAGCGAAGGTAGAACATCAGCGACCAGCAGGGATGCTACAACCGCTTGACGTACCAGTGTGGAAGTGGGATAGCATTTCTATGGATTTCGTCGTGGGATTGCCGATAACGCAAAAGAGGCATGACTCAATTTGGGTGATCGTCGACCGATTGACTAAATCGGCACATTTCTTGCCAGTGAGATCGACATACAACGTAGAGAAGCTGACAGAGATCTACATCGCAGAGGTTGTGCGTCTACATGGCGTACCTTCTTCTATCATTTCCGATCGAGACCCGAAGTTCACATCTCACTTTTGGAGGGAACTACAAGAAGCAATGGGAACCAAACTCAAACTCAGCTCAGCATATCACCCTCAGACTGATGGTCAGACCGAGAGAACGATTCAATCACTGAAGATTTATTACGAGCGTGAACATTGGATCACAGAGGGAGTTGGGACGATGTCTTACTGCTAGTGGAGTTCACCTACAATAACAGTTTCCACGTGAGTATCGGTATGGCACCGTATGAAGCGTTGTATGGACGTAAGTGTCAGACGCCTCTTTGTTGGTACCAGAATGGTGAGAATTCTGTCGTGGGACCAGACATGATTCAGCATACTACCGAGAAGATCCAACTGATCAGAGATAGGATGCAGATGTCTCAGAGTTGACAGAAGAGTTATGCAGACCAGGGTCACCGACCGCTAGAATTCGAAGAGGGAGAGCACGTATTCCTCCGAGTCACCCCTATTACTGGAGTTGGTCGAGCGATCAAATCCAAGAAACTTACTCCTAAGTTCATTGGACCTTACTAGATTCTTCGTCGTATTGGTCCAATGGCATATCAGATTGCTTTGCCACCCTTCTTGTCAAACATTCATGACGTTTTTCACGTTTCGCAGTTGCGGAAATATGTTTTCGACCCTTCTCATGTTATTGAACCGGATATGATTCAACTGAAGGACGACCTATCTTTTGAAGCATCACCTGCAAAGATTGTAGACCGAAAGACTAAGCAGTTAAGGAACAAGGAGATTCAACTGGTCAAGGTTGTATGGGACCAGAAGACTGGAGATGCAACATGGGAGTTGGAAGAGAAGATGAAGAACCAGTATTCAGAACTTTTTTGCGGTACATATCTCACCTATAGTTTCGACGACGAAACTATTTTTAGAGGGGGAGTATTGTAACACCCGTATTTTTACTATACGATTATTAGCGCTATTATAGTATTAACTGTCGTATTTATGCTATAATAAGTAGTTGTTTGTTCTCTAAGTAAGTGATTTAAATAAATCAAGAGCTAACTATAATTGAGAATTAATATTTTATTTTAGTTCATGATTCGGATATCGTCGGAAAATTCTAAACAAAGTTTCGTCGCAATTCGAATCATCGGGCAGTTTTGCCGCAGATAAAAATTCTAATGAGCCCCGATTTCGATGAAAATCGAATCGTAACTTGTTTCAATTATTTTTGAATGATTGAAAGTGTTTTATTATTTATAAAATAATATTATCACGCGATGAATTAATTTCTCGCGAAATAAATTTTCGGGATTTTTTCGGCGAGAAATATATTGGTTTTGCGGTTTCTCGTCGCTGTGTTTTTAAACCTTAAGACGCTAGATTTAGAGGGTAATCTTGAGTGAGGTGAGATTAGATGGGATAGAGTGAGTGATGTGATTAGCATCTTCTAAAGTTGCTAAGTGTCACTTTGAGTGTGGTTTAATTTAAAAAAAAATTACCTTTTAATTGATTTCTTTTATTAATTATGTGTTTAATTAATTGTTAAGTGAAATAAAATGGGAGAACCCCCCCATTCAGCAGCCCCTCACGACCCACCTCCTCTCCAAACCCTCATCTTCATCTCTTTTCTTTCTTCTTGAAGAAGCAAGCTTCCTTTGATGCCTTGCTTCCATTTCCTTTGAGTTTGAGCTTCCAACCTTCATCAACTTGGTTCATGAGCTTCATCTACCTCTAGTTCCTCATCTTCTTCATCATCAAGTAAGGAGAAAATTATGTTTTCCTCCCCCTTGAACAGCCCCAAAATCGTGCCCCCTCCCTTGTTTTTGTTCTTGAGATTTTGGCTTCCAATCTTAGTTTTCTTGCTAGGTTTCCTTCTCTATTTCATTATCTATATTTCCAACCATTTGAATGAGAAGAAAAATCAATTTTCCCTCCCCCAAAAGATCCCTAAAAACAGCGTCACCCCCTCCCCATTTTGATTGTTTTGATTTTGCTTGTTTCAAGTCTTGATTACTTGCTTGCTTGTTGTTGTTTGATGGTTGGTGATGATTAATCGGAGATGAAACATCTTCAACCCTTCCTTTGATGCTCTAGGGCGAAAAACCTAGGTGTTAGAAAGGGGAAAATGGTGTGATCCTTTTTAATCAACTAATTGGTTGTTTATGTGTGTCATTGAAAGTGGTTTGATGATGATTTAGGTTATAGTTTTGATTAAGCATGTGTAACATCTTGTTTTTGGATTTTTCCTACTCTTGAACTATAGGGAATGTAGATTTTAATTGTTGAATCATGTGTTTAATTGATAAATAACAAGCCTTGAGTGATTAAATTGCTATTGGAATTGTTGTGAAAGCTTAAGTAAGACGAGGAGGAAGATCCATCTGAGGATCTGGATAGTTACCTGTAGTGTTGTGTTGTCTGACTGCTGTTATATTTCTTTTTGGGAGGACTGTAGTATATGTCTTTTGTGTACAGTTTGTGGGTGACCAGTCGGGCTAGTGATGTTTTGTTGATACAAGGTAGACTGGTGGCTTTACTTTTGGAGCAGCCCCCTGCGCGGGTGTCTGCCGGGAGTGCCCCCAGGGTAAGGTCACTCTCGCAAGGGTATTCATATCATAGGTGTATTCTCTCATACATTACTACTCTGTTTCCTTTTGTACGTACTATGTATGATGGATATATATATATATATATATATATATATATTGTGCATGTATGTATTTCCAATATGTAACTTGTGTCCTAGATTGCACCATGTTTCGAAATGCTGTAAGTACTCTGTGCGTGCTTACGGATGATGTTGTTTTAAAAAAAAACTGTACCGCATTTTTCGAAGGACCCAAGAGTACCGTTTTAAAAATTCTTCGCATACAGGTTTAGTTTTAGTTTAGTAGCGGTCCAGAAACGGGTTGTTTACACAAACACTCTTTTTTAAACAACTAAAGGGTACCGTTTCAATAAACGGGCGTCGTTAGGGTGCTAATCCTTCTTTGCGCGTAACCAACTCCCGAACCCAAATTTTGATAAAAATACCATTTTTCAAATTATTTTCATAAAAGGTTTTTCCTATTGTTTTCTTTAATAAACATAGATGGTGGCTCCATTGAATTTTCAGGGTGGTTGTCACAGCTGGCGACTCCACTGGGGACTTTAGAGAGTTAGGCCCTAAAATTGTTGGAATTAGTTTGTTTGCCTTTTACATGATTTATTTCCCTTTTCTTTCTTTGTTTCTTATTTTTGTTCTTTTGGTTCTTATTTTTGTTCTATTTGATTCAATTTTGCTTTATTCTATTTATTTCACTTTTTATTTACATGTGTATATGAACCTTAGGATAGTCACCATGTATATATGTTGTAATTTGATTTGTTTTGCAGTGGGTAATTTTTAAGTATTGTTCATTCACACACTTCACTTTTGACACATTTTTGTACACTACGAGTTAGTGCCCTATACCCGGGCCTGAGTGAACCTTAAGTTAGGAGAGGCTGTATAGTGGGTGCTCTACTGGACGTACGGCTAGTAGGTTCCTATGAATGCCTCACCTAGAGTTTGGCTCCATTTGAAAAAAACCATCCTTTAATAGTATACCTATTATTGGTGGTAACATTCGCAAATAGGGCCATTGGCTCTAGGAACCTTTAGATTAGTACCTTAATCCACCCATGAAAAGACACTTATGTGGACCATAGAACCCTTTTAAGGAACTACCGACCCATATCACAAAAGGAGCATACCCTACTTATCCCATCTCTCACGTGACAAAAGTTGTTGAAATACCGGCTTAATTCTCAAGGGGCACCCTGCTGATTTTTACTACATCCATTTATTTTCCATTCACTTTTCAAAAATGGTGAAAGATAATAAATGATATTTTTTTCTAAAAAATATTATTTTTTATTCTTTCTTGCAAAAATATATATATATATATAGTTGCAAAAAATATTTTTCTCTACCTGACATCATACTTTTTCCATGTTACAAAATAAAAATAAGTTTTCAAAAAAAAAGAGAACATTTTCTTTTTCTCATCGCATTCATTTCATTTTTGCGAAATTCAAATATATATATATATATATATATATGAAAAATATTCAAAAAAAAATGGTCATTTCTCCATCATATTCTTTTGCATAAAAAAAAGCATCCATGCCATCGTCATAACATAACTCATGCTTTTTTTTCCGTATAAAAAAAAATATAGTTATAATCAAGCTTTCCTTGCATCTTTACTGGACTCGAGCCCAAACTAGACTTATGGATGTGTTGGAAGAGAATCAACAAGCAATGAGGGAGGAGCTCGACCAAGTCAAGGAGCAAATGGGCCAAATATTTGAGATCTTGCAAAACTTGAATTTGCACGATTGGCCCTTGATAAGAACCATTACAGTGGCATATTAAAGTCACAACCCGTTGCCGCAAATGCCCAAGAAGATCCCCTAGCTAAGGAGAGATTCCAAATTATGGAAGAGAGGTTAAAAGCAATTGAAGGGGCAAATCATATTGAGTTCGAAGCTTCAGACGTATGCTTAGTCCCAGACGTAATGATTCCTCGAAAATTCAAAGTCCCAGAGTTTGCCAGGTGAGGGATTAACTTGTCCAAAAGGCCACCTCATCATGTATTGTCGAAAGATGACCTCCTTCCCCAATAATGATAACCTCCTAATCTACTTCTTTCAAGAGAATCTTACTGGGCCATTCTTACGCTGTATATGCAGTTAGAGCGGGGCAAGATCAACTCATGAAAGGACCTGGCTAATGCTTTCCTCAAACAATATAGCTACAATATAGACATGGCCTCCAATCGTTCCCAATTGCAAACCATGGTGAAAAGGGGCAATGAAAACTTCAAAGAGTATACTTTAAGATGGAGAGGCATTGCAGCCCAAGTGGAACCTCCGCTTTCTGAGAAAGAGATGGTTACCATGTCCATTGACACACTTCAAAAGCCTTTCTATATGATGAGGGGAAGTATCTATTCAAGCTTCTCAAACCTAATCGTTGTCAGGGAAAGAGTAGAAGCAGGGATAACAAGCGGAAAGATTGACAACCTCGACGTCCAACAGCCATTGCATAGTATGGACCAAGAGAGAGAAGAAGATACAAACGCTGCTCATCACGGCATATCATGCCAAGGTAATGGGCCACTCCATTGAGAATTGTGGGGTCTCTGATCAGCACCGAGTGGTAGGACTTCACGAAAGATAGCCCTGTTTGAACAACTTTCATATGTTTTTGTGCTTTGCCTGAAGCCTTGGAGCATATCTTGTAAAGGGCCCACTTTGTTCTCATCTTTTCAATTCATCAATTGAAATGCAATTTAAATTTTTGATAAATGGTCAATCCGGGACCACAAGGAAAAAAAGGAGTAGTAAAAAAATTATTAAAAAATAAATGAAAAATGGTAAAGCAAATGCACAATTTATCAAAAATTAATTTTTATGAAAATTTGAGCAATAAGGTTTTGAAATGAAGTTTGGCCATTTTTCACTATCCAAAAAAATGAAAATGTATATCCCTTGCTACCCATTTTGAGCCTAAAAAAAATAACCTTTCAAATACCCTAAACAAGGATCACCAATACATTGGAGGCTAGCACAATAGTCCATTCAATTTTGTCCATTAAAAAAAAAGCAAAACAAAGCAAGCAAGTAAATAGCAGATGCAACGTATCAAAGACGATTGCAAGAATAAAAAAAGGAAAAAGAAAAATGTGAAAGCAAAGCAAGACAATTGTGCTAGCAACCATCAAAGTGCATCTTGGCACAAAAGATCCACGTTTTCATAAATCCTTAAATACTTTTGAGCCTGAAATATCCTTTCTTTCATAACCCTTAACCCTTGGCCACGTTACAATCTTAATAAAGTCCATTCTGATCAAAACTAAATTGCTTGTGTTTTCTCAAAACTTGATTTTTGAAAGAGAAAATCCATACAATCTCTTCAGTGCATTTACTTTACCTAAAAAAAATGGAATATAAAAGAAAAAAGCTCGCTAGGCTGAAAACCTGAAAGAGCGATCTAGGCAAAAGTTAGAGCGACCCACTAGGTTGAAAACTGGCAAAGAGCAACTTAGGTAAAAGTTAGGGTCAAATTCACAAACATTCAACCCGGATTGTACCACACAAACCTAAGCATGAGCCAAGAAACTGGGGGCAAAACTGTGCCCATCATCAGTAAGCTTCGCCTTCAAGATTTCATTCAAGGATCTGTCTCTTAACGTAGATCCTTCTACGCCTAATTGAGAAAAGGCCAAAAGGACTATAAAAATTTGAAGATCAAAATCGGCCAATCCAAGTCCTCTCAAGAGCATTCAAAGCATGAAAGGAAATGTCAAGAATCCACAGAGATGGGCAGGATGATCTATCAAGTGGGAAATATGCAAATTCGATGCATTGCAAAGTCAACCATTTGGACAAACGAGCCAACAGAAGGTTATCATCCTTTGAGTCTAGGGGCAACATCCTCGAAGGGATTCAGGGAAAGCAAACAAAAAAAAATATTCTTTCAAAACAAAACATTACTCATGCATGGCATATCATCCATTGCATCTAGCATGATCATCAATATTTTTGGGGTCCACCACCCGCCTTAAAAAAGAAAAAAAAACATTCCAAAAGTAAAACAGCACTCATGTATAGCATCCATTCATTGCATCTTGCATGATCATCAAAGTTTTCGAGTTCGTCAACCCATCCTCTAAAACATTACATACAGTTGGTTTGTTGTCTACCCAGTAAGAACTAGTACTCAACTCACCTAATCTATGTTTTGTAAGTGCTAGGAAGAGCCTACGCCTTACCGAGAATTCACCGGGCACCAGACCCGGATTCTCCCCCTAAATTTTGTAAGTGCTAGGAGGAGCCTACGCCTTACCGAGAATTCACCGGGTGCCAGACCCGGATTCTCCCACCAAAAATTTTGTAAGTGCTAGGAGGAGCCTATGCCTTACCCAACTTTGTAAGTGCTAGGAGGAGCCTACGCCTTACCGGGAATTCACCGGATGCCAGACCCGGAATCTCCCCCAAATTATGTAAGTGCTAGGAAGAACCTATGCCTTACCCAATTTTGTAAGTGCTAGGAGGAGCCTACGCCTTACCGGGAATTCATTGGGCGCCAGATCCGGAATCTCCCGCCAATTTTGCAAGTGCTAGGAGGAGCCTACGCCTTACTAGGAATTCACCAGGAAACCGAACCTGAAATCTCCCCAAAAATTTTGTAAGTGCTAGGAAGAGCCTACGCCTTACAAGGAATTCACTAGGAACCAGACCTAAAATTTCTTATCAAAGCCGGGAGCAATCTCACATTCTCAAAACCACTTTTTCGGACAAAAAATTAGGGTCTTCTATCCTTAATTACCTTTTACTACGAATTCACAAATGTCTTCGAGTAAAATGTAATTAAGGAGGGGCAGCTGTCATACCCCATTTTTGTCCGGCCCTAATTTATTTTATTTATTTTGTTTAAATTGATAATAAAAATTAAAAAAAAATATTTACGTTCTTGAAAAAAAATGAAAAAAGAAAAAAATGAGAAGGAAAAGGAGTTGTACATAGCAAAATGGCAGGGTGCCAATAGTGGTGGCCCAAGATGACACACTCCCCAGGCACCTCCCTCTCTTATTCGCTCGCTACACTCCCTCTTTTATTTCTTCGCCCAAGCGGCCCAAACCAATACGCAGCCCAAACCTTCTTCTTAACCCTAATTTCAACCTAACCCTCACCCTCATTCCCTCACTTCCCTCAGAAAATAAGCAGTCGCACCTCCCCCTCAATTCTCGCCCTGTCTCCCTCATCCTCTTTCTCTTCAATTTCTCTTTCTTCATCCTCATTAAAACCTAACCCAAACCTCTCCCTCACCCTCTCAACCCTCAGTCGTGGCCACAATCTTCTCCCCCACAATATTTTCTTTCCTTTTTTTCTCCACAAAGTCGAATCAAATCCTCTCCACATGATTCGGTCTGAATTCAAGTTTTTAAAGATTTCCATGAGGAAAACGTGCAGATCTGACGAATCAGGGAAGTTTCTATCTCCTTTCTTTTCTTTTAATTTTTGTTGTTTATTATTCTGATTTGATTCTATTCTTTTAGCAGGGACTATGAGGCTATAAAAGCCTAAAGACATGCAACTGAGGAGGGGAGCGAACCTAAGAATGGAAACTGGAGAACGCTGGAACAGAGAAGGGAAACGAGGAGAAAACAAACGAAAAGAGGCAGAGGCAAAGAAAAAATAGCAAGAAACCCGTGAGGCATTAGATCCAAAATAAACATTTAGTTTAGATCTAGGCTTTCTTGAATCCCCCTACTTTGTTTCTGTTTTATTTTCTGGGAAAAGCATAAACCTAGGTTATCATTTTCTCTCCATTTTAATTTTTGATCCCCATTCTGTGTGTGTATTCAACTTGGATTTAGACTATAATCTGATCAATCGTATTTTTTTTTCTCCATCTTTCCTCATCTTTATTTTTTATCATTTGTCTCTTGTTATTTGGATTGTGGTTGTCTGTTTTTTGCCTCTGATTGTGCACCATGTGAGGGTCGAAATTAGGGTTGGGGTTTGGCCTTCCAATCGGGCCAAACCCTAAGTAGGGACCCAGTTCCAAATATGTCGTTAAGAGGAGTTTAAATGCAAAAAGGGAGTTTCTGAAAATCTTTTGTCTCATTAGCATGTTTTAAAAATATATATATATATATATATATATTCGTGTTTTATTTTAGAGTATCAATGAGTAGATAGATTTTTGTGGTTTTATTTGGAATAATGCAACAATAATAAAAGTGTTTCCATTTAATCAAAAATAGAAAAGGTTTGAATTACAATCAGATTGTGTTTCTTTTTATTTTTCTCAAATGTTGGTAACCAATAATTAATGATTAGGAATATTATAAAAATGAACAAAAGGAGAGAGGATTTATTTTATAGTTTCTGCAATATTTCTGTTAATATTAATTTGTAATCAAGTTAGGTAATTAATTAATGTTAGTATTTAGTAATCATCACAAAAGAGGTGAGAATAGAACTTGGTGGCCCAATTCTTTTAAAAGAAGGTTGTTGTCCTTTCGTTTAAAAATAAGCATAATCATGGTTGGAAGTTCACAGAATACCACTCTAACGATTTAGTTATTTTGCGGCTTTTTTTTTCCTTTTTTCTTATAATAATAAATCAATGTTTTTAGGCAATTAATTTTAAAGGCAAACACTCTTTTTTAAACAATTAAAGGGTACCGTTTCGATAAACGGGCGTTGTGAGGGTGCTAATCCTTCCTTGAGCGTAACTAACTCCCAAACCCAAATTTCGGTAAAAAGACCATTTTTCAAATTATTTTCCTAAAAGGTTTTTCCTATTGTTTTTCTTAATAAACATAGGTGGCGGTTCAATTGAATTTTCAGGGTGGTTGTCACAGTAACTTCCTTAATTGAGTAAGTTTTAGCAATGAAAGAAGATTCTGTCATATAGCATCCCGCCTAATTTAATTATTTAGCTCAATTAATTTAGGCTTTACTATGCTTTAAATTGACGGTTGAGAAATTAAATTGGGTATCATTAATTAAGTTAGGGGCGTGTAATTAGTAGTGGCAAAATAGTTTTTTAGCCAAAAGAAAGGACAATTAAGTACTTTGCCTATCATAGAGAGGGACAAGATGGTCTAAGTGAGAAATGTAACACCCCGTTCCTAGAACGCTACTAAACTAATATTTCTAACAAAAGTTAACATATTTCTGAAAAGCAAAATACTCTGCTTGCATGGTTTCCAAAAATATGATTCTATTTTTTTTTTCTTTTAAAACTTCTTTCAAAAGAGCAGTTAGAGTATTACAGCGATTTTAGAAACATGACGGTGAATAAGTAAAGACACCCAAATAAAACCACAATAACCATTCTAATAAATTTATTCAAATATACACCCATTACGATTCAAGTTTGGAAAACATAATACATTTTCATCAAGTATGATCAATCAAGCCCATAATAAATATTCTATTTCTATTCCGTCCCCCTTTTCAATTAGAGTTACATAGGAGAGGTCCATTGGGGGCATCGAAGTCATGTGCGGTAGCAATACCAAACCAAATACGACGAGTAGTGGGGTCCTGAGCTAACCCTTGGCTAAACCTTGGAAATCTTAATGCCATAAAGCTTTTCAAATCCTCCTAGCCATTATCCTACTACAATAATTCCTGCTAAGAAGAATGTCCACGTTGTGGCAATTCCACCCAGAAGGTAATGGATTACTCCTACAGCACGTCCCTGTACAATGCTCAAGGCTCTAGGCTGAGTAGCAGGAGCAACTTTTAATTTTTTATGAGCCCAAACGATGGATAGTTCAATGTGCTCATCGGTGCCTGACCCTGAGATGTGGATCATCCAAGGCACATTAGCATGGCGTACTTCTCCTGTTCGCACCGGGGTTTGAAACATTGCAATTAAAACAGTACACACCCTATAGCTGGTCGACACGCTACAACACTTACTAGACCTCTAGTAAGTTTAAACTAACACACAAGGCGGATAGCCAGATAGAATATCCTCAACTATGCTTTGTAAGCAACCTCGAGCATTCTGGAGTCTTCATGATCTGGATTACAATCATTGATTTAAAGAACCACGGGTAAGGGTCAACTTCTCACACAAACAAATACAATAGCAACAGCATGTACAATATCAATTCAAATTATACAGATAGAACATAATATTCAATTCAATAAGAACACATAAATGCTCTGCAAATGCCACTACATGCCACTGCTTATGATTCCGGAATGACGAACATCGCAGCTGAACACCAGCTGTAGCCTTGGGCTCTTCCACCACCCTAGGATATTCAGGTCAAGTTCCTTAACAACACGACAATGAAACTAAGCAGCTGAACACCAGCTGTAGCCTTGAGCTCTTCCACCACCCTTGGTTGTTCAGGTCAAAGTTCTAACGACACGACAATACTTCCATAACTCCAATGAATATATCAACACATATGACAATTCAATCAAGCATAATCAAATAATTATTTAACCATCCACATCAAATAAATATTCAACTAGCCAATATCACCAACAATACATTTCATACAAGTCATGCTTCCTTGATAACTCATACAAACAAACACTACCAAATTACAATCAATCATCAACATCGATAGCACAATCCGTCGCTTTGAAGTTCCGTGGAACTAACAAAGAGGTAACAAACAAGTGTGGGGGGTTGGGGGCAGTCGCAAACCTCTTGCAGACAAACCCACTAATTAATCATATATGAAGCTTTAAAGATCAAAGGGGTAACAAAACCCTCACTTTGAACCCTGAGGTTCTCAGACTTCTTTGATCGGAACGCAAATAAAATCCTAAGCCCTGCATCTCTAGAAGTAGCCCTTACACATACTATACAAAACATAAACACCTATAATGTGAAATGCCCTTACCGAAGTCATCAGGCTATGTGTCAAAGCACGTCTTGATCTTTACGCAGCACGAATTCGGATCTCTCAAATCCTAACACCACATAGCAAACTTAGTACAATTCTAACTTACCCAAAATAATTCCCTAGGCTTACGTTATACCTCCCTAACATCTATTATTGATCATCTCACTTAATAAGAACTAATTCCTAAAGTAAAAGAAACAACAACAAGAATTTTAAAACCAAAACACATTTTCTTTAAAACTTGAAACATGACCCATGACTTTAAATTCAATCCTACTAGTAACAATACTTGATTCAAGGCTCTACTAGGTCTTAGGATTATAAAATCCTAATTTGCCTTAAGTGTTTCATTGCCTAAAATCAACAAAACAATTTCCAAACTAATCAAACCATTTCCAAATCTTTTCAAAACTTAAACTCACTCCAAAACAACTATTATAAACCAAAGAAACACAAAAACATTCTCCTCCAAGCTCATAGGAGCTCGTGGCCAAGTCCTATTTTCCCAAAAAAAAATTTTGCAAACTTATACTAATTCAAGACAACACCATTTCAATCATTATTTTCTTTCACAAAACAACAAACATCTTCAAAACATAAACATTTCTCAAGTCCAATCTCAAATCATACTCTTTCAAGAATAAGGGTTTTTTCCAAAAATTTATCAATCCTTTGATTTAAACAAAATTTAACAACTAAAACAACAATAACTATTCCTAAGAAGCAATAACCCTCAATCAATTTGGTGATTCACATGAGCAATCACATATTTCTCCTTTTCCATAGAACCTAGGGTTCACCAAATTGGAGAACAATTGATCCTCTTGCTCCTTGATCATAATCAAAACATATATAAATAAATAAGCAAGCAAATTAGACAAGAAAATAAAAGAGACCCTTACCCAAGAATACCTAGGGTCCACAGTTTGGAAGAACAAAAAGGGGGAAAGGGAACTTTGACTCCTCTAGCACAAGTAAGTGGCAAGAATAAAGGAAGTTTGCAGCCCAAAAATGGGGGCTCTCGGTTGGCAACAAAAAGGGATAAGGAGGGATTTTTTGTTTCCAAAACTTTACCCAAATGTTTAAAGGTTCAGCCCAAAAATTTGAGGAAGGGAAAAATGAAGATGATGGGGTGTTTTAACTTTTAAGTGGGTAGGCCTCGGCTGGAAGTAAAGGAAGGAAGGGAGTAGACTTGGTTCATTTCTCCTCATCATCCATGAGTAATTTGGGGAAAAAAATAGAAATGGGGAGATGGGAAGAAGGAGCTCACGCTGCTGCTTGGAAAGAAGAAGGGAAAAAAATGAAATGGGGTTTGGGGAGAGAGGGCCACGACCAGGTTCTTAAAATAAAGGGGACGGATTAAACTTAATAAAACAATTATTTTCACTTAACTTAAGAAAGGACAATCAAATAGGAATAAAAAAAAAGAATGAGAGGGAATAATAGGAAGGGGAGGTCGCTGCCTAATAAGGCAAGGGGAAGGAAAAGAAAATATAATTAAAACTAGTCTAAGACTTGGTTAAGAATGAATTAGAAAAAAGCATCACTAATAAACCACCAAAAGTGTGACTCCTAGACACTAAAATGAAAGATTATATTCTAATCACAAGTCTAAACATCTAATCCCTCTCTACTCATGATTACCCTCTAATCCTAGAGTCTTAAGGGTACTAGAAAAAATACGGCGTCGAGTAATCAAGTTACCGATTAATTCTTTCGCCGATTAAATCGCGAAAATTAATTTACTTAGAAATTAATTCACCGCGCAATAATAATTTATCATAAATAATAAAGGCAATTGAAAACACTCAAGCATCATCTCAATAAGTTACATTTCGATTTTCATCGAAATCGAAATTCCGTTTTAAAATTTTATTGCGGATAAGAATTACCCAGCAATTCAAAATATGGCAAATATTCACAAGAATTATTCAACAAATTTTGAACCATGAATTAATATAAAGTATTAATTCTTAAATTTAATTTTATCTTGATTTAATTCAATCAATTTCTTAGTCAACAAAAATACGCGTTACCGCGTCACACAAAAAACTTATATAAAATTTAATTGATGAATTCATCTTTAAAGCAGCATACGTCTACGCAGTCTATTAATTTGAATTGTCATTATAAATAATACTTATTTATAATAATTAAATTATTAAAAATAAGTCAAAATAATTCCTCGTACTCTCAGTAAATCATTGAGGTGATCAATCTCTACGACTTACCTTCAAGTATTCAGGATTTTATCGCTAAAACAAATTTTCTTGAAAATTGGAGTGTTACAAGAAACACTTATTTTTTCCCTTCCCTTTTGTTTCCCACGATCAGCCCCTCTCCCTCATTTCCTTCATCTTTTATTTTTTTATTTATGTCTTCTTTCCTAAGCCTAAGAGAGAAAGAGAAGAAGGTTAGGGTTTTCAAGGGTTTTCGGGGGATAAGAAGAGGAAAGCTAGAGTATTCTTTTCAATTCTTGCTTGAGAAGAAGATTGGAGCTAACCTTTTGGCCATTGGTGGAAGATTTGGGTTTACCCTAGAGAAAAAGGAGGGGATCTCGAATTTGAGTAGAAGAGGAGGAAGGAGGAGATCTTGTGTAACATCCCAATTTTTAAGAAAAATTATTGTAGCGATAAAATCCTGAATACTTGAAGCTAAGTCATAGAGATTGATCACCTCAATGATTTACTAAGGGTACATGGAATTATTTTAACTTATTTTAAATAATTTATTTATTATAAAAAATTATTATTCATGATGTCAATTCAAATTAATAGATAGTGTAGACGTATGCAGCTGTAATGTAAATTCATCAATTTAAACGTTATATAAGTTTTCTGTGTGACGCGGTAACGTGTATTTTTGTTGACTAAGAAAATGATTGAATTAAATCAAGATGAAATTAAATTTAAGAATTAATATTTTATGTTAATTCATGTTTCGAAAATCATCGAAAAACTCTAACGAAGTTTCGTCACATTTCGAATCGCCGGATAAATTTTATCCGCATTAAAATTTTAAACGAACTCCAATTTTGATGAAAATCGAGTCGTAACTCGTTATGATTATTTCCGAGTGTTTGAGATTGTTTTTATTATTTATGATAAATTATTACCATGCGGTGAATTAATTTCTAAGTAAATTAATTTTCGCAAATTGATCGGCAAAGAATTAATCGGCAATGCGATTACTCGACGCCGTGTTTTTAGTACGCTTTAGACTCTAGGATTAGAGGGTAATGATGAGAGATGAGAGATTAGATGGGTTAGACATGTGATTTGATTAGCATCTTGCTTTAGTCCTAGGTATCACCTTTTTGTGGTTAAAGTTTCTATGCTTAGTCTTATTTCTAACCAAGTAAAGCTTGTTTTTAATTATTTTTTTTCCTCTCCTCCCAGTGGGCCTCATCAGGCTGAACCCTTTCTTTTTATTACCCTCACCATTATTTGCTCACCCACAATTCTTATTTATTTGATTTTCCAAAACTTGTATTAGTTTTTGTCTAGTATTGGTTTTATAGAAAAAATTCAATTTCCTTTCCCTTTATTGAGAGCACCTGGTCGTGACCCCCACCCTCTCTACCTCTTCATTTGCCTTCTTCCTCTTGTTTTAGAAAGAGAAGTTCCATGGTTCCATTCTCTTTCTCCTTGGCGTGAACCACTTCTCCTTGTCCAACCTTCTTACACTTTGCCTCCTTTATTCTTCCTTCTCTTCTTGGCCAGCCGAATACCCCCATCCTCTAACCTCTCATCTTAATTCTTTTCTCCAAGTTCTTGAGAGAGAAAGCTTGAGAGCACATCCATGGCTTCCTTGCTTCACCATTCTTGAACTGTCCATCTCTTTTCTTCATTCTCCTTGCCACAAACCCCTTCTTCTCTCCATCATCATCCACTTCTCCATTCAAGCATTAGAGGGCACCATTTTCTCCCCCAAAAAACAGCCCCTAGGCCGCGAGCATTAGGGAGGGAGAGGTAGTGGTTCTTTCACTTTCATTTCTTGTTTTTGTGTCTTTTTAATGCTTGATTATGAACTATGATAGATATGAGCATCATAATCTCTAGTTCTTGGAACCCTAAGGTGAAACCCAAAGGGGGAAAAGAGGGATATGTGTGATCTTAAGGGAATCAAAGGAATTAACTTGTGATTTAAGCTTAATTGATGTTGTTGTTGTTGTTTAATTGATTGTTTTGGAACTAGTACCTTGGTTGTGTATTTTCTTGATGAAAACCATTCTTGAAAGAGGGTTAATTCAAGTTGGTTGTAGAATAGGCTTTGTTTTGGGTAATAATTGTTGTTTTGTGAACTAATTAGTATATGAAATGGCATTGTTAAATTGTTATGGAGTCCCAATTTTTGGGTGTTGGCCGCGAGTTCTCAAGGGTGTGAGGGACAAATGATTTTTGTGTTCTTAGCTTTATCTTGTGGTATGAGATTGTGTGCAAGTCTTTGGAAAGGTGTGAAAATGGTTTGTTAAATTTAAATGGAAGTTTTGTAAATTTTTGGAAAAGGGGGGTGGCCGAGAACCCTATGGGGTGTATAGATGGAAAATTATTTTGCAAACTTGTTCATAATAGTTGTATTGATATGTTTCTAGGTTTGGAAAATTATGAAAAAGATTTGATTTCATTTGAAATTGTTTTGGAATTTAAGGCAACGAAGCACATAAGGTAATTGGGTTCCTTGAGACCCAAGAAAACCAAGTGGAGCCTTGCTTGAGTATTTGAAAAAAAGTGGTTAATTGAGTTGTTCCTTGCTTTAAGGCTTTCACGAAAAATAATGATGCTTTATATCCTAAGTTTCAAGAGAAAGATTTTCTAGCTTTTAAGGTTTGGTTCATTAATTAGTGAATAATTTTCCAATGTGTTATGTTTTAGTTTCTTTAGTTTCTCAAGAAATGATTTTTAGTCCTAGAACCTTATCTTTTCAATTAGTTAGTAATTATGTCTCTAAGTGAAAATGATCCTTTAAGACAAGTATTCCAAGTATGTAATTTATTTAAAACTAGTATTCTAAATTATGTTTTTAAGTGAAAGTGCTTTGGTTTGAAAAGGGTTTAGTTTTTGAGAGCCTAAGGTTATAGATTTAAGTCTTTAGATTGTGCTAAGTTTGTTATGTGGCACTAGGACTTGAGTGATCCGAGATCGTGCAGTGTAAGATCAAGGAGTACGTGGACACGCGTGGCTTGGCGTTTCGGTAAGGGCTAATTCTAGTCAAGTTTAGGTTTTAACATTTATTTTGTATATCAAGGAAGTTTGAGAACCTCAGGGTTCGAAGTGAGGGTCACGTACCCCTTCGATTTTTTGTTCTTAAAACTTTAATTATGATTATTTATTGGGCTTGTCTGCAAGTGGTTGGCAGCTGTCCCCAACCCCCCACACTTGTTTGATTTCCTCTCTGTCAACTCCATTGAGCTGCAGAGGGATGAATTGTATTCTGACTGTTGTGATATGACTTGATTGCTTGATACTGTTGAATTGGGTTGTCTTGTATTGCGCTTTGCGTGAATATTTATTTAATATGCGATTGAATAATTATTCGAGTTTGCTTTCTTGAATTATCATATGAGTTAATTTATTCATCATGCTTCCTTGAATCATCGTATGTGTCGATTTATTCATTGGGGTGGAGAAAGTGTCTTCATGGCATTTTTGAACTATATCCCGAAAAAACTTAGGGTGCTAGGACCCCCTTGTTTTTCGGCAGCTTAGTTAGACGTCTTAACGTCAAAGAACTCATCCTGAATATCCTAGGGTGGTCGTGGAGCCCAAAGCCTATGGCTGGATTTCAACAGCTTGTTCGGCGTTACTTCCGAAAATTGTCGAGAGTGTCTTGAGGGAGTGTCTTGAGTTGCGTTGTGGGAATTTATGCATTTTGTTATCTCGTGTGTCATGTTTGTTGATTTATTTGTGTCGAAGCATGTGAGTCCCATAATGTCTATGTAATATGCTTTGTTGTCAAATATGTTGTTGTATTTGTACCTATCTTTTTGTAAGAAGTTGACCCTTGCCCGTGGTTCTTTCAATCAATGAATGTAACCCAGATGGCAGAGCAGACGGATTGTTTGGGACTGTTGACCAGTTGAACGGAGGATATACTGTACGGCATCTACTTGTGTGTTATGCTTGTGGTAACTTACTAGTAGTCTAGTAAGGGGCGTAGTGAGTCGACCAGCTATAAAATATTTGTCATTCATTTCGGTGTTGTAATAAATGCAATTTCAGTTGTAAGGCTTGGAGTGTCATATGTGAAATACTTAAATAAATTATGAATGTGAACCCTGTGGTTTTATTTTGATGTTTTTATTTATTTATTTTCCATCATGTTACTGAATTCGCTGTGATACTCTGACCATCCTGTTAAAAGAAGTTTTTGTAGAAAAGCAAAAAAAAAAATATAATCCACATTTTCAAAAACCCTACAAACAGAGTATTTCACCTTTCAGAAATATGTCAACTTTTGTCAGAATATCTAGTTTAATAGCGCTCCGAAAACGGGGTGTTACAATAGTGGCATCAGAGCGGTTCGGTTCTAACCGGACTGTGAGTTGGGAAATTATAGTTGGTCAGGTGTCGGGTTTTGTAGAGCTAGAGGTCAAATCGTGTCTTGTTGTGAGTCAAACCATGCTTGTGTGCTTCTTCCTCAAGTAGAGTAATTCTACTTGTAATTGTCTGAAATTATTTCTTAATTGAAAACAATGTGTGCTGTGACACACAAAATTGTTGTGGGGTTCTAATAAGATTGTAAAACCTTGTGAGGATCCAATATCTCAGAGACGAGTGACCCTTTCTGTTAGAACTGACAGTTAAGTGATGGATCAGAAGATTCAGACAACCGAAGTTGTGGCAGGAATGGCAGTTGTTGTTGCTCAACGGACTACTACGAAGAATCAATGCGAACTGCTGGGACAACAGTGAGAAGAGTAAGTTGCAGAGACCATGAGATTGGTTGACCTCCATCACCACGACTCCTTTAAGTCTTTTGGGAAATCAGAGATGAAAGTTCGGGATTGTCTGTAAGAGACGTGGTTATATTTAATATTTAGTCTTGTCTCTAGCGTATTAGTGATCCTAGGTATAGATCACCTAAGTGTTTGATGATTGAAGTATTTTGGTATGTATTACGTTTAAAAACTAAAATGTATTTTATAATTTTGTGAGTGTGACATGTTTGCCACTAACATTTGTGTCTCGCAGTAGTCTATTTTTGTACTACTGTGATTATATGTGACTGTTTGTGTGATTATTTATTTGTGAGTGCGTATTCTAATTTTCCAATGAAAATATTATACGCAATTATTTAGTAGCAAGCACAAATTAAATGTCTTGCGACAATTTAATTTACGTGAGACCCATTTAACCGAGTTAAATGGAAGTTAGAAGGGTAGTGAGAGTTACGGGTAATAGTTTTATTATGTGACAAGTTGCCTAGCTAACAGTGGGTAGTACCCAAAATTCTTTTTACCAGACCTTATCCTGAATTTTAGATCACAGAATTTTCCTTTAAAAAGGAGAGCCAAGTAGAGTGGAGTAATTTATCTTCATATTTCCTTGTACTTACTTGGCCGACCACTCACTTATAAGAGGAAATAGTTAGTTGCGTTATTAGCTTTAGTGGTGGGGTGAAGAACCTAGTTATCTTTCTTTTTCTTTCCTTATGCATCGTGTGCCCTTCTTACTCCAGGGATTCTCATTCCTGTCCGATTCTTCCCCTAGATAAGCCGTGTAATGGTGAGAATTGGGAGAGACCTTGCAAAATTTGGAGAGAAAGTGACAACCCTTTATTCTTTCCTTCTTTTCCTCATATGCGCTTTAGACAAATTCTATTAAGAGATCCCTATTCTATCCGATCATTCCCTTAAGTAGTGCTAGACAGTGTGTGTAACACCTGATGACGAGATCGACCTCGTGTCGAGACCTCGTGTCGAGATCCCGTGCCAAGATCGCGTGCCGAGATCATATGTCGAGCTGATGAGGTCGCGTACCGAGCTGAGGAGGGCGCGTGCACGAACTCGTGTTAGAGCCTTGTGCGCTTGCACGAGCACCCTGGTCGACATCGTGTCGAGATGATAACACGTATTTTTACGAACGTTATTCAGCGTTATGATTATTTTGTTTGTAATATTTATATATTCGGTTTGCAGTTCTCGACGCTGTGCTTCTTTTTAGATCTGTAACCTATAGCCTAGAGGGTAATCATGAGAGAGGAGAGATTAGATGGGTAGATTGATTGATGGGATTAGCATCTCATAACTGTGCTCACGATAATACCCTTCCCACACCAAATTTGTATCTCCCGATCAGTTCCCTCAAACACTCACTTTCTCTTTTCTTCTTTCTTCTCCCTTCTTCTCTGAGTTCCTCTTCCTCTCCAAACCTCCATCGAAGAACCTTGGATTTTTCTGAGTCCTTGCACAAACCTTCTTCATCAATCTTGTCCCTCATCATCTCCTCGACATATATCACCATCTCGACCATCAGTTGAGGTATGAAAAACAGAATTTCCTCTTCCTTCATGTTACTGTTAGCGCCACTTCTTCTCTCTATTTTAGCTAGTTTTTATGCTTCCAAATCATGTCATATTGATGGGTTTTCTTCTTCATGACATGACCGACCTTTCTAACCAATTATTTGAGCTTGTAGGACAAATTCCTTTCTCTGTTTTCTGCAATAGGCAGTGCCCAAAAACCCTTCCTATTTGGTTTGTTTTGATTTCTTATTTTAGTTGTTGGACCCTGATGAAAATATTTTTCAGAAAACATAAACTTAGATTTTGATTAATTTGTACTTAAAATGCTACTTGATTTTTAAGCTTGAGTTAATACTTAAGAAAAATGGCTTTGTCTGATGAGATGTATGAAAGAAGTTTTTAATAAAATTTTAGAGAAAGGAGTTATTTTGTAATGTTTACTTGGGTTGTGGTTAATATTGGGATAATGAGAGCTAAGTGTTATTAGAACCCATAGATCGAACTAAGTTGTGTTTGTATTAGGAAGTCTGATTCCCGAGATCGTGTGATTCCCGAATCGAGGTGTACGGGAGAGCGAACCCGAGGACGTGGGAGCAGTGGGAGCCAGATCGAGAACTGTACGTGTCGAGGTTGACTGAGAGCCGTACGTGTCGAGATCGAGTAAGAGAAGTCGTTGTCGAGCTCGTTTGAAGACAGCCGTGTCGAGGTCGTTGTCGAGCAGCGTTATCTTGGAGTTCGGTAAGGGCACTTCTAAACATTCTAGGATTTTTATTGTTATATTTCTATGTATGGATTCCTTGATTTGTGTCGAGCTTGAAATGTTGTGGTATGATTGGGTTTCTGCATGTATTTAATATGTGATTGAATATATGTTGTGAATTGTGTATTGCATGTTGAATTTCGTTTCTTCATGTTGAGCCTGCTCTTTTTATTTGACATGCGGTTGAATATCTTGCGTATAACTCTCTGAATATTGTATGCGGCGAATTGTTCATTGAGTGAGAGAGCTTAGCGAGTCGTTGGCGTTTGGAGTTGCGACCCGGATAGCGGAGAGGGTGCTAGGTCCTCTTTTCCGTTTATGGGGACTTCTAAGCGTCGCCACGCTATGGGACCTGAGTTGACTGTCCTAGGGAGAGCGAAGATCCCAAGGCTACGGCTGGACTTTACAGCATACGGTACGGCGTGTGCATTCCGGAATAATTGTCGAGTCGAGAGAAAATGGATTGCGAGTTGAGTCGAGTTAGAGTGAGATGGTCGAGTCACGTTTGGTGAATGTTATACATTGTCGTTTGGCTTATTTCTTTATGACGTGTTTATCTTGAATTGTTGAGAAGTTGACCCTTTCCCGTGGTACCTTCAATCCATGATGGCTACCCAGGCGAGGTCGAGGGCGCAGGGAACTCGACAGCAGAGGATGGCGAGGAGGATCTCGACGAGGATCGAGCGGCGACCTCTACTTGTCGTGATTTGCTTTATCTATGTTTTGTGTATAGTGGTTGTGACCCGGTTAGGGCGGTTATGTTTTGTTATTACAGGTAGATCAAGCGGTTTACTTTGGAGCACCTGCGTGGGTGTTCCGCTTAAGTACCCCCAGGTATGATTGCTCTCTTGAAGTCGTCATACCTTAGGTGTATTTCTTTGTACATTTACTACTCTGTATTTGGTATACATTGTTATTTCGAGTGGTATATATGTATGTTATGCATGTATGTTTTATTAGAATTTAAGCCTTGTGTCTTAGTTGCATCATGTTTCGAAAAGCTGTAATTACTCTGATGTGCACGAGCTGGTTTTATAAAAAAAAAAAATAGACCGTACTTTCTAAAAGGCACAAGAGTATCGTTTTAAAACACATCGCATACAGGGTAACTTGAACTCGGTGTGTCGAGCTCGGTAACTCGAGCTCGGTATGTTGGGCTCGGTAGCGGTCCGGAAACGGGTCGTTACAATGTTGGTATCAGAACAGTTCGGTTCTGACCGAGCTGTGCATAGGAAATTTGGACTGGTCACTGTGTCGGGATATATATATATGTGTTGGGCACCTAATTGTACTATGTTGATTGCTGTTTGATTAAGTGAAGCACTTATTGCTTGAAAAATTGTTTGAACTGTTTCTTGATTGAAGCAGTGTTTTTTAACACATCCTTGTTGTGAGATTCTGACAGGGTTTTGAACTTTGTGGAATCTAATGCCACCTCGTAGGGATACGACAAATTGCACCGAGAACGTCGACATGGAACGAGCAATTCAAGCTATGATCGAGATGGCGGCAGCCATGGCTCAAAGAATCACCGTTGCAACTCAACAGTTAACGCGATGGCTCAAAGAGACGGCAAATGTTAACCCAAAGAAACTTACAAAGAACAAAGAACGAGCAGAGCGAAATGCTGAAGCTAAAGGATTGGCAGACTTTAGGAAGCATGACCCACCGAAGTTTTACGGTGAGCCAAATCCAGATAAAGCTGATCTTTGGATGCAAGAGATTGAGAAGATCTTCGAGGCACTCCATTGCCCGAACAACGTAAAGGTAGACTACGCTACCTACTTGCTGCTAGGAGACGCAGAGTATTGGTGGAAGGGAGTGAAGCAAGCACTGATAGCGGAACGTCGCGAGATAACTTGGGAGCTTTTTCGTGGAAGGTTCTTGGACAAATACTTCCCAGATACTGCACGAGCTGAGAAGGAGCAAGAGTTTCTTCAACTACAACAAGGCAGCTCGACAGTGTCCGAGTATGCAGCCAAGTTCGAGTCACTGGCGAGGTATTTCAGTCCATTTCGTGATCGAGCTGACCAAGGATGGTTAAGTGAGAGGTTCCAACGAGGTCTGAGATTTGACATTCAGAAGTCGGTGGTGTCATTGAGGATTAGGAATCTACAAGAGCTGATAGATCGCTGTGTCGAGGTAGAAGGAGTAAGAAGCCACAAGAAGAAGACTGTTGTAGGCGGACCGGTGAGACCCCAGAGTGCGGGGCAGAAGTTTACACAGAAGGGGAAACAACTGCAGAGGAAGCCTTACAACCGACCTCAGGGGAACATGTATTTCTTAGAGTCACCCCCACTACTGGAGTTGGTCGAGCGATCAAATCCAAGAAACTTACCCCTAAATTTATTGGACCTTATCAGATTCTTCGTCGTATTGGTCCAGTGGCATATCAGATTGCCCTGCCACCCTTCTTGTCAAACATTCATGACGTCTTCCACGTCTCACAATTGCGGAGATATATTTCCGACCCCTCTCATGTCATCGAACCGGATGTGATTCAACTAAGGGACGACTTATCCTTCGAAGCATCACCAGCAAGGATCATTGATCGGAAAGCCAAACAGTTGCGGAACAAAGAGATTCAACTTGTCAAAGTTGTGTGGGATCAGAAGACTGGAGATGCGACTTGGGAGCTGGAGGAGAAGATGAAGACTCAGTACCCTGAACTCTTTCATGGTAAGTATCTTATTTGCAATTTCGAGGACGAAATTTTTTTTAGAGGGAGAGATTGTAACACCTGATGACGAGATCGACCTCGTGTCGAGACCTCGTACCAAGACCTCGTGTCGAGATCCCGTGCCAAGATCACGTGCCGAGGTCATATGTCGAGCTGATGAGGTCGCGTACCGAGCTGAGGAGGCCGCGTGCACGAACTCGTGTTAGAGCCTTGTGCGCTTGCACGAGCACCCTGGTCGACATCGTGTCGAGATGATAACACGTATTTTTACGAACGTTATTCAGCGTTATGATTATTTTGTTTGTAATATTTATATATTCGGTTTGCAGTTCTCGACGCTGTGCTTCTTTTTAGATCTGTAACCTATAGCCTAGAGGGTAATCATGAGAGAGGAGAGATTAGATGGGTAGATTGATTGATGGGATTAGCATCTCATAACTGTAGTTACGATAATGCCCTTCCCTCACCAGCTGTATATCACGATCAGTTCCCTCAAACACTCACTTTCTCTTTTCTTCTTTCTTCTCCCTTCTTCTCTGAGTTCCTCTTCCTCTCCAAACCTCCATCGAAGAACCTTGGATTTTTCTGAGTCCTTGCACAAACCTTCTTCATCAATCTTGTCCCTCATCATCTCCTCGACATATATCACCATCTCGACCATCAGTTGAGGTATGAAAAACAGAATTTCCTCTTCCTTCATGTTACTGTTAGCGCCACTTCTTCTCTCTATTTTAGCTAGTTTTTATGCTTCCAAATCATGTCATATTGATGGGTTTTCTTCTTCATGACATGACCGACCTTTCTAACCAATTATTTGAGCTTGTAGGACAAATTCCTTTCTCTGTTTTCTGCAATAGGCAGTGCCCAAAAACCCTTCCTATTTGGTTTGTTTTGATTTCTTATTTTAGTTGTTGGACCCTGATGAAAATATTTTTCAGAAAACATAAACTTAGATTTTGATTAATTTGTACTTAAAATGCTACTTGATTTTTAAGCTTGAGTTAATACTTAAGAAAAATGGCTTTGTCTGATGAGATGTATGAAAGAAGTTTTTAATAAAATTTTAGAGAAAGGAGTTATTTTGTAATGTTTACTTGGGTTGTGGTTAAGATTGGGATAATGAGAGCTAAGTGTTATTAGAACCCATAGATCGAACTAAGTTGTGTTTGTATTAGGAAGTCTGATTCCCGAGATCGTGTGATTCCCGAATCGAGGTGTACGGGAGAGCGAACCCGAGGACGTGGGAGCAGTGGGAGCCAGATCGAGAACTGTACGTGTCGAGGTTGACTGAGAGCCGTACGTGTCGAGATCGAGTAAGAGAAGTCGTTGTCGAGCTCGTTTGAAGACAGCCGTGTCGAGGTCGTTGTCGAGCAGCGTTATCTTGGAGTTCGGTAAGGGCACTTCTAAACATTCTAGGATTTTTATTGTTATATTTCTATGTATGGATTCCTTGATTTGTGTCGAGCTTGAAATGTTGTGGTATGATTGGGTTTCTGCATGTATTTAATATGTGATTGAATATATGTTGTGAATTGTGTATTGCATGTTGAATTGCGTTTCTTCATGTTGAGCCTGCTCTTTTTATTTGACATGCGGTTGAATATCTTGCGTATAACTCTCTGAATATCGTATGCGGCGAATTGTTCATTGAGTGAGAGAGCTTAGCGAGTCGTTGGCGTTTGGAGTTGCGACCCGGATAGCGGAGAGGGTGCTAGGTCCTCTTTTCCGTTTATGGGGACTTCTAAGCGTCGCCACGCTATGGGACCTGAGTTGACTGTCCTAGGGAGAGCGAAGATCCCAAGGCTACTACCGACTTTACAAAGATACCAGATGCAGCGTGTGCATTCCGGAATAATTGTCGAGTCGAGAGAAAATGGATTGCGAGTTGAGTCGAGTTAGAGTGAGATGGTCGAGTCACGTTTGGTGAATGTTATACATTGTCGTTTGGCTTATTTCTTTATGACGTGTTTATCTTGAATTGTTGAGAAGTTGACCCTTTCCCGTGGTACCTTCAATCCATGATGGCTACCCAGGCGAGGTCGAGGGCGCAGGGAACTCGACAGTAGAGGATGGCGAGGAGGATCTCGACGAGGATCAGGGCGACGACCTCTACTTGTCGTGATTTGCTTTATCTATGTTTTGTGTATAGTGGTTGTGACCAGTTGGGGCCGGTTATGTTTTGTTATTACAGGGTAGACTGGCGGTTTACTTTTGGAGCAGCCCCCTGCGTGGGTGTCTGCCGGAAGTACCCCCAGGGTATGATTGCTCTCTTGAAGTCGTCATACCTTAGGTGTATTTCTTTGTACATTTACTACTCTGTATTTGGTATACATTGTTATTTCGAGTGGTATATATGTATGTTATGCATGTATGTTTTATTAGAATTTAAGCCTTGTGTCTTAGTTGCATCATGTTTCGAAAAGCTGTAATTACTCTGATGTGCACGAGCTGGTTTTATAAAAAAAAAAAAAAATAGACCGTACTTTCTAAAAGGCACAAGAGTATCGTTTTAAAACACATCGCATACAGGGTAACTTGAACTCGGTGTGTCGAGCTCGGTAACTCGAGCTCGGTATGTTGGGCTCGGTAGCGGTCCGGAAACGGGTCGTTACAATGTTGGTATCAGAACAGTTCGGTTCTGACCGAGCTGTGCATAGGAAATTTGGACTGGTCACTGTGGTCGATATATATATATGTGTTGGGCACCTGATTCTCCTATGTTGATTGCTGTTTGATTAAGTGAAGCACTTATTGCTTGAAAAATTGTTTGAACTGTTTCTTGATTGAAGCAGTGTTTTTTAACACATCCTTGTTGTGAGATTCTGACAGGGTTTTGAACTTTGTGGAATCTAATGCCACCTCGTAGGGATACGATACCGCATCTGCAGAACGCCGACATGGAACGAGCAATTCAAGCTATGACCGAGATGGCGGCAGCCATGGCTCAAGAATCACCGTTGTAACTCAACAGGTTAACGCGATGGCTCAAATAGACGGCAAATGTTAACTCCAAAGAAACTTACAAAGAACAAAGAACGAAAGCAGAGCTTAAATGTCAAGCCTAAAGGATTGGCAGACTTTAGGAAGCATGACCCACCGAAGTTTTACGGTGAGCCAAATCCAGATAAAGCTGATCTTTGGATGCAAGAGATTGAGAAGATCTTCGAGGCACTCCATTGCCCGAACAATGTAAAGGTAGACTACGCTACCTACTTGCTGCTAGGAGACGCAGAGTATTGGTGGAAGGGAGTGAAGCAAGCACTGATAGCAGAACGTCGCGAGATAACTTGGGAGCTTTTTCGTGGAAGGTTCTTGGACAAATACTTCCCAGATACTGCACGAGCTGAGAAGGAGCAAGAGTTTCTTCAACTACAACAAGGCAGCTCAACAGTGTCCGAGTATGCAGCCAAGTTCGAGTCACTGGCGAGGTATTTCAGTCCATTTCGTGATCGAGCTGACCAAGGATGGTTAAGTGAGAGGTTCCAACGAGGTCTGAGATTTGACATTCAGAAGTCGGTGGTGTCATTGAGGATTAGGAATCTACAAGAGCTGATAGATCGCTGTGTCGAGGTAGAAGGAGTAAGAAGCCACAAGAAGAAGACTGTTGTAGGCGGACCGGTGAGACCCCAGAGTGCGGGGCAGAAGTTTACACAGAAGGGGAAACAACTGCAGAGGAAGCCTTACAACCGACCTCAGGGGAACATGTATTTCTTAGAGTCACCCCCACTACTGGAGTTGGTCGAGCGATCAAATCCAAGAAACTTACCCCTAAATTTATTGGACCTTATCAGATTCTTCGTCGTATTGGTCCAGTGGCATATCAGATTGCCCTGCCACCCTTCTTGTCAAACATTCATGACGTCTTCCACGTCTCACAATTATGAGATATATTTCCGACCTCTCATGTCATCGAACCGGATGTGATTCAACTAAGGGACGACTTATCCTTCAAGCATCACCAAAGAAGGATCATTGATCGGAAAGCCAAACAGTTCTGAACAAAAAGATTCAACTTGTCAAAGTTGTGTGGGATCAGAAGACTGGAGATGCGACTTGGGAGCTGGAGGAGAAGATGAAGACTCAGTACCCTGAACTCTTTCATGGTAAGTATCTTATTTGCAATTTCGAGGACGAAATTTTTTTAGAGGGAGAGATTGTAACACCTGATGACGAGATCGACCTCGTGTCGAGACCTCGTACCAAGACCTCGTGTCGAGATCCCGTGCCAAGATCGCGTGCCAAGGTCATATGTCGAGCTGATGAGGTCGCGTACCGAGCTGAGGAGGCCGCGTGCACGAACTCGTGTTAGAGCCTTGTGCGCTTGCACGAGCACCCTGGTCGACATCGTGTCGAGATGATAACACTCGTATTTTTACGAACGTTATTCAGCGTTATGATTATATTGTTTGTAATATTTATATATTCGGTTTGCGCCTCGACACGTGCTTCTTTTTAGATCTCAGAACCTATAGCCTGTAGGTAATCATGAGAGAGAGAGATTAGATGGGTAGATTGATTGATGGGATTAGCATCTCATAATCAGAGTTACGATAATGCCCTTCCCTCACCAAATGATATCACGATCAGTTCCTCAAACACTCACTTTCTTTTCTTCTTTCTTCTCCCTTCTTCTCTCGAAGTTCCTCTTCCTCTCCAAACCTCCATCAAGAACCTTGGATTTTTCTGAGTCCTTGCACAAACCTTCTTCATCAATCTTGTCCTCATCATCTCCTCGACATATATCACCATCTCGACCATCACCGAGGTATGAAAAGCAATTTCCTCTTCCTTCATGTTATCAAGTAATAGCGCCACTTCTTCTCTCTATTTTAGCTAGTTTTTATGCTTCCAAATCATGTCATATTGATGGGTTTTCTTCTTCATGACATGACCGACCTTTCTAACCAATTATTTGAGCTTGTAGGACAAATTCCTTTCTCTGTTTTCTGCAATAGGCAGTGCCCAAAAACCCTTCCTATTTGGTTTGTTTTGTTTTCTGATTTTAGTTGTTGGACCCTGATGAAAAATATTTTCAGAAAACATAAACTTAGATTTTGATTAATTTGTACTTAAAATGCTACTTGATTTTTAAGCTTGAGTTAATACTTAAGAAAAATGGCTTTGTCTGATGAGATGTATGAAAGAAGTTTTTAATAAAATTTTAGAGAAAGGAGTTATTTTGTAATGTTTACTTGGGTTGTGGTTAAGATTGGGATAATGAGAGCTAAGTGTTATTAGAACCCATAGATCGAACTAAGTTGTGTTTGTATTAGGAAGTCTGATTCCCGAGATCGTGTGATTCCCGAATCGAGGTGTACGGGAGAGCGAACCCGAGGACGTGGGAGCAGTGGGAGCCAGATCGAGAACTGTACGTGTCGAGGTTGACTGAGAGCCGTACGTGTCGAGATCGAGTAAGAGAAGTCGTTGTCGAGCTCGTTTGAAGACAAATGTCGAGGTCGTTGTCGGCAAATTATCTTGGAGTTCGGTAAGGGCACTTCTAAACATTCTAGGATTTTTATTGTTATATTTCTATGTATGGATTCCTTGATTTGTGTCGAGCTTGAAATGTTGTGGTATGATTGGGTTTCTGCATGTATTTAATATGTGATTGAATATATGTTGTGAATTGTGTATTGCATGTTGAATTTCGTTTCTTCATGTTGAGCCTGCTCTTTTTATTTGACATGCGGTTGAATATCTTGCGTATAACTCTCTGAATATTGTATGCGGCGAATTGTTCATTGAGTGAGAGAGCTTAGCGAGTCGTTGGAGTTTGGAGTTGCGACCCGGATAGCGGAGAGGGTGCTAGGTCCTCTTTTCCGTTTATGGGGACTTCTAAGCGTCGCCACGCTATGGGACCTGAGTTGACTGTCCTAGGGAGAGCGAAGATCCCAAGGCTATGGCTGGACTTTACAAAGATACCTGATGCAGCGTGTGCATTCCTAATAATTGTCGAGTCGAGAGAAAATGGATTGCGAGTTGAGTCGAGTTAGAGTGAGATGGTCGAGTCACGTTTGGTGAATGTTATACATTGTCGTTTGGCTTATTTCTTTATGACGTGTTTATCTTGAATTGTTGAGAAGTTGACCCTTTCCCGTGGTACCTTCAATCCATGATGGCTACCCAGGCGAGGTCGAGGGCGAGGAACTTCGACGATGAGGATGGCGAGGAGGATCTCGGCGAGGATCGAGCGGCGACCTCTACTTGTCGTGATTTGCTTTATCTATGTTTTGTGTATAGTGGTTGTGACGGTTGGGGCGGTTATGTTTTGTTATTACAGGTAGGCGGCGGTTTACTTTGGAGCAACCTGCGTGGGTGTCTGCCGGAAGTACCCCCAGGGTATGATTGCTCTCTTGAAGTCGTCATACCTTAGGTGTATTTCTTTGTACATTTACAACTCTGTATTTGGTATACATTGTTATTTCGAGTAGTATATATGTATGTTATGCATGTATGTTTTATTAGAATTTAAGCCTTGTGTCTTAGTTGCATCATGTTTCGAAAAGCTGTAATTACTCTGATGTGCACGAGCTGGTTTTATAAAAAAAAAAAATAGACCGTACTTTCTAAAAGGCACAAGAGTATCGTTTTAAAACACATCGCATACAGGGTAACTTGAACTCGGTGTGTCGAGCTCGGTAACTCGAGCTCGGTATGTTGGGCTCGGTAGCGGTCCGGAAACGGGTCGTTACAGTGTGGCTATTGAAGTGTGTGAGAAATTTGGAATTTGTTTCCTTTCATTCCTTGGATAAGCCGAAACTTTGAGAGATGTCGATTGAGGACTGTTCTTTATATCCTTTGTACCCTTGGGTGATGTTGTGGGCGATTTTATGGTTGGTGATTATAGCAATCCTCCTGTCTTTTCCTGTTTTCAGACCGCGGGTCCCTGAAAGATTTTAGGAGAGTGTCTTAGTTCTTTTGTTTTCAATGCTTGTATCCTTGTTAATGATCTTGTTGACAATAGTTTTAAGTTTTTAAAATGATTTTTTTTTGTTAAATTATTTTTTTTTATCTTGTATGGTTTTGTGTTCTCTTGTGTAAAAGATAGAAGTTTGGTGTTAATACTTTCGAATTATAAGTCTATGTATGAGTAAGAATGATTTTGTGACAGGTTTTGGAGAAGAGTTTTAGAAACACTTTAATTTTCTTTAGGTCCTTGTTTGATTTCTCAGAATCTTATGAGTGGTCTTAGTATATTGTTGTTTGGTTGAATTGTGTTTTCAGACCATGAAACACCAAATGTTTAAAGGAATCTTTGAGGTTCCTAAACAAGGTGGAGCCTTAGGGAATTAGACATTTAAAATCTTTAGTTTGTTTTAGTATGAGTGTTATGATTGCAAAAGCTTTCAAGGAAGAAAAAAATTCTTGGGTACTATTTACTATTTTAAAACCCAGGGAGTACTTGCTATCTGGTAGTTTTTTTTTATAAAAGAAAAAAAAAGATAATGTTTGTTAATTAGGCATTTTAGAAGTTTAGTAGTTGTTTTGGGTTCGGAAGAAAATGATTTTCTAGTGTTTAAAATTAAAAGTAATTATGAGAGTTTTGAACAAGTGTGTAAATTTTTATAGTTCTCTGAGAAGAGAAAATAATAATTTCGAGTTTTGAGTACTTAGTTATTAGAGTGCGAAAATTTTTAGAAAAAGCTTTGGTTCAAAAGGATTTTGAGGATAAGAGAGGATTATTAACATTGTTTTAATCTTTGAACTGAAGTGTGTTTGATAAATTTGAGACAATGAGAACCTAATCTCAAAGGAACTTTAGTGTCCATGAGAATGGTTGAGTCTTGAGAAGATGAAATTGTGTTATATTAGTTTCTTGTATTGGTGTGTTCCAAAGCAACTTGATATTTTCTTTTAGAAAAATGTTTGATTAGAAAAGAGAATTTTAATCTTTTGAAGGTTTTAAGAGATTTTTATATTTTTATATGTGTAAACGTGGTTACCTGCGAATAGGTTAGTATCACTTTCGTAAGTAATGACGTGTAGCTGTAGTCGAGCTCGTGTTCGTGTTCGTGCTCGAGTTCAGGTTCGTGACCGTGAATGTGCAGAGATCGTGGCTCTGGAATGAAGCGTCAGTCAATCGTGAGAATTTCTCCGTCCACTAACTATGTTTACTTTACGGTGTGCAATACATATATGATTTGTGATTGTTATTATTGCATGTTATACTATGTAGCTATAAAGATTATGGTACTATGTATAATAATAAGTATTGTGAATGCTTATGTGTGCGAATTATTTTACGGTTTTGAGTAAAGTAATTTTTTCGTATTTTACTATCCGTGTAGTTTCGAGGACGAAACTATTTTAAGGGGAATGGTAATGTAACATCCCAATTTTAAAGAAAAATTATTTTAGCGATAAAATCCTGAATACTTGAAGCTAAGTCATAGAGATTGATCACCTCAATGATTTATTGAGGGTACGTGGAATTATTTTAACTTATTTTAAATAATTTATTTACTATAAATAATTATTATTTATGACGTCAATTCAAATTAATAGATAGCGTAGATGTATGCTGCTATAATGTGAATTCATCAATTTAAACATTATATAAGTTTTCTGTGTGACGCGTTAACGCATATTTTTGTTGACTAAGAAAATGATTGAATTAAATCAAGATGAAATTAAATTTAAGAATTAATATTTTATGTTAATTCATGATTCGAAAATCGTCGGAAAACTCTAACGAAGTTTCGTCACGTTTCGAATCGCCGGATAAATTTTATCCGTATTAAAATTTTAAACGAACTTCGATTTCGATGAAAATCGAATCGTAACTCGTTATGATTATTTCTGAGTGTTTGAGATTGTTCTTATTATTTATGATAAATTATTACCACGCGGTGAATTAATTTCTAAGTAAATTAATTTTCGCGCATTGATCGACAAAGAATTAATCGGCAATGCGATTACTCGACGCCGTGTTTTTAGTACGCTTTAGACTCTAGGATTAGAGGGTAATAATGAGAGATGAGAGATTAGATGGGTTAGACTTGTGATTTGATTAACATCTTGCTTTAACTGCTAGGTGTCACTTTTTTGTGGCTAAAGTTTCTATGCTTATCGTAGCCTTATTTCTAACTAAGTAAAACTTGTTTTTAATTATTGTTTTTTTTCCTCTCCTCCCAGTGGGCCTCATCAGGCCGAACCCTTTCTTTTTATTACACTCACCATTATTTGCTCACCCACAATTCTTATTTATTTGATTTTCCAAAACTTGTATTAGTTTTTGTCTAGTATTGGTTTTATAGAGAAAATTCAATTTCCTTTCCCTTTATTGAGAGCACCTGGTCGTGACCCCCACCCTCTCTACCTCTTCATTTGCCTTCTTCCTCTTGTTTTAGAAAGAGAAGTTCCATGGTTCCATTCTCTTTCTCCTTGGCGTGAACCACCTCTCCTTGTCCAACCTTCATACACTTTGCCTCCTTTATTCTTCCTTCTCTTCTTGGCCAGCCGAATATCCCATCCTTTAACCTCTCATCTTAATTCTTTTCTCCAAGTTCTTGAGAGAGAAAGCTTGAGAGCACATCCATGGCTTCCTTGCTTCACCATTCTTGAACTATCCATCTCTTTTCTTCATTCTCCTTGTCAAAAACCCCTTCTTCTCTCCATCATCATCCAATTCTCCATTCAAGCATTAGAGGGCACTGTAACACCCCAATTTTTAAGAAAAATTGTTTTAGCAATAAAATTCCAGTTACTTGAATTGAAGTCGTGGAAACTGATCACCTCAATGATTTACTGAGATTACGAGAAATTATTTTGATTCATTTTAAATAATTTATTTATTATAAATAATTATTATTTATGATATCAATTCAAATTAATAGACAGCATAGACGTATGCGGCTTTTAAAGTGAATTCATTAATTAAACTTATTATAGGTTTTCTGTTTGACGCGGTAACGCGTAATTTTTGTTGAATAAGAAAGTGATTGAATTAAGTCAAGATGAAATTTAATTTAAGAATTAATATTTTATATTAATTCATGGTTCAAAATTCGTCGATTAAATCTAATGGATTTTCGTCATATTTTGAATTTTCGGGTAATTTTTATCCGAAATAAAAAATTAAAAAAGAATTCTGATTTCGATGAGAATCGAATCGTAATTTATTGTAATATTGTTTGCGTGTTTGTAAGAAATTTATTTTCTTCAAGAAACTGTATTATATAGTTAAATATATATATATATATATTGTTATCTTTATTTAGAGTAGAATGGTATTCTTATTCTATGATTTCTTACACCAATTCTTCTTTTAATCAGATCCTTTAAATCATGACCTATGATACACCATCAATCACTTAAAACCACCAAATTCTCACCCAAAATCCCTTTTCCTCTCATTTATGTTCCAGCGTGACATTATCCATTTTTCTCTTAGACCACCGTGCACCCTCATTCATTTAAACTCATTGGATCATTACCCAAATGACCACTTCCTTTTATTTCCTTCATCAACGACGTGGACATGCTTTTCCCAGCTTCATCTTCTCTTTTATTTTTTTTCTTTTTCCAGAAACGCAAGAGGCCACCGCCACCGTGTCTCTCTACAACCACCACCTTCTCTCTAAATTTTCGGCCACCATGAGGCTCAAACCAGAAAACTAAGACCATATTCTTACTCCTCTCTTCACCTTCTTTCAATCTATCTGGTTAGAATTTTGATTGGAGCAAATCGAAAAATAGGTCTCTCCTTGGAGCTCGTTTTCTGGCCATCTCCGGCCGTGTCTCAACAAACGACGACCACCACTGTGATGTGCTCATCATTCTCAACCAAAAAATCCCATCTTTTTTATGAAAATACACGGATCCGAAAACCCAAACCGCCACTTTTTCGGCGAGATTCCGGCCGCCACGGGTCTCCATTCAAGAAACTAAGTGGATATTTGGAATCCTCTCCTCGTTGGCAACAGAACGCACAAAGAAATTTTACGAACAGAGAACCTTCCGCCGGGACCACCGCGCCGGAAAATCCCACCACCGCGCTGGAAAGTTAATTTATTTGAAACCCATGGTTTAATTTTAGAAGCTTTGAAAATTGTTGAACTGTTGCTATTGTTAAAAAATTAAGTTTTTGGTACTCCTTGAGCTTGATTCAAGCAATGACTTAGGGGAGAGTTTTTAGAAAAAGTTGTTACTTAAAGTCTTGTTTTGATTGTTAGGATTTTAGTAGTTGTTTTTTATATATTTGTTATTGAAGTTTTGTGGAAGGAAATTAAATATTTTTCCCCTAATTTTTGTAATTGAAGCCGTGAGCTTCAAAGGAGGAAAGAAGAAATTTTTGTGATTTAAAACTTGTTTCTTCCGTAGTTTAGTTGTTGTTATAGTTTAGTAATTTTTAGAAAAATTATATTTGATTTAAAGTTGTTTTTTTTAAGTGTTGTTTGAGTTGAATAAGACTATGAAACACCTAAACTTTAAAGAGATCTTTGTATTTCTTGAAAAAGGTGGAGTCTTGAAAATAATAGTGTGAAGAATATTTTATTTTATTATTGATTTTATGGCTTTGAGATTTGGAAGAAAATGATTTTCTAGTATTTTTAAAATTTCAAGTTTAGTTAGAAAGCTATGAGCAAGTTATAAAGATTTGAATAAGTTGTAAGTATTTAAAATACTATTTTTAACATGGTTTTAGTGTTTTTAAGTGTGAGTATTACTAAAAAGAATTCTTGGGCTACGTACTCTAGGGGTTTGTTTGCAAACCATAACCTGGGGGTTATTTTCGAGCGATTTAGAGATTTTTTTTAGATTTAGTGTCTTTGTTTTCGGGTTGTTGAGGTCGTGTCCTGATGTTAGCGTGGACGTGAAACTCTATTTATGTAAGGGCACTTCATATTCTATGTGTTTATGTTTTGTGCGTAAGGGCAACTTTAGATATTGATAGGAATTTAATTTCAAGTATTTATGCGAAGAAGTCTGAGAACCTCAGGGTTCGAAGTGAGGGGCTTGTACCCCTTCGTTTTACTGATTTTTGATATACTGATTATTTAGTGGCCTTGTCTGCAAGTGGTTGGTTGTTGTCCCCAACCCCTCACACTTGTTTGCTTTCCTCTCTGCCAACTGCATTGAGTTGCAGAGGAATGAACTGAGTTGTTTGACTGTTGTTGTTTGCTGAGTAATGATTGTTAAGATGAATTGCTTATACTGCTGAACTGTTCGCCCTGTTTTGAGCTTGGCGTGAATATTATTTGATATGCGGTCTAATAATTATTCAATTGTTTTCTGAATTATCATATGTGGCGATTTATTCATTGGAGTGCGAGAGTTTGAGCTTTGATCCATTAACCTAAGATGCTAGGATCCCCTAAACGGCTCCAGCTGGTTTTTCAGCAGATTAGCTAGGTGTCGTAGCATCAAAGAACCTGAGCTGAATGTTCTAGGGTGAGCGAAGAGCCCAAGCCTACGACTGACGTTCAGTGGATGGATCGGCATTACTTCCCGAAAATTGTCAAGTGTCGTGAGAATATGAGTCCTGAGTTGACTCTTGTGAGAGTGTCTTGAGGGAGTGTCTTGAGTTGCATTTTGGGAATTTATGCATTTTGTTATCTCGTGTGTCGAAGCATGTGAGTTCCATAATGTCTATGTAATTTGCTTTGTTATCAAATATGTTGTTGTATTTGTACCTATCTTTTTGTAAGAAGTTGACTCTTACCCGTGGTTCTTTCAATCAATGAATATAACCCAGATGGCGGAGTAAGCGGAGTGTCCGGGACTGCTGACCAATGGAACGGAGGATAGTCGTCCAGCCTTCTATCTGTGTTATGTTGTGGAATTTACTAGTAGTCTAGTAAGGAGTATAGCTTGTCGACCAGCTTTAAGTTATTTGTCATTTATTTTCAATGTTGTAATAAATGTAAGTTCAGTTGAGAAACTTGGAGTGTCATATGTGTAACCCTTGAATAAATTAGGAGTTGGTTTCTTGTGATTTTAATTGATGTATTTATTTAGTTGTTTGTTCATTTACCATCATGTTTCGAGAATCGCTGTGATACTCTGACCGTTCCTTCTTAAGGAAGTTTATTTAAAAATAAAAATAAAAATAGGAACACATATTTCAGAAACCCTACGAGCAGAGTATTTCACATTTCTGAAACATGTAAACTTTGGTCAGAATGCTAGTTTAGTAGCACTCCGAGAACAGGGTGTTACAATAGTGGTATCAGAGCGGTTCGGTTCTAACCGGACTGTAAGTTGGGAAACTATAGCTGGTCAAGTGTCGGGTTTTATAGAGAACAGACTGTGAGGGGTCCAATTGTGTTTTTGTGTTTTTCTTGTTCCTCAAGTGGAGTAACTCTACTTGAAATTGTTTCTTAATTGAAACAATGTGTGTTGTGACACAAAATTGTTGTGGGGTTCTAATGAGGCTGTAAATCCCTGTGAGAATCCAGTACCTCAGAGACGAATGATCTTTTCTGTTACAGTTGATAGTTCAAGAGATGAGATTCTGGGATTGCTTGTAGGAGACGTTGTTATTATTACTATTATTATTTAGCATGATCTTTGAAATATTAGTGGTTCTAGATATAAACCACAATGTTGGATGTTTGAATTATTTTAATACATATTAGATTTGAAAATCAAAAATATTTCATGATTTTCAGAGTGTGACATGTTTGCTACTAACATTTGTGTTTTCGCAGTGGTGTATTCTTGTACTGCTGTGATTATATGTGGTTGATTGTGTGATTATTTAATTATTATGAACCTATTAATATTTTTCATTGAAAATATTATACGTAATTATTTTCTAGCAAGCGTTAATTAAATGTCCTGTGACAATTTAATTTGCGTGAGACCCATTTGACTTAGTTAAATGGAATCTAGAGGGTTAGTGAGAGTTGGTGGTAGTGGGGTTAGTGCGTGACTAGTTGTCTAGCTAATGTTGGGTAGTACCTAAATTTTTACTAAACCTTATCCTTATTTCTTGAGTCATGGAAGATTTTCTTTGAAGAAGAGCCAAGTATAGTTGAATAACTCATTTCTTTTACCTTTTCCTTTCTCACTTGGACAATCGTTCACTCGTAAAAGGGTGCAGAAGAAAATATTCCATTTTAGTGTTAGTGTTAATAGGTGATGAGGACTAGGACCAATATTTTGTGAGGCTGTCCCTTCCTTTCTTTTATTCTCTGTTCGGCCACTTGAAAAAAAAAAGATTTTTAATGATTCTCTTATTATTTTGGTCGGCCACGATTAAAAAGAAAAGTGGGGAATAGTGTGTTGTTGGGTATTAGTGTGAGTGGTGAAAAATTTAGATTCTTTTTCCTTCTTTTGGGATATGTGACCGGCTTCTTTTTTTTTTTTTTTAAAGAAGATTTTAATTGATTCTTTTACTATTCTGTCGGTCACGCTTAAAAGAAAAGGGAGTGGAGATAAGTTGCATTATTTGTGTAGTGTTAGTGGAGAGAGAGAGAACCGGTTTCCTCCCCTTTTCTTCTTCTTGTACGCTGCGGCGAGTCCAACTCTACAGACCCCATTTTCTTTCAAATTCCTCCCTTAGGTAATCCAAAACCATGTGATAGTGAATTGTGTGTGAGAGAGTTGCATTTTCTTCTACTTCCTTCTTGAGAAACCGCGAGCCTTAGAATGATTTTGAAAACAATAAAATTTTGGGAGTGAATGCGTAATCTGTAGGGTTCCTTGAAAAGAGAAAAATGATTTTCAATTTTCAACAACTTAGTGAGTAATAATTTTGTTGTTGTTGGTGTATAAATATTTTTTTAAGAAAGTTTTGATTTATTTTTTTTTTAAAGAGGAGTGATTTTGTTGACCTTAAATTGTAGAGTTAGTTTTAAGCTTTGAGTTAAAGTATCTATAATGATTTTGAGACAATGAGAACCTAATCTCAAAGGATCTCTAATGTCCATGAGAATGGTTGAGTCTTAAGAGAAAAATCGTGCTTTTATTAGTCCTTTGTTTTGGTGATGTTTTTAGAAGATTTGGAATTATTTTATTGTCAAACTATTTGCTTTGAGAAAGGGTTTTAATTTTCTTAAAATTTTAAAATAGTTTTGTATTTTGATATGTGTGACCATGTTTAGGTATGAGGTTGTGTAGTATTATTGTGGTGATAGTATGTAGTTGTATTCGTGTTCGTGTTCGTGTTTGTGTTTGTGTTTGTGTTCGTGATCTTAATCGTGAACAAGCAGAGGTCGTGGCTCCGGAATAAAGCGTCAGTAGATCGTAAGTACTTTTTCGTCTATTATATTACTTGCGTAATTCTGTGTGATATATATACCTAGTATTATAGAGTTAATTGTATTGCTGCATGTTGTGATGTGATTGTAATAATAATTATGTAGCTATAAATATTATAGTACTACTTATATTAATATGTATTGCGAACACTTATGAGTTGCAAATTATTTTTATAGATTTGAGTAAAGTAATTTTCATATTTTAATACCTGCGTAGTTTCGAGGACGAAACTATTTCAAAGGGGGTGATAGTGTAACACCCCAATTTTTATGAAAAATTGTTTTAGCAATAAAATCCTAGTTACTTGAATGTAAGTCGTGGAAACTGATCACCTTAATGATTTACTAGGAGTACGAGTAATTATTTTGATTCATTTTAAATAGTTTATTTATTATAAATAATTATTATTTATGATGTCAATTCAAATTAATAGACAGTATAGACGTATGTTGCTTTTAAAGTGAATTCATCAATTAAACTTATTATAGGTTTTCTGTTTGACGCGGTAACGCGTAATTTTTGTTGACTAAGAAAGTGATTAAATTAAGTCAAGATGAAATTTAATTTAAGAATTAATATTTTATATTAATTCATGGTTCAAAATTCGTCGATTAAATCTAATGGATTTTCGTCATATTTTGAATTTTCGGGTATTTTTTATCCGAAATAAAAAATTAAAAACGAATTCTGATTTCGGTGAAAATCGAATAGTAACTTGTTGTAATATTGTTTGCGTGTTTGTAAGAAATTTATTTTCTTCAACAAACTGTATTATATGGTTAAATAAATATATATATATATATATATATTTAACTATATATATATATATTGTTATTTTTATTTAGAGTAGAATGGTATTTTTATTCTATGATACACCATCAATCACTTAAAACCACCAAATTCTCACCCAAAATCCCTTTTCCTCTCATTTATGTTCCAGCGTGACTTTATCTATTTTTCTCTTAGACCACCGTACACCTTCATTCACTTAAACCCATTGGATCATTACCCAAATGACCACTTCCTTTTATTTCCTTCATCAGTGACGTGGACCTGCTTTTTCCAGCTTCATCTTCTCTTTTATTTTTTTTTATTTTTCCAGAAACGCAAGAGGCCACCACCACCGTCTCTCTCTACAACCACCACCTTCTCTCTAAATTTTCGGCCATCATGAGGCTCAAACGAGAAAACTAAGACCATATTCTTACTCCTCTCTTCACCTTCTTTCTATCTATCTGGTTAGAATTTTGATTGGAGCAAATCATCCTTAGAGCTCGTTTTCCGGCTGTGTCTCAACAAACGACGACCACCACTGTGATGTGCTCATCATTCTCTACCAAAAGATCCCATCTTTTTTATGAAAATACACGGATCCGAAAACCCAAACCGCCACTATTCCGGCGAGATTTCGGCCGCCATGGGCCTCCGTTCAAGAAACTAAATGGATATTTGGAATCCTCTCCTCGTTGGCAACAGAACGCACAAAGAAATTTTACGATCAGAGAACCTTCCGCCGGCGACCACCGCACTGGAAAATCCCACCACCGCGCCAGCAAGTTAATTTATTTGAAACCCTTTGTTTAATTTTAGAAGCTTTGAAAATTGTTGTACTGTTGCTATTGTTAAAAAATTTAGTTTTTGGTACTCCTTGAGCTTGATTCAAGCAATGAATTAGGGGAGAGTTTTTAGAAAAAGTTGTTACTTAAAGTCTTGTTTTGATTGTTAGGATTTTAGTAGTTGTTTTTGATATATTTGTTATTGAAGTTTTGTGGAAGGATATTAAATATTTTTCCCCTAATTTTTGTTATTGAAGCCGTGAGCTTCAAGGGAGGAAAGAAGAAATTTTTGTGATTTAAAACTTGTTTCTTCCATAGTTTAGTTATTGTTATAGTTTAGTAATTTTTAGAAAAAATATATTTGATTTAAAGTTGTTTTTCTTAAGTGTTGTTTGAGTTGAATAAGACTATGAAACACCTAAAGTTTAAAGAGATCTTTGTATTTCTAAAACAAGGTGGAGTCTTGAAAATATTATGTGAAGAATATTTTATTTTAGTACTGATTTTATGGTATTGAGATTTGGAAGAAAATGATTTTCTAGTATTTTTAAAATTTCAAGTTTAGTTAGAAAGTTATGAGCAAGTTATAAAGATTTGAATAAGTTGTAAGTATTTAAAATATTATTTTTAACATGGTTTTAGTGTTTTTAAGTGTGAGTATTACTAAAAGAATTCTTGGGCTGTGTACTCTAGGGGTTTGTTTGCAAACCATAACCTAGGGGTTATTTTCGAGCTATTTAGAGATTTTTTTAGATTTAGTGTCTTTGTTTTAGGGTTGTTGAGGTCGTGAGTACGTGTGTGCGAGAGTTTGGGACGTGTCCTGATGTTAGCGTGGACGTGGAAATCTATTTATGTAAGAGCACTTCATATTCTACGTGTTTATGTTTTGTGCGTAAGGGCAACTTTAGATATTGATAGGAATTTAATTTCAAGTATTTATGCGAAGAAGTCTGAGAACCTCAGGGTTCGAAGTGAAGGTCTTGTACCCCTTCGTTTTACTGATTTTTGATATACTAATTATTTAGTGGGCTTGTCTGCAAGTGGTTGGTAGCTGTCCCCAACCCCCCACACTTGTTTGCTTGTCTCTCTGCCAACTCCATTGAGTTGCAGAGGGATGAACTCAGTTGTTTGATTGTCGTTGTTTGCTGAGTTATGATTGTTAAGATGAATTGCTTATAGTGCTGAACTGTTCGCACTGTTTTGAGCTTGGCGTGAATATTATTTGATATGCGGTCTAATAATTATTCAATTGTTTCCTAAATTATCGTATGCGGCGATTTATTCGTTGGAGTGCGAGAGTTTAGTCGAGTCATCGAGTGTCGTGACGTTTTTGAGCTTTGATCCGATTAACCTAGGGTGCTAGGATGCCCTAAACGGCTCCGGCTGGTTTTTCGGCAGATTAGCTAGGCGTCGTAGCGTCAAGGAACCTGAGCTGAATGTTCTAGGGTGAGCGGAGAGCCCAAGGCTACAGCTGACGTTCAGTGGATGGATCGGCGTTACTTCCCGGAAATTGTCAAGTGTTGTGAGAATATGAGTCTTGAGTTGAGTCTTGTGAGAGTGTCTTGAGGGAGTCTCTTGAGCTGCATTTTGGGAATTTATGCATTTTGTTATCTCGTGTGTCGAAGCATGTGTGTTCCATAATGTCTATGTAATATGCTTTGTTATCAAATATGCTGTTGTATTTGTACCTATCTTTTTGTAAGAAGTTGACCCTTGCCCGTGGTTCTTTCAATCAAAGAATGTAACCCAGATGGCGGAGTAGGCAGAGTGTCCGAGACTGCTGACCAATGGAAAGGAGGATAGTCGTCCAGCCTTCTATCGGTGTTATGTTGTGGAATTTACTAGTAGTCTAGTAAGGAGTATAGCTTGTCGACCAGCTATAAGTTATTTGTCATTTATTTTCAATGTTGTAATAAATGTAAGTTCAGTTGAGAAACTTGGAGTGTCATATGTGTAACCCTTGAATAAATTAGGAGTTGGTTTCTTGTGATTTTAATTGATGTATTTATTTAGTAGTTTATTCATTTACCATCATCTTTCGAGAATCGTTGTGATACTATGACTGTTCCTTCTTAAGGAAGTTTATTTTAAAAACAAAGTAAAATAAATAGGACCACATATTTCAGAAACCTTACGAGCAGAGTATTTCATATTTCAGAAACATGTAAACTTTGGTCAGAATGCTCATTTAGTAGCACTCCGAGAACAGGGTGTTACAGGCCCCATTTTCTCCCCCAAAAAACAACCCCTATGCCGCAAGCATTAGGGAGGGAGAGGTAGTGGTTCTTTCACTTTCATTTATTGTTTTTGTGTCTTTTTAATGCTTGATTATGAACTATGATAGATATGAGCATCATAATCTCTAGTTCTTGGAACCCTAAGGGGGAAAAGAGGGATAGGTGTGATGTTGAGGGAATCAAAGGAATTAACTTGTGATTTAAGCTTAATTGATGTTGTTGTTGTTTTTTAATTGATAGTTTTGGAACTAGAACCTTGGTTGTGTATTTTCTTGATGAAAACCATTCTTGAAAGAGGGTTAATTGAAGTTGGTTGTAGAATAGGCTTTGTTTGGGGTAATAATTGTTGTTTTGTGAACTAATTAGTATATGAAATGGCATTGTTAAATTGTTGTGGAGGTTTTGCAAATTGTCCCAATTTTTGGGTGTTGGCCGCGAGTTCTCAAGGGTGTGAGGGACAAATGATTTTTGTGTTCTTAGCTTTATCTTGTGATATGAGATTGTGTGCAAGTCTTTGGAAAGATGTGAAAATGGTTTGTTAAATTTAAATGGAAGTTTTGTAAATTTTTGGAAAAGGGGGTGGCCGAGAACCCTATGGGGTGTATAGATGGAAAATTATTTTGCAAACTTGTTCATAATAGTTGTATTGATATGTTTCTAGGTTTGGAAAATTATGGAAAATGTTTGATTTCATTTGCAATTGTTTTGGATTTTAAGGCAAGGAAGCACATAAGGTAATTGGGTTCCTTGAGACCCAAGAAACGTCGTGGCGTTTTTGAACTATATCCCGAATAAACTTAGGGTGCTAGGACCCCCTTGTTTTTCGGCAGCTTAGTTAGATATCTTAACGTCAAGGAACTCGTCCTGAATATCCTAGGGTGGTCATGGAGCCCAAAGCCTATGGCTGGATTTCAGCAGCTTGTTCGGCGTTACTTCCGGAAATTGTCGAGAGCGTCTTGAGGGAGTGTCTTGAGTTGCGTTGTGGAAATTTATGCATTTTGTTATCTCGTGTGTCAGTGTGTCATGTTTGTTGATTTATTTGTGTCGAAGCATGTGAGTCTCATAATGTCTACGTAATATGCTTTGTTGTCAAATATGCTTTTGTATTTGTACCTATCTTTTTGTAAGAAGTTGACCCTTGCCCTTGGTTCTTTCAATCAATGAATGTAACCCAGATGGCGGAGCAGACGTAGTGTTCAGGACTATTGACCAGTGGAACGGAGGATATACTGTCCGACATTTACCTGTGTGTTATGCTTGTGGTAACTTACTAGTAGTCTAGTAAGGGGCGTAGCGAGTCGACCAGCTATAAAATATTTGTCATTCATTTCAGTGTTGTAATAAATGCAATTCCAGTTGTAAGGCTTGGAGTGTCATATGTGAAATACTTAAATAAATTATGAATGTGAACCCTGTGATTTTATTTTGATGTTTTTATTTATTTATTTTCCATCATTTTACTGAATTCGTTGTGATACTCTGACCATCCTGTTAAAAGAAGATTTTGTAGAAAAGAAAAAAAAAATATAATCCACATTTTCAAAAACCCTACGAACATAGTATTTAACCTTTCAGAAATATGTCAATTTTTGTCAGGATATCTAGTTTAGTAGCGCTCCGAAAACGGGGTGTTACATCTAGCTTCTTCATCTTTGGTTCAAATCTTTGATTTTGTGTGAGTTCTTCTCACTCATAAGACAAACCTTTAGGGTTCCCCTTCCCCTTCCATGTTATGTGTTTTTCTTGGCTTCAAAGTGTGGGTTATGGAAAGCATGCAATGGGTTTTGGGAAATACAAGATTTAGTCATTGTTTGGCATAATTAATGATTGAAGTATGTGATTACTTGAAATTTATAAGTTGAATGTGTTGTCCTTCCTTGTTTTATGCTTTAATTCTTGATATTGAGCCTAAATTTCGTTGGTATTGGTTGGGGTTGAGAGAAATTGAAGTTCTTGATATTGAGCCTAAATTTCGTTGGTATTGGTTTGGGGTTGAGAGAAATTGAAGTTGGAATGTTTAAAAACCAGAAAAATGGGTTTCTGCAGAATTGTACAGAGGGTGCACGTGAAGCGCACCCTAAGCTCACATAAATAGAAGCACAAGGTTCTAGCTCGCGCGAAGTGCATCCTAAGGGCACCAGTTTATTCATAAATGTGTTTTTTCACATTTTAAGGGTTTTTAAGGCCATAAATACTTGTTTTTAGTGCTCTAAATCTTAAAGAATTGAGGTTAGACTTATGATCTTGTTCCTTGATTAATAGGGTTTCAACCCTAGTTATTAGACAACTTCAAATGAATTGAATTGTTTTATGTTTGATGCATCTGATTGTTAAGATTGTTTGTTTATAGGATGTTTGTCGGTCCGGATTGCTATAAGGTTCGGCGGCAAACCCGTTAGTCCGATTTGCTATAAGGTTCGGCGGCGGGGACCCTCTTGGTCGTGTCCATCAATTAATATGGGACTCTATTACAATTGAGCCAAGGGGGAACATCTATGAATTCCTTGTAAAATATGTTTTGCATCGTGAATAATGTTTTATGAACATCTTACGAAATGATATTATTTGAGGAAAGTGATAGTGAGGGGTTAGCAGAGGACACACTAGGATTTTTAAATCTCATTCCTTTCAATTTGTTGTTTCAGACAAGCAAGCTCAGGGTTAATGATGGAAGCATTGAGGAGTTCATTTAGGAGTTGACTTCTTATCTTTTGTTTAAGTATTATTATTTTGAAGGTTGACAAACCTTGATGTAAATTAAGTACTTAAGACGTTTGTAATGTGTTATCGACTTGTTGTTATCAAGTTTTAATTTATTCGCGTTTAGTTGTATCATAATTTGTTTAATAACTCTGATTTGATGCCCATTGAATTGCGGGCGTTACATGTCCAAGGCTTCCAGGAAAGAAGAAAATAACATGTCACAAAGCCTAGAAGACATTAGAAGAACAAGGAAATCCAAGCTTCAGTGATTAAGTAAAAGTTTGTAAGCTTACTCAGGATGAGTAAGTTTGACAAACCTACTCTCGATTTGCAGCAAAAACAGGTTCAATAAAAGAAAGACAAATTAAATGCATCAAGAGCTTGCATTAATCAGCACACCAAGTCATTTATGGGAAGAACATTCACTGAATGCAAGAGGAAGTTTCTGTTGCTGCTACAAATGAGAAGGTTCAACAAGAGAAGGTTGTAAAAGAAGAAGTGACAGTGTGACAAGACTCATAGCAAGTACAAAAGCAAATCTGCTCTAGGCAGTACCACCCATATCACTGCACAAAACTTTCTGAAAGTCTCCCAACGGCTCTGCAATGGCTATATTGGCAAATCAAGTCTATATAAACCAGAAAGGGAAGAAGGAAAGATTGAGAGAGTTTGCATTAACTGTTGCATTGAGTTAAAATCGTGAAACCAACTGCCTCTCAACCTACTCAAGTATACTCTGCAGAATTTGTGTGGGGATCTTTTAGTATACTTTATTGCTTGTAAACACAATGTCTTAGATTGTATTTTCATCTGTGTAATCAAGCCCAAATACCCCAAAAACCCGTTTGTTCTTAGTTGAATCCTGTCAAGCTACCTAGATTGGTGAGTGTTGGTGAGAAGTTCTTCTAAGAAGGATAGGACAGAAACTGGGAGTAAGTTTCTGAGTGGGAACAACTTGAAGAGGCTGAAGCAAAGACTACTATTGTAAGGCCAAGGTGTGGTCATAAGTGTTGTAACTATTTGGGAAATAGTGGAAATACTCACAGGAAGTGAGGAGTGGATGTAGCCTAAGGTTTGGGGTGAACCACTATACATCTTGTTATCTTGTTTAATTTCTCTTTACTCATCTCTGTTATATCACTTGTGACGCTTCACACAATCCACTTACAATCAAGAAATCTGATTTAAATTAAAAGGTAGCAGAATCATAAGTTATAAAATGCTTTAATCATTGCATGTGCTTCTGTTTATCATCATGTTAATTACTAAACTCTTTGCATCATCTATTCAGTAACTTAAGTAAGTTTATCTACTGTATTACCAACTTACTCTACTCCAAAACCAGTCATGAGAGCAAGTTAAATTTTATTAAATGCAGGATTTTTAAATAGGTCACTTCAGATTTCTTCATCTATTCCCCTAATTATTTAATTTGCAGAACTCGCTATCCTTAAGAAGGTTTCAACTTAACTGGGCTTGTAGCCGTGTTCACATCTTCCAAGTCTCAAACCCCACCACTTCCAGGTCAGTACTCTCAAACAAATTGGATTTCACCCCTAAAAGTATTTGAATGAGTTGAAATTGTTTACAGGTCAAAATATAGGGCAAGCTTGTGGGTGGCTAGGAATGTTATGAAACGCAGCTTATTTTACTCATTTTGTCAACTCAATAAAGCAGAGCTTGTGTGAGCTTTTACAATATCAAAATTTGCATGTCATGGGATCAATAGTATTTATGCAATGTATCAGATTAGGTGTGTACTTTGTGAAAGGAGTATGAAACAGTCAAATAATATAGCTACTGCTAACAGAAATTTGGATGCAAGCATTAGCATGGCAGCAATAAATCCAGTAATCCACTGCTACCAAAATTTTATCCTCAGGCTAGCAGTGATGTAATTGATTCCTATACAAAGATGCAGTAAAAACTCGGCCTCAGACATTGTGTATAAAGAAGCAAATAGACTTCTGATTCCGAATAGGAATTCTGAATTTAGTGGCAGCAACTCGGACAACTTTCTCAACAATGATATTCACTGCTCAGTCCCAAACCGACTAAAGGGCATCTTCTCTGATATACCCTACAGTAACTTTTTTTTCTTCTGTAATTCAAATTCAGAGAAATTAGCGTTATTCTAATTGAAACACTGAAGTTTGGAAAACTGAATCACAAGCATGCTAAACTGTTCAATCGGATGTCATATCTAGCGTTATTTGAATTGCTCTCAACCAGGGCCGGAGACTCTATTCTAATATTAAAAATTGGGCTCCTAATAAAAGAAAGGACAATTTTACACTTCAAGTTTTTTCTTTTTTTTACGCTTCTCATTTTCAGATTCATACTTTCTAATCTTAGGAGGCATAGTAAAAAAGACTAAGGTAAAGAAAGAAACAACCTCAATTTAGAAGAGGCGGTGCCTGTGCCACCGTGTCGGTGCTTCCGTGCGGTGCTATTCTTCTTAGTACATTACTTTGTCTCAACCAATCAACCTAAAAAATAATTTTGATAAAAACATTGTCATAAAAAGCAATAGTAAAAAGAAGGTTGAAAAAAAAACAATAAAATAAGACAATTTTTAATTTAAAATTCTGAATAGTCAATAGATGATAAAATAATCATGTATGATAAAATAATCGTGGGTGGGTTCCCAGTTCCCACTTCCCAAATCCCAAACCAGTCCACCGACTCACACACACTGAAAAATAAAGAAATCTAAATAAAACAAAACAAAAAAAAACAAAACGACAAAACAAAATGATGAAATGAGAGTAAAATAAAGAGAGGACCTTCAGGGCTCAGGCTTCAGCAAACTGCCAAGTCGCAAACGGAAAACCAGAGCACAGCAAGCTAGCCACTCGCAAGTCGCTCCTCGCAGCCTCGCAAACCACCACAAGACACACTGTTCACAAGCTCGCAAGTCGCCGCATGACCTGCGCACATTGTCGCGCCGGCGTTCGATGCGTTTCTTGATTCGCTTTTTCTTCCATTCTTCGCGTTCCAGTTCGCATTTCAATTCAGTGTGTTTAAAATATTGGGTTTTTGGAAGTGGGCTTAGGAGTGGACTTATCAGGTTATGTAAGTTTTTTGAAACCGTGAATCCAAACTAGTTTTTGTTTGTTATGGTCTCTGTTTACTGTTATACTCAAAATTTTAGGCCCTCAAATTTGGGCCAAAATTTGCCAAAATTTGGGGCCCTGCGCAACTGCACAGCTTGTACAGGCAGTTAACCGGCCATGCTCTCAACTAACTTGAAGAATCTACCGTAAATATAATAATACAAACAGCAGACAACTAAACTAGATTACCATATTTTTGCCACATATCATTTTAAAGGGGTAAATATGTCAATCTAAAAAAATAAATCAAAATAAAAATTAAATTCACATAAAAAAATTAATTTTTCTACTTACTTTTACCTTTTTCTCTCTCTCTTTTTACTTTTTTTCCTCTCTCTTCTTTTTCTTCTCTCTCTCACATTGTCTCTTTCTCTTTCTCTCTTTCTTCTCTCACACCCTCTCTCTTCTCTTTCTTCTTTCTATTTTTTTTTGTCAACTTCTTCTTTCTATTTCTTTCTATTTCTCTTTTTTTATATTTTTATATTTTATCATTATAATTTTTTATTATTTATAAATAATTATTTTTCGTTTAAAGTTGTATTAAGAAAACATTACATATTGGTCAATATAATTTTATCATCTTTGATCACGTATCAAAATTTATAAACATATTTATTATATATTTTTTATAGATGATTATTTAATATCAATATAAGAATACAAAGGGTTGACAAAGTTACTAAACTAGACTATCATATTTTTGCCACATATCATTTTAAAAAGGCAAATATGTCAATCTAAACAAAAATATATTAAAATAAAAATTAAATTCACATCTACTATCAATATAAGAATACAAAGAGCTAGCAAAATTACTAAACTAGACTATCATATTTTGTCACATATCATTTTAAAGCGGCAAATATGTCAATCTAAACAAAAATAAATCATAATAAAAATTAAATTCACATAAAATAAAATAATTTTTTATCTACTTTTACATTTTTCTCTCTCACCTTTTACTTTTTTTTCTCTCTTCTCTTTTTTTCCTTTCTCACATGACACTCTTTCTCTTTCTCTCTTTCTTCTCTCACACCCTCAGTCTTCTCTTTCTTCTTTCTATTTCTTTTTTTTGTCAACTTCTTCTTTCTATTTCTTTCTATTTCTCTTTTTCTATATTTTTATTTTTTATCATTATAATTTTTTATTATTTATAAATAATTATGTTCGTTTAAAGTCGCAATAAGAAAATATTACATATTGTCAATATAATTTTATCGTCTTTGATCACGTATCAAAATTTATAAATATATTTAATATATATTTTTTATAAATGATTATTTTACTTTTGATTCTTAACGGGAGAAAACGTTACATACTATCGGTATAATTTTATCATCATTAAACACATATCAAATTTATAAATGTATTTATTATTTATAAATGTATTTAATTTAGCTTTGATATTGTTTTATGACTATTAATGCATAGAGGTGGTTCAGAAAAATGCTATTATAATTGGTATAAGAACCACTGCATTAAAATATTTGTCAGGTCAAAAGACATAGCAACTGATATTTAATTTTAGTTGATGCATGTAAATGTTTTAGAAACATCCATTACAACCAACACGATGGGACCCGTGCATACTAGTTAAATACTACAATGCATACAATCCTCTGTTTTGTTACTTTTATGTTGCTTTCCATATAGTTTAGAAAAGAAACTTTGTTCTTTTCTCCCTTTTCTAGCCCCTTTCCATAAGATAATAATGTGGCACATTTCACTGTATTAGCTATCAAAGAACTAAAGGTAACTGATAAAAGAACTATGGTTTTTCCTTTTAATTATTGATCTTAGTTTAATATGGACTTGTTTGTTAGTTTTTCAGAGTATGATCCCAATTTCATTGCTAGTAGCCTGGATAAAGCATACCTTGATGTAACTGAAGTTTAGAGAGAAAGGAATGTCAAAAGTGAAGAAGTAAGTTGGTGTGTAAAATTAAATTTGCAATGGGAAACATTCAAATGTGTGTTATAATCAGTTGTTCCCTTTCTTCTTTGCAATTGAAGCTAGTAAATAGGTTTTATATCTGAAGGAAGTAACTAGTAATATATTAATCAACTAGTGTGTGTTTCTGTATATGTGATGTAAATATGATAATATAATGAATAGGAGCATATCTACTTCATATATTATAAGTAAATCATATATCTAATCATTTGTCACCTTGACATAAGATTCTCTGTAACCTGATCAAATCAAGCAAGCTTTTCGTGAATGATGCATGGTGAGTGCTATAAATAATTTCTTTATTTTATCTGAACCTCACCTCAAGCACTTTTCCATCGGGAATATATGTTTGACATTACCATGTTAAGTTAGTAGTGCAAGCAGGAATGCATAAATGGATATTATAAAGTAAAAAGAGTAAAAATGAACATCTATACCACCTTTATATCATCCAGCTTATTTTTAAAAACCAGTTCAGTGAATTGCAATTAAGAAGCTTATACCATGATTAAGAAACAGGTTTAAGGTTTGGTTAATTAATTTTGGTTAAATTATACTTTTGGCCTCCTATCTATTTGCTCCTACTCGATCCCACGATCTCACGAACAATCTATCCCCTTGAACCTCGATCACTATGACACTACTTTCCCGAACTCTTTAATCCTCGAACCTTGCTTTCCACAAATCGAACCACCTCGTTAGAACTAAAACTAGGGTATTTTGGACTGAATACCAAAAAATAGGCAAGGAAAGGCTATAGAGAGGGTCTAGATAGAGAAAAAGGTTGTTGGTGCCTCAAATACGAATTGAAGACCACTATTTATTTTGGTTTGGAAAACTCACTTTCGTGTCGCGAATGGAAGGCTTCATGTCGCAAAGCTGATTTTCATGGATTGCTGACTCTATATGGTCTGTCGCGTATTTTCGCGTCACGAGCTGAGACTTTCGCGTAGTGAAGAAAAAGCTAATTTTTGCACCGTGAAGGTACAGATTTGCGTCGCGAACATGCCAAAACTCAAAATTTCATTTTTGTCTCCTCTTTAACTCTAAGCCTATCCCATGCCCTAATTCAGGGTCCTATACCTACATACAAATCATCAAACACCAAAGCACATATAATCACACCTCATGTGATGAAGTTAGGGTTTATGAAAAGTGGGATGTGACACAAACGGGTTGGACATAGCACTCAAGTTGAGAGTGAATCAAGATAAATACTATGTGTTTATCTTCTTCCTTACCTCATATATCTTTTAACATTAATACTTAAATTGCTACTTTTTAACTAGTTATGAATAATGTTTTCTTAAACTCATAGTTTATGAAAAGTTTTTCAAGTAGACAAGACGACATCTCTTCATGTCTTATCTATCTAAGGACAATCTAAGCAGATAAGACAAAAAAACCTTTCGTCTTTTCCTCTTAAGTTGTAGTTTGTATTTTTTTTCAAAAACATAAGAAAATACAATTCAATCGCCGTTCTCATGTGTTCACTTTTGTATTTCAGTTGGCATAAGAGCTTGGCCTCTGCATCAGAAGTGCAGAGGTTATCTGATATAGAAGAAAACCATGGAAAAAGAAAGAAAAGCAATCAATAGACCTTTTAGGTTTGTTGGTACTGCCTAGAACTATTGGAAGGAAAGAATGAAGAAATTCTTTGAAGCCAGTCATTTTGATTTGTAGGAAATGATAGAAAAAGGCTACACCAATCCCAAAGATGATGTTGGAGCTGCGATTCCACGGGCTAACCAGAATGAAGCTCAGAAGAACTCGTACACAACGAACTCCAAGGCTGCACTATCTAATGTGTGAAATCACCAAGTTAGAGTACTAAAAACGTCATTTGTGTGTGACTTTCAAGGATGGTTGCGACACTTTGGCTCTTGCATATGAGGGTACTCTTTAAGTTAGAGACTCCAAGTCTAATATGCTCTATCCTCGAATGCTGCTGCTGTTGATGACTGTATTAACGGTAAATCAATTTGTGCTGAGATTGATTTAATTGTGCAGGATTGCATTATGCCGATTAACCAATTTGATCATGTTTCTGTTGTTCATGTTAAAAGAAACCTCAATGTTGAGGCTTATAGATTGGTTGGATTAGCCAGATCCTTAGGTTCCAAAACCTGCCTGGGTTGTATCCCACAACAGGAAGACTATGCTTATTGTAACAGTGTTTCTGATGGTGTTTGAATGATATGTTTTGCCTTAAAAAAAGAACAAGGGGACAAAGGCAGACATGAATAACAGGGGCAACGAAATAAGTAAGAATGTAATTGAATTTGCGGTTAAAAGGTGAGAACAATAAGATTATATTGTTCCAATATGAAAAGAATTTTGAATGTTCCAATAGAAAATGCAATTAATTTTAAATATAGTAGAAACACATTTTACAAATTATACTAATGATAGCGAATAGAAATTAAATGTTTTTAGAGAATCCTTTCGATTATATAACAAAGATATAATAAAATAGTTAAATTATTAATAAGATAAAAGCAATAAAATTATAAAATATTTAGTTCTAGAAAATGAAACCTCAGTGGGATAGGCGGGGTTGGTGAGCTGGGTGGGGCGGGTTATACAGGGTGGTGGGCTGACGTACCCCACCCTACCCCGTCCCATTTGACTCAACCCATATTGCCACCCTTAGACAAAATCCACGATGTGGATTTTTCTTCGTCAATGAACCAAAAGACGTTTCATCTTTTTTTTTCCTGGTGTGAAGGATCAGAAATTAATTGGTTCCACTTCCTCCTTTTCTTTTTACTTCATTTTCTACTCTTGATCAGAATATTGTGCTAAAGATTTCTTTCATGTTTATTTCTGTAAACGATAGTTGTTCGGTCTTCTCCATCTCGATACACAAATGTGTTGAAGTTTTCCAGCATCTCGAGCAATCTATAAAAAGTTGGGGGGGGGGGGGGCAATTCAAACGTAGCTCTATCCTTAATTTTACATATAGAAAATGTTTCCAAAAATATAAAAATATAAAATAATATAATTATATAAAATTATAAATTATAAATGAGATGAATTGAGTGATCAAAGCTTAAACTCAGACTCATTCCTAACTCGAAACAGGGTCATTAGAGGAGACCTTACTTTATCTCTATTTTATTGTGGGACATGGTAAAACATGAGCTCAAATGACTCGAGTTAGGTTGGGTCTTGCTCATCCTACCCAAAAATAAATAAATTATCAAATTCAGTCGGATAAAATATACCTTTGATCCTTTATCATTTACACAATATTTGTTTTGGCTTTTTATCTTTTTAAAGATTTATTTTGATCCCTTATTCTTGCAACGTCATACAAATTGTTCCTTTCCATCAAATCTGTTAAATTTGGTGACGAAAACTTCTAATGTGACAAGGTAAATTGCGTGGTTATCCTATGTGGTATCCTAAATGGTCAGCTTTTTTTTTTAATAATTTTTTTAAAAGGGGTGGGGAAGGAGATATATTATTATTTTAGTGGCACTAATGGCCATGTCACAACTGTCTCCGAGGGGATTTGAACCATGTCCTTTAAGGTTACAAGACATCCTACATGGTCAGCTAAAATACACTTTTGGTCATTTATCTTTCACTCAATATTCATTTTGGTCATTTATGTTTGCAAAGTTATGCAAAACGACTCTTTATCTTTGCAATGTTATACAAAATTGTCCTTTATCTTTATAAAGTTATACAAAGTGGTCCTTCATGCTAGTCTTTAATGGGTTGAATTTTCCTGAATGAGTGAACAAATTTAATTTCAACTTGGTGTATTGGATTTTGATCTCGCTCTTCAAAATCATAAGATTTGGAAAAGGTCAAACAGACTTAGTTTGATGTTTATGTGAATGAGCATAACAAGCAAGATCAAGTCAAGTCTTCTCCAAACTGAAACTACTAAAGAATTTTGAAATCTGTGGAAGATTAATCAAAATGACTGTGAGTGGTTTGAGGAAAGAGACTAAGACTTTGTAGGTTTGTGATTGCATAATGTGATTACATAATTGTGGAAGGCATAAATGACCCGTGCTGGTTTGTGGGGACACTCGTTAATCCTGCATGCAGTCCCAAGACATCCTAAATGAAAAATGACCATCACCTTCATTCTTGGCTTTGGGAAAGTAGCAACATGTGGTCAACTATATTCTTTTCCACACCATTAAGCATTATAAGACCTCTAATTTGCGTGACAATACCCAACTATGTTCAAACCGTAGCAAAAGAATATTCCTATATCTGTCTTGCAAACAATTGCAATAAGTTAAAAAAAATTAATTTAAGTCAACCCATTGTAACAATTAATCACCATTTGAGTGATCTAACGATTCATTGGCTTTGATTTATGATTAAGAATGAACAATTGGACTGGCCGTTAGATGACCCCTATGGATGCCCTGTAAAATCTTCCTAAATGTTCGATCTCACTGGGACACCTTATCTAAGAGAAAGATAATGCAAATTACTGTGATTGGAGTATAAATTGGGGTCTGTTATTGTTTATCGAAGATTTAAGTTGACCTTTAGGGAAGCACAAAAAATAACATTACATTGTCTAAAACTCAAAAGCGATCATGTTAAAGCACTGATATTACCCTCCAACCCCCATTTAAGCCAAGGAAGACTCCATGGTCTCACCCAATTTCTCCTTCATCCATTGATGAAACCCTTTAGTTTTGCAAGAAAGCATTTGAAGATGAAATCCTAGAAATGTTGAGAGGAAGAATGATCACGTAGGATGATTTCCTTGCCACATCAAAATTTTCTATCACCAAATTTAAAAAAGTTGACGGAAAAGACCATTTTGTATAACTTTGCAAAGACAAATGGTCATTTGTATAACTTGCAAAGATAAAGGACCAAAACGAATATTCAGCGAAAGATAAAGAACTAAAGGTGAATTTTAGCTGACCATGTAGGATGCCATATAGGATAACCACACGGATTTCCTTGCCACATCAGAAGTTTCTGTCACTATATTTAACATAGTTGATAGAAAGGACCAATTTGTATAACGTTGCAAAGATAAATGATCAAAATGATCGTTTAATAGATAAAGGATCAAAACGAATATTAAGTGAGAGATGAAAGACCAAAAGTGTATTTTAGCCTATTCAAACACTAGAAACATAAGCTCTCATATGATAAAATGCTTTTTGAATATGTTTGATTCAACTATTTTTTTTAGTTTAGTTTAATAAACTTTCAATATAGCTTATGAAAAAAAATATTATGTTGAGTTTATCCTTAATATGAACCAAGTTAGGTCCATCTTGTTTTTAACAGATCGTCCTTGAATTGAATCTTGTTATATGAATTAGGAATGAATAAAAATGAGAACTTTAGGAATGACTCCTTAATCCTCAGAAAGATGGGTGCTGCTTCTTATTGAAGAAGGAAGAACAAATGCAAGCTTTGTTCCTATTTTAATAATGGTACACCAGCAAGCATAAGGCAGCAAGATGAAATCAAGCACTAAAGAAAAATATAAGTTTTAGTAAAATAGTACTTGTAAGATGAAGAGCATAGTAACCAAATAAAATAAAAAGATGGAAACAAGAAAAAGATGGTAGAAAACGCCACACTCTTTTTGAGAGTGATAAGTCAAGTGTAGATTTTCCACAAGAGTAAGGATGCTCTTGATAAGAATCAGAGTTAATTCATCCAAAAACCTTGTAGAACTAGCTCTCAAAGCCTCACAATGGAGTGCAAATAAAATCCTGATTCAAAAGTCCCAAAACATGGAGGTTGCAAGGCTATTTATAGCCGTAATGTATCGCCAATTCCCCCTCCTTTCCTAATATAAACAAATGGCTAGACCTAGCTAAGAAAGCTAGCATGTGGTGGCTAATAACCCTAGGTGTATTACTCAAATATAGGTCAAGCCCAATTCACCAGCTGCACCCCTCACTATTACTCTATGTGCTTAACTAGCCCAATCAGACTGACCCTTATTACAATAAACCAAAATAAAAATAAAAATGTTCAATTACTTAATTAAAATAAAAGAAACAGCTAATAGGAAGAGATCTTGCCCTTTTATTGGGCCCTTCATCAACATGGATAATTTGGACAATTTTGATTGTGAGATCTTCTAAAATAGGCTTGAGATTTAGAAAGTAGTTGACTTCTTTGTCCAACGCCTTTTTAGTCTTCTTAGTCCTTGACCTTGTCATTGATCCTCCAAGTCCATATAGAGCATCATTGGGCCTTGAATCTTTTGCGCCTTCATTTGAGCTTTCTTGGTCTCCATCACTCCTCGTTTCCCTTTTTTATTCTCATTCTCCTCTAAATTAATTTTTATGGTAAAAAAAATATTAAAATAGGAATTGATTTTTAATATAGATATCCAAATACGAATAGTTTATTAAATTTAAAATTAAGATATAAAGTCTAATATGATATGATAAATACTTGTTGAAAAAACACTTAAATAAATTGTATTTACTGTCTCAATACCATGTAGGACACCGAGGATAACTTAAATGGGAAATGGTCGCTAGGGTAAGCTTCTAGCGAAGTGACACATGAATGAACTGAATATACATCGAAATGAAAGAGATCCAAAGACCATGCAAGTATAAGCTGTATGGTTGATGATAACTTAAAGGAATTGATTTGCAATACCTATACTAACAAGATGTATTTTGTTTTCAGGAGTCCATAACTTATGAACTTCATAGTTAAATGTACTTGACTCTGGGCATTTATGAGATGAGAGACCTCCTGAGAAGTTTTCTATAAAGTGTGTGAGTGTGAGAACAAAACATGCTAAAAGGACATGTGTTGGTTTGTGGGATAACTCATTGATCCTTAAAGTTGTGTGTTGGTTTGTGAGAGTACTTGCCAATCCTTGTAGCTACTTGATCTTGGTAGTTAAATAAACTTAACAAACATCCTTAATCTATGTAAAAATATGTATTTTTGCTTATCCATTTTAAAAAGGCTCATCAAAATAGAAAGAAATGGTCTAAGTGTCATATAGACATATATGTCAAAATAAATGCATTACAGTCAATTGTATGAACATTCATAACATTGACTATGTTGGAAAAGAAGGAGAAAGGAAAATAAGTACTCTCTCTGGACTAAAATATAAGCAAAAATAACTAAATGCACACTAATTAAGAATGTTAGTTAATATTATTTAATTTTTTTGATGTAATAAAAAAAGTAAAAGCATACCCAAACTATCCATTCTCTTCATTTACTTTTACGTGGAAACTTATATCATGATACCATTAAATGAAGAATATTTTGGAAATGATAACATTAAATGAGGTAAAGTTAGTTAAAATTTGCTTATATTTTGAACTACCAAAAGTGTCTACTTCTTTTTGCTTATAATAGAGTCCAGAGAGAGGGAGTAAGTGTTAATGAATCCTCTAAAAATTCTAGTTAAGTAACTAAAAATTAAATAATTTATATTAAAAATACAAATGCAATTTCTCAAATTATCAATACAATAAATATTACTTGAATAAAAAAAATACAATAAATATTACTACATCTGTCCCTATATATAATACATTTTTTTTCCAATTCCCAAGAACAAAGAAAATTAGTTAATTCACTTAGGTACATTAAATTTCTTATGAATGTGTATTATTTTTTCAAAATTATCCTTTAACTATTGGGACTCATTATTTTTCCACTTAATTAATTATTGTATCTATTTTTAAACAATTAGAGGTATTTTTATAAAAAAATAATTAATACATCTAGTAATTTAAAAATTCTCTTATAAAAAAAGATGAATTTTTTTCCGAAAGGGTCTTATGTATACAGGAAGGATAAGAGATAATAGTATATTTTTAGATAACAGAGGTAATAGTATATTTTTAGATAAATATTTTTTGTTTTTAAAGTTTATTATCGAAAAGAAATACTGACTCCGTTCCTTTTTACTTATAGGTTTTTAAGAAGAAATTTGTTCTTTTTTATTTGTCATTTTGATAGTTTAAGGTTACATTAATTACTTGTTTCTCAATTATACCCTTAGTTATTTATTGTAGAGAGAAATAAATGTGATGGATAATAAACAATTAAGAGTATCATAAGAAAAATACTATTAATAACTTTATCAAAAACAATAAAATTTATTAGTTTCTTTAGTTTGTGTGAAACAACTTTCAAAGACAAGTAAAAAAGAATGGAGGTAGTATAATACTACTTCAACCGTCCCATATTTTTGGGTGTTTAAGGTTGTGACACATAGACTAAGAAACAATTAATACAAAAAATTTAGACTGTATTATCCCTAATTAGTGCTTTTCTTTGTCACTAAATATTTTACACATTCTCATTATATTAATTAATCACACTACTCCCACAACAACTATTCAAGCCTTTCTTAATTAATAAGGTGCATTTTTCCAATGCAAATTCAAATGTAACTACCTAATAAATATAAATTGTAGTTAATTTATATTCTAAATTAATTTAGGGGTATAGTGGGAAAGAAAAGCTAAATTATACTCCCTCCGTCTCATATTATTTGTCATGTTTAGAATATTTCATTGTTTCAAATTATTTGTCACTTTAAAATATCAAGAAGTATTAATTACTTGTTTTCCAATAATACCCTTATTCATTTGTATTTCAACTAACGAGTATTAATTAGTTCTACTACCTAATTATCACTATACTACTACTAACCACTTCAATTAATAAGAGTATTTTAGTCAAAAAAGATCATTTTATTATAAAAATTAGAACAATCAGTTATTTTTTTAAGAAATATACATAATCTTAAAAGATAAATAATACGATACAGATGGAATATATTAATATTTTAAAATAATCAAAATTATGAAAAAAAAATAAAATGTTAAAATATCCAAAATATTGCACGGAAGGAGTACTCATATTCATTGCCAGACTTGTCCAACATCCAACATTGACTATGATTATCGGGAATGGAAAAGAAGTAAAGTCATATTTGCACGTTAGACACGTGCCACCGGCATGGCCCACTTACCACGATATAGCGAGGGAAAAAAAGAAAACATGTGAAAGTGTGCTGGCAACATGGACTATGTGTGGTCTATTGTCAAAAAAAAAAAAAATGGCGTATTGATCGCTGTATTGGGATTTGGATCAGGGCACTTCAATTGCAGAGCAGTGGAACTGCCCAGAATTGAATTGACATACTTTTTTTCTGTGCAATGAATTGACATAGTTCTTTTATTATAATTTTATCTAACTTTTTTTACATAAATTTTTGTGTGTACTGTATATAAGTGGGGTTAGTACTGCAATTTAGAGGAAATATTCAAACTTTTCATATAGAAAATCCATTCAAAGCGCACACTGATCATGGAGCTATCTAAGACATTCAGATTCCGATCACAGAACCTCTCATCCTTCATACCCATTTCTCCCATCAAACACCCTTTCAAACATCAACTACCCTTTGCGACCAAACTCAACACTAAACCCAAGACCACCACTAAACTCACAGTGACAGCAAAGAGAAAGCCACCCATTGAAGGGGTAAGCGACGAGTTGAACGATATAGCTTGTTATAACCTTGATTTCGCATATTCTCGAAGAAGAGTCCGTTCAGCTTTTGCTGAGGTTCAGCAACAGCTCGATCATTGCTTGTTCAAGGTTAGTTGAGTTTGGTCTCCATCAATAAAATGCTTCAATTGCTGAAGTTTCAATTTTTAATTTTTTTTTTTTTTTTGCTTTACTTTATTGAGTGTTCAGAGACTGACTAATGTTTTGATCTCTTGTTGCTAGAATGCTCCTGCTGGGATCAGAACAGAAGAAGTAAGTTTTTCTGCTATACCTTTTATTATTGAAGTAAATACCCAAATTGTCCCGACAAAAATACCAAAAATAACAATTTGATTTTAACTTTATAATCTCAAATATCGGTCAAATTAGTCATTTTTAGGAATATTTTAGTTCATATTAGATATTAATTTGATCGATATTTGATATTCTTAAGTGCCAAACTGATGTGTCATTTCTGAAGGACTAAATTAGTTTATGTGATTTTTGTTGGGGAGCAATTTGGGTATTTACTCTTTATAAAATTTATTATTTCCACAAAAAAAGGTTCTAGAACTATGTTGATGTTGTGAAATTTTTTACTTTGATTATTTTGTTACCTTGGTGGAGAAAGTTATTTTATTTTATTTGTTTAAGTAGTGGTATGAAAGGAATTCGAGGGGATTGGAAATTTTCTGCAAAAGCTGGATGCCAGAGCCTGGCATTCCAATCAAGGCTTCTGTGTGTTTTTGTCATGGATATGGTGATACTTGCACTTTCTTCTTTGAAGGTTTGTTGTTGTGTTGTTTCAAAATGTTTCTATGAGAATGTTGTGTCTTCATTGTGTGTGATTTGGGGGAGGATTTGGATTTTTTTATACAGGTATAGCCAGGAGAATTGCTGCATCTGGGTATGGTGTTTTTGCCATGGACTATCCAGGTTTTGGGCTTTCAGAAGGATTACATGGTTACATACCGAACTTTGATGATCTGGTCGATGACGTTATAGAGCATTATACACAAATTAAAGGTGTGATTCTGATTCCTCACTTTTTACTATCCATGGTGTGTTATTGATTGTTGCAGTATTTTTTTTTTTTTCGTGTGAAAACACATGGTGTAGTTGATCATGATTTGCATTTCAATTGACAGCAAGGCCTGATATGAGAGATTTACCTAGATTTTTGTTGGGGCAGTCAATGGGTGGGGCAGTTTCTCTTAAAGTTCATTTGAAGGAGCCGAATAATTGGGATGGTGTGATGCTTGTCGCACCAATGTGTAAAGTAAGCTCATTCCTCCTCTGTGTTGCTACCTATGCTCACCATCTTCATTATCTAAATTTTGAAATTCCCGATTCAGCTCGAACTTTGATCACTGAATTGTTATAAACTATAAATGAGTCTATATTAAACACATTGTTATTACTGTATTAAACAATGATACAACTGAAGCTCAATAGTGTATATCGTTATCATTATATTAAACATTGATCCAATGTGTATGCTTACTTTCGCAAGTGAAAAATGATAACAACAGTTAATTTAAAACTAAAATTGTCTACCTCCAAATTCCAATAATACTTTTAAGAGAGATGAGGGACTACTAATCTATAATACCATATAAAACAATTCTTGGTATTGACATTATAAATTAGGCTGTATCAGTTTGAACAGCCAGATGAAGAATGACTGCTTGACTTGCTGATTTGTGTTACTGGTAAGATTGCAGATGATGTGTTACCACCAGATGCAGTTTTGAAGGTACTAACTCTTTTGTCAAAAGTGATGCCGAAAGCAAAACTCTTCCCAAACCAAGACCTAGCTGAGCTTGCCTTCAGAGAGCCGAGCAAAAGAAAATTGGTTGGTAACTTTGTAAAAATTAATTTTTTATGCTTATAGAATGCAATGAAAAACCATTTATCTTTCATATATGCTTTATTTAACAAAATGTGTTGCACTTCCTAATTGTTTACAAAGTTGTCACTTGTTATCATGGTTTAAATTGCAATTGTAATTATGGTCGTGGTTCCGTTATGATTACCGAAATTCCTGCACAATTATGGTTGCGGAGACTTCCAAAATTGCAATGTTGTGGCCGCAATCTTAGTTGTAGACTACAATGTAAAACCATGCTGGTCTTTTGTATGCTGCACTTAACAGTAACCCTTATTATCTGTGTTCAAATGACCTCAATGTAGCCAGTTATCCTATTAGGAGTAGCGCATTCCTCTTCTGCACATTTTCATCTAATTGGAATTTAATCATCTGTTTGGTTTAAAAAAAACATTTTTGATTTCATTTCTCTTTTTTCACTTGTATTTACACATATACAACTTCTTTTCAGTTTGTTTCCTCTTTTGTACCAGAATCCATTTCTTGTACAAATCTTAAAAAGCCGAAACAAATTGAAAATAAGTTAGTGTTGTTGTAACTATTAGTATATACAGGAAATATAAACATAAAATGTTTTCTTAAACCAAACATGTCCTCACATTCTACTTCTTTCCACTTATAACCTTAGGTAACTGTTTGAAACTCTCCATTTAGGGATGCCATTTATCCCTTTATAGCTCCTTAAGTGTCTTTCTGCAAGTTTCTTCATTTGTGAGGTCACCGAGCAATCACATTGATAGAATAGAACTCAAGGTTCTTTGAAATTGTGGAGAGAATGTTCTGGAGAAGAAGATGAAACTGAAATGTCCAGATTCATTGTACGTGATTGTATGAATAATACAGTTACAGCTGAATTACATGGTAGACTTATATAGGTACATATAAGCACGTGTCAAATTGATACTTTCTCCAACTAAGAGTAACTGCCACTAGCAGACTCCTGATACAAGCTTTTACTTGCTACTAAACACAGATTATTGTACATTCTCTAATACACATTGATATTTATGAGGGAGCTCAATGCATATACTTTAGCAGTTTTGCCAAAATGAAACTTTGTCATTTTTTGTTAGTGGCTTTAAAAAGCGATGTTGTGATCCAACATGAACTAAAACATAGTAGCTTCTATCATTGAGTTTGTTGCACATATATGTTTTAACATTTGCATTTGATTTCCTCAGTTAAAAGATGAAAGTTAAATTTTGATTGCTATTTCTTTGAAAAAACTTAGTTAATATAATCACAAATTTGTGATCTATTAGTTTATTCCTACTTGACACTCTGCTCAACCAATATTGTATTGCCTTGCAACATCTATTAATGATTAGGCATGCTATGAGAATGAATAATGTAATGTGCATATGTTGTCACTGTCTCCACCACCCCAACTTCACTATAATGTTATTTTTTTAATCCGTAGACAAATGTTTTTAATCCAAGTGTTATTCTTGATAGGCTGTTTACAATGTTATATGTTATGAGGATCAACCACGACTGAAAACTGGCATGGAACTTTTAAGGGTCACAAAAGAAATCGAATCACAAGTACAGAAGGTTTGGTTTTTTTTGTTTTTTTGTTTTTTTTTGTTTTTTTTGTTTTTACACTTTCTCATTTTCCATTTCTTTCTGTTGTCAGTTGTGTTCCAGAAGGTTTTTTATTTCTCTTTTCACCTATGCCATCATTGTCATATCAAAAAAAAAAAATTGAATTTTTTGTTGGTTGAATGGGTAATTGCAGGTGTCAGCGCCATTATTGATTCTTCATGGAGCAGCAGACAAAGTGACAGATCCATTAGTGAGCCAATTTCTTTATGAGAAAGCATCTAGCAAGGATAAGACTTTAAAGATCTATGAAGATGGTTACCACTGCATTTTGGAAGGGGAGCCAGATGACAGAATAGATGCTGTACATGATGACATTGTCTCATGGCTTGATTTTAGGTGTTCAATTAAGTGAGGTTTATCCATGGAATATTTCCTGCATCTCCAGTTCTATGTCATTCTTAGAGTCACATAATACTTTCATTATGTTTCAATTGTTAAAATCCCCCTAGCATAATCCATTTACTTTTGATAAGTGAACATAACAATTTTTTCATCTTTCGAGGTTCATTTGTGATTTAAGTCATAGAACTTGTCTTAAGCTTCAATTTTATTGGATATTGTTGATATAATTAACATAATTAAACGATTATTGTAATTGAATTTGAAAGTGAAGGATGAAAACACAAGAAATGGTTTGAATTGTGTTTTCTTATCTTTGAATATTTTGTAAATTATTTCATAAACAGACGGTTCTGAAGCTTGTCAAGATGAAAGAAAGAATCATCTAGGAGGGGTGCGAGAAGAAGAAAGGGGGTGTGAATAAAAGTTTTTCAACCAAAGTTAGTCGTTTAGAGTTGAACGGGGCCGTAACCTTGAGAATTCTCAGGGTGTGCGAGCGTCCGTGACTAGTTGGGAGTATGAAACCTTATATGCTGGGACTATAGGATAGAATAGTATATATAAAAGTGCAGGGTGACCTAAGTCTTACTAGCGATTGATCAACAACACCTTGACATAGGGGCTGTGTCCTGTGATAGCTAAGGACAATTGTTAGAGGTCTATCAACCATATGATTGATCCATTAATATTCATAGATGGATGAGAACCCTAGGGAAGATGACTTAATGGTTATATGTGATTGCTTGTATGACTGTTTATGTGCTAGTTGATAATATGCTAGTAGTACGTGGCTGATTGCGATACTAGGATTGATCCCTATGCCGATCATTAGGGACATTAGATATGTATGCCTGTGTCGGATGTGATTGGATTGTGACCACTGATGTTGTGTGGGTACTATGTGATAGGGATGGCAACGGGGCGGGGTGGGCACGGGTAGTAGCCCCCCACTACCCACCCCGTTGGATAATTTGCCCCCCGCACCCGCCCCATACCCGCGCGGGTACCCGCGTGACGGGTTTTTAACGGATTTTTGAGAATCCGCGGGTACGCACGAATATCCATGGATACTTAATAAATTCTTAAAAAACAAACTTATTTTCAAAAAAAATTATTTTTTACCTAGATTTCTAGACAAAGTTTCAAATGAGAATTTACAAAATACCACCTCATGCTCCTAAATTAAAAAGTTTATGGAAATTACAACCAAATATCCATAAAATTTAAGTAATTACGTATATACGGGTACCCGCGGGCACGGGTAGTATGATACCCGCCCCCGCCCCGTTTATACACGGGTAATAAATATCCGCCCCGTTACACCCGCGGGTACCCGTTTAACTGCCCGTTTAAAATCCGTGGCGGGTTTTACCCGCGGATACCCACGGGTAAGGGTTTTTTTGCCATCCCTAGTTGCTAGGTCCTAAAAGATAGGCTGATTGATTAGATACTGATAGGTGATTTATACGTATGCCTGTGCTGGATGTGATTGGATTCTCGTATTGTTTGTTCCTTGATGATTGAGACATAATGGGAGCAAAAAATGCAATAGCTTCTAGTATCGACACGGTGGACACATCGGCTATAGTTGGAGCACGTTGAGGGTACTAATCAGGAGTGACACGCCTCTCTTTTCGATTGGCTGATCTACAGAGTACAGCCACTAAGTCAGAGTCTGTATGTGCACGATTGGATCACTGTATATTTTTGGGATTGTCGTATATGTCACTTCACACACACTTTATAGATAGTGGGCCCTACAGATGGGTCTCTTTAGATGCACTCACCTATGTTTGTGAAGTCATTTTGTTGATCTGACAATAATATTTTCACTATATCATTTAAATTTAAATTACGTTTTTAAGATTTATGCACTTGGGGATTGGGATAATGGGACGAGGTTATCTCCGGGGAATATGACTGATCACCATCCATTTATTAGTTTTTAATTTAATGGTTTGGACTTTTTACTGGGGACTTGTTTGTCAGTGTACTCTGTCGGTGAACAAATATTTGCGAGGGTCCCGTTATTTGGACATAAAACGGGACACGGACACCGTATGTTCGTACTGTACAGACACGTGTCTGTACAGTACGGACCCCACTTTTTTTTTTTTGAAAAAAAATTCACATTTTTTTATCTGCTTAACGAAGTTTACTTATCTGGTTAATGGTTCTCATTATCTGGTGAATGCCAACCCTGAAACTTAACACATTCCATTTATTTATCTGGTTAACGAAGTTCACTTATCTGGTTAATGGTTCACATTATCTGGTGAATGCCAAACTCACGTTTCATTTATTTTTCTGGTTAACGAAGTTCACTTATCTAGTTAATGATTCATATTATCTGGTAAATGTCAAATATTTTTTTAATCGGTTAAAAAATATCTAAAAAAAATTTGAAAAAAAAATTTGAAAAAAAAAACTGTCCGTACAGTACGAAAATACTGTGTCCCATATTTATGTTCAATCTTGTGTTCAAAAATCATTTCTATATTTGCGAACTAAATCCAAAATCATGTATTGTGGCATATTAGACTAGGTATTTACTATTTGTTCGTGCTTTGAATTCCAAATCGCTGACACACAATGACATCATCCTTACTATTGCTATTTTTCTATGTTTTAACTATAGTCATTTTGTCTTATTGATTGAGTGAACATTGTTTGCCTTCTGGCTTTGTTATTTATAAATAATTAACTTTAGTCAATAATTATAAATTCATTGGCGGTGCTGATTAAAATTAACAATAAAAACACACATGCACGTTTATTTTAAAACTCAACTTAACTTTAGCCAATAATTATATGCATTATTATTTGTTAAGTGTCTATTTCTTAAAAGTACTCATTATATAAATTAACCCATAACCACAAAGGCTAAGTGCACAAACTTTGACCTTCATGTTCTGTTTTTGAAGGAGAGGTGATTGAGTTTTCTGGAGAATAAGGGAGGTTCAACATCTTTGAGTTGCAACGAGTATTTGTCTCAGTAGAGGTGATGGTGTGGAAAAAAAGGGGATGTTAAAAAAGGAGGAAGTACTATAAAATGAAACGTAATAAAGGAAAAAATTACAAAATAAAAAAAAAATTAAATGTTAATTGATTGCGGGTGTAGTGTTCTATAAGATGTGGGCCATATATGCAACTTTAGAATAAACCCAAGAAACAAACAATTGATCATGATACCCCAATTTGACCATAGTGGGGAAAAACTCCTATCTAACCAAGCTAAATGCCACCATTATCGTAAGTTATTTTGATAGATCTTACAAACACTTGGGCATTTCAAAGGGATTCTACAACACCCCGATTTTTGTTTCCTAAGACTTAGGATTTGTGTGCGTGTGTGACTATGTTTGAATACATGTTTGGATCTGTTATTGATAGCCTTTGTTTTGTTGAGGTAGTATATGATGGAGACCAAGAAAGCTCAAATGGAGGCCCAAAGAATTCAAGGCCCATTGATGCTCTACATGGACTTTGAGGCCCAATGACAAGGACAAGAACAAAGAAGGCTAAAGAGGCATTAGACAAAAAAGTCAACTACTTCGTAAATCTCAAACCCATTCTAGAAGAGACCACACTTAAAATGGTCCAAATGATCCAAGATGATGAAGGGCCCCCCAATATGGGGACGTGATCTCCTCCTATCAATTGTTTCTTTTATTTTAATTATTTGAACATTTTAATTTTATTTTGGTTTAATTATTGTAATAAGGGCTAATTTGGTTGGGATAGTTAGGTGCATAGAGTAACAGTAATGGTTGGAACTTGTACCATATTTTAAGCATTACACCAAGGTTTATTATGAGAAGGTCTAGCCGTTTTTTTTTATTAGGAAAGATGCGGGAGTTGATGATACATTATGACTATAAATAGCCTTGTAACCTCCATGTTTTGAAACTTTTGATAATAGAGCACTCATTTTGAGTTTTTGTGAGCTAAATCTCTCTTGGGTTCTGAGTGGACCTTTTTGGTTCTTATCAAAGGTAGCTTTATCTTTGTGGCGAATTCTCAATAGACTTCTTCATCTATTGTCTTCTTCCATTTTTTTTCTCCATTTTGTTTCTTACTTTATTTTCTTATATCTTGTGCTATTATTGATAAAGGTCATACCTTTAAGAGTTTTATCCATTACTCTTCTTATTTTTGAATGCGCCATTGTTAACAAGGAAAATCTTGTTCCCTCTTCTTTATTAAGAAGAAGAGCCATTATCATTAAGTAAAAGAGTCTACACAAAACTTTCGTTTTTATGTCCTTTTAATATTCTAAAACAAGAAGTCAATTCAAGGACGATCCGATAAAAACAAATGAACCCCACATTGGTTCATATCAGTATAGCACCTAGGTGAAGTAAAGGAACCAGGAGAGGGATAAACAAAAAAAAAAGTGAAACCCGAGTGCCAGGCACCTCGCTTCGAACTCTTGAGTGCCAGGCGCCTAACCCACGGCGCCAGGCGCCCTACACCTATTAAGTGGTGCAAGTTTTTATGCGTGTCACCATTTTTATGACGTTCTGAACTCAACCCGTGTGACCATTTTCGACATAAACTCCTGGAGAGTGGTTAGGATACCTAAATCTAAGTCTAAAACACTCAGATTACATCTCTAAAATCATCCCTATGTGCTCTTAAGAATTCTAAGGAAGATTGGAGCCCTTTTTCACAATTCCCTCTCGTTTCTCACCCGAATTCAATTACGTTTGAAGGGCTGTGACCGGAGCACGATTCTCTACCATTAAATCCTTTATCTTCTCTGTTTCTAAAGAGAAAAACTTGGTTGTATGGTCTTCCTTTTTTCTGGTTTATACTCTAATTGGGCTGTTGGGATTCTAATCTGCGTTTTTTGATTCCCCGCTAATCATGATGGTAGGAACTAGAAGCAGAGCGCTCGTATCATCTCTCTAGCTATTGGGAATAGCGATTTGGCTATAAGGAAGAAGAAGGTGGGTGATTTCATATGGGAATAGGTAGTTAGGAATCTAAAGAATGCGATTGGGTGTCCCATGACCCCTATGTCTCGCACAACGAGTCATATGATTCAAAGCCCTTGTAAGAGCAATGGTATCCTTGTGTATGATTCTACTATAATGATTTGAAGACCCTTGTAGGAGTAAGGAGTCTTATGAGTTTAATATTTGGTATGTTGTTATTATTTGGATTATGAGTTAGCCATGATTGAGTCTTAAATTGATGATTGGATGAGTATATGCACTGTTGTGATTTACGCATGAGATGTTTACATGACTTGACCTTGGTTTTGGTATATTGTTATGCTATTATATTGATTGGATGTATGTCTTGTTGAACGTTGTCGTTTCAAGCTAATGTCGTGCAAGACATACAAGTTGTTGTTGTTACAAGCCTTGGCTTGTCTATTTCGTTTTTGTGGAATTTGTGGGGTTACGACTGTTGATTTATGTTAGTGCTACATTGGTTATACCAATTCTAATAGGCCAAGATGATCCCTAATGTAACACCCCGTTTCCGGAGCGTTACTGTGCAACCTAATCTAATGCTGAAAACATTTGGTGCTTGTATGCTTTCAGTTAAAAAGTACTCTTATGTATTTCGCAATGGAAAATAGGAGTAATTTTTTTTTCTTTTTCTTTTTCTTCTCTTTGAAACCCTTTTCAAATATGAAACATAAAGAGTACTACAATTTTCTAAATAATGCAAAATCAGTCTTTTGTAAATATCAGAGTATAATGCATCACAATCAATACTTCAAATAAAACATAACATAATCGTTTTGCACTGAGGCGAGGTTTTCTGGAAAGAGTTATTACAAAACAATGGGTAATTACGCAAATAACAACGACAAAACCCTAAGCTAAGCTATCCAGCAACTATAACTCTTACTGAGAAACAGTTCAGTAAGATCAAAACACGAAACATTCAGAGTAATCTTCCTCCACTGGCTCAATCTCCAACGCTCCTGGAAAGACAAAACTACAGCAGCTATGGAGCTCCATCTGGAAGTGACATCCATAAGAATATCCAATCCAACAACAGTGCAAGGGTAAATCCTTTGTCCACGAGTTTATTATAGGCTATGTCGCACGCAAACAATATATACATATATAATACAACGACATGCTTTTATATACATATACATACTTAATAGACCGCATGCATCATCATGGTATATCAAGTATTTGTATGTGAACAGACAATTCTATCAACAGATCAACAATCAAGTCACCACAATATCAAACAATTGCATGTGAACAACAATTCTATCAACAAATCAACGATCAAGTCCTCACAGTATCAATTTCATCAAACAAATCATCACATATCATAAATGTGGTTAGCCATGCATGCCAATGCATTAATGAACAAGTTTGTGTATACACCTGCAGCCTTAAACAAGGTCAGCAGTGACGAGGAACTTTATTTCCCAACGTTCGAATCAAATTCCCCTACCAAGGGTATAGCCACACATTAGGCTTGCCATGCATTAGGCATTGCTGCCACACGGGCATGAAGTGACAATCGTCCTTTTGAAGTCCTTAAGACAATCAAACGCTCCGAATGTCGATGCTCAATGGTCAGTATGTATCCAAACAAATTCTTCAATATGGCATGCTCACTGTAGGGAGCGCCCGAGTAATGTTTTAATTAATCAATGCGGATCGACAAACCTCAACTACGTTCACTTTTGAAAAGGTGGAGGGAACTCAAAGTTTAAGCATTACAATGGGCATCCCATACTACACAAGTAATGCTTAGGTATTCTTCATCACGCAGTGAACTGAGATGATGAGAAATACCCCTTAGAGTTCAAACACAGGACACTAGTTCCAGGTGTTCAACTGCGGAACACTAATCTTAATCTTAGATCAAAACTTAGGTACGTAATACGGAAAACTAGGCTCAATTTTTATGTTGAGATACTAGGCACGCCATACGGAACACTAGGTCTAATCCTTAATCAAGAAAATACGCACGCAAGTAGGACATTAAGTCCCAGCACTGGACACATGGCCCATATGCTCATTAGGAACACTAGGTTCCCTATATTTTATTCCTTCGAAATCTCGATCTTTGAAATCTCTTTCTCCGTCCTTGTATCACTCCAATGTATCTGAAAATACTTTTTGGGTTTAGGTCGTTGAAACCCTAGTTGTGCTAAATATTGCATTTGGAAAAATTCCCAGGAAAGAGAGGCGGTGCGAATACTCTTAATAACCAAGTCTTTCTTAGCCAAAATTTTCCAGACGCATCATTTAACACAACTGTTTTCACAAATCACATTGTTTACTCAAGTTCTTTTCCCTACTATTGATTCCTTGAAAATTCTTTGCAAGCTTTGGCTAGTTATACTAAAACCCTCACGCTTACTTTTAAGTCAAAATGCCCTTAACAACTTGTTTATGAAATCAGAATTCGGTTTGTGAAATCGCATCGGACTTACCGTAGTAAATCGTCAAACCAATAACAATCGATCAACGCATTATTAATTATTCCATTATTATCAAAAATATTTTCCAAATTCCAATCAATTCCAAATTCCAATTAAGTTAAACATGATTTAAGGCAAGCAATACAAATCATAATGCCACACAGGGCCAAGAGCGTGCTACAACATTTCATACAGCACCTAATAATTCAGTACGCTACAACCTGCTACATACATTCATCAATTTCAAGTCCAATCAAATCAATCAAACATGATTTAAGTCACACAATACAATTCAGTCTTGCCACGCGGGGCCAAAAACATGCTACAACATTCCAAACAACACATAGTCATACTACAAGTACTACCACACAGTTAATCAAACAATCAAACGACACACAAGGCGAAAATCCCAAACTCATTATATAAGAATTTCCCTTACCTTGGGCGCTTTAACAATCCAAGTAAGGTAATTCGAAACTATCGTCAAGTCGCACCTTGCGCGTACCCTAACAACGCAAGTTTTAATCAATTAGAAATAAAAACTCAATCTAATGCCTCTAGGGCAGCCACGGGTTTAGGTCTCTAAAAGGCCTGAGAATTACTCCCTTAATCCCATTTGGATCACACCTAGTCATATGTCATGCAACAAGTCTAAGTCATGCAAGTTTTCAAACTTTTACTAACTCTACACACTTAGAAAAAGCTTAAATCAAATTTTACCAATTGAAATAGTGTTTTTACCAAATAAATAGTGTTTTGCCAACTTTGAATCACTTTTTAAAACACTAAAACATGTCATAATTTTAGAAACAGTTTTATTATAAGTCCAAAACAATACTTGAAACATAACCCAAATCAGTTACTAAAATGAAGCTTCTTTGAAAGACTTTGCTAAATCAAATCATTAACCACTTTTACAACTATTTTAGGCCTAAAACAAATTTAATATCATTTTCCAAAACACCATAAGGCCCACGGTTTCAAGCTTCCAAAAACAACTCCAAGTTTTCAAATCTTTAAACATCAAAATCTTACAAACTTTGCTTGATCAAAGCTTCTTATCATAAGACAACTTCTTTGCCACTTTAATACAATTAAAACTAAGTTAAAACTCACCCAAATAATGTTCATAAGCCACTGTTTTTGCAACCCCAAAACAGCCCCAAATTTATTTTGTTTCAACCCACTTTTCAAAGCTTTAAACATACCAATCTTTGGATATCTAAAGCCCTAACCAAAAACCAACTTTTTACGCACTTTAACACTTTAAAAGCAAATTAAAACATCCCCTAAATCATGATCATGAGCCATGGTTCCTGTGACGCCTGAGGCTGACGAGGGCGGGGAGTGATCGCCGGTGCATTGAGCACGGACAAAGAAGCGGCTCCTGGCATGCTTCTAGGCTAGGGGATGTAACGACCCGTTTCCGGACCGCTACCGAGCTCAATATACCGAGCTCGAGTTACCGAGCTCAACACACCAAGCTCAACATAAACCTATATGAGATGTGTTTTAAAAAAAACAAAACTCTTGTGCCTTTTAAAAATACGATATAATTTTTTTTTTTTATAAAACCAACTCGTGCACATCAGAGTAATTACAGCTTTTCGAAACATGGTGCAACTAAGACACAAGACTTAAATTCTAATAAAACATACATGCATAACATACATATATATATATATATATCACTCAAAATAATGTATACAAAATACAGAGTAGCAAATGTGCAAAGAAAATACACCTAAGGTACGACGACTTCAAAAGAGCAATCATACCCTGGGGGTACTTCCGGCAGACTCCCACGCAGGGGGCTGCTCCAAAAGTAAGACCACCAGTCTACCCTGTAGCAACAAAACAACACTGCCCAAACTGGTCACGACATACTACTCCAAAAGAAAACAAGGTACAGCCATAAAAAAAACAACATCCAGCAACATAATCAATCACGACAGATAGAGGTCGTCACTCGGGTCCTCGTCGAGCTCCTCCTCGGCATCATCTACTGTCGAGTTCCCTGCGCCCTCGACATCGCCTGGGTAACCGTCATGGATTGAAGGCACCACGGGAAAGGGTCAACTTCTCAACAATTCAAGATAAGCTCGACATAAAGGATATAAGCAAACAGCAATAATATATCTCAATCACCACACGTGACTCGACCATCTCACTCTAACTCGACACAACTCGCAAATCCATTTTCTCTCGACTCGACAATTTTTTCGGAATGCACACGCGTGCGGTATGTCGGAAAGTCCAGCCAAGCCTTGGGATCCTCGCTCTCCCTAGGACGGTCGGCTCAGTCCCATAGCGTGGCGGCGTCTAGTCAATCTCCGTAAACAAAAGGGGACCTAGCACCCTCGATTATCCGGTCACGGCTCAAAAGCGTCATACGACTCACCTAGCTCGCTCACTCGATGAACAATTAAGCGCATACGATATTCAAAGAGTTAAACACAAGATATTCAACCGCATGTCAAATACAAAGAGCAAGCTCGACATGAAGAAACGCAATTCAACATGCAATACACAATTCACGACATATATTCAATCACATATTAAATACATGCAAAAACTCAATCATATCACAACATTTCAAGCTCGACACAAATCAGAAAATCCATACACAATAACATAACCACGTAGAATATGAAGTGCCCTTACGCTAGCATACTATGAAAGTATTAATGTGAAGCGCCTTACGAACTCCAAGTAAATCTTTGCTCGACAACGACCTCGACACGGTGTCTTCAAATGAGCTCGACAACGACTTCGACACGTCACGTCCTCAATCGACCTCGACACGTCTGATTCTCGATCTGGATTCCGCTTCCACGTCCTTGGATTCGCTTTCCGTACACCTTGATTCGAAATCACACGATCTCTGAATCGACTTCCTAAAACAAACACAACTCATTTCGATCTATGGGTTCTAATACACTTAGCTCTCTCTCTTCCCAAACTTAACCACAACCCAGAAAATATAAAACTCAAGAACTTGAAATATATTTTTCCTCTAACACAAAGTTAGGGATTTCGATCAAAGTTCATGAAAAAGTTATCTGATGCTTCAACAGATAGATCGACAACAACAATAACCAGAAGCAACGAACGGAAAACAAGAAATCGAAACAAACCAAAAATGGGGTTTTACGGGCACGCTGATTGCGTAAAAAGCAGAGGAAGAAAATTTTGTTTTACAAGCCCAATTAATCGGTTAGAAAGATAGGTAATATTGTGAAGAAGAAAACCCATCAATTTGACATGATTTGGAAGCATAAAACTGGTTAAAAATGGAAGAAGAAATAGCGCTAAACAGTAACACGAAGAAGATAAAAATCTGTTTTTCCCTTACCTCAGATGATGGTCGAGCAGACGAGATATGGGTCGAGAAGATGATGATGAACAAGATTGATGAAGAAAATTTGTGCAGAATCTCGATGGAACTCACGGTTTCGTCGATGGAGATTTTTGGAGAAAAACAACGAAACACAGAGCAGAAGGAAGAAAGAAGAAAGAAGAAAAGAGAAAGAATGAGTGTTTGAGGGAAAACTGATCGTGAATACAGCTGGTGAGAGAAGGGTATAATCGTAACTCCAGCTATAAGATGCCAATCCCATCAATCATCCTACCCGTCTAATCGTTCCTCTCTCATAATTACCCTCTACTCTGTCGGTCAACGGTCTAGACACGCGACGACAACGGTCAAACCGACAATATAATTATTACAAACAATATAATAATAGCGCTGAATAACGTTCGAAAGAATACGAGGTATCATCTCGACACGATGTCGACAAGGGTGCTCGTGCAAGCGCACAAGGTTCTAACACGAGTTCGTGAACGCGGTCTCCTCAGCTCGACATGCGTCCTCATCAGCTCGGTACGCGACTTCATCAACTCGACACGCGATCTCCTCAGTTCAGCAGCTAGTGCACGTGGTCTCCTCAGCTCGGCAAACGATCTCGGTAAACGATCTTGGCACGGGATCTCGACACAAGGTCTTGGTCGAGGTCTCGATACGTCGTCCTAATACGATGTCGATCTCGTCCTCAAGTGTTACAATCTCTCCCTCTAAAAAAATTTCGTCCTCGAAATTGCAAATAAGATTCTTACCTCGGAAAAGTTCAGGGTACTGAATCTTCATCTTCTCCTCCAGCTCCCAAGTTGCATCTCCCGTCTTCTGATCCCACACAACTTTGACAAGTTGAATCTCTTTGTTCCGCAACTGTTTGACTTTCCGATCAACGATCCTTGCTGGTAATGCTTCGAAAGATAGGTCGTCCTTCAGTTGAATCACATCCGGTTCGATGACATGAGAAGGGTCGGAAACATACTTCCGTAATTGTGAGACGTGAAAGACGTCGTGGATGTTCGACAAGAATGGTGGCAAGGCAATCTGATATGCCACTGGACCAATACGACGAAGAATCTGGTAAGGTCCAATAAATTTAGGGGTAAGTTTCCTGGATTTGATCGCTCGACCAACTCGATGGTGGGGTGACTCTAAGAAATACATGTTCTCCTTCCTCGAACTCGAGTGGTCGACGTCGTTGGTCTGCATAACTCTTCTGTCGACTTTGAGATGTTCGCATCCGATCTCTGATCAAACGGATCTTCTCGGTAGTCTGCTGGATCATATCTGGTCCTACGACAGTTCGCTCGCCGTCCTGGTACCAACAAAGAGGCGTCTGACATTTACGTCCATATAGTGCTTCAAAAGGTGCCATTCCAATACTCGCATGGAAACTGTTATTGTAGGTGAACTCCACCAATGGTAAGACGTCGTCCCAACTTCCTCGGTGATCTAAGGTACACGCTCGCAACAAATCTTCAAGTGATTGGATCGTTCTCTCAGTCTGACCGTCAGTCTGTGGATGATATGCCGAGCTAAGCCTGAGCTCGGTTCCCATCGCTCCTTGCAATTCCCTCCAAAAATGAGACGTGAACTTCGGATCTCGGTCCGACACGATCGAAGAGGGTATTCCATGAAGTCGTACTATCTCCGCGATGTAGATCTCGGTCAGCTTTTCCACGTTGTACGTCGACCTCACCGCAAGAAATGGCGGATTTGGTCAATCGGTCGACGATCACCCAAATCGAATCATTCTTCTTCGCATCTTCGGCAAACCTACAACGAAATCCATGGAAATACTATCCCATTTCCATCTTTGATGCGTCAGCGATTGTAGCATTCCCGCAGGTCGTTGGTGCTCCACCTTCGCTTCGACACGTTAAACACGGTTACGTGCTCGGCCACTTGCTTCTTCATTCCGACCACCAAAAATGCTTCTTCAAGTCTTGATACATCTTCGTAACTCCTGGATGAATACTAAAGTTGCTCTTATGCGCCGTCGAGAATCAACTTCCTCGGCTCGGATCGTTAGGTGCATACACTCGGCCATTGCACCTTAAGATGTCGTCGCTCAGGCCTTGAATTCTGTCGCCTTCCACTTGCGCTTATCAATCAATCTTCTCTTGCGAAGCTCGTCATGAACCTGCTGGTCTCGGATCTCGTCCAACAATCATTAGAAATAGTAAGCATACCAAATCTCGGCTTCCGGTGAAACTTCGACACTCGACTTCAAGTCTCGGAACTTCTCGAGCATCTCCAACTCCTTGATCATCATTGCCGAGGTTAAAGCGCTCTTCCTACTCAACGCATCTGCTACTCGTTAGCCTTCAGGGATGGTATTCCAACGTAAAGTCGTAGTCCTTGAGAAATTCTGTCCATCTACGTTGGCGCATGTTGAGTTCTTTACGGTCGACAGTACTTCAAGCTCTTGTGATCGCTGAAAGCGATAAGAGTGCTCCGTAAAGGTAGTGCCTCCATATCTTGACGCAAAAACTACTTTGCCCGGCTCCAAGTCGTGAGTAGGGTAGTTCCTCTCGTGAATCTTAAGCTGTCTTGAAGCATACGCGACCACCTTCCGATGTTGCATCAAAGACGCATCCCAATCCCTGGTGTGACGCATCACAATACACCTCGAAAGGCTCTTGAGGTTGAGGCAAAATCAGCCTGGTATTTGTCGTCAAAAGCTCCTTGATCTTTGAAAATCGGCTTCACACTCCTCGGTCCAGGCAAAGGTTGATCCTTCCTCGTCGATCGTGTAAGAGGTGCGACAATCTTCGAGAAACCTTCAATGAATCTTGGTAATATCCTGCTAAGCCGACAAAACTCGATCTCAGAATCGCCTTGATTGTTCCCACGCTTAGCACAGCTTCAATCTTAGTTGGATCCACAGGTATCCCTTCTTTGGAAATCACGTGACCAAGAAAATTCACCTCTTCAAGCCAAAATTCACACTTCGACAGGTTGGCATAGAGTTGCTTATCTCGTAATATCTGCGATTCTCGACATAAGTGTTCTGCGTGTTCTTCTCGGTTCCTCGAGTAGATCGGATGTCGTCGAAGAACACTACAACGAATCGATCCAAAAGCGAATGGAAAATCCTGTTCATGTAGTCCATAAACACGGTGGCGCGTCGTCACTCCAAACGGCATCACCAAGTACTCGTAGTGACCATATCTAGTCCTGAAAGCTGTTTTGGCGACATCTTCCTCCTTCACGCGGATCTGATGGGAGCCCGACCTCAAGTCTATCTTGGAAAAGATCGCCGCTCCACGAAGTTGATCCATCAAGTCGTCAATACGTGGTAACGGATAACGGTTCTTCACGGTAACCTTGTTGAGCTCGCGATAATCTACGCACAGTCTTGATCGTCCATCCTTCTTCTTAACCAACAACACCGGAGCCCCCCACGGCGACACCCTCGGTCGTATGAATTGCTTCGACTCAAGTGTTCAACTGGGACTTCACTCTTTCATCTCGGCGAGGAGACATCCTGTATGGCGCTTTGGAAATCGGTCTGTTCCTGGAATCGGTCGATGGAGAACTTCGACCTCGCCTTTGGTGGTAACCCTGGCACGTCTTGAAAAAGCGTCCTCAAAGTCACACACCACCGAACATTCTTCACGCCGATCTGTTGGAAAACTTCCGAACTAGCGGATACATGTATTCCCTAATTCCTTCTTTCAAAGAAACTCCAATACGTTCGTGAAAGATAATTGGAGACTCCAGTCCGGAAAAATTACGCTTTTCACACAGTCCAAAAGGACATGGTGGTGTGACAACCAATCCATCCCGAGGATGACATCTAAGCCCTTAAGAGGCAAACAAACCAAATTGACCACAAACTTTCTACTCGAATAACCACTACACAATTAAGACATGCGGTGTTTGTGACTAAGGTTTTAGCGGTGGGGTTGTAACTACTAATTTAAGCGATAGCGATCCGCAGTCAAGTTCAAATGGTTCACACAATCAAAAGAAATAAAGGAATGGGTTGCACCCGAATCAAAAAGAACGGATAAGGATTTACCCTCGATCTCACATTCACCTTGGATAAGATCATCAGCTCGTTCTGCTTCCTCGCCACTCATGCAGAAAACTCTGCTTTTAGCCACTTGACGCTTCCCTTTGGCCCTTGCCGCAAGCATAGTCGGTTCAGCTTTAGGTATAGGACAATCCTTGGCAAAATGTCCTGGCTTCTTGCAGTTGAAACACACCTCCTCCTTCTGAGTACAGTTACTCGCGTAATGTCCCGGCTTTCCACATCGATAGCAAGTCACCTCGACACCGGTCTGTCCTCCACTCCTCGCTCTCTGGGTCATCGGACGATACTGTCCCCTGTTGTCGTTCCCCTGAGGTCGGTCGTACGGCTTCTTCTGCGGTTGTTTCCCTTTCTGTGCAAATCTCTGCCCCGCACTCTGGGGTCTCACCGGTCGCCCACAATAATCTTCTTCTTGTGGCTTCTCACTCCTTCTACCTCGACACGATCAATCGACTCTTGGAGGTTTCGAATCCTCAACGACACCACCGACTTACGAATGTCGAATCTCAATCCCCATTGGAATCTCTCACTCGACCATCTTTGGTCGATTCGATCACGAAATGGACTGAAATAACTTCGCCAACGACTTCGAACTTGGCGCATACTCGGACACCGCCGAGTTGCCTTCTTCTGCGATTGAAGAAATTCTGCTCCTTCTCGGCTCGTGCAAGATCTGGGAAGTACTTGTCCAAGAACCTTTCACGAAAAAGCTCCCAGGTCATCTCGCGACGTTACGCTATAAATGTTTGCTTCACTCCTCTCCACCAATACTCTGCGTCTCTAGCGGTAAGTAGGTGGCATAGTCGACCTTCACGTTGTCCGCAATGAAGTGCCTCGAAGATCTTCTCGATCTCTTGCATCCAAAGATCGGCTTTATCCGGATTTGGCTCACCATAGAACTTGGTGGATCATGCTTCTGAAGTGCGCCAATCCTCTCGCTTGATATTTCGTTACGCTCGTTCTTTGTCTTTGCAAGTTCTGTGAGTTAACGGCTGCCGTCTGTTGAGCCATCGCGTTAGCTGTTGGGTTCTGGCCGGTGATTGTTGAGCCATGGTGCCGCCATCTCGGTCATAGCTTGAATTGCTCGTTCCATGTCGGCGTTCTCGGTTGCGGTATCGTATTCCTCTGAGGTGGCATTAGATTCCACAAAGTTCAAAACCACCTGTCGAATCTCGTAACAAGGATGTGTTAAACACACCTTGCTTCAATCAAGAAACAGTTCAAACAATTTCTCAAGCAATAAGTGCTTCACTTAATCAAACAAAGAATCAACATATACAACTAGGTACCCACACACATAACCCGGACACGCTGACCTAAGATAAATCTCCTATGCACATTTCGGTCGAATCAATCGCTCTGATACCAACAGTGTAACGACCCGTTTCCGGACCGCTACCGAGCTCAATATACCGAGCTCGAGTTACCGAGCTCAACACACCAAGCTCAACATAAACCTATATGAGATGTGTTTTAAAAAAACAAAACTCTTGTGCCTTTTAAAAATACGATATATATTTTTTTTTTTATAAAACCAACTCGTGCACATCAGAGTAATTACAGCTTTTCGAAACATGGTGCAACTAAGACACAAGACTTAAATTCTAATAAAACATACATGCATAACATACATATATATATATATATCACTCAAAATAATGTATACAAAATACAGAGTAGCAAATGTGCAAAGAAAATACACCTAAGGTACGACGACTTCAAAAGAGCAATCATACCCTGGGGGGACTTCCGGCAGACACCCACGCAGGGGTCGCTCCAAAAGTAAGACCACCAGTCTACCCTGTAGCAACAAAACAACACTGCCCAAACTGGTCACGATATACTACTCCAAAAGAAAAACAATGTACAGCCATAAAAAAAAACATCATCCAGCAACATAATCAATCACGACAGATAGAGGTCGTCACTCGGGTCCTCGTCGAGCTCCTCCTCGGCATCATCTACTGTCGAGTTCCCTGCGCCCTCGACATCGCCTGGGTAACCGTCATGGATTGAAGGCACCACGGGAAAGGGTCAACTTCTCAACAATTCAAGATAAGCTCGACATAAAGGATATAAGCAAACAGCAATAATATATCTCAATCACCACACGTGACTCGACCATCTCACTCTAACTCGACACAACTCGCAAATCCATTTTCTCTCGACTCGACAATTTTTCCGGAATGCACACGCCGTACCGTATGTCGGAAAGTCCAGCCGAAGCCTTGGGATCCTCGCTCTCCCTAGGGCCGATCGGCTCAGTCCCATAGCGTGGCGGCGTCTGGTCAATCTCCAGTAAACAAAGGGGACCTAGCACCCTCGATTATCCGGTCACGGCTCAAAAGCGTCATACGACTCACCTAGCTCGCTCACTCGATGAACAATTACGCATCACGATATTCAAAGAGTTAAACACAAGATATTCAACCGCATGTCAAATACAAAGAGCAAGCTCGACATGAAGAAACGCAATTCAACATGCAATACACAATTCACGACATATATTCAATCACATATTAAATACATGCAAAAACTCAATCATATCACAACATTTCAAGCTCGACACAAATCAGGAAAATCCATACACAATAACATAACCACGTAGAATATGAAGTGCCCTTACGCTAGCATACTATGAAAGTATTAATGTGAAGCGCCCTTACCGAACTCCAAGTAAATGCTGCTCGACAACGACCTCGACACAGCTGTCTTCAAATGAGCTCGACAACGACTTCGACACGTACCGTCCTCAATCGACCTCGACACGTACAGTTCTCGATCTGGATTCCGCTGCTTCCACGTCCTTGGATTCGCTTTCCCGTACACCTTGATTCGGAAATCACACGATCTCGGGAATCAGACTTCCTAAAACAAACACAACTCAGCTCGATCTATGGGTTCTAATACACTTAGCTCTCTCTTCCCAAACTTAACCACAACCCAGAAAATATAAAACTCAAGAACTTGAAATATATTTTTCCTCTAACACAAAGTTAGGGATTTCGATCAAAGTTCATGAAAAAGTTATCTGATGCTTCAACAGATAGATCGACAACAACAATAACCAGAAGCAACGAACGAAAAACAAGAAATCGAAACAAACCAAAAATGGGGGTTTCTGGGCACTGCCGATTGCAGAAAAACAGAGGAAGAAAATTTTGTTTTACAAGCCCAATTAATCGGTTAGAAAGATAGGTAATATTGTGAAGAAGAAAACCCATCAATTTGACATGATTTGGAAGCATAAAACTGGTTAAAAATGGAAGAAGAAATAGCGCTAAACAGTAACACGAAGAAGATAAAAATCTGTTTTTCCCTTACCTCAGATGATGGTCGAGCAGACGAGATATGGGTCGAGAAGATGATGATGAACAAGATTGATGAAGAAAATTTGTGCAGAATCTCGATGGAACTCACGGTTTCGTCGATGGAGATTTTTGGAGAAAAACAACGAAACACAGGCGAGAAGGAAGAAAGAAGAAGAAGAGAAAGAATGAGTGTTTGAGGAAAAGCGATCGTGAATACAGCTGGTGAGAGAAGGGTATAATCGTAACTCCAGCTATAAGATGCCAATCCCATCAATCATCCTACCCGTCTAATTGTTCCTCTCTCATAATTACCCTCTACTCTGTCGGTCAACGGTCTAGACACGCGACGACAACGGTCAAACCGACAATATAATTATTACAAACAATATAATAATAGCGCTGAATAACGTTCGAAAGAATACGAGGTATCATCTCGACACGATGTCGACAAGGGTGCTCGTGCAAGCGCACAAGGTTCTAACACGAGTTCGTGAACGCGGTCTCCTCAGCTCGACATGCGTCCTCATCAGCTCGGTACGCGACTTCATCAACTCGACACGCGATCTCCTCGATTCGGCCGGCTAGTGCACGTGGTCTCCTCAGCTCGGCAAACGATCTCGGTAAACGATCTTGGCACGGGATCTTGACACAAGGTCTTGGTCGAGGTCTCGATACGTCGTCCTAATACGATGTCGATCTCGTCCTCAAGTGTTACAGGGGACACGTGAATGAACCGAATTTACACCGGAATGAGAGGGATCCTGAAGCTGTGCAGGTATGGGACTGCACGGTTGAAGAATGACTTAAAAGAATTAATTGGTACTACCTATACCAACAAGATGCATCTTCTTTTCGGGAGCCCGGAACATAAGAACTTCATAGTTAAGCGTGCTTGACTTGGAGCACTCTTGGGATGGGTGACCTTCTGGGAAGTTTTTCAGAAAGCGTGTGAGTGAGGACAAAGCACGCTGAAAAGACCTGTGTTGGTTTGTGGGGACAGTCGGTAATCCTGAAAGTAGTCCAGGCCGTTACAAATGGTATCAGAGCGGACCTCTCCTAGTACGGTGTGGTTCGGGGACGAACCATGCAGAAGCTGGTGGGCATGTGACGCCTGAGGCTGACGAGGGCGGGGAGTGATCGCCGGTGCATTGAGCACGGACAAAGAAGCGGCTCCTGGCATGCTTCTAGGCTAGGGGACACATGAATGAACCGAATTTACACCGGAATGAGAGGGATCCTGAGTCATGCGGTATGGGGACTGCACGGTTGAAGGATGACTTAAAAGAATTAATTGGTACTACCTATACCAACAAGATGCATCTTCTTTTCGGGAGCCCGGAACATAAGAACTTCATAGTTAAGCGTGCTTGACTTGGAGCACTCTTGGGATGGGTGACCTTCTGGGAAGTTTTTCAGAAAGCGTGTGAGTGAGGACAAAGCACGCTGAAAAGACCTGTGTTGGTTTGTGGGGACAGTCGGTAATCCTGAAAGTAGTCCAGGCCGTTACAGTTCCAGCCCCTAAAAACCAAACAATTTAATTTCTCAAAACTTATTCTACATGCATACATGACTAGTTTTAAGCATACTAAGCCAAAACCCTCAAAATCTAACTCCAAAACCACCAAAATAAAGTCAAGATCAAACCCTCTAATAACCCTATGCATTCGGCCAGAACAAGATCTAGGGATTTTAGAATTTTTAATTCATCAAACAAGCTTAATCTTTAAGGAAAATGGTGGATCCAAAGGTTAATCAAACTAATCTAACAAGTTTTAACAATTTCTAAGCAAAAACAACTCTAAATCCAAGAAAATCCTTCCATGGCAGCAAAGAGGAAAAAGCATGGGTTATGAAGCTTACCAATCAAGGATGATGATGATTGAACTTGAAGGAGAATAAAGGAGTGAAGATTACAAGGTTTAATCACTAAGTTCTTCAAGATCACAAGTTTCTCTCTCAAGAAAATATTATTTCTCTAACCAACAATGGAGAATAAAGGAGCTGAAGTCCAAATGAGGAAGAGGGGTCACAAAATTGATGGGGAGAAGATGGGAAGAAAATTTGATCATTTAGTTAGAAATTAACCAAACTAGTTAAAAACCAACTTAACTAACTACCTATAATTTACAACTTAACCAAACATAATCCATCACATGTGGATCTGAAAAACAATAAGAAAGAGATGGGATAAAATCTCAATGAGTCCTTTACGGATCCCTCACCAACACTAAACCCAAATACAGTTCATATATATATATATATATATATAATAGTAACAATTAAGAAAACATAAACCTATTTCTATTCTAAGAGCTAGCCCCATTCCAATCCCAAACCTAATCACAAACACATACATATGTAATCCTAGATTCTAGGCTATATGATCTAACTACAAATGCATCTCAGCTACACTGTCCCGACACTAATTAGGCACTCACAGAAATGCTGAGCATGCTACTCATATGACTACTCTGGCCCCCCTTCAGAGGTTGAAAGGTTTGAACACGGGTACCGGAGGCTTGACTCCCCGAGAATCCCCTTGCCATCGTCATGAATCATAAACAATCATCATACAGATTTACATCCCAGCTACACAGTTAGGCCCCTTCGTCCCACTGAAATGCTGAGTGTGTTCACATATAAGCATTCATTAAGCTTAAATATTCATACAACCTTCCATGTGATTCTAGTATTACACTAGGTTGCATCAAAAGAGAAAAGGTTTCAGAAAGTTAGGGAAAACCTGACCGAATTTCGCTTAGTATAGCGAATTTTGCTAAGAAGCAACCCCTGGCCTAACACGAAGAAACCGCTCAGCGAAATCAGAGGTGCTTAGCGAATTTGACAGAACTTTGCCAAAAATTTCAGAATTTCAACCCAAAACTTCCCTTAAAACCACAAACCTTTATTTCCATATCATCAATGAAACCATTTCATAGACAATACCAAGAAACAAACTGATTTTAACACAAAATATCAAAATGTATTCAAAATCAAATGTTTCCACAAAACTCATTTTTAGTGTAAATCAACACATCAAACATATTCATTTCCAAACCACATTTTCAGAGAATTCAAAGAAAACATAGATCATACCAAATGATAGAGGAAATGAAAAACCTAATGGGGGTCTTATGGTTGCCCACCACCTAAAGAAGAAGAACTCACCAGATGCTCAAGAGGTTGAGCCAGAGGTGGAGAAGTTTGATCTTCTTTTTCCTCCTTCCTCAAATTCGCGTGTCCCCCTTTATCTACAATCTAGGGTTCTTCAAATCTTCCCCAAAATTGCACAATCTCAACTCCAATGTGGTTCTTGAAGCAAGGATTGAAGACAACACACAAATCCACTCTAATCTCTCACTAAATCACCAAAACCCTAACCCTCTTCTTTCTCTTTTCCTTTTTCTCCTTCTTTCCTTCTTCCTTCAGCAGGAAATCGAGAGAGAGAGACAAATGAGAGTGAGAGAGCGTGGGAGCGAGAGGGAAAGGTGAAGAGAAAATGAGATGGACCATTTAGTCCCTCATTTAGCCTAGGAAAAGGACCCAAATGCCCTTCCTTTTTCTTTCATTTTCAAAATGCCATTACTAATTGCACACCCCTAATTAAATTAACAACTCCCAATTTAATTACTCAACCATTAATTTAGAACATAATAAAGCCTAAATTAATTTAGCTAAATAATTAAATTAGGCGGGATGTTACAGTAAGCAAACGAATTTTGGGCAATGCAGAGACGGTCACTAGGAGCTTTGTTCGTCCTTGGGGGCACTGTTGGGGAATCCCATGGTTATATTGGTCACCCTGACTAGATTCGGCTTGTATCTTGGATCTTGAAGGCATCACCTCCGCTTACCCACAGTTTGATGGATCCATTGTATTGAAGGAGTAGAAGTTAGTTTGAGTTTGGCATTAGCCCGTGATAGCGTAGTATCATGTGGTTCATGGTTGCCATGTGAGAGTGTTTCATGATTGAGAAAGTGTGATGAATTATGCATCATGTTGTTTATTTCCCCTGCCATGTATTTCATATATGAGCAGGATTCCTCACCTCTTTTGTTTTCCATTGTGGCTACTTATACACCACGATGTATAGGTAGACGATGAGCATACAGGTGATGTCGAGATTGACATTGACGCCGAGGAGTAGTTTTCGTGACATATTCAGTGATTATTATTAATTATTATTATATCTAATGTAATAAAATAAGGGTAAAAGCTTTGAGACATGTGCATTGGGGATTATGACTTCTATTTCCTTTTGATTTATTCATACTTGGTTTTTAATAATTTTTGCAATTGATATGACGATTATTGAACGTGATATTCATACCCTTTTGATAAAGTTTTAATAAACTATTATTTTTCTATTATTTCCACACTAGTTTATTCATATTTCTGCTATACGGGATATGGGTGTCAAGATTCAGTTTCCCTACATTTGGGAACACCAGCGCCTCCTGCAGTTATTTCAAGAAAGTGTTTGGAAACTTTGAAACCCAATTTTTTTGGGGGTTGTAAAGATAGAAACGCCCTTGTAAATTTCCTAAATGTAGAATTGTTAGGTAAAACCAAATTTAGAGAATCAAATTCCATTTCAAATTGCAGCTTCTAAATTATCAAGGCTTGAAGCTTCCAAATTACAGACAGCTGGCATAGAGCATTTCAAAAAGATAGTTTAACAAGCCAAACAATTTCTATTTCTTCACTTATATGCTTCTGAATGTAGAATGCTCTTTTTGCTTCTTTCATGTTTAGGTGAAGACACACATCTCAGAAGTACCTTTTTGTCATATTTGACTTTTTTAAATGTATTTTTCTTTTATGCAAAGGTCAATAAATTTACATTATTTGAACAATAAGGGTGTAACACCCCGTTTCCGGAGCACTACGGTGTAACCCAATCTAATACCGAAAACATTTAATGTTTATATGCTTTCAGTAAAATGTACTCTTCTGTTGTTCGCAATGGAAAATAGGAGTAAATTTTTTTCCTTTTTCTTCCTTTGAAACCCTTTTCAAAAGTGAGACATGAAGAGTAGTACAATTTTTAAATAATGAGTAATCAGACTTCTGTCAAACATCAGAGTATAACACATCTTATTGAATGCATCACATACAATAAAACATACCATAATCATTTCGCACTGAGTCGGGGTTTTCTGAAAAGTGTAATTACAAAACAATAGGTAATTACACAAATAAAAATGTCATGCTTCACCAACAGGTCGAGATACAAGACAATACCCTAAGCTGGCCAATAACTACGACTCTTACTGAGAAACCGTTCAGCAAGATCAGAACTGGAGCACTAGGAGGTATCTTCCTCCACTGGCTCATTCTTCAACGCTCCTGGGAAAAACGGAACTGCAGAATCAATAGGAACTCCATCTTATGGTGACATCCATGAGAATGTCCAATCCAACAACAGTGCAAGGGTAAATTCCTTGTCCGCGAGTTTATCATAGGCTAGTCGCCTTGAAACAAGATATATAAACATAGTAACAATAACATGCTTTATCTATATGCATATATAGCTTAATAGACCACAAGCATCAGCATGGCATATCAAGCAATTTGCATGTGAACAAATAATTCAATCAGCAAATCAACCATCAAAACATCACATGTTATAATGTGGTCAGAATGCATGCCAATGCATATGGACAGTTGTGTATACAATTACAGCCTTAAATAGGGACAATAACTAGACGAGGAACTTATTTTCCAGGTCCAAACAACTTCCCCAACCAAGGGTATTACAATCTAATTGATGTGCATTAGACTATATTGCCAACCATAACCTCTGGTCACCATAAGGACCTTCGGGTATCTGGCCAAAAACTACTACTCGCCTTTTGAAATCCAGTCATGCAGACTGTGACGTCGTAATCAATTACTCCCAATATATTAAATATATTAGTTTATACAGTAATAGTGGAAATAATTTTATTTTATTTTAGCAGGCGGAAGTGTGCAAAAGTACCTAAAGGTACCTAACCTTAGGGCCTTTAATTGTACAGAGTGTCTAATAACTGAGACTCCTTGACTTTGACTCACTGGCTGTTGACTAATAGTCTCTATCTTTCCTTTTGATCCCATCTGATACCTGCTAATATCCGAAGGCGAATATATGCAACAAGAAATAGAAGGGGAGATTCAGAACACACTATACGCTCTATTTAGTGGGAAAGCAGGAATTAGAATTCATGTATAAAAAAGGCAAGCACAAACAAGTAAAGTAGAACAATAGAATATGTGAAAGATTAGACACACATCTCCCGATAATGATTTAGATAATTACCTAGCTACCCTGCCCATGCAACCTGCGTCTATATGCCTACGTGGTCACACAGCTTAATACGACAAAGGCAGCCCCACCTTAGCCACCTTGCCTTTAAAGATAACAGCACAACGACCTTCCATCGACGTGTGGGTAGGCCAAGCCAGTTGTCCACCCCCTATCCCACTCATCGTACCCCTAAGAGTGCATCCCTGCTCTTCGATAAGAATAGGTATTGGGGTGACACTCGGGATCGACACTATGGACAGTGATGTAACAGTACCCCGTCAAGATGACCAGGCTATCCGACGTCTCGACAGGATGATAGTTAGCCATCCGTCACCTGTAGACTTGTCGGACCGAAACTATCCTCAAGGACTAGCTTGTCTTATACTAACTACATTGTGCCCGCACTCTGGCACCTGGCCTCGTACATAGCCTATGTGTACGACGATGGATTACAGCACATGCATATGACCTATTATTATTCAACACCTTTACAGCTTATCATCGTTATTCTTCAGCTCAGCACATCAGCTTGTCATCTCAACACTTATCAAGCTATCGGCTTAACCAGTTTTAATGTCTTATTCCAGCACTTATCAAATCTTTATAACTAAATAGCTCAGCCATATTCTCACATACATCACTATAATAACTTAATTATCAAATGAGCATAAGCAGAACAACCATCCTATATAGCTCAACTATTTGTATACAACATAACATTATTTATCAACCATCCTTGCTCAATATATAGGTCAACCAACACATCATCAAACATCAACCATCCTCGATCCATACACAAGTCAGCCCTAATGTCGTTCAGGCGACCAACTACTGACATATCATCACTACAAGAAAATTCGGATTTACCGACGGGCTTATACCGATGGTCACAGACCGTCGGTTAAACGTGGGATTTTCCGACGGCCAAAGCCGTCGGTAAAACAAAAAGTCCGTCGGTAAATCGAATTTGATTTACCGACGGTCAATGCTCGTCGGTAATTGCACAGATTTTTCATTTTTGCGCCTATTTTTCAAATACCGACGGCCTTATACCGTCGGTAAATTAACAAACCCGCTTGTAAGGTCGAGCAGCTTCTGACGGCCTACACCGTCGAAACGCCATCGGTAATGCGCGATAATAACTAGAAACCGAGCCTTCCTTTCTCCTCCATCTTCATCCCTCTTCTCTTTCACTTCCCTCTCTTCCTCCGCCACCACCGCCACCACCACTACGCCGCCACCACCACCACCACCACCATCACCACCACCACCATGTCCACACCACCACCAGCCCGCCACCACCACCACCACTCTATTCTCTCTGTTATCTCACTGTTCTCACTCTTTCTCTCCACTACCACCACCACCACCACCACTCTATTCTCTCTATTCTCTCTGTTCTCTCACTGTTCTCACTCTTTCTCTCCACTAACACCACCACCACCACCAGGCCGCCACCACCACCACTCTATTCTCTCTATTCTCTCTGTTCTCTCACTGTTCTCACTCTTTCTCTCCACCACCACCACCACCACCACCACGCCGCCAATATGTTCTCTCAGCTCCTCCTAAAAGGTTAGGTTCTCATCTCCTCCTTCCATGTTTTATGCAATTATGCTGTGAATTTTGATTTCAATTGGTTCTGATTGTCTAATGGTTCTTGTTTTTTGTTCATTTTAGTACTTATGTTCAAGGTTAGATTTTGAAGGTTGCTATGCTCTTATTGATTTTGTAGATTGTTAGTTGTTTGATGGTTGATTTTGTGGATTGTTAGTTGTTTGACGGTTGCTCTGCTCTTATTGATTTTGTGGATTGTTAGTTGTTTTAAAAGTTTAGGATACTTATATTATGTCCAAGGTTAAAAGTTTGTCTTAAGCATGCTAATTAGAAGGGAAAAAAAAACAATTCGAGTTGGCGCATCCTGCTCGGTTAGCATCATGATTTGAAAAAAATATTGAAAAAAATATTGGAATAAAGTCTTAAATACTGCAAACCTATGCCTTTGTTCGTTTTGTTGTAATTCGATTATTTTCAGTTTATATGCTCATGACTGACCAATGTTGACAACAAACAGACAATGTCTTTAGATGGAAACCGTGGTCGAAGTAGGGCTTCCAGGAGGCCGATGATGTCTGCAAGGGAGTATCGGAATAGCTTTGTGAGGATTGAGGATCGCGATGCTCGCCATCGTGATCCTCCTATGCCTTCCAGGAGGCCGATGATGTCTGCGAGGGAGTATCGAAATAGCTTTGTCATCAGGACTAAGGATCGTGCTGAGGATCGTGATTTGATAAACCAGCATGGTGATCCCGGGAGGCACTGTAGCTACGGTGATGCTCATCGAGGACATACATCGCTCAGTCTCCAACGATGACGATGAGATCTTGGAGTATACTCCATCCACACCGGAGTATTCTCCAATCGGAGAGGATTACACTCCAACCTCACCGGAGTATTCTCCAATCGGAGAGGATTACACTGGCCCACACCAAAATATTCTCCCACCGTAGCAGTTACACTCCATCGACTTCTTCAAGGATTCTACCGCCCGATTTTGTCCTGGGACCCTCAAGGAGCCGCCACTAGCTAGCCTCTATTTTATATTATGCATGTTATGTACATTAGTATTTGATTGCTTTAACATTTTAATTGGATAAATGTATTAGGATAATATATGATGTATGTCTTTACATTTGTGCTTTTCTATTTAATTTTTGTGTTAAGCCTAAGTTCCAATTATTCCAACGTTTCAACGATTGTTCGCGAATCCAAAAGACGCAAAGAATATATCAAGTGGCACGTAGATGCGAGGTTTATATTAATTAAAAAATAAATAAATAAATAAATTTAATAGTTAATAATGGAATTTATTAATTTAATAAATTTTAGAAAATAATAAATTTAAAAATTAGATAAATAAATAAATTAATTGAACTAAATATAAAAAAAATTATATACGGTGTTACCGACGGCTTAGACCGTCGGAAAGCCATCGGTATACGACCGTCGGTAGTTTTCAGACGGTCTAAGCCGTCGGTCGGTTTTTGCGACGCCCGTTTTACCGACAGGTTTTTGGCCGTCGGTTAGCCGTCGGTAAAACCGTATTACCGACGGTTTTTATGAATTACCGACGGCTTATGGCCGTCGGTAATACCGGTTTTTTTCGTAGTGCATCAATTAGTATACTAACAATCACACAATGGTAGAGCAATCATATAAATCAACATTCACCCATAGATATCAATAGATCATCCCTACAGTTGATAGACCTCTGACAACTGTCCTCAGCTATCACAGGCCACAACCTCTCTCCTAAGGTGCTGTTGTTATCAACCACTAGTAGGGCTTGGGTCACCCTACGCCTAGTTATACACTTATTCTAATCCTACAATCCCTAGTGGATAGGGTTTAGATCTCCCACCTGGTTAGAAGGCCTTGCAGCTACTGCCATACTCTGTAATCTTTGCTGCTCCCACTACTTGTACTCCTACCTCTAGATACTCCTACCTGATCTGCTACGCCATTCTCATCCTCCTCTCTTTGAGGATTACCTACTAAGGGCTTTCTGATGCACAAGATCCTCATTTGAGGCAAGTACAGAGCATACTTGCTCCTTAGTGGCTCTCTAAGTCTCACTCCCCTTCTCAATCTCTAAGATTACTTACTAAGGGCTTTCTGATGTGTCAGATCCTCTTTAGAGGCAAGCACAAAGCATACTCACTCCTTAGAAATCCCTAGAGAGAGAAAGCTACAAAGAGAAGAGGATTTGGGACGAGTTGGGAATGGAGGTGTGAAGGGGTATTTTATAATGAATTTTGACACCATCGCGTCGCGATGGGTATTAGGCATAACCTCCATCGCATCGCGATGAGGCCACGAGTCATACATTTATTGGTTCGCGTTCATTGACATTGAAGATTCCACAGGGTTCTAGAATTTTCTCCCATCGCGTTGCGATGGCCTCTAGTACAATCTTGGTCGCATCGCGATGGACCTTTTTCTGGAAGGTTAATTTTCTCTCTTCCATTGACTTACCTGCCATCACGTATCGCGTCGCGATAAGTTCCTTCTTTTTCTCTATCGTGTCGCGATGGACGCATTATAGAAAATCTTTATTTTCTTTGAATTCTAAGGTTTTTCTACAATATTCTTAACCTCATAAAAATACTTTAATTTATTTATTCACTTAATTTTATCAGGATGTCACATTACTACCCGCTTAAATAATTTTCGTCCTCAAAAATTCTACGGTGGGTATATCTCTAGGAATGCTACTATCCTAAGTTCTATCCTGTTCTTGTTTCCCCCTAATGTTCTTGAAACTTAAATATTCAATATTTGTAATTCCTAATCTATTTCCTGTCTGGCCTCTTTCAAATATCAATTCATCTTTGGTCTCTATGATCTCCCTTATTGACCTTCATTAAAGGGGTTTCTCAATAATACCCATGACCTGTCTAAATTCTTTTTGCAATTTTATCAGGGTTGCACTAAGGCTGCTGTATATCATTCCGGTCTTGTCGTATTCTCAAATCCTTTCACCTTCAATCATACTTTGCTATTTCTTCAAAGATCATAATTCCTATGTTCATCAATTCTGTACTATATCCGTTCCTCCCCTTATCACTATGTATGACCTTGATACTTTCGATCATCATTCTATAAACGTACTCCCGTTCAATCCTTCCTCTAGAATAAATTTCTTGGTCCTTCTCATTGTTTCTTACTAAGTCACATAGTTTCTATTTCAGTTCCTTGAAAGAACCCATTTGCTTATTTTATAGAAACTATTAAGATTGCTGATTTTGTTATTAGATCCATTATAACACCTAGATTTATTAAAGTACTCCATATTCTAATACTTAATTAAGCCTCAATTCTTCCAAGTCCCTCTATTACTCATCCAAGACTTTACCTATGGTCGTACGTGATTCCTGAAATCTTGGCCTAACACTCAGCTCAACATTTAGCTATTTCTTAACTAAATTTTATGAATCCGTTACCCTTTCCTTAGTCAAGGCCTAATTATACTTTACACACTCCTCTATGCTTATGTAATTCATAATCTTCACACTATTTCAACCCTAATACAGTCACTTCCTAATCCTAATCCAAGGCTTAAACTTTACACTCTTATCTTCTTAATTGGGTTTAGAAAACCAAGATATTACTACTTATGCTAATACAGAATTAAAGAAGAAGCGACTTCAGGAAGAATGTTGGAGTTTACCTACAAGGGTATATAATGAAAGATGAGAAATTCCATACCTATTACCTTTAAGGGTCTTCTAGAAAAGTGAAATCAACCATTGGTCTGATGATTTCGACTCCCAGATCGAAATCTACTAATAAACTTAAAATCGTTCTAGTTAGGCTTTATCTAATTCCACTTACTATAATAAGTTACTCCAAATGTCTCTTCCCATCTTCTGATAATTATCCTACAGATAATCGTATTCTTAGTTGACTTCTGAAATGATGACAATATTATTCAATAGATTGGTCAATATCCCTTATTATCCTTAGTCTTTCCTACTTTTATGATAAATTCTCTTTGTAATTATTACTCCTAATCCTAAAGGCCATTATGGTTCTCCTCAAAACTTATCTTTAGTCCGACACTCATCATACCTTCATCTTACATTGTTGCCATTTAGACCAAATCCTCTACCTTTTCATGTGTAACTCCTTGTCTTACACTGATAGATCAAAATCTTCACTTTCCCATAATTATCATCCTAATCACTGCCAACCTCATCTTATCATCTGAAAGTCCATTCACTTACTATACTTCCCTTTAATGATAACGTTATTCACCTTTTCTGTTCACCCTAATCCTACTCCTTACCTGTTCTATCGGCCACATAATAGGAACTCACTCCTTCGTTCCTAGAAAAAGTTCTCAAGGGTTCCAATCCAGTTTGCTACTTGTAGATTTCATTCTAGGGAATCTCAGTCTACCCTTATGCCTAACTTCTAGATCTATGCTAATTCCTCCTCTTCTACTATTATTTGGCATTCATAAAATTCTTCCTGCATCCACGACTTTGCCTAAGACTTCCGAATACTTTTCTTTTCATATGTCACACCTTGTCTTTACCAATGCTTTTACTATATTTATCCAAATCCTTCCTTTTCTTACTTCGAATAATGGTTGCCCTGATTGCTAACCTTCATTAGCTCATATCTTATCATTTGGGATTCTACTTTCTTACTACTTTGATACTTTGTACCTTTCTTTCTTATTTCCTTTAGTTTCAATCCGTTCACTTTTACTACACGGTTTTATCCTAACCACGCTCTCTACTAGATCCACTGGTCACATAGTAACTCATTCTCCCCAGAAAACTTTCTAGTTTCACTGGTTGGTGACACTATCTTACTTTAACGATCTCTATTCTGCCTCTATGCTTAATATTCTAAATCAAAATCTATACTAATTTCTCTTCCATAATTCTTTTGCTTAATCGTCTATTTGTAAAGCTCCTCTGATGACCTAGTCTAACAACTCTCAGATCACTGACTAATGAATTTCTCCACTTCCAGCATATAGATCATCTCACTCTTTATCCCTGAGTCTAATCTTTATTGAACCTACCATTATCAGGTTGGCCATCTTTTGATTCTAAGTCCTCTACCACCATACATCTACTCTTAAGATTCAGCCAATAATCGAAGATCCATTCTAGTTCTTTAATAATCATACTATCTTGAGTTAAGTCATTATATCTGAGCCTGGCTTTATCTACTTTCTTATCACACTTTTCATTCTTTTCTTCATATCCTTTTCTGAATTATTCTATTCCTAGACTGTTGGCTCTAACAACGTTTCCATCTCTCTTACTTTCCCTAGTCAACTATTTCAATTTTCCCAATCAAAATTTAACCTCCCTGCCAAAACCTAAGGGTGTTCATCTGATACTCCTATCAATAACTCAACTCAACCTTCCAAACTTCTACATCTACTTATCCATCAAATCTTGGTAATGTCAGTCTCCATTTCATTCCCTCAATATTGGATCATCACAAGATCTTTTCTTGTAATTTTGCTTCTTATTAAGGCTTCTTTGTCGTCACTAATTTCCTTTTTAACCCTAATAGACACTTGTTTATTGTCTTCTACTTGTATAACCTTCCTAGTCCTAATATGGTCATCGTCAGGCTCAACTATCTCCTCTATGGTAACCTCATCTCCTCCTTTAAAGAAGAACCGTCTTATCACATTTATGAGCCATGAATTCTCGTAATATTCTTTCAACCCATGATCCATGAAATTCATTCCCTTACTAGTGGACTAAAGATCTCATCAATCTTGACACTTTACGACTTAGAAAATTGCTAACATAATACTCTACCCATATCTAGATATAGTCGGAATCCAGTGGGAATCCAACCAGACACAGCCAATGACAACATCCTAATGACTCCACAGTCCGGTTAGGATCGAACTGCTCTAATACCAAAATGTGACGTCCTAATCAATTTTTCCCAATATATTAAATATATTAGTTTATATAGTAATAGTGGAAATAATTTTATTTTATTTTAGCAGGCAGAAGTGTGCAAAAGTACCTAAAGGTACCAACCTTAAGGCCTTTAACTGTACAGAGCGTCTAATAACTGACACTCCTTGACTTTGACTAACTGTTGTGGACTAATAGTCTCTATCTTTCCTTTTGATCCCATCTGATACCTGCTAATATCCGAAGGCGAATATATGCAACAAGAAATAGAATGGGAGATTCAGAACACACTATACGCACCATTTAGTGGGAATGCAGGAATTAGAATTATTGTATAAAAAAGGCAAGCACAAATAAGGAAAGTAGAACAATAGAATATGTGAAAGATTAGACACACATCTCCCGATAATGATTTAGATCATTACCTAGCTACCCTGCCCATGCAACCTGCATCTATATGCCTACGTGGCCACACAACTTAATATGGCAAAGGCAGCCCCATCTTAGCCACCTTGCCTTTAAAGATAACAGCACAATGACCTCCCACCGACGTGTGGGTAGGACAAGCCAGTTGTCCATCCCCCTATCCCGCTCATGGTACCCCTAAGAGTTCATCCCTGCTCTTCGATAAGAACAGGTATCGGGGCGGCACTCGGGATCGGCAATATGGACAGTGATGCAGCAGTACCCCGTCAGGATGACCAGGCTACCCGACGTCCCGACAGGATAGCTGCTAGCCATCTGTCACATGTAGACTTGTCGGACCTAGACTATCCTCAAGGACCAGCATGTCCTATACCGACTGTATCATGCCCGCACTCTAGGACCTGGCCTCGTACACAGCCTATGTGTATAACAGTGGATTACAACATATGCATATGACCTATTATTATTCAACACCTTTACAGCATATCAACGTTATTCTTCAGCTCAGTACATCAGCTTATCATCTCAACACTTATTAAGCTATTAGCTTAACTAGCCTTAATGTTGTATTCCAACACTTATCAACTCTTTATAACTAAATAGCTCAGCCATATTCCCACACACAACACTATAATAACTTAATTATCAAATCAGCATCAGCAGAACAACCATCCTCTACAGCTCAACTATTTGTATACAACATAACATTATTTATCAACCATCCTTGATCAATATATAGGTCAACCAACACATCATCAAGCATCAACCATTCTCGATCCACACATGAGCCAGCCCTAATGTCATTCAGGCGACCAACTACTGACATATCATCAATTAGTATACTAACAATCACATAATGGTAGAGTAATCATTTAAATCAACATCCCAACAATCAACTTCCATCCGTAGATATCAATAGATCTTCCCTATGGTTAATAGACCTCTGACAACTGTCCTCAGCTATCATTGGCCATAACCCCTCTCCTAAGGTGATGATGTTATCAACCACTAGTAGGGCTTGGGTCACCCTACGTCTAGTTATACACTTATTCTAATCCTACAATCCCTAGTGGATAGGGTTCAGATCTCCCACCTGGTTAGAAGGCCGTTGCAGCTACTACCACTCTCAGTAATCCTCGTTGCTCCTGCTACTTGTACTTCTGCATCTGGATATGCTTACCTTATCTGCTAGGCAACTCTCATCCTCCCCTCTTTGAGGATTACCTACTTAGGGCTTTCTGATGCACCAGATCCTCATTTGAGGCAAGTGCAGAGCATACTTGCTCCTTAGTGGCCTTCTAAGTCTCACTCCCCTTCTCAATCTCTAAGATTACTTACTAAGGGCTTTCTAATGTGCCAAATCCTCTTTAGAGGCAAGCACATAGCATACTCACTCCTTAGAAGTCCCTAGAGAGAGAAAGCTAGAGAGAGAAGAGGATTTGGGGTGAGTTGGGAATGGAGGGTGAAGGGGTATTGATAGTGAATTTTGACACCATCGCGTCGTGATGGGTATTAGGCATAACCTCCATTGCGTCGCGATGAGGCCACATGTCACACACTTATTGTTTCGCGTTCACCGACATTGAAGACTCCACAGGGTTCCAGAATCTTCTGCCATCGCGTCACGATGGCCTCTAGTACAATCTTGGTCATGTTGCGATGGACGTTTTTCTGGAATGTTCATTTTCTCTCTTCCACCGACTTACCTACCATCGCGTATCGCATCGCGATAAGTTCCTTCCTTTTCTCCAATATAGGAAATCTTTATTTTCTTTAAATTCTAAGGTTTTTCTACAATATTCTTAACGTCATACAAATACTTTAAATTATTTATTCACTTCATTTTCTCAGGATGTCACATAGACTGTCAAACACTACGAGTATTGATGCTCAATTGTTAGTATGCATCAAACCAATTCTTTGGTACGAACCACTCACCATACGGAGTGTCCGAGAGATCTTTTAATTAATTATTACAGATCGATAATCAACTTCGATTTCTTAAGTCTCTCACGTCCTATAAGTCAAAGCACTGTGTTTTTTTGAAAACATCGATTTCCTTTACCTCGAATGCCTTCCAAAGAGGTAATTCTCATGTTGTCGTCAAATCGTACCTCGCACGAACCTTAACAACGCAAGTTTAATTCAATTAGAACTAAAAACTCAAGTTTACTACCCTTAGGGAAGCCACGGTTCTAAGGTTCCCATGGCCTAGGAAATACTTAACTTAATCCCTTTTTGGTCACATCTAGTCATATGCCATGAAGCAAGTTCAAATCATGCATGTTTTAAGCTTTTACAAAAACTATCACACTTTGAAAATACCTAAACCAAAACTTACCACTTTGAATAGTATTTAATCAATTGGAATAGTGTTTTTACTAATTGGAATAGTGTTTTCCAACTTTGAACAATTTATTAAAGCATCTAAACATGACATAAAACTTTGGAAACAATTTCATTATAGTTTTAAGACAAATCTTAAGACATATACCAAAACTTTTTCCCAAAATCAAATCTCTTTGAAAGCTTTTGTTAGATCAAATTATTAACCACTTTTTATAACTACTTTAGGCATAAAAACAAGTTAACAACATGTTCTAAAATCTCATTGAAGGTCACGGTTTTGAAACTAGAAAAACAACTTCAAAGTTTCAAATCTTTAACTTCTAAATCATGAAAGCTTATTAGATCCAAAACTTTTTACCATAAACCAACTTATTTATCACTTTGATGCACTTAAAACAAGTTAAAACTTACTCAAATTAGGATCATAAGACCATGGTTTTAAGGATCTAAAAACAACAAATTTTAATTTCACAAATCAATGCTTACACATGTATGTGACTAGATCTAAGCATATTAAGCTAAAACCTTACAAGATCTCACTCTAAAACAACTAAATCAAGCCAAAACAAATCCCTTAGAACAGCCACAAGGTTCGGCCTATCCAAGATCTAGGAAGTATTAAGCTTAAACATCAAGATCTAAACAATTTCTAAGCAAAACAACACTAAAACCATGAAGAACTCATTCATGGCAGCCAAGAGAAAGAAGAAAGGGATTAGGACTCTTACCAATAAAGATGATGATGTTTTATCAAGTATTAAGAAGAAAGGAATAAGGATTAAGAACTAAAACCCTAAGTTTTCTTCAAGAACTCAAATTTTCTCTCACTAGATTTTTCTTCACCAAAGCATTAATGGAAGAATGAACAAGATGAATGTCTAATTCAAGGGGGACTCACGGCCTAAGGAGGGATAATGGTGGAAGGAAAATTGTTTAATTAGTTAGGATCTAACCATTTAGTTACAAACTAATTAACTAAACTAACTACCAATTACTCCTAGACAAATCATAAGCTTCCACATGCCATTGGTAGGTCCCAAGCACATGTCTTGGCTCCCATTGGTCCAAAGTGGTCGACCTCCAGCCCATAATATCAAAGGATTTCGCTTCGACGCGTTATCGATCAATCAGGTGCATGACGTTTCATGTATATTAGGATTTTTCACCTGTCGCTCTAATAATTTTTCTATTTTACCAGCCCACACCTAAAATTTATTGTTCAATCAAAATGTTCCTCACGACATAAGAAATGCTCCCCTGCAGCTCATTTTCTCAAATTTTGAGTCAAAACGTTGTAATTACGCTGTTTCTATGTGTAAATATTTTCTGTTGCCCAAAAATTCCCAAAAAAATTCAATAAAATAGTAAAATGTTTAAATATCAAATTTTGTAAAATTTGGATCACGTTTGGGCATGTTTCAGCTAGAAATTCACCCGATAGCCTAATATCGGCAGAATTTCTACAGTGTAGTAAAAACTGTAAATTAGTAATAATTACTAGTTCTAATTTCTCTTATCATCTAGAATAAATTCAAACTATAAAATTTTCAACAGAAAATTATTAACAGAAAAGTCGTATTAACTACGACAGAAAACAGACGATTAACAATTAATTAAACGTTGAAAATTAGAGACTCCTATAAATACCACATGGTATTCATTGAAGAAGGTTGCCAAAAACTGCTAGAAACTACATTCTGAAAGAGCTATTACTCAAGTGAGCAATCAAGTTTCATGCCAAGTTTCTGGACAACAAGAACTGAACCTCAGCGTCTGATACTTTCGTTTTAGAAAGCTATTTGTTTTTCAGCTTAATATTTTCATCCTCTCTGTGAGAGTTATTTTGATTGTATTCAAAACTATCTTTGTGCAAGTTGTATTGCCTAGTTAAGGCTTTGTTCCTCAAAGGCTCGAACGTACTGAGTCATTTTGAGAAGTTAAGAGTATTGTAAAGTTTGTGACAGTAGAATACTCTTAAGAAAATTTGTAACCGGTTGATTATAGTGGAAAATCCTTCAGGAACGAAGGGACTAGACGTAGCTACCAGGTTGGTGGTGAACTAGTATAAATCTCTGTGTCTCTTGATTTACTACTTTATACTTACGCTTATCTTGCGCATAAAAACAAGTTTTCATAAACTTCATTTCCAGCGTCTGGTCTTACTCCAGCATCCGATTTCAAACAGATTCAATATCCAGTGTTATAAAGTGTTTTTAACTTGAAGTTTGCGAAAAGTTTTCAACACAATTCAACTCCCTTTTCGTATTAACGTTCAGTTGGTATCAGAGCTAGATTCTTGGTTGAGCACTTAACAGTATTAAGAGAAAAGATCCTATACTGTGAACATGTCTGCAGAAGGTGGTCACATGAACCGTCCTCCTCTATTTACTGGAGAAAAATTTGACTACTGGAAAGATAAGATAAAAGCTTTCTTTGAGACACAATAACTTGAGTTGTGGGATATTGTTGAAAGTGGTTACCTTATTCCCACAAATGTTGTTGGTGTTGCTATTGCCAGAGAAAACTGGAATGATGAGCAGAAAAAGAGATATCAAATCAATCAAAAAGCTAGATTCATTTTTATCTATACTATGTCAGAAAAAGAATATGATAAATGTGGCAAATTGATACTACCAAAGAGATATGAGATTCTCTTGTTTTGTCTTATGAGGGCTCTGCCCAAGTAAGAAAAACTAAAGCTAGCATGTTGGTTCGCCAATATGAATTGTTTAAGATGGAAGATGGTGAAAATATTGAGTCTATGTTTGGAAGGTTCCAAACACTCGTTCACGGGTTATAGGCCCTTGGAAAAAGTTATACCACACCTGACCATGTGAGAAAGATCCTGGGAAGTTTGACCAAGCAGTGGAGACCCAAAGTCACTACTATTCAAGAAGCAAAAGATTTAAATGTCTTAAGACTTAAAGATCTTTTGAGTTCTCTGAAAGCTCATGAACTTGAGTTGAATGAGGAAAAACCTGTAAAAAACAACAAGTCTATTGCTTTGAAAGTCAACAAACATAAAGCCAGTACTTCTAAAGCCCTTCAGGCTGAAGAAGAATCAGAAGATGAAGCTTCAGAAAGAGACGTTGATAGGTCGGATGATTAGCTTGCGTTCATATCTAGGAAGATCCAAAGGATGTGGAAGAAAAGAAACTTCAAGAAGAAATTCCACAATAAAGATGTCGAGGACAAGAAGGAAAGCAAAGACAAAAGCCAACTTATCTACTATGAATGTAAAACGTCTGGACACTTCAAATCTGAATGTCCTAATCTTAAGAAGAAGCCCACAAAAAGTTCCTTCAAGGGAAAAAAGAAGAGTCTCATGGCTACATGGGAAGATCTAGATTCATCATCCTCTGAGGAAGATAATGATGAAGAAGCCAATCTCGCCCTCATGGCAAATGCTGACTTAGACTCTGAAGAAGAAGTTAAAGCGGTAATAATATATGATTATTATTCTGAACTTCAACTTGCATTTGATGATCTTCTTAAGGACTGTGCCACTCTCTCCACTGAGTATAAAGCTTTGAAAAAGAATTTTTCAAAATTATCATAAGAATTTCAAGTTTTGAAAAATGAAAACTCAAAGCTCAGTGAAGAGAACCAGAAGCTGAAAACTAAAAATCAACATCTGGTGGATAGTCAGCGTCTGGTGACATGTCAGCCACCAGAAGCTGAGAGCTCTCAACCAGAAAGCTCTGAAGCTAAAGGCAATCCTAAGTGTAAATCAAATGATTATGAATATGCATTTCAAAAGTTTTTTGCAGAAAGTGTTACTCGAAGGTCTTAGTTAGTAAAACGACAACTCAAGGTCTTAGTTACATATTAGATAAACCCTCTCTAGAAAATAAAAATCTTGCATCTGATAAATCCAATGATCACAGTGAATGCTTGCATTGTACTTATTGCAACAAACCTGGTCATTTGAAAAGTGCATGTACTGCTTTTAAGACTAAGAAGGACAAGTATCCTTCAAGAACTAACAAGAAAGGACCCAAAAAGATATGGGTACCTAAAGATAAAGTAGTCTATGTTGCAGACATGCTTAGCAACAAGGTCAACACACCTATCTTGGTACTTGGACAGTGGATGGTCGCGTCACATGACGGGGGAAAAGCATATGTTCCAAGAGCTAAGGCCTAGAGAAGAAGGATTTGTTGGTTTCGGAGGAAACCAGAAAGGTAAAATAGTTGGAATTGGTCGCATTGGTAAAGGCTCTCTTCCTTCTATTGATAATGTACTTTATGTTGAAGGACTAAAGCATAATCTATTGGGCATAAGTTAATTATGTGACAATGGTTATGATGTCATTTTTACAGAAACTGGGTGTTCAGTAAAAAGCAATAAAGATGGCTCTATTTTCTTTACAGCAAAGAGGAAACAAAATATTTATAAAATTGATCTTTCTGAACTTGCAAAGCAATATGTCAAGTGTCTCATGTCTGTTGAAGATGAACAATGGATTTGGCATAAAAGATTGGGTCATGCCAGTTTGAGATTAATCTCAAAACTAAACAAGCACAGTCTTGTTAAAGGCTTACCAAATCTTAAATTCCAATCTGATGCACTCTGTGAGGCATGTCAAAGAGGAAAACAAGTCAAAACTTCTTTTCATTCTAAAAATATTGTCTCAACCTTTAGACCACTTGAGCTTTTGCAACTTGATCTTTTTGGTCTAACAAGGACAACCTCTTTAACTGGAAAGAAATATGGGTTAGTCATTGTTGATGATTTTACTAGGTGGACATGGGTTAGATTCCTTGCCCACAAGGATGAGTCATTCAAAGTATTTACTATTTTCTGCAAATCATTTCAAAATTAAAAAGGAATTTGTATTTCTTCAATTAGAAGTGATCATGAGGGAGAATTTGAAAATGAAAGCTTTCAAAAATTTTGTGAAGAAAATGGCATCTCCCACAATTTCTCCTCTCCTAGAACACCACAACAAAATAATGTTGTAGAAAGGAAAAATAGGTCCTTCCAAGAAATGGCCAGGACCATGATCAATGAAACTGATATTGCAAAACATTTTTGGGCTGAAGCAGTAAACACAACTTGTTATATTCAAAATAGAATTCTTATTCGACCTATTTTGAAGAAGACTCCATATGAACTGTGGAAAGGTAGAAAACCAAACATATCTTATTTTCATCCATTTGGTTGCATATGTTATATTCTGAATACTAAGGATCAACTTGGTAAGTTTGATTCCAAAGCTGACAAAGGTATCTTTTTATGATACTCTGAAAGATCTAAAGCTTCTAGAATATACAATAAATAAACTTTGATAGTGGAAGAATCCATTCATGTCAAGTTTGATGACAAGAAGCCTGACATTGCCATGTCAGAGCTAGATGAATTATTTTCAGATTTAAATATCGGTGGTACAACAAACAGTGAACCAGCATCTTCAGCATCCAGTGGTAACCAGACATTGGATTCTACTCAAGCAGAAGTTGAAGCCAGAAAGAGTTAGAGATACAAAACCAATCATCCAAAGGATCAAATCATAGGAGAACCTGGAGATAGAGTTAGACAAGATCCTCTTTCAAAGAGCATGCAGATATTGCACTTCTCTCTGAAATGGAACCTAAAACGATTGATCAAGCTTTGGAAGATGAATGTTGGATTCTGGCTATGCAAGAAGAGTTGAATCAATTTCAAAGAAATGATATTTGGAAGTTAGTCACTCTACTAGAAGATAAGCAAGCTATTGGTACTAAATGGGTATTTAGAAACAAGCTTGATGAAGATAGTAAGGTTGTGAGAAACAAAGCAAGATTAGTTGCTCAAGGTTACTCACAGGAAGAAGGTATAGATTTTACAGAAACTTTTGCACCTGTTTCAAAGTTAGAAGCTATTCATATTTTACTTTCATTTGCTGCACACCATGAGATAGTTCTTTATCAAATGGATGCGAAAAGTGCTTTCTTGAATAGTTTTATAACTGAGAAAGTCTATGTGAAACAACCTCCTGGTTTTGAAGTTATTGAATTTCCAAAACATGTTTTTAAACTTAAAAAGGCTTTGTATGGTCTTAAGCAAGTTCCTAGAGCTTGGTATGATAGACTAAGTTCCTTTTTAATGGGAAATGGCTTTACCAGAGGTATAGTAGACACTACTCTATTTAGAAAAACATCAAACAAGCATTTTATACTTGTTCAAATTTATGTTGATGATATTATATTTGGAGCTACTAATGAAAGTCTGTGCAAAGAATTTTCTAAGTTAATGTAGACTAAATTTGAGATGAGCATGATGGGAGAGTTAAAGTTTATCCTTGGAATTCAAATCAAGCAATGCAATGATGGTATTTATATACATCAAAGCAAATACATCAAGTAATTGTTAAAGAAATTCAAGATGGTGGATTGCAAGCCAATGTGCACTCCTATGCATCCCACATGCATTCTTGGGAAAGATGAAACTGGTAAGAAGGTAGATAAGAAAATGTACAGAGGTATAATTGGATCTCTACTTTATTTTACTGCTTCAAGACCTGATATTATGTTCAGCGTCTGCCTGTGTGCTAGATTTCAATCTGATCCTAGAGAATCACACTTGAGTGCTGTTAAAAGAATATTTAGATATTTGCAAGGATCTACTAATCTTGGTTTGCTTTATAAGAAATCAAAAGATTAGAAGTTAGTAGGTTTCTGTGATGCTGACTTTGCTGGAGACCGAATTGAAAGAAAAAGCACAAGTAGAGGCTGTCAATTCCTTGGAGCAAATCTTGTGTCTTGGTCAAGCAAAATACAAAGCACTATTGCACTTTCAACAGCAGAAGCTGAATACATCTCAGCATCAAGTTGCAGTTCTCAACTTTTGTGGATGAAATATCAACTTGAAGACTACTTGATAAAAGAGAGTAACATTTCTATCTTCTGTGATAATACATCTGCAATTTGTCTTACTAAGAATCCAGTATTGCATTCTAGAGCAAAACACATTGAGATTAAGCATCACTTCATAAGAGACTATGTTCAGAAGGGTATTCTTGAAATAAAATTTATAGACACTAATCATCAGTGGGCTGATATTTTTACAAAACTCCTTGCTGAAGACAGATTCAATTTTATAAGAAGAAATTTAAATTTTCATCTTATAGAAGAATGATTAATCTCAGTGTCCTATGTTATGCATCATTCAGCATCTGATATGACATAAGCATTCACACGTGTACTCATATGATATGTCATTCATAATGCATAATTCAACGTCCGGTGAATTCGTTTGCGTGCGTCCAAGCATACACGTGTTTAACTCATGTAGGACTTAAGCGTCTCATCACACCTAATCTGAGTCATGATTATTTATGTTTTCAATAAAATCTTTTTCTTGATTTTATCCTCATTTTGGCAACTGTATTTATTGAAAAAGGGGAATCTTTATTTTATTTTCTTTTTGAATTATTTTTATTTAGAAGAAATGTGAAGAGTTTTTCAAAAGGTAACTGTACCATTTATCAAAACTTTCTCACTATTCCCTCACTTTCGCTCCACACTCTGCTTTTGTCTGTGAAAATTATTTTCTCTCTCTCTCTCTCTCTCTGTGTGTGAATTTTTCTGAAGCCCTAAACCTCCATCAAATCACTCTCCAACTGCTACCATGACTGATGTTAAGGTCGGTGACTTCACTGCTATCTACGATACTGAGAAAGAAGCAAAGGTCCTGAATGATAACAGGATTGATTTGGAAAAGTTCAAGCTCTATGATTTTAACTTCGATGAAGTTTTGAACAATCTGGGTTGGAAAAACTTCTCCTTTTGGGAACTAGTTAAAGTTATGGCTTATGCTATCAAGGAATTTTGGGGAAACGTTCATATGCTTCCGGGTGGAATAGTTGAAGGTCATGTCAGAGGCTTCAAGTTGGTGTTCACCGTAAACACCATTGCTAAAACGATTAAGTGCCCCTGTGAAGGCATTAGTTACTATGTTGGTTGGGAAAATGCTTTCAAAAGAATGGACAACGTTAACGAAGCTCTGTTTCGAGAACTATCGCCAGTTGAAGAAAGAAGATGTAACTCCTACTGCCAAGAAACTGAAAAGTCATTACAGAGTTCTACACAAAGTTATTGCTAAGAGCGTTATTCTGAAGACTGGGTCAAGTGACATAGTGAATTACGAGCAAAAGTTCATTATGAGAAATTATATGGCTGGTCACAAAATCAACTTGCCTAGGTTGATCTTCAACAATATTGTCAATGCGCTTGTTGGTTCAAGGAAGGGTTCTGCTGACAAGAAGAACATTATCAAGGTTATTCCTTATAGAGTTCTTCTTACTACTATGATGATCAAGGATGGTATTCCGAGAAGGCTTGTTGCCTTGACAAACAAAGAAGAAAGGGATAAGTATTTTGGAGTTAGTGCTACTGTTCGCCCTGATGTCTTTGGCGTATATAGCTTAGTAAGAATGAAATTGATCAATGCTGATATGATTAAGAAAGTGAAACAGGTACAACAAGAAGAAGCAGATGCTTCTATTGGTGAAGTTATGAAGAAACCCATCAGAAGTTCAGTATCTGGTGTGAAGAGAATTGCTGAGTCTCCAGCTAGGGAGACAAGAAGCAAGAAGCAGAAGGTGCCTCCTGCCCCTCAAGAGAATGTTGAAGCAGAAGATGCTGAGGATCTGGTCCCCATCGAGAAAATAATGGAGAAAAAGAAGAAGCAGAAGCTAAAAAACCTGTTTTAGCGTCTTGTCTCAGGAAGCAAGCTCCTCCTCCTCCTGCTGCTGCTGTTGCCACTTAAGGCAAAAGAAGAAGACTTGTTAAGCATTCTGAGCTTAATCCAAAGGTACTTGATTTTACAGTTGATGGTTTTGTAACTACCTTTGAGTCTGATGATACTATTTCTGCACCACCATTGTCTGTTGCACAACCACAAACAAAACCACAATCACAAACCAAACAGCAAACCACTGCCCTAATACCTACAGAAACTCCCCAATTAACCAAATTAACCATAATACCTAGAACAATCATTTTTCCCTCACCACAAACCTCTACCTCCTCATACACATCCCTCTCCACATACATTTCATCACTTCACTCTCACCCTTTCAACCTTATCTTCAAAATCCATCCAAACAAGCCCAAAAACTACACTATCAAGAAGACTTCACCTCTCCCACTTACCCTCACTTATAAACATACCTCCTTTTCTGGTGCAAAGAAGCTTGTATCTTCCATTAACAGTCTAAGGTTTGTTAGAGAAGACGTGTATCATTCCATTTAGGATCACCCTTCTCTATGGCATTTGAAAACATTCACCTCTGGGGTTGCAAGACTGGAAGTTGCCTCTCCATTAAGAGTTGTATTCAAAGAAGGAGATGAGAAAGTTGATATATCCTTCAAAGGAAGATTGAGACCTCAATCAAATAGCAGAACAATTCCTTTCTCTGTTAATCTTCCCAGGTTCCTACCACAGAATGAACCTCTTACTCTTGAGGAATACGGAAGGTGGATAACGGATGAAGAAGTGGCCCTTATAACTCATTGCCTGGAGATGAAAAGGCTTGAGCTTATTCGTCAATATAGAAACCCTGCTTCAGCATCTGTCAAGATTGTCCCTGATAGGCAATGGTGGTTGCCTTGGTCTATTCCTGGAAAAAGGAAGGAACCAGCTCCTAGGAAAATGCTGTTCAGTAAAATTGGACTGAAGGAATATGAGAAGGCTCCTCGGAGATATGATCTCAAAAGATTCAGAGTAAGGAGTTGTGTGAAGACCATGCTAGGAGATTCTACCTGAATTCTCTAAATATAGATGAATGGAGAACTGGCTCCTCTGGCTGCTGTGATGCAGAAAAATCAAAGATTCATACAGTCGGCTCTATCACCAGGGTACCTCACACTAATCTTGGAACACTGTATTTCGATGATATGTTTAGGTGTTCTATGATCAGGCCTCTGAATGCTATGAAGATTTATGAACAATGGGCTGCTGTTTGCAAATATTTTGATATTGGTTTCACTTGGAGTCAAATGACTGCGTCTTGGAAAGAGAAAGCCATTTTGCCTTATTTTGAGCCTCTGGATATTGAAGATGATGATAGGGAGAATCTGCAAAGTTTGTATCTTGCTGAAAATGAAGGACTCAACTTCATTTTTGAAAGCAATGGGAATCTTTGTTAGAAGAATTTCTGGAGAAGCTGCTGCTATGAAATTTGATGCTTTTGTTAAAGATCTGATCAAGCACGGGGAAATTATCTTCATGAGTCTGTTGTATCCTGAAGAGAATGTGTGTAACAGCCCCACTTTTGTGCTAGGATCTTATAATTCTTTGTGTGCTTGATTATGCATCTCATGTATGTGGATGTGTTTAAATATGCTATTGATTAGTTAGAAGTCCAATAAGACTGGCACGGTGCGCGTATAGGCGAGTCAGGACACAAAACGGGCCAAAGACACGGTCCCAGGAGGCGCAAGGTGTAACACCCCATTTTGGGAGCGCTACTGTGCAACCCAATCTAATGCTGAAAACATTTAATGCTTGTATGCTTTTAGTTAAAGAGTACTCCTATGTATTTTGCAATGGAAAAATAGGAGTAAATTTTTTTTCGTTTTCTTTCCTTTGGAACCCTTTTCAAACTGAGACATAGAGTACTACAGTTTTCTAAATGATGCCAATTCAGACTTTTGCAAATATCAGACTATAATGCAACACAAAATAATACTTCACATAACATATTCATTTCGCACTAAGGCGAGGTTTTCTGAAAAGAGTAATTACAAAACAACAAATACAAAACCCTAAGCTAAGCTGGCCAACAACTATAACTCTTACTGAGAAACAGCTCAGCAAGACCAAACACGAAGTACTCAAAGGAATCTTCCTCCACTGGCTCAATCTTCAATGCTCCTGAAAAGAGAAGCTGCAACAGCTATCGAACACCATCTGGAAGTGACATCCATAAGGACATCCAATCCAACAACAGTGCAAGGGTAAATCCTTTGTTCACGAGTTTATCATAGGCTATGTTGCATGCAAACAATATATACATATATAATACAACAACATGCTTTTATATACATATACGTACTTAATAGACCGCACACAATCAGCATGGTATATCAAGCATTGCATGTGAGCAACCAAAACGACCAACAGATCAACAATCAAGTCACTACAATATCAAACTATTGCATGTGAGCAGGCAAATCTATCAACAGATAAGTGATCAAGTCATCACAATATCCAATTCATCAAACAATTCATCACATATCATAAATGTGATTAGCTATGCATGTCAATGCAGTATGACCAGTTGTGTATACACCGGCAGCCTTAATAGGTCGCCAGATGACGGGGACTACTTTCCCAACGTCCAAACAAAATAGCCTCTGCTTAGGCTTGCCACTACTTTGGCTGGCCACTACTTTGGCGTGCCTCTACTTAGGCAATGCAGTGTCAACTCGCCTTTTGAAGTCTGTACGACCAATCAAACGCTACGAGTGACATGACAACTCGTCTTTTGAAGTCTTTAAGACCAATCAAATGCTCCGAGTGTCGATGCTCAATGGTTAGTACGCGTCCAAACAAATTCAACAATATGGCATGCTCACCGTAGTGAACGCCCGAATGATATCCAACAAATTCAACAATATGGCATGTTCACCATAGTGAACGCCCAAGTGATATCCAAACAAATTCTACAATGTGGCGTACTCACCGTAGTGAGTGCCCGAGTAATGCTTTAATTAATCAATGCGGATCGACGAACCCTCACTCACTCAACTTAGTGGGTGTCCAAATCTTAATTAACTAAGAGTTCAACACAGGACACAAGGTTCGGGTGTTCAATTGCGAAACGTTGGTCCCAATCTTAAATCAGAACTCTAGGCACGTAATGCAAAACACTAGGCTCAACTTTTAGGTTAAGATACTAGGCACGCCATACGAAACACTAAGTCCAATCCTTAATCAAGAAAATGCGCACGCAAGCAGGACATTAAGTCCCAGCACAGGATACATGGCCCATATGCTCAATAGGAACACTAGGTTCCCTAAGTTTTATTCTTTCGAAATCCCGATCTTTGAAATCTCTTTCTCAGTTCTTGTATCACTTCTATGTATCTGAAAATACTTTTTAGTTCTAGGTCATTGAAACCCTAGTTGTGCTAAATAACACACTGGAAGAATTCCCAGGAAAGAGAGGTGGTGCGAACACTCTTAATTACCAAGTCTTTTGTAGCTCGAATTTTCCCAGGCGCATTATTTAACGCAACCGTTTTCGCAAATTGGACTATTTATTTCAAGTTCTTTTCTCCACTATTATTCTATTGAAATTTCCTTGCAAGCTTTGGCTAGTTGTACTAAAACCCTCACGCTTACTTTTAAATCAAAATGCCCTTAACAATTTGTTTACGAAATCAGAATTCGGCTTGTGGAATCGCATCAGATTTACCGATGTAAATTGTCAACCAATAGCAGTCGATCAACGCATTGTTAATTAATCCATTATCAACAATAATATATTTTTCATATTCAAATTCAATGCCAAGTTCCAATGAAATCCAAGGTGATTCAAGGAAAATAATACAACTCATAATGCCACGCAGAGCCAAGAACATATCATCAATTTCAAGTCCAATTAAATCAATCAAGTATGATTTAAGCAACATAATACAATTTAGTCTTGCCACATAGTCCAAATCAATACACAGCAGCTCATGCTACAACATCTCAACAGCACATAGTAATACTACAAGTACTACCATACAATCCATCAACAATCAAACAAACAACACACAAGGCGAAAAGCCCAAACTCATTATGTAAGAATTTCCTTTACCTTGGGCGCTTGAACAATCCAAGCAAGGTAAATTCGAACTATCATCAAGTCGTTCCCCGCACGAGCCTTAGGCACGAACCTTAACAACGCAAGTTTCAATCAATTAGAACTAAAACTCAAGTCCTAATACCCCTAGGACAGCCACGGCTCTAAGGTCCCTAAGGCCTAAGAACTACTCACTCAATCCTATTTATTTCACACCTAGTCACATGTGATGGAACAATTTCAAACCGTGCAAGTTTTCAACTTTTTCAAAAGCTACACACTTCGAAAATACCAAAACTCAAAACTTACCAATTGGAATAGTGTTTTACCAAATGAATAGTGTTTTGCCAACTTTGAACCATTTTTCAAAGCACTAAAACATGTCACAAAATTTTAGAAACAATTCTATTACAAGTTCAAAACAATTCTTGAAACATAAACTCAAACTTTCCCAAAATCATACTTCTTTGAATTGTTTTGCTAAATCAAATCCCTACCCACTTTTTACAACATTCACAAGGTTTAAAACAACTAAATTCAATCCCAAAAAGTCACTATAGGTCACGGCTTAGAACAATAAAAACCAACTAAAGATTTTCAACCATTTTCAATGTTTTAAACATACTAAACTTTATGGATTCAAGCCATAACCAAAAACCAAACTCTTTACCATTTTAATACACTTAAAACAAGTTAAACTTCATCAAGAACTTCCCCCCAAGTCGCGGTTTTGAAAACCCAAAAGCAAGTCAAGGATTTGATCTATAAACTTCATTTTCTATAATCTAAATCATGCAAACTTGTTAGCCTTTAACTCATAAGCTAATATCTACTAATTGTAATACCTTTAAGCAATAAAAGCAAGTTCATAAAACTCATTTAGCACTACAAAGGTTGCTGTTTTCAAAACCACAAAACAGCCCCAAAATTTATTTTGTTTCAAACAACTTTTTCAAAGCTTCACACATACAAATTAACCACATTCAATCCCCTTAACAATAAACCAACTTCTTCTACACTTAAAACACTTTGAAATCAATTTAAAACATCCCCCTAAATCATATTATCAGCCACGGTTTCAGCCTCCCTTTACAACAAATTCATTTTTCCAAAAACCTTGTAAGATGCATATATGACTAGTTTCCAAACTTAGCAAGTATAACCCATCAAGAATCAACTCTAAAACACTAAAAACCAAACAAAACCAAGGCTTAAAACAGCCCCTAGGTTTCGTCCAGAGCAAGATTAGGGTTTTGCAAAATTAAAACATCAAGAACAAAGTTAATCATGGAAGGAAATAAGGGGTTATGAAGCTAATCATACAATACTAGCCAAAACAAGCACTATAACTCCAAAATAACTCCTAAAACCTTCAAAACCCATATCATGGAACCCAAGAGAGATGAGGAAAAGTTTATTGAGCTTACCAAGAGTATAGATGATGATTGAACAAGGGTGGAGATGAAAGGAAACAAGGGTGCACACTTTGATCTCCAAAAACTTCCAAAAACCCAAGCTTTCTCCTTCTAAAATTTTTTCAAGTTTTTCTCCCATGGAAGAATGAATGGATCTGATCTTGAGCAAGGGAGAAGGCCAAGGAAATTTTGGGGGGATGGAAGGAATAAATTTTGTTCATTTAGTTCCAAACTAACTAAACTAGTTCTAAGTTAACCAAACCAACTAAACTAACTAACTATAATTACATAACCACCAATTACACATCAACACTTGTCCAAGAAGCTTCTAAGGATGAGGTTCAGCTCCCCTAGTGGCTGGATGCATCTCCCCTTAGCCCAAAATATCTAGATATTTCGTTTCGTCGCGTTCTCGCTCAATCGGGTGCATGACGTTACGTATATATTAGGTTTTAATACTAAAAATCTCCCAAAAATAATTCTAATTATAACCCCACACCCAAAAATTACAAATGTTCCTCGTGGCATGAGAAAAGTACCCACGTATCTCGTTTTCTCGAAATGCGAACCGAAACGTCGCAATTAGGCAGTCTCTAGCCATAGAAAATACACTAAATATTTTCTGATGCCCAAAAATTCTAGAAATATTACAATAAATCCTAAATATTGGAAAATGCTAAGATCTCATATTTTATAAAATTTGGATCACGTTTGGGCAGGTTTCAGTTAGAAACACACACAATAGCCTAGTTACGGCAGAATTCGATAGAATTCTCACAGCGTAATAAAAACTGTAAATTATTGAGGATCACTAATTTCAATTTCTCTTATCATATAGATATTATTCAAAAAATAAAATTATAAAGACAAAATCTTCAAAATAATAGTCATATTAAATATGACATAAAACAGACAATTAATACAATAACTAAACCATGAAAAATCAAACTATGACTTGAAAATATTTATTAAATCCTGAAAATTATTTCTCTTTCAATAAAATAATTTTCTTTAATCAAATAACAATCTTTCACATTTTCCGGGATTAATTCATATTAAAAACAGTATACGTCTACACTGTCTGTTAATCTGAATTAATTACTAAAACAGTAAGTTGTTTACAATAAATCTTTGTTGCTCTTCGTACTTTTAACAAACCATTGAGGTGATCAATCTCCATGATTTATTTTCAAGTAGTCGGAAACTATAAAATAAATTTTATAAAAATTGGGATGTTACATTACCACCCTACTTAAAAAATTTTGTCCCCGAAAATTAACTTATAAACCAAAACAAAATCAAAATCACGAAAAGTCATAACTTAATACTAAACATATCATAAATATGAACTTTGAAATTTAATACAACATAATAATTTTTCGCTCAAACAATCAAACACAAAGCATACATTTTATTCATATATCCTTACTAAAGTAAGGCACTACATTATCAACTTAAATGTCTACAAAACACAGTACTACGCGTCCATGTTGAAGAAGTCCTCGCAAATGACGCTTTATTCCAAACTACGATCTCTACTCCATTATGATCACGAACACGATCACGAACACGGTCACGAACACGGTTACGAACACGTACAGTCACGAACAAGGTTACGAAGGCCGTTGGCCACAAGCTAACCCCAACAAGACATTGCTAACATAAAAACACTCACGGAACCTAAAATATTCTATGAACCCACGGTCTGTAGACAAAACAAGAAAGAAGAATTTGCACGATCACCAAACACAAAATCACTGACAACATCAACCATCATAAACGCCAAGGAATTGCAAAAGGATCTTCCCCCAAAGTCATCCTAAAGCTCACGGTTTGCAAGAAGAACAAGAAGATGAATGTTTGATTTTTCTCGCACTAGAACTCATGACATTTCACACTAAAATGAAAACAAACTCCTTTCCCACTTATATAAGTGTGGTTGGCCAATGGTCAAAGGAAATAAGATAACTCACAAGAAAGGAGAAGAAAGGAATCTTAGATGTTTACCAATATCAACATCAATAATGGACTCACATCCCCCCTTGTTAACGAGACGGAACTAGCAAGAAGGAAAGGAAGAAAAAGTGGTCCATACCCCAAAATTCTATTAAGCCATCAATGTGTCTAAAGACAAGATAAAGTGGAATAGGATGTTACAAAATTGTCTAACCCATGATCATGACACCATACTCCCACTAACAATTCTCACCTACTCAAAAATGCTCTCTTGAATTAGCCCCACAGTCTCGGCGTCACTCTAATTTGCTGTGTCAGGGTAGTCGCGTAATCATTTGCTCGATTGGCGACAAATCACGTAAATTAAATTATCAAGAGGAATTTAATTCAACGCGCTCTAAAATATTCGCGTATAAGAAATATGCTCACAAAATAATCACATAAATAATTTCATGAATAATCACAATAACATATATCATAATACCAAAAGATAATAAAAATTTGGATTTTGGAATCTAGTATAATAGTAAAATACATCACAGAGTTAAAACACTTATGTGGTCTATATTTAGAACCACGCGCACACCATAATACATATAATACGATAATTATAGCGTCACCTACGGATAATCTCTCTTATAGATCTCGGCCCGCTCAGCTCCATTGTGTCGCATTTCCTGTGATGAAGTCTTCAGATGATGAGTTCTCTGCTCTACTTGGGGTGTAGACACGTCCCTTAGTGGTTGGTCTTGTAGTTTCCACATTGTTGACAATAGACTTAGTTCATGGTACTTTGCAGTCTCTGGACAGATATCCCAATTCCTTGCAATTAAAGCATAATCTTTCCTTGGTTGGTTACTGTTAACGTTGTGCTCGTCATCTTCACCGTTGAAGTAGTGCGTCTTCGGCTATCGATGCTTGTGATTCCCTTTTTGCCTATCATGTAGACATATCCTCCAGTAGCTGGGCACGCAACCTTCGCAGCATCAGTAGTTGATCCACATCTGGCAATTGATAGTCCTTAGAAAAACATCATGGCTTCTTGCAGTTACAGTATAGTCGGTCCTTCGATGAGCATTCTTCAGCTAACTGTTCCTTGCTTCCATATTGGTGACAGTTCCACTTCAACTCCTGGCCATTCCCAATAGCCAACGCCACAGGACAATTCTGGTTGTGTTCATTTCCCTGAGGATGGAAATGAGATGTTCCTTGTTGATGTCTTCATCTTTGTCCTTTGCCCTGAAAATCTGGCTTAACTGACCCTCCAATAGCTCGCTCATCCGTTCGTTGTCTTAGCTAATCGTGTTGATTCTCCACGGCGATCTATTGTGCGACAGTAGTTGCTATCCAGACTATCACCCGAATTACGTGATTCACGTCTAAGTTACTAGCACTAGCAGAAAGACTCATTCGCCCCGAAGGCATCGAATTTCTACACAGTAAACTAACCAAAATCCCCACAACAAATTCAATCATCTGAGATGATCGCACACAATTTCACACAATGTCATACCTGTTTCAACTAGGAAACATCACAGACAATCACAAACAAGATTCACATAACCTAGGCATAACAAACTTATACCCGACAATCACCAACAATCTTGGCCAGCTTAGACAAAGCGGTCCGGTTAGAACCGAATCGCTCGATACCACCATCAGAACACCCGCTTTCGTGAGCGCCATCAGGTAACCCAATCTAATGCTGAAAACATTTAATGCTTGTATGCTTTCAGTTAAAGAGTACTCCTATGTATTTCGCAATGGAAAAATAGGAGTAAATTTTTTTTCGTTTTCTTTCCTTTGGAACCCTTTTCAAACTGAGACATAGAGTACTACAGTTTTCTAAATGATGCCAATTCAGACTTTTACAAATATCAGACTATAATGCAACACAAAATAATACTTCACATAACATATTCATTTCGCACTAAGGCGAGGTTTTCTGAAAAGAGTAATTACAAAACAACAAATACAAAATGTAACACCTGAGGACGAGATCGACCTCGTATTAGGACGTCGGATCGAGACCTCGCGTCGAGATATCGTGTCGAGACCTCGTACCAAGACCTTGTGTCGAGATCCCGTGCCAAGATCGCGTGCCGAGGTCATTTGCCGAGCTGAGGAGACTGCGTGCACTAGCTGCTGAGCTGAGGAGATCGCGTGTCGAGCTGATGAAGTCGCGTACCGAGCTGAGGAGGTCGCATGTCGAACTGAGGAGGCCGCGTGCACGAACTCGTGTTAGAGCCTTGTGCGCTTGCACGAGCACCCTAGTCGACATCGTGTCGAGATGATAACTCGTATTCTTACGAACGTTATTCAGCGTTATTATTATATTGGTTGTAATAATTATATTGTCGGCTTGCAGTCTCGTCGCCGTGTCTAGATCTCTGACCTATAGAGTAGAGGGTAATCATGAGAGAGTAGCGATGAGATGGGTAGATTAACTGATGGGATTGGCATCTCATAGCTGGAGTTACGATAATGCCCCTTCCCTCACCAGCTGTATTCACGATCAGTTTTCTCAACTACTCACTTTCTCTTTTCTTCTTTCTTCTTCCTTTCTTCTCTGAGTTTCTTTTTTTTTCGTTCTCTCCAAAACTTCCATCGAAGAAACCTTGAGTTCCATCGAGATTCTGCACAAATTTTCTTCATCAACCTTGTTCCTCATCATCTTCTCGACCTATATCTCACCATCTCGACCACCATCTGAGGTATGGAAGAACAGATTTTTCTCTTCCTTCGTACTACTGTTTACCGGCATTTCGTCTGTCCATTTTAGCTAATTTTGATGCTTCCAAATCATGTCAAACTGATGGGTTTTGTTCTTCATGATATTACCTACCTTTCTAACCGATTATTTGAGCTTGAAAAACAAATTTCTTTCTCTCGATTTCTGCAATAGGCGCACTCCAAAACCCTTCCTTTTTGGTTTGTTTCGATTTCTTATTTTAGTTTGTCGATCGTTGCTTCTGGTTGTTGTTGTTGTCGATCTATCTGTTGTAGCATCAGATAACCTTTTTCATGAACTTTTGATCGAAAACCCTAACTTTGTGTTAGAGGAAAAATATATTTAAGTTCTTGAGTTTTTATATTTTCTGGGTTGTGGTTAAGTTTGGGATGAGAGCTAAGTGTATTAGAACCCATAGATCGAACTGAGTTGTGCTTGTTTTAGGAAGTCTGATTCCCAAGATCGTGTGATTTCCGATTCGAGGTGTACGGGAGAGCGAATCCGAGGACGTGGAAACAGTGGGATCCAGATCGAGAACTGTACGTGTCGAGGTCGACTGAGAAGTGTACGTGTCGAGGTCGATTGAGGATGGTACGTGTCGAAGTCGTTGTCGAGCTCGTTGAAGACAGCCGTGTCGAGATCGAGTAAGAGAAGTCGTTGTCGAGCTCACTTGAAGACAGCCGTGTCGAGGTCGTTGTCGAGCAGCATTAGCTTGGAGTTCGGTAAGGGCAGCTTTTAGACATTATTAAGACTTTATTTTATGTTATTGTGAATGAATTTCCTTGATTTGTGTCGAGCTTGAAATGTTGTGATATGATTGTGTTTTTGCATGTATTTAATATGTGATTGAATATATGCTGTGAATTGTGTATTGCATGTTGAATCGCTTTCTTCATGTGGAGCTTGTTCTTTTTATTTGACATGCGGTTGAATATCTTGTGTATAACTCATTGAATATTGTAAGCGGAGAGTCGCTCATCGAGTGAGCGAGCTAGAAGTCGTATGGCGTTTTGAGCCAGGACCAGATAATCGAGGGTGCTAGGTCCCCTTTTGTTTATGGTGGATTGGCTAGGCGTTGTAGCATTATCGGTTTGGGGTTGGACCCGATTAATGCATGGTATCGGTTTGGGGTTGGACTCGCCGCTACCTATTACGCCGGTTTGGGGATGGACCTGCTGACGATATTCCGTAATAAGAGTCGAGTCGAGTCGAGTCTAGAGTGAGATGGTCGAGTCACGTTGGTGAATGATATACTGTGATGTCTGCTTATTTCTTTGTACCTCGGTTATCTTGATTTGGTGAGAAGTTGACCTTTCCTATGGTGCCTTCAATCCATGACTGTTACCCGTGCGATGTCGAGGGCGCAGGAACTCGGCGGCAGATGATGCCGAGGAGGAGCTCGGCGAGGACCAGCGGCGACCTCTACTTGTCGTGATTGTTTATGTTTGTTGGATGTTTGTTTTTCTGATGACTGTACTTCGTTTTTCTTTGTGTTCAGAGGTCGTGACCAGTTGGGCAGTATTGTTTTGTCGTTTCAGGGTAGACTGGTGGTTTTACTTTTGGAGCAGCCCCCTGCGTGGGAGTTCTAAGTACCCCAGGGTATGATTGCTCTTTGAAGTCGCTGCATCTTAGGTGTATTTTCTTTGCACATTTGCTACTCTGTATTTTGTATACATTATTATTTCGAGTGATATATGTATGTATGTTATGCATGTATGTTTTATTAGAATTTAAGTCTTGTGTCTTAGTTGCACCATGTTTCGAAAAGCTGTAATTACTCTGATGTGCACGAGCTGGTTTTATAAAAAAAAAATAGACCGTACTTTTTAAAAGGCACAAGAGTTTCGTTTTAAAACACATCTCATACAGGTTTAGTTGAGCTCGGTGTGTTGAGCTCGGTAACTCGAGCTCGGTATATTGAGCTCGGTAGCGGTCCGGAAACGGGTCGTTACATTGTTGGTATCAGAGCGCCTGGCTCGACCGAGCTGTGCATAGGAGATTTGGACTGGTCACTGTGTCGGGATTTATATATATGTGTTGGGTACCTAATTGTACTATGTTGATTGCTGTTTGATTAAGTGAAGCACTTATTGCTTGAGAAATTGTTTGAACTGTTTCTTGATTGAAGCAGTGTGTTTTAACACATCCTTGTTGTGAGATTCTGACAGGGTTTTGAACTTTGTGGAATCTAATGCCACCTCGTAGGAATACGACAAATACCGTGAATCGAGAACGCCGACATGGAACGAGCAATTCAAGCTATGACCGAGATGGTGGCAGCCATGGCTCAACAATCACCGCCAGAACTCAACAGCTAACGCGATGGCTCAACAGACGGCAAGCGTTAACTCAAGCCAGAACTTACAAAGAACAAAGAACGAGCAGAGCGAAATGTCAAGCGAGAGGATCGGCGACTTTAGGAAGCATGATCCACCGTTCTACGGTGAGCCAAATCCAGATAAAGCTGATCTTTGGATGCAAGAGATCGAGAAGATCTTCGAGGCACTTCATTGCCCGGACAACGTGAAGGTCGACTATGCTACCTACTTACTGCTAGGAGACGCAGAGTATTGGTGGAGAGGAGTGAAGCAAACGTTTATAGCGGAACGTCGCGAGATGACCTGGGAGCTTTTTCGTGAAAGGTTCTTGGACAAGTACTTCCCAGATACTGCACGAGCCGAGAAGGAGCAAGAATTTCTTCAATTGCAGCAAGGCAACTCGACAGTGTCCGAGTATGCGGCCAAGTTCGAGTCGTTGGCGAGGTATTTCAGTCCATTTCGTGATCGAGTTGACCAGAGATGGTTAAGCGAGAGGTTCCAACGAGGTCTGAGATTTGACATTCAGAAGTCGGTGGTGTCATTGAGGATCCGAAACCTCCAAGAGCTGATAGATCGCTGTGTCGAGGTAGAAGGAGTGAGGAGCCACAAGAAGAAGACTGTTGTAGGCGGACCGGTGAGACCCCAGAGTGCGGGGCAGAGGTTTACACAGAAAGGGAAACAACTGCAGAAGAAGCCTTACAACCGACCTCAGGGGAACGACAACAGGGGACAATATCGTCCGATGACCCAGGTACCGAGAAGCGGAGATGCAGGACCGGTGTCGAGGTGACTTGTTTCCGCTGTGGAAAGACGGGACATTACGCCAATAATCGCTCGTAAGGAGGAGGTGTGCTACAATCAGTAGAAGCCGTGGCATTTTGCCAAGGATTGTCCCATACCCAAAGTCAACCAACAATGTCAAGCAAAGGCCAAAGCGGAAGCGCCAGGTAGCTAAAGGCGTAGTCTTTTGCATGAGTGGCGAGGAAGCGAGCGAGTGAAGATCTTATTCAAGGTGAATGTGAGATCGAGGGTAAATCCTTATCCGTTCTTTTGATTCTACCGCAACCCATTCCTTTATTTCTTCGATTGTGTGAACCATTTGAACTTGACTGTGGATCGCTTTACTGCTCAAATTGGTAGTTACAACCCCACCGCTAAAACCTTAGTCACAAACACCGCATGTCTTAATTGTGTAGTGGTTATTCAGAGTAGAAAGTTTGTGGTCAGTTTGGTTTGTTTGCCTCTTAAGGGCTTAGATGTCATCCTCGGGATGGATTGGTTGTCACACCACCATGTCCTCTTGACTGTGCCAGTAAACTGTAATTTTCCTGCACTTGGAGTCTCCAATTATCTTTCACTGAACGATCGGAGTTTCTTTGAAAGAAGGAACTAGGGAATACATGTATCCGCTAGTTCGGAAGTTTTCCAGCCAGATCGACGTGAAGAATGTACCCGGTGGTGTGTGACTTTGAAGACGCGTTTTCCCGAAGACGCGTGCCAGGGTTACCACCAAGGCGAGAGGTCGAGTTCTCCATCGACTGATTCCAGGAACAGACCGATTTCCAAAGCGCCATACAGGATGTCTCCTGCCGAGATGAAAGAACTGAAGTGCCAGATCGGACACTTGGAGTCAAAGCAATTTATACCACCGAGCCGGTCACCGCGGGGAGCTCCAGGTGTTGTTGGTTAAGAAGAAGGATGGACGATCAAGGTCGTGCGTGGACTATCGCGAGCTCAACAAGGTTACCGTGTGAAGAACCGTTATCCGTTACCACGTATTGACGACTTGATGGATCAACTTCGTGAGCGGCGATCTTTTCCAAGATAGACTTGAAGCTCGGGCTACCATCGATTCGCGTGAAGGAGGAAGATGTTCCCAAAACAGCTTTCAGGACTAGATACGGTCACTACGAGTACTTGGTGATGCCGCTTGGAGTGACGAATCGCCACCGTGTTTATGGACTACATGAACAGGATTTTCCATTCGTTCTTGGATCAGTTTGTTGTAGTGTTCATCGACGACATCTGATCTACTCGAGGAACCGAGAAGAGCACGCAGAACACTTATGTCGAGCATCGCAGATATTACGAGATAAGCAACTCTATGCCAACCTCGTCAAGTGTGAATTTTGGCTTGAAGAGGTGAATTTTCTTGGTCACGTGATTTCCAAAGAAGGGATAGCTGTGGATCCAACTAAGATTGAGGCGGTGTTAGCGTGGGAACAGCCGAAGACGGTTACCGAGATCAGGAGTTTTGTCGGCTTAGCAGGATATTACCGAAGATTCATTGAAGGTTTCTCGAAGATTGCCGCGCTTCTTACCCGACTAACGAGGAAGGATCAACCTTTGCCTGGACCGAGGAGTGTGAAGCCGCTTTTCAAAGATCAAGGAGCTTTTGACGACAAATACCGTGTTGATTTTGCCCCAACCGTAAGAGCCTTACGAGGTGTATTGTGATGCGTCACACCAGGGATTGGGATGCGTCGATGCAACATCGAAGGTGGTCGCGTATGCTTCAAGACAATTTAAGATTCACGAGAGGAACTACCCTACTCACGACTTGAGCCGGGCAAAGCAGAGTTTTTTGCGTTGAAGATGTGGAGGCACTACCTTTATGGGAGCACTCTTACTGTTTTCAGCGATCACAAGAGTTTGAAGTACCTGTTCGACCAGAAAGAGCTCAACATGGGTCAGCGAAGATGGACAGAATTTCTCAAGGACTACGACTTTACGTTGGAATACCATCCCGGTAAGGCTAACGTAGTAGCAGATGCATTGAGCAGGAAGAGCGTTTTAACCTCGGCGATGATGATCAAGGAGTTGGAGATGCTCGAGAAGTTTCGAGACTTGAAGTTGAGTGTCGAAGTTTCACCGGGGAAGCTGAGATTTGGTATGCTTACCATTTCTAACAGATTATTGGACGAGATCCGAGACCAGCAAGTTCATGACGAGCTTCTGCAAGAGAAGGTTCAGTTGATAGCGCAAGGGAAGGTGACAGAATTCCAAGTCGGAACGGACGACATCTTGAGATGCAATGGCCGAGTGTGTGTACCTAACGTATCCGAGCTGAGAAAGTTGATACTCGATGAAGCGCATAAGAGCAACTTTAGTATTCATCCAGGAGTTACGAAGATGTATCAAGACTTGAAGAAGCATTTTTGGTGGTCCGGAATGAAGAAGCAAGTGGCCGAGTACGTAGCTTCGTGTTTAACGTGTCAGAAAGCGAAGGTGGAGCACCAACGACCTGCGGGAATGCTACAATCGCTTGACGTACCATTATGGAAATGGGATAGTATTTCCATGGATTTCGTTGTAGGTTTGCCGAAGACGCAGAAGAAGAATGATTCGATTTGGGTGATCGTCGACCGATTGACCAAATCTGCTCATTTCTTACCAGTGAGGTCGACATACAACGCGGAAAAGCTGACCGATATCTACATCGCGGAGATAGTACGACTTCATGGAATACCCTCTTCGATCGTGTCGGACCGAGATCCGAAGTTCACGTCTCACTTTTGGAGGGAATTGCAAGGAGCGATGGGAACCGAGCTCAGGCTTAGCTCGGCATATCATCCTCAGACTGACGGTCAGACTGAGAGAACGATCCAATCGCTTGAAGATTTGTTGCGAGCTTGTACGTTAGATCACCGAGGAAGTTGGGACGACGTCTTACCATTGGTGGAGTTCACATACAATAACAGCTTCCATGCGAGTATTGGAATGGCACCTTTTGAAGCAATCGTATGGGACGGAAATGTCGACGCCTCTTTGTTGGTACCGAGCGGCGCGTTACATTGTGGGACCAGATATGATCCAAGAGACTACCGAGAAGATCCGCTTGATCGCAGATAGGATGCGAACATCTCAAAGTCGATGTAAGAGTTATGCAGGCCGACGACGCCGACCGCTCGAGTTCGAGGAAGGAGAACATGTATTTCTTAGAGTCACCCCACTCATCGGAGTTGGTCGAGCGATCAAATCCAAGAAACTTACCCCTAAATTTATTGGACCTTATCAGATTCTTCGTCGTATCGGTCCAGTGGCATATCAGATTGCCTTGCCACCATTCTTGTCGAACATTCACGACGTCTTCCACGTCTCACAGTTGCGGAAGTATGTTTCCGACCCCTCTCATGTCATCGAACCGGATGTGATACAACTAAAGGACGACTTATCCTTCGAAGCATCACCAGCAAGGATCGTTGATCGGAAAGCCAAACAGTTGCGGAACAAAGAAATTCAACTTGTCAAAGTTGTGTGGGATCAGAAGACGGGAGATGCGACTTGGGAGCTGGAGGAGAAGATGAAGACTCAGTACCCTGAACTTTTCCGAGGTAAGAATCTTATTTGCAATTTCGAGGACGAAATTTTTTTTAGAGGGAGAGATTGTAACACCTGAGGACGAGATCGACCTCGTATTAGGACGTCGGATCGAGACCTCGCGTCGAGATATCGTGTCAAGACCTCGTACCAAGACCTTGTGTCGAGATCCCGTGCCAAGATCGCGTGCCGAGGTCATTTGCCGAGCTGAGGAGACTGCGTACACTAGCTGCTGAGCTGAGGAGATCGCGTGTCGAGCTGATGAAGTCGCGTACCGAGCTGAGGAGGACGCATGTCGAACTGAGGAGGCCGCGTGCACGAACTCGTGTTAGAGCCTTGTGCGCTTGCACGAGTACCCTAGTCGACATCGTGTCGAGATGATAACTCGTATTCTTACGAACGTTATTCAGCGTTATTATTATATTGGTTGTAATAATTATATTGTCGGCTTGCAGTCTCGTCACCGTGTCTAGATCTCTGACCTATAGAGTAGAGGGTAATCATGAGAGAGTAGCGATGAGATGGGTAGATTAACTGATGGGATTGGCATCTCATAGCTGGAGTTACGATAATGCCCCTTCCCTCACCAGCTGTATTCACGATCAGTTTTCTCAACTACTCACTTTCTCTTTTCTTCTTTCTTCTTCCTTTCTTCTCTGAGTTTCTTTTTTTTTCGTTCTCTCCAAAACTTCCATCGAAGAAACCTTGAGTTCCATCGAGATTCTGCACAAATTTTCTTCATCAACCTTGTTCCTCATCATCTTCTCGACCTATATCTCACCATCTCGACCACCATCTGAGGTATGGAAGAACAGATTTTTCTCTTCCTTCGTACTACTGTTTAGCGCCATTTCTTCTTTCCATTTTAGCTAATTTTTATGCTTCCAAATCATGTCAAACTGATGGGTTTTCTTCTTCATGATATTACCTATCTTTCTAACCGATTATTTGAGCTTGAAAAACAAATTTCTTTCTCTGATTTCTGCACAGGCGTGACTCCAAAACCCTTCCTTTTTGGTTTGTTTTGATTTCTTATTTTAGTTTGTCGATCGTTGCTTCTGGTTGTTGTTGTTGTCGATCTATCTGTTGTAGCATCAGATAACCTTTTTCATGAACTTTTGATCGAAAACCCTAACTTTGTGTTAGAGGAAAAATATATTTAAGTTCTTGAGTTTTTATATTTTCTGGGTTGTGGTTAAGTTTGGGATGAGAGCTAAGTGTATTAGAACCCATAGATCGAACTGAGTTGTGCTTGTTTTAGGAAGTCTGATTCCCAAGATCGTGTGATTTCCGATTCGAGGTGTACGGGAGAGCGAATCCGAGGACGTGGAAGCAGTGGGATCCAGATCGAGAACTGTACGTGTCGAGGTCGACTGAGAAGTGTACGTGTCGAGGTCGATTGAGGACGGTACGTGTCGAAGTCGTTGTCGAGCTCGTTGAAGACAGCCGTGTCGAGATCGAGTAAGAGAAGTCGTTGTCGAGCTCACTTGAAGACAGCCGTGTCGAGGTCGTTGTCGAGCAGCATTAGCTTGGAGTTCGGTAAGGGCAGCTTTTAGACATTATTAAGACTTTATTTTATGTTATTGTGAATGAATTTCCTTGATTTGTGTCGAGCTTGAAATGTTGTGATATGATTGGGTTTTTGCATGTATTTAATATGTGATTGAATATATGCTGTGAATTGTGTATTGCATGTTGAATTGCGTTTCTTCATGTCGAGCTTGTTCTTTTTATTTGACATGCGGTTGAATATCTTGTGTATAACTCGTTGAATATTGTAAGCGGAGAGCTGTTCATCGAGTGAGCGAGCTAGGGAGTCGTATGACGTTTTTGAGCCGGACCCAGATAACTGAGGGTGCTAGGTCCCCTTTTGTTTATGGTGGATTGGCTAGGCGTTGTAGCATTATCAGTTTGGGGTTGGACCTGCTGATTAATGCATGGTATCGGTTTGGGGTTGGACCTGCCGCTTACCTATTACGTCAGTTTGGGGATGGACCTGCTGACGATATTCCGGAATAAGAGTCGAGTCGAGTCGAGTCTAGAGTGAGATGGTCGAGTCACGTTGGTGAATGATATACTGTGATGTCTGCTTATTTCTTTGTACCTCGTTTATCTTGATTTGTTGAGAAGTTGACCCTTTCCTATGGTGCCTTCAATCCATGACGGTTACCCAGGCGATGTCGAGGGCGCAGGGAACTCGACAGCAGATGATGCCGAGGAGGAGCTCGACGAGGACCAGGGCGACGACCTCTATTTGTCGTGATTGATTATGTTGTTGGATGTTTGTTTTTCTGATGACTGCACTCGCTTTTTCTTTTGTGTTCGGGTCGTGACCAGTTAGGCGATATTGTTTTGTCGTTTCAGGTAGACTGGTGGTTTTACTTTTGGAGCAACCCCCTGCGTGGGAGTCTGAAGTACCCCCAGGGTATGATTGCTCTTTTGAAGTCGCTGCATCTTAGGTGTATTTTCTTTGCACATTTGCTACTCAGTATTTTGTATACATTATTATTTCGAGTGATATATATATGTATGTTATGCATGTATGTTTTATTAGAATTTAAGTCTTGTGTCTTAGTTGCACCATGTTTCAAAAGTCAGAATTACTCTGATGTGCACGAGCTGGTTTTATAAAAAAAAAATAGACCGTACTTTTTAAAAGGCACAAGAGTTTCGTTTTAAAACACATCTCATACAGGTTTAGTTGAGCTCGGTAACTCGAGCTCGGTATATTGAGCTCGGTAGTGGTCCGGAAACGGGTCGTTACACAAAACCCTAAGCTAAGCTGGCCAACAACTATAACTCTTACTGAGAAACAGCTCAGCAAGACCAAACACAAAGTACTCAGAGGAATCTTCCTCCACTGGCTCAATCTTCAATGCTCCTAAAAAGCGAAGCTGCAACAGCTACCGAACTCCATCCGGAAGTGACATCCATAAGGACATCCAATCCAACAACAGTGCAAGGGTAAATCCTTTGTCCACGAGTTTATCATAGGCTATGTGATAAGTTAGAATTTATCTAGTTTTTTACCTTGCTTTAATAGGTTTTATTAGTGGTTTATCTTTATTTATGTTTTATTTTTATTACCTTTTAGTTTATATTTTGATTTGTAGGAAAAGGAGTTGAAGAGTTGATGAATATGATGCAAAAAGAGAGGATTACGGCCCCCCAGTGTTGAAGAACATGGCCATAATTCGTGGGAAGCAGTTGGAAGGTCAAGTGAAGAAACAGAGAGAATTACGGCCCCCCAGTGTTTTCCAACATGGCCGTAATTCGTGGTTATGTGAGCTGAAAAGTCACAGTTTGAAGATTATGGCCCCCAAGTGTTGCGCATTACGGCCATGTTTATGGCAGAATTTTGTAACAGCTCAACTTAAGTGTTGAAACTGTTGAGCAGTTTTAGAGGGGTCTTAAAGGGGATATAATGACACTTGATTGGGGTAGAATTAGGCTATAAATGGAGGCTTTCAGAGCATGAAATTGTATCATCTTCCTCTCCATTTTTCTTAGCTAAACTTGTATTCTTTTGTGTTTTTCTTCATGTATGTTCAAGCAACTTTTCTATGGCTTTAAATTTTGAATGAATTTCAGTTTCTATTACCTTCTAATCTTCATCTTTTACTTATTCAAGTTCTGAATGTTTAATTTACATTGTCTTATTTACATTCCAATCATGTGTGAGTAGTTTCTTTTATCTTGGGATTGATTATATTCCAATGATGAATTATTGTTAAGTCTAATTTTCTTTCCTTAGATGTTATGAGCATTGTTCTATTCTTAATTTAATCTCGAGTTTTACTTTCTCTGCAATCATAACTAATATGATTGTATGAATCCTAAATATCTTATTAAGCACTGAAAGGTGAAAATTCGATATTGGAATTACAAGATTAAACAAGGGGATCAATTCATGAAAATAGAATTGGTTTCCTTGAGGCTTAGAAATAATTGTTCTTAATGAGTTTTATCATTCTTTCTATCATGAAAATAGGTAGATTTTATGGTCCAAAACATGTTATTGTACTTTGAAAAAAGACAATAATCACATTTGATTATTTGGCCTTTAAGAATCCATTGTTCATACTCATAGGAAAGTGATGAAGAATTGGCTTAAGAGTAATTTTCATTTGGCAAAACATCAATCCCAAGAGCCTTTTATTTTCTAAATTAAACTCATTTTATTTTCCAGCAACAACAATACCATTCTAATTTATTCCTTTAGCTAATCATCTTAGTGAGAGAAATTGGTACTCAATTCTAAGTCCTTGTGGGAACGATATTTTACTACGCGATAAAACCGTGCACTTGCGGGCATATCACTATGTCACATGCAAACAATATATACATATATAATACAACAACATGCTTTTATATACATATACGTACTTAATAGACCGCACACAATCAACATGGTATATCAAGCATTGCATGTGAGCAACCAAAACGACCAACAGATCAACAATCAAGTCACTATAATATCAAACTATTGCATGTGAGCAGGCAAATCTATCAACAGATAAGTGATCAAGTCATCACAATATCCAATTCATCAAACAATTCATCACATATCATAAATGTGGTTAGCTATGAATGTCAATGCAGTATGACCAGTTGTGTATACACCAGCAGCCTTAATAGGTCAGCAGTATGACGGGGACTACTTTGCTTAGGCTTGCCACTACTTTGGCTGGCCACTACTTTGGCGTGCCTCTACTTAGGCAATGCAGTGTCAACTCGCCTTTTGAAGTCTGTACGACCAATCAAACGCTACGAGTGACATGACAACTCATCTTTTGAAGTCTTTAAGTCCAATCAAATGCTCCGAGTGTCGATGCTCAATGGTTAGTACGCGTCCAAACAAATTCAACAATATGGCATACTCACCGTAGTGAACGCCCGAATGATATCCAACAAATTCAACAATATGGCATGTTCACCATAGTGAACGCCCAAGTGATATCCAAACAAATTCTACAATGTGGCGTGCTCACCGTAGTGAGTGCCCGAGTAATGCTTTAATTAATCAATGTGGATCGACGAACCCTCACTCACTCAACTAAGTGGGTGTCCAAATCTCAATTAACTAAGAGTTCAACACAGGACACAAGGTCCGGGTGTTCAATTGCGGAACGCTAGTCCCAATCTTAGATCAGAACTCTAGGCACGTAATGTGGAACACTAGGCTCAACTTTTAGGTTAAGATACTAGGCATGCCATACGGAACACTAGGTCCAATCCTTAATCAAGAAAATGCGCACGCAAGAGGGACATTAAGTCCCAGCACAGGACACATGGCACATATGCTCAATAGGAACACTAGGTTCCCTAAGTTTTATTCTTTCGAAATCCCGATCTTTGAAATCTCTTTCTCAGTTCTTGTATCACTCCTATGTATCTGAAAATACTTTTTAGTTCTAGGTCATTGAAACCCTAGTTGTGCTAAATAACACACTGGAAGAATTGTCAAGAAAGAGAGGTGGTGCGAACACTCTTAATAACCAAGTCTTTCCTAGCCAGAATTTTCCCAGGCGCATTATTTAACGCAACCGTTTTCGCAAATTGGACTATTTATTTCAAGTTCTTTTCTCCACTATTATTCTATTGAAATTTCCTTGCAAGCTTTGGCTAGTTGTAATAAAACCCTCACGCTTACTTTTAAATCAAAATGCCCTTAACAATTTGTTTACAAAATCAGAATTCGGCTTGTGGAATCGCATCAGATTTACCGATGTAAATCGTCAACTAATAGCAGTCGATCAACGCATTGTTAATTAATCCATTATCAACAATAATATATTTTTCATATTCCAATTCAATGCCAAGTTCCAATGAAATCCAAGGTGATTCAAGGAAAATAATACAACTCATAATGCCACGCAGGGCCAAGAACATATCATCAATTTCAAGTCCAATTAAATCAATCAAGTATGATTTAAGCAACACAATACAATTCAGTCTTGCCACATAGTCCAAATCAATACACAGCAGCTCATGCTACAACATCTCAACAGCACATAGTAATACTACAAGTACTACCATACAATCCATCAACAATCAAACAAACAACACACAAGGCGAAAAGCCCAAACTCATTATGTAAGAATTTCCCTTACCTTGGGCGCTTTAACAATCCAAGCAAGGTAAATTCGAACTATCATCAAGTCGTTCCCGCACGAGCCTTAGGCACGAACCTTAACAACGCAAGTTTCAATCAATTAGAACTAAAACTCAAGTCCTAATACCCCTAGGGCAGCCACGGCTCTAAGGTCCCTAAGGCCTAAGAACTACTCACTCAATCCCATTTGGTTCACACCTAGTCACATGTGATGGAACAATTTCAAACCATGCAAGTTTTCAACTTTTTCAAAAGCTACACACTTCGAAAATACCAAAGCCCAAAACTTACCAATTGGAATAGTGTTTTACCAAATGAATAGTGTTTTGCCAACTTTGAACCATTTTTCAAAGCACTAAAACATGTCACAAAATTTTAAAAACAATTCTATTACAAGTTCAAAACAATTCTTGAAACATAAACTCAAACTTTTCCCAAAATCATACTTCTTTGAATTGTTTTGCTAAATCAAATCCCTACCCACTTTTACAACATTCACAAGGTTTAAAACAACTAAATTCAATCCCAAAAAGTCACTATAGGTCACGGCTTAGAACAATAAAAAAACAACTAAAGATTTTCAACCATTTTCAATGTTTTAAACATACTTAACTTTATGGATTCAAGCCATAACCAAAAACCAAACTCTTTACCATTTTAATACACTTAAAACAAGTTAAACTTCATCAAGAACTCCCCCCCAAGTCGCCGTTTTGAAAACCCAAAAGCAAGTCAAGGATTTGATCTATAAACTTCATTTTCTATAATCTAAATCATGCAAACTTGTTAGCCTTTAACTCATAAGCTAATATCTACTAATTGTAATACCTTTAAGCCATAAAAGCAAGTTCATAAAACTCATTTAGCACTACAAAGGTTGCTGTTTTCAAAACCACAAAACAGCCCCAAAATTTATTTTGTTTCAAACAATTTTTTCAAAGCTTCACACATACAAATTCACCACATTCAATCCCTTAACAATAAACCAACTTCTTCTACACTTAAAACACTTTGAAATCAATTTAAAACATCCCCTAAATAATATTATCAGCCACGGTTTCAGCCCCCCTTTACAACAAATTCATTTTTCCAAAAACCTTGTAAGATGCATATATGACTAGTTTCCAAACTTAGCAAGTATAACCCATCAAGAATCAACTCAAAAACACTAAAAACCAAACAAAACCAAGGCTTAAAACAGCCCCTAGGTTTCGGCCAGAGCAAGGTTAGGGTTTTGCAAAATTAAAACATCAAGAACAAAGTTAATCATGGAAGGAAATAAGGGGTTATGAAGCTAATCATACAATACTAGCCAAAACAAGCACTATAACTCCAAAATAACTCCTAAAACCTTCAAAACCCATATCATGGAACCCAAGAGAGATGAGGAAAAGTTTATGGAGCTTACCAAGAGTATAGATGATGATTGAACAAGGGTGGAGATGAAAGGAAACAAGGGTGCACACTTTGATCTCCAAAAACTTCCAAAAACCCAAACTTTCTCCTTCTAAAATTTTTTCAAGTTTTTCTCCCATGGAAGAATGAATGGATCTGATCTTGAGCAAGGGAGAAGGCCACGAAAATTTTGGGGACATGGAAGGAATAGATTTTGTTCATTTAGTTCCAAACTAACCAAACTAGTTCTAAGTTAACCAAACCAACTAAACTAACTAACTATAATTACATAACCACCAATCACACATCAACACTTGTCCAAGAAGCTTCTAAGGATGAGGTTCAGCTCCCCTAGTGGCTGGATGCATCTCCCCTTAGCCCAAAATATCTAGATATTTCGTTTCGTCGCGTTCTCGCTCAATCGGGTGCATGACGTTACGCGTATATTAGGTTTTAATACTAAAAATCTCCCAAAAATAATTCTAATTATAACCCCACACCCAAAAATTACAAATGTTCCTCGTGGCATGAGAAAAGTACTCACGTATCTCGTTTTCTCGAAATGCGAACCGAAACGTCGCAATTAGGCAGTCTCTGGCCATAGAAAATACACTAAATATTTTCTGATGCCCAAAACTTCTAGAAAAATTACAATAAATCCTAAATATTGGAAAATGTTAAGATCTCATATTTTATAAAATTTGGATCCCGTTTGGGCAGGTATCAGTTAGAAACACACACAATAGCCTATTTACGGCAGAATTCGATAGAATTCTCGCAGCGTAATAAAAACTGTAAATTATTGAGGATCACTAATTTCAATTTCTCTTATCATATAGATATTATTCAAACAATAAAATTATCAAGACAAAATCTTTAAAATAATAGTCATATTAAATATGACATAAAACAGACAATTAATACAATAACTAAACCATGAAAAATCAAACTATGACTTGAAAATATTTATTAAATCCTGAAAATTATTTCTCTTTCAATAAAATAATTTTCTTTAATCAAATAACAATCTTTCACATTTTTTGGGATTAATTCATATTAAAAACAGTATAAGTCTACACTGCATTGTCTGAATTAACTACTAAAACGATATGTTGTTTACAATAAATCTTTGTTGTTCTTCGTACTTTTAACAAACCATTGAGGTAATCAATCTCCATGATTTATTTTCAAGTAGCCGGAAACTATAAAATAATTTTCATAAAAATTGGGATGTTACACAGGGCGCCCAGACTAGGACTCGGGGCGCACAGGCCTCACAGAGAAGCGGCGCGGCGCCAGGATCTTCAGTGCGAGCGCCCACGGTGATAAGTGGTTGTACGTTTTTCTGCGTTTTAACTCGTTTTGGGCCGGTTCTGTGACCTCGTGTGACCCATTCTTGACCTGAAGAAGCAAGCCACGACCCCTAGACTTAACCTAGCCACTAAGCCTCAGTTCTAAAACCCTAAACATGATTAGGAGCTGCTCATAAGATCAATCAAAATAGAGAAAGTTCTTCTTTTTCCTTTTTCCAATTTTATGCTGTCAAAGGCTTTGAACTCAACACTACACTAGGGAACTCGACTAGGGAGCATTGTTACTGTGATTCTTACAGCCTCATTGAGAAGAATAGAAAGTGGTAAGCCTTCTAATGATAACTTTGTTTTAAGATCAACGTTAGGATTCTAAACTATGATTTTTCCATTCCTAAACCCTTGCTCTTGTGTTTTTGGTAAAGAAAACTTCACTAGGAAAGGAAAAGCTTGGTGTTACCTCATCCCATTCTAGGAGTACGAAATTCTCTTAAGGTAAGGGAGTAGTTTGATGCTCATGTAGCGGGTTTATGGAATACGAATGAGCAATAGGGATGTCCCAAGATCTCTAAGCCTCGTGCGGTTGCCATGAGAAAGTACCGTCACCATGGTGACGAGAAAATCAATCTAAAACCAGTAAATTGATGTTTAAATATGTTCCTTATTGATTTTATGATTTTATATTGTGGTTGGATGCTATGGTTGCGGTTGATGGTTGACTCATTGATGTTTGGTGGTTGAAGTGCATGATTTTATGCTTCTTTTGGTGTTTGAAACATGATGCAAATTCCTTGTTGTTAACACATATGATCTTATGTAATCTGTTGATGTTTGCAACGTGCTGTGACTTCCTTGTTGAGAGATTGGTGTCTAAGTGATGAACATGCTCTTTGGAATTTGGTACTTCATGTCTTAAGATTGAGTATCTGTGCATGATTGATTTGCTAGTTAGTGCAAAATATTGTTTGAAGTAGTGGTGTTGGTTCTAATCAATTATGCAGAAAATTGGAATAAGGGTAATGGGTTTAAAGGTTAAAATCTAGATTAAATGTACTAAATAAATGGTAGGCAATTTTGGGGATTTCTTGATGTTGGTATTATAGCCTTAAGTGTTTAATAAAAGAATAGTAGGAAGGATATAAAATCTATTATGCAGAATTCTCTGTAAAAATGATAAGTGTTGGGTTGATTGGGTTTAAGGTCTCATGTTTTGAATTTTATAATTCCATAAAAGATAGGTGAGGTTCTAAGGACTCTGGATTAGTGTCAAGTGTGAATTATAGGACATAATAGTACCCCGAACGATCCCCAAAAGCATGGAAATCACGCGACGGAAGGTTTTGGACAGAAGCTGGGCGCCAGGCGCCCCACTCTGTCAGGCGCCAGGAACCCTCTGGGCACTGGCCGCTGCGTGTATCTTTAATATCCTGCCATTCCTCGCGTGGTGGGCTATACCCTATGAACTATGTTAGATGTCCAAAACTTGCCAATGGTAACTAAAGAATGGTTAACATGATAAGACTTGGATGAGATAATTATTTAATTAAATGATTGAGTTAAGTGTGGTGCGTTTAAAACTTAGTTAGCTAAGTAGGTTGATTGTTATTATGTTGTTGGTTAAAGGGACTCGTCAACGTACTGATTGGTTAACTTTGATGTTGTTGTATGCAATTTGTTGACACTTGGCTGATTGTTCTTGTATCATGAGTGTCTCATTAATGCCGTTATTGTTATTCTATAGAGGATATTGCGATAGAAGTCGTTATTGTTAGACACTGCATTTGGTCATGTTCATGCATCCTGGTGTCGGCATTGTTGCTGTTGCTAGTAGGGCGTATCGGGGAAGGTATCCCGTGACGGGCGAGGTTTCCCGGTCCTACGGTTAAAAAGGGCGAATCGGGCAAGGTATCCCATGATGGGCGAGGTTTCCCGGTCCTACGGTTAATGGGGCGAATCGGGCAAGGTATCCCGTGACGGGCGTGGTATCCCGGTCCTGTTGTTATTGGGGCATTACGGACATGGCATTCCGAAACGGGCAAGGTATCCCGACCTCGTTATAAATGGATCCACATGCATATAGTTATGGTTCTAGAGATGCATCATTATGATGATAATATGCCTGGTTGTGCATATGTCGTGATGTTATTCTAATGTTGTGGTTGATGTGGTAGCCTGTGGTGTTTAGACGGTTGTTGTTATTATGTATTGTTGTTGTAGGTATAATGTTGATGTTAGGAGTCGTTCAGTTTATGCGCATTGTTCATTTAGTTCCTTTACCTTAAAGTGCTACTTGAGTGCATGATTTCTAACCCCTTTGTTGTGGCTATGCATACACCATTGTGTATGTGTAGACAATGAAGCTGCAGGTGTTGATGAAGATGGGGTCGAGGAGCAATCGTTGGGAGCCCTCGTTTAGTTAGGATTTGTTGGCTTCGTTATTGAATAAATGTTTTATTTCCGATGTAATATGTAAGGGTCAGCTCTGAATATTGTGACATCGGGAACTTGGGTTATTTTCATTATTTGTATTTCATACTCATTTTCTATTTTCGCATGTTGTGAGCGTGATGAATCTACTTCTTTTGAATGAAAGTTTTTAATTGGACCAAAATTTTATTTCTTGTTCTTTTCTTCTTACATTGTTAAAATGCCACGACGGGGTAGATGGTGTCGCAATGTGCAGAAATGGGAAGTGGCTATGGAAGTTGAGAAACAGAAGCTGAGAAGTTTTATCAAATGGTTCTTACCAAATGATAACTTCTTCCAGAAGGCAAAGGAAAAGAAAGAGCTAAGATTGAAGTTGTCCAACTGGGTGCTAGTAGAGCATCAGAAGCTGAAACCAGAAACTGTTGAACCTGTTCCATAAGCTAAACCTTCATATGCTCCTCCTGCTGCAGATGACGATGTTGTCATCTTGCCTAGAGTTGAATTTGAAGCTATTATGGCTACAAATCAGAAGGTGTACCAGTTGGAAAGCACTGTGAATCTTCTGTTGGAACGATTCAATCAACTACTTCCTCCTCCTCCTCCACCAAATCCTTAAACACTTTGTTTTTATTTTTTATTTTGTACTGTGTGATAAAATCGTTTTTTTGGTACAAGTATATGTTGCACTTAGTATCATTTTCGAACAATTATTCTGCTTACTTGGTACTATTATATTTCTATGGTCTGACCTTTTATCTTCAAATTTTTCTAGTATTATATCTTACTGTTTTGACTATGATGTGATTTACACTCTTTTTGTCTGATGACAAAAGGGGGAGTAAAAGAAAGGTCTGATGAACATGTTGAAAGTCTGATGGACACGTTGAAGTAGCATACATTTCATGCATAAATCATACATAACACATTTCTAAATTTCTTTGATACTTTATAAGATTTACTGCTCTGATAATCATTAATATCTATTGGTTTATTATATTGGTACAATGAATTTCAGCATCTGTTTGCTGAGTATACTCATCATTGGTACAATTATTTCAGCATCCAATCCCCACGTCTAATTGAATATATGCTCTGATGTTATTATGTATTTTTGCGATCACAATAAATGATATGATTATTAAAAATCGCTCTAATACCTGTATTATTTATTTTTATCTGAGTTTTTGAACTCAAGGGGAGACCCTTGAAATTATTTTTCGATATTAAATTGTTCATCAGCCTTGGATATTTGTCATCATCAAAAAGGGGGAGATTGTTGGAACCTAAAAGATTGAGATGTTTAGACCCTCATTAATTTTGATGATAACAAAGTATCTTCTGATAAGTCTTTGAGTGTGCAGGTATTAAAATCTCTTATGTTTTATCTCACTCAAGCAAGAAGAAGAAACTCACAAGTATTGAATACATTCCATGTGTGTCAGCATCCGATTCACTCCAGCGTCTTGTGTATAGCGAGCGTCCGGTAGTGTTATTCTTTGATACGTGGATTACTCAATTGCTGCGAGCATCCGTCTCCCGTTCTGAGCGAGCATCTGGCATTTTAATGAATCACGTGATGGTCACGTGTGTGCTCTTCTACCTCAGCTAATTGGAACGGAATTCGAATTTGATTTTGTGTACTCATTTTGATGTACGAGGTATCAAAGGTGACACCTTTGGTATAAGACAAAATTTGTGCAAGGCAATTGTGAAAATCAGATAGTACAAAAACGAAAATATGTACTATTCTGATATTCTCTGGAAAGGAAGAAAAAGACAGCTTTTCAAATTACCTCACTCAACGATATGGAGCTGAAATTTACTGTAATGGTAATACCCCTCAGAGAGTCCTATAAATACCCAAGGTATTCATTGAAGAAGGTTGCCAAAAACTCCTAGAAACTAATTCTGAAAGAGCTATTACTCAAGTGAGCAATCAAGTTTCGTGCCAAGTTTCTGGACAACAAGAACTGAACCTTAGCATCTGATACTTTTGTTTTAGAAAGCTATTTGTTTTTTAGCTTAATCTTTTCATCCTCTCTATGAGAGTTATTTTGATTGTATTCAAAACTATCTTTGTGAAAGTTGTATTACCTAGTTAAGGCTTTATTCCTCAAAGGCTCGAACGTACTGAGTCGTTTTGAGAAGTTAAGAGTATTGTCAAGTTTATGACAGTAGCATACTCTTAAAAAAAATTGTAATCAGTTGATTATAGTGGAAAATCATTCAGGAACGAAGGGACTAGACGTAGCTACCAAGTTCGTGGTGAACTAGTATAAATCTCTGTGTCTCTTGATTTACTGCTTTATACTTACGTTTATCTTGCGCATAGAAACAAGTTTTCATAAACTTCATTTCCAGCATCTGGTCTTACTCCAGCATCCGATTTCAAACAGATTCAAAATCCAGTGTTATAAAGTGTTTTTATCTTGAAGTTTGCGAAAAGTTTTCAACACAATTCAACCCCCTTATTATGTTCACGTTCAAATCTGAATTAATTACCAAGACTGTGAAATGTCTAAAACAAATTTTTGCAGTTCTTTGTACTCTTCACAAATAATTATGGTGATCAGCCTCTATGACTTATTCCCAAGTAGTCGGAAACTATAAAATAGCTTTTATGAAAATTGGGGTGTTACAAAGGGACTCAACACTCAGGGACTTTATAGGACATATGTGTATGGTTGCATGAAACGGAACCTTTATTTAGATGGGCCAACTAGTAAGACCAAGTGAGCAACTAGCTTAACAAACAGTACCTCCCAAAAGACAAAGTATATGTCCTATGCATAACTAGATCCAAATGTTCCTTTCGATTTTCAAAAACAAGTATTCTTCATCCATTAGTGCTTAGGGAATATTTTCAAAGTGTTAGCACACTAATAACCTCAATAGACATAAATTGTGACCCGAAATGGATCTCAAAGGTGGCCGGAGTAGAATCACGAACGGCGGAGACGACGGTGGGGGTGTACCTGCACATACTCCGATGCTTAAGTCAGTATCGGAATCAAGTGAGGTACGAAATGAACAGTGCGTACCTTTATTAATTAGGTCACAGACCTTTTATAGGTGAGGTCAGGTTGCTGACGTGTGGATGTTCTCAGGTAACCCTAGATCGATGGTCAGCTATGGGATGTATCCGACGGCCGATGTAGTTTCTAGGGTTGTGAGGCTAGAGGGTTGCTTTAAGGGCTAGCGCCGTAATGTTTGCATTTTAGGGTTTCGGCCACTGCAACGTGATCCTTAGGGTTTATCACCCCGAGGGTGGAATTCCTGGGTCGAGTCGGTTGCCCGAATTAGGCCTTGGGCCATTTCGGGTTAGCATTGTTTTGGCATGGTTCCTCCTCGCTGGGTCGGATTGGCCCATTACGAGTGGGCTTTTGGCCATTCTAGATCAGTACCCCCTAGCTGATGTCATCTATTATTGATGACTTCGGATATTGTTACTCAAAGTTTTGAACTATTGGACGTCGGTGTGCTTATGGGCGCTGTGTTCGATGTGTTTGTACCCACTTTGGGTGTAGCAGTTTGTTTCCTGTGAGATTTTAGGGCCGAGGCGGTTCTTTTTCAAATTTTAGACTTTGAAAAAACGCACTCATTTCCTAAAATGGCAGTAGCAGAGATTGGGTGACGTTTGATAGGAATTGCCTCGTTCTCCGTGCGTTCATTTAATGCGTCTTTTGGCATTAAACACTATACCTCACAGAATCTATAAATTTTGGAGGGAGTTCCCATCTTTTGCCTTTTCGCTCGTGCCTCTTCTTCTTCGTGTTCATTATTTTCCTGCTTTCTTTGTTGTTTCTACAATTTTCTTCTTCTTTGCGAACAAGCATTTTAAGCATTCAAGCCTCTGGGTCATTCCCTCTCTGCGAGTGAGTGTTTGAAGCATTCAAGCTTTCAGGAGTCTATCCGTCCAGTCGTTGCTTTTTCTCATATACCGAAAGGTATTTTCTCTTCCTTGCTTATTTATTTGCTTTATCAGAAGCTATTTAGGGGGGAATATTGAAACTTTTGAAAGTTTCACGGCTTCTTAAAGATCTTTCTCTGAGGATGGAGCCCCTCCTCCCCTTTTAGTTCTGGATTTTTACCCGGAGCGAGTATTTCGGGTAATGGGGGGTTTCGATCGGAAATCTCCCCTTCTGTTTCTGCCTCTGCGGCGACGCCCATGGTGGCGCTGCCACCTTCCTTTGAGGAAGGGGCGGAGGAGCATTTGAAACGTGGAGTAGAGATTACTTCTGAACGTTTAGAGCATTTTCGGGTGGTTTTGGAACACAAGTTTCAGCGTCCTTGCAACCCCCGTGAAGTAGCTCAATGGTATAAAGAAGTATATGACACCGTCTCTTACCCTGAGATCCCCATGGATAGGTTCGTCATGGCAAAGAAATGAAGTATTGATCTGAACGACCCTTCCACCCTTCCTGCTAACGCGGAGGACTACACGTGGGTCTCGCACGAGGTGCTTAGCCTCCGAACTGAGTATTCCACAGATGAAGACATGGCTGACTTGGAGAGTCAGATCATAATAGGTGAGATGGTTGAGTCCGGAGGGGAATGGGCTTTCCTAGCTCCGGGGGAAGATCATCGGGTTTGCTCCGTGGACAGTTGTGGTATGGACCATATACCGATGTACAAAGTGTTATTTACCGAGCTCCAGGTTTCCCTCCCCTTTTTGTCCTTCGAACTTTCTGTTCTTAGACACTTGGGTGTGGCCCCTTTTCAGCTTCATCCCAACAGTTGAGCCTTTGTAAGAGCGTTCGACTTGGTATGTGGGTATCTTTGGATATGGGCCTCTCATCGCATCTTTTTCCACTTGTTTTCGCCCATGAAGACCTCAGAGAAGGACGATCAACGGCAAGGTTGGATCTTGTTCAAGCCAAACAACAAAGTTTTTGATTTGTGCAGTGAATCCCTCAAAATATTCAAGACAAAATATTGTTTTTCTTCTTCCGACGGACGACGTTGCCCGGGAATGTGTTTTTGATCTCGCCGAGGACAGTTCCGAAGTGCCCAAGTTCCCTTTTGACTGGTCGAAGTCATTCTTCGACTGTCCTGTTAGGTCTTACTTGTTCAAGCCATCCGCTCTCAGCAAGCTCGAGCAGGGTTGGGTGAAGAGCATTAGAGATTGGGTTGGCGGCTTTGAGCCAGTTGTTTATACCAACCCCAAAACTCAGGAGCAAATGTTGATTTAGCGGTTTGTTCACACCCGAACTCTCCTGCGATGCTCGACTTTGGGGGACGCTCGGCGTTACTTAGGTAGGGGTTTATTTACTTGTTAATTTCTGTTTGCCAAGTCTTTGTCTGACATTAGTTTCTTTTTGTGCAGAGTCAATGTCGAACATCGCCAAGTTTGCTGTTGTTCAGGCCGCTCTGGCCAAGAAGCTAGAAGAGGGTTCGAGGAAAGGAAGGCAAGTTCGACTTTCCACTGACGCCGCCAAAGTGACTAGGGCTTCTCCTTCTGATTCCTTTAAGAATGCAGATTCCGAGTCAGCTACTTCAGCCCATGAGCAAGCGTTAGGCCCTCTGCCGCCCAGGTGGTCAGTGCCACTGTTGATATTGTCGATGTGGACATGCACAAGAGGCCCGCCTCTTCCGACATCCTTCCTCCTCAGCCGAAAAATTCAAAGTGTTCGAAGCAACAAGTGCTGCCCTACAAAGGCCAGGATCCTGAACAATCTTCTAGGGGCGATGGTCGGCCCCTCTAGCAACAGGTTGGGGAGAAGTGAAGGAATTGGAGGAGGAGGTCGTTCGCCTGTGCAAGATGAAGAGTCAAGCTGAGACGGCCCTAAAGAAAGATCAGGATTTGAGAGATCGGATTTGTGATTTGGAAAGTAGCAACCAAGATCTTTGTACTAAGGTGCATCACGCAGTGGGTCTTCAGACCCAGCTTACAATTGAGTCTCTTCGGGCCGATGAGGCCGAGAGGAACTTCTGCGAGTTAACTTCTGCAAATAAAGAACTCTAGAATAGGTTATCTAAGGTGAAAAAACCTAAAGGTTATCTAAGGTTTCTTCAACTGATATAGAATAGCTTGCAGCATATCTATAACAACATCATGCTTCCTATCCGAGGCTTCCAATTGTTGTTGAGTAGTTTCCATAAACAGCTTGAAGTTCTTGTTATCTTCAACAAGTTGATCCAGAACTTCCTTTGGAACTACAACAGAATGACTAGCAGATGCAGAAGCAGATCTAGAAGTAGAGGGTTGAGTCACCATTGTAGTTGAAGTAGGATGAGGGGTTACTGAATTGAAAGTTGGTGAAATTTTAGGTTTGGGACTTTGTGAGCGACCGCGCCGAACTGCGCCGCACCTCGCTGCAGCCGCGTCGCTTGTCGCCGAGAAGCAGTCAACCAGAAACACAGAAACACAGCCCCCGCATCTCGCTGCACCTTGCCGCGGCCGTGGTCTTGTGTCCTGCTTCTTCTTCTTGCTCGTATTCTGTTGAATGCACATTTTATGAAAAGGAAGAGAGTCTTGTGAACAAAAAAGTTCGATCTCGCCAAGGCCGCGCAGTTCCGCTCCGAGCTTCATCTTCTTCTTCACTCGTCGCTGCTTCTTCGATTTGGGGCTAAAAACAGATTCAGATTCGGTTTTTGGGGTTCTTATTTTTGCAATTTTCGTTGATCTGTTGTTGTTGTTGATTTCAATCTGTTGTTGTTGTTGATGATGTTGGGTTGTTGTTGATTTTGATTTCCTCTGTATTGAAATCAAATTGAACCCTCAGCGACACCTCCCTGTTTCTTCTGCAGCGATTTGTTTCTTCTGCTGCTACGTCTCTGTTGCGGCCACCTCCCTGTTATTCTGCTGCCTGTTTTTTTCTGGTTCTTCTCAGCGCCAGCATTACGGTTCGTTGCTTTCTCTGTCGCGCTGCTACCTTCTCTCGGTCTTTGCCATCTACATGAATTGAGGTTGGGTACGTTGGGTTCCTCTCGGTACCGCTATGGCTGTTTGTCCATGGCCGTTCTTGAAGCCTCCGCAATCACGGGGGCTGCCCTTCCCTCAGGTCCACGCAATGACTTGTCCCCACAACGCAAGTCCTTTGCAAAAGCCCTTGGCAACGTTTGTGACATTTCGGTCAGTCAATTGCCTCGCCCATGCATGAAGGGGGGTGCACTTGCAATCAAGATTCCGGAACAGGACTATCTACAAGGTCTTGAAAGATGCAAGACTCATTTGCATGGCCGTTTGTTGCTTCAGAAAGGAGACAAACCCTTAAAAGTGGTGGAATTGCACTCGAAGCTCTTGGAGTTATGGAAGCCATTGAAAAACTGGACTGTGATCCCTCTTGGTAAGGGATACTATGAGTTTGCCTTTGCTAATGTTGAGGACTTGCGTAGTGTCCTGTCGAATGGCTCTTGGAGGCTGGCAACCGGTTTTCTCCGGTTGTTCTCATGGACCCTGACTTTAATCCTCACACGATGAAGCAAACTTCGGCACAATGTTGGGTTAAGATCTTTGGTTTGTCTCAAGAGTATTGGAGTCCGAATATCATCTTTGCCATTGCAGGTGGTTTGGGAATACCGATTTGTTTGGATGAGGCCACCAAGAACCGCACCTTTGGTCATTTTGCAAGGGTGTTGGTGGACCTTGATTTATCCATAGAGCTTCGTGAAAGTATTCTGGTTGAGAGGGAAGGATATGACTTTTATGTGGGGATTGATTATGAAAACTTGCCGGCTTTCTGTTCTACCTGTCACTCCATCGGGCATCTGACAAGTCAGTGCAAGCGGAATAAAGTCGTGGAAGATCGGCCTAAGCAGGCTCCTGCTGCTGCAACTTCTAACAAGCCTGTAATTCCTAAACCTATGAAGGGGAAACCACAGAAACCTGACGCTGAAGCTAAACAGAAGGAAGTGGTAGTTGACACGGCTGTTCAAGGTGAAACTAACGGGGAGGGTCCTAGTTATCATCGTCATAATGATCCGGCTCAGGAACAAACTCATGCGGGGGAGAGTGAGGTGTCAGATTCTGATGCTGAGTCTTCCGAGACTGACATTCAGGTAGAGGTGGTTCAAGAAACTACTGAGCACGTCGTTATGAAACAGAATCCCACGGTTGATCTAGAGCCGGTTAGGCAGCTAGACATATCTTGCCCGGTAAGTAGGTCTAGCCCTATAAATGTCAATGCATCTGCTGCTTTACTTAAAGATATAAATATTCTTCCTGTCATGGATGCTATAGCTGCTGTAGATAATTATTTAAATAAGGTTGATGCTGTCGCTATTTCATCAGAGGCTAATGCCTCTGCCAGTGGCGTGGTTATTACTGATACTGCACCTGGCTCTTTGGTTGCTAAGGACCTACGTGTGATGGGTCGTTTCTGGGGGGATGGAGAGGATATTTCTGATGATGAAACTATAGACAGTGGGAAGGATAATGCCCTGAAAGTATCTGAGTATTTAGAAGAGGACAACAGGGATTTTACTAATGTTATTTCTAAGTTTCGTAAGAAAAAGATGAAAGCAACACTAAAAGTTCAATGTAACTCTGGGTATAGAACTCGTTCTAAGAGTGATTCTTTATCTCCATTATGTTAAAAGTCATTTATTGGAATGTCCGGTCTTGGGAATCCGGACACCGGACTTGCTCTTAAGAATCTTTGCAGATTGCATAAACCCGATGTTTTGCTCATTCTTTGAACCTTGGGTTGCTTTTAGCCAATTCAGCTTGATTTTTTCGCTCTTTAAATTTATCGCTTTGCGAGATAATGATAGAGGTGTTCTCCCATCTAATCTGTGGTGTTTCTCTTCCGTTGAGTATGCTCATGTTGTTACTCAAAGTGCACATCAATTTGTTGCTTTTACTATTGACTATGCAGTCAAGTTTTGAATTTAGTCCGCTTATGCCTCTACTAGTTACATTTTACGCAGGAGTTATGGGTCGCTTACACTCCCTTCATGCTTCTCACTCTGAACCCTGGTGCTATATGGGTGATTTTAATGCTGTTCTTGGTGCCCATGAGTGTCAGGGTGCAGGTAAGCCCTCACAGATCTCTTGTTCTGAATTTGGTGCTTGGTCTGACAATGATCATCTTATCCATCTCCCTACGAGTGGGGCACAATATACCTGGTCAAATGGAAGACTGGGTCATCAATATAATGCCAAAAGGCTTGATAGGACTCTCGGTGATGATAATTGGATTGATTTACGGACCTCGCTGATTGTTGCACTCTTACAAGGGATCGGTCTGATCATTTCCCTTTGCTTCTTACTTTGAAGAAATCGATCGTCAGCTTGCTTCTTCCTTTAAATTCATGCAAATGTGGGCTAGACATCCCGATTGCTTACCGGTCATCCAGAATATTTGGAAATCTCAGGTTCATGGTTGTCCTATGTATGTTCTTTCTCAAAAACTTAAAATTCTCAAAACCAGGCTCAGGGTTTGGAATAAGCAGGTTTTTGGTGATGTTCATTGTAAAGTCTCGAATGCTATGGCTGATTTAGACTCCATTCAATTAGATATTGACCGATCAGGCGGCTCTGATGATCTCTTCAGTAGGGAGAAGGAAGCTCAATTAATTTTGCAAAATGCTCTAGGTGTGGAAGAAGATTTTTGGAGAGAAAAGGCTCGAATAAATTGGCATCTATAGGTGACAGTGGCTCTTGCTTTCTTTCATCGACCGCCAAAATCGTGGGGACTACCAGGAAAATATCTCATTATTAAGAATGGTGATGATCTTTTATCGGAGGCGAGAGGATATTGAGGCACATATTTTAAATTATTATACGATCTTTTTGCGATTGGGTAATTCTTGTCGTTCTAATGATCTTATTGATAAAGTTATTCCTTCAATTGTATCACTCTACAGATAATGATTTGCTAACCAGGGTGCCATCCTTTGAGGAGGTTAAGCAAGCGGTTTTCTCTTTAAATGGTGACAAAGGCTCAGGGGCCCGGACGGTTTTGGGGGTTTCTTCTATCATACTTATTGGGATATTATTGCCGAGGATGTTTATCTTTGCGATTACTCGCTTTTTCGTGCAAGGTTGGTTACTTCCTAACTTGAACTCTAATTTGGTGGTCCTTATTCCCAAAGTCTCTGGAGTGATAGGATTGACCGATTCGTCCGATAATACTAGCTAACTTTCGCTTTAAAATTATCACTAAGGTTTTGGCTGACAGGCTTTCAATTGTGGCTCCCAAGATTATTTCTGAGAATCAAAGGGGTTTTATAAAAGGTAGAAGTATTTCTGATTGTATTTGCACTGCTTCAGCTGTTAATTTGATCCATAAGCGATCCTTTGGAGGTCAGCTTGCTCTTAAGATTGACATTAAGAAGGCTTTTGATACTATAGATCGCGCTTTCTTCTTACAGTCTTGCAGGCTTTTGATTTTGGTGATACTTTTTGCTCCTGGATCAGATTGATTTTAAATTCTGCTAAGCTCTCTATCGCTGTTAACGGTCATGCGGTTGGCTTTTTCAGTTGTAAACGTGGTGTTAGACAGGGTGACCCTCTTTCTCCTCTCTTATTTTGCATTGCCGAAGAAGTTCTTAGCAGGGGTATTTCTATGCTCGTCAATGAAGGCAAGCTTCAGTTGATGACGGGTCCTCGAGGTTTCAGGATGCCTAGTCATGTTTTATATGCGGATGATGTTTTGATTTTCTGCAAGGCGACTAAAAAATCGATTTCCGGCCTGCTGCGTCTGTTCTCTGATTATGAGGCTATTTCCGGTCAGGTTGTTAGCTCGGATAAATCTAAATTTTATGTGGGCAATATCTCCCCTTCTCGTCAGGATGCTATTTCTAATCAGTTGGGATTTGCTTCAGGTATTTTTCCCTTCACTTATCTTGGTGTCCCCCTATTTAAAGGCACTCCTAGAAAATCTCATCTTATGCCTATTGCGGATAGAATCAAAACTAAGCTAGCGGCTTGGAAAGGTTCCTTATTGTCTATCATGGGTAGAGTGCAACTGGTCAAATCGGTTATTCTCGGTATGATGGTTTATAGCTTTCAGGTTTACTCCTGGCCCTCGAGCTTGTTGTCTTTGGATGATCAGTGGATTCGTAAATTTATTTGGTCTGGAGATGTTAATCAGCGTAAGTTGGTCACTGTTGCCTGGGACAAAGTGACTAGACCGTCTTTGGAGGGAGGTTTAGGCATCCGTTCTATTAAGTCTATTAATAAAGCTGGCATGCTGAAGCTTGCTTGGGATTTCAAAGATTCGGACCTATATTGGACCTCTCTGTTGAAAGCTAGAGTAGTTAAGAATAATAGACTTGTAACTTACTATATCTCTTCCTCTATTTGGCCAGGTATTAAAACCTGTTTACCCTTTATTGAAGAGCATTCTTCCTGGAATATTGGGGATGGATCAAAAGTTAACTTTTGGAGGGATAAGTGGTTGTCTCAGCCAATTGTGGACCTTCTGAACCTTCCTTCTTATTTGCGCCCTTTGCTGCATGCGAAGGTGAAAGATTTTTTGTTGATGGAGCTTGGTCTATCCCGCACAATCTTGCTGCTAGAGCCTCTAGCGTTATGGCTGAGATAAAAGAGATAGTTATTCCAAAATTTCAGACATCAGACGCTATTATGTGGGGGCCTAATGAAAAAGGTATTTTATCCTTTAAAGATGCTTACTTGTTTTTTGAACCCATTCGTAATTCTTTGCCTTGGTGTAAGATTATTTGGAGAAGTGCTATCCCTCCTTCTAAGTCTTTCCTGCTTTGGAGATTAATTCACAATCGTCTGCCCACTGATGACAATCTGAGAAAACGTGGTGTTACTGTGGTTTCAGTCTGTAGCCTATGTGGCAATAACTTGGAAAGTTCGTCCCACCTGTTCCATGGTTGTACCTTTGCCTTGTCTCTTTGGCGCTGGCTTGAAAGCATCCTCGGCATTCATATTGACTGTTCCTCAGTTGGTACTATTCTAGAGGTTTGTAATAGAACTTGGAGCTCCTGTGTTTTGGATGTTGTTGTAGCAGTGTGGTGAACATAGTCCTGGCTATTTGGTTTTTGCAGAATAAGTGAGATTTGATAATAAGGTGCTCCTCGGGGATCTGTTATTAATCTCATTATTGCTAATGTTTATCTTGTTGGTAATTATAGCAAAGGCACTATGTTCCCATCTATAGAGGAGTTTTCCATTTTGAAAGCTTTCAAGATTCTCGTGTCACCCCGGATCGGCTCCTATTATTAAGGAGATTTTTGGATTCCCCTCAACCTTTGTTTTTAAATGCAATACAAGCGGTCTTTGCGAAGGGTTGCCGCCCTGCATCCTGTGGGGTATCTTTCGTGATTATAATGCAGCTATTGTGGGTTGTTTTTACGCTAATCTGGGTATTAAAAACTCTTTTCAGGCGTAATTATCTGGCGCTATGTTCGCCATTGAGACCGCCATCGTAAGGGTTGGCATCACCTTTGGGTGAGTGTGATTCCCAGTTGGTTGTTGATGCTTTTAAGAATCAAAGTATTGTGCCTTGGCGACTTAAGAATAGATGGAATAACTGCATTGCTCTAACAAAGCATATGACTTTCCTTGTGTCTCATATCTTTCGTGAAGGGAATAACTGCGCGGATCGTTTAGCGGCTCATGGCCTCGGAATCTCTGGCTTCATCTGGTGGAATTCGCTGCCTAAGTTTCTTTATGAAGATTTCTTTAATAATAGATTGGGTCGTCCTTGTTATAGATTTAAGTAATTGTGCCCTGCTTTTGGCTTGTTTGCTTTTTGAAACCTTTAGTTATAATTGTCTCACCTTGGGGTTGGGTTTTACTTTGTCTTCCCTTGATGTGCTGCATATGATTGTTAATGGCTTTGGTGCCAACGTAGTTGGGATGAAAGCCATTATTGTGATGCCTGTGCATGTCAAGTTTTGTTCTTTCTTTTTAGGCGGGTGTCTCTTTCTTGCGGTTTTCCATTTTGTTTCTGCTCATGGGTTTTGGTCTAGTCCCCCCATGTTTGTTTGTTTTTCCTTTTTTTTAATAAATTTTAGGCGGGGGTACTCTTTTTCCTTCTTGGTGTTTTTTCCCTAAGGAGGGTTTTGCATTAGAAGGTTTTAACGAGGCCTCTCTCCTCTCTTTTGCCTTAAAAAAAAAGGATGAGGGGTTACTGGTTCTGATGCAGGTGGAGGAACAGGGGTAGGTAGAAGTATGGGAGCAGGTTCTGGTTCCCAAACAATAGGGGTTTCAACCCTTTGAGGCACTTTCCAAGTAGGACCAGTAAGAAGTCTTCTGTTTCTCTCAAGTTGATCCTTCCTATGCTTTTCAAACCAGAAATTGACAAAGTGCCAATTTTCATAAAAATCTTCCAAAGCCTGTGTCGTGCCAACACTATCCAGTCTATCTTCCTCAATAACTCTCCAAATATCAAATTCATACTGTCTTCTAGCCGTAAAAACTTTGAATCCAGCAAAGAGGCGTGGATTAGACTGAGGCATAACTACTACTTCCCGATGGTTGGGAGGAGGTTCACAACCAATTTGAACAATTGGAGCAGGAGGTGCAGGAAGGAGCAGGGTTGGTGGATCAGTGATGATTACATCATCATCTTCCAATTCAAGTTCTTGAACTACTTCAGCAGTAATTGTAGCAGCAATGACCAAGTCATTATCTACAATTGGTTCTGTAGTAGATTCAGGCTCAAGCAGAATTGGTGAATAAGGAGGGGAAGGGATTTGTGATGGCGAGGGTACAAGAATAGCAAATAGAAGAGATGGAACAGAAATTGGTTGTAAAGAGGTAAGGGGTTGTGCTTCCTTCCGTTACTGATTTGACAGCAGCTTCCTCTTCTTCCTTTTGGATTTCAGCAATGATCTCAGAAGATAGGACTCTCATCTTCTTCATGTTATCACTGTTGAAGATTGGTACACTGCAGGTTTGAAGTGCAACACCAGCATCTTTAGTGTTCAATCCTTGAAGATGCCTAATCATACCTTGATTATCCAGAATCGCAGAGATGACCCTTCCATAGGGTATATTCAGGTTCTTCCCTTTCCTGGAGAAAGAAATATTTCTGCGCAAGTGATCGAAGATAAGGCTTGGCAGATTGATCTTGGATTTGAGTTCATAATTCCACATAACAAACTTGTGGTCTGAACTCACAGTGTCAACAGATCCAGATTTGGGTAAAATGCAATTCTTGATGATCTTGAAAAGCACCCAAAACTTGTTCTTCATGTCCACAACCTTTGAACTTCCAAGGTACTCATAGATAGTTGAGTTGATGGTGTCAATTCCACCATACTCGTCTTCCCTGTTATTTGTGAGTCTTCTTCCAGAGCTAGGGCACTTGATAATGTCAGATATCAAGTCATGTGTGATCACTATGTGTCTCTTTTGCACATAGTTGTAGATGGTGTTGTCCTTGGTTCTGGCAAATCTCCAGAACTCCTTCACCAGCTCATGGTAGATGGGGTAGTTCTCCATGTAGAAGAAATCTACAATGCCCATATCAGTAAAATAAGTTCTGAAGTCGTACCAATTATCAATTAGATCTTTGAAGTTCACATCTGATTCACACATCACTTTTAGTTAATGTTGCTCTATGTCCGTCAAAGTAGGTAGACGTTTAGGTTCAGGACCATACACAACTGGTAGTAGTGGAGCGGCCATTGCAGAAGAGTTACAGGAGCAGGTAAAAGAGAAAGAGAGGTTTAGGGTTTCAAAAGTGTGGCTTTTCAGAGAGAGATAGAGTGAGTAGTGAGTGAAGTAAGTGGAGTGAGTGGGTAGTAAACGTGTTGAAGAAGGCAAACCACCTTGTTCAGTTTTCAAAATAAATGAATTAAAGAATTTGTCGTTTCATAAATGAAACGTGTCAAATAAAGCAATAAAGAGGCACAGTAAAACTGTCCTCGGGCAGTAAAAACAATTATGACTCAGTGAGAGTAATTCTCATCCACTAACGCATCAACCATTCTTAGAGAGACATGTGTACAACAAGATTCTCAGAGGGAACTTGAAGTAAATGCAACAGACTATCATGAATATGAACAGTTAACAACTTAATAATTAATAAATAATAAAAATAGATGCAATCAAAACAACAGAGGCATATATGTATAGTAGATGAACACCTAAGAACAAAGACACATGTCAGAAACAAACGTACACAAATAAACCGAGGCACTTATGAAAAACAGATGCACATATATAAACAGAGGCACATTCAGAAAATAGACATAACATCAAAACAGAGCCATATGATCAATCAGACACAAGCATTTCAGAGGCACACCAAACAGAAGCAAATATATTCGAATTAAACACTTATTCCTTTATAAGATGAAAATACAAGTTCTTTCTTATAAAGTTAAATCTATCTTTAGGAAGGGGTTTTGTAAAGATATCTGCCCATTGATGGCCAGTATCAATAAATTTAATTTCAAGCATCCCTTTCTGAACATAGTCTCAAATGAAATGATGTTTAATTTCAATATGTTTAGCATGTGAATGCAAAATAGGACTCTCAGTCAAACATATTGCCGAGGTATTATCACAGTATATAGGAGTGTTACTCTCTTTTATCTGATAGTCCTCAAGCTGATACTTCATCCATAGTAGTTGTGAGCTACAGCTTGCTGCAGATATGTACTCCACTTCTGCCGTGGATAGTGCAATTGTGCTTTGCCTTTTGCTGGACCATGAGATAAGGTTAGCTCCAAGAAATTGGCAGACACCACTTGTGCTTTTTCTTTCAATTCTATCTCCTGCAAAGTCAGCATCACAGAAACCTGCTAACCTGTAATTTTCTGAATTCTCATAAAGCAAACCAAGGTTAGTAGTCCTTTAAGATACCTAAAGATTCTCTTAACACCAGTTAAGTGAGATTCTCTAGGATCAGATTGGAATCTTGCACATAAGCACACACTAAACATAATATCAGGCCTTGAGGCAAAAAGATAAAGGAGTGAACCAATCATACCTCTATATACCTTTTGGTCTACCTTTTTACTAGATTCATCTTTGCCGAGAGCACATGTTGGATGCATTGGTGTGCTCATTGGTTTAGTTTCCTCAAGCTTGAACTTCTTTAAGAGTTCTTTCACATATTTAGTCTGATGGATATAGGTTCCATCTTGACATTCCTTGATTTGAATACCAAAGAAGAATTTTAATTCTCCCATCATACTTATTTCAAACTCATTCTGTATAAGCTTAGAGAATTCCTCACAAAGAGATTCATTAGTAGCACCAAAGATAATATCATCGACATATATTTGAACTATTATAAAATGTTTTTTATATGATTATCTAAAGAGTGTTGCGTCCACCTGTCCTCTTTCAAAACAATTTGACATTAAAAAAGAACTTAGTCTATCGTACCAAACTCTTGGGGCTTGTTTAAGACCATAGAGAGCCTTTTTAAGTTAGAAGACATGCTCTGGATAAGCAATATCTTCAAATCTAAGTGGTTGTTTTACAAACAATTCCTCACTTATAAAACCATTTAAAAATGCACTCTTTACATCCATTTGATATAAAGTAATGCCATGATGTGCAGCAAATAATAATAATATTCTAATTGATTCAAGTCTAGCTACAGGAGCAAAAGTTTCACTATAGTCTATACCTTCCTCTTGTGAATACCCTTGAGCAACAAGTCTAGCTTGGTTTCTTACCACTTTGCCATCTTCATCAAGTTTGTTCCTGAAAACCCACTTGGTTCCAATAGCTTGCTTATCCTCTGGAGGAGGCATAAGCTTCCAAACATCATTTCTCTGGAATTGATTGAGCTCTTCTTGCATATCAAGTATCCATCCATCATCTGTTAGTGCTTCATCAATTGTCTTGGGCTTTATTTCTGATAGCAATGCAAAGTCAGAGTGTTCCCTAAAATATGATCTTGTTCTAACTCTATCACTTGGTTCACCAATGATCTGGTCCTTTGGGTGGTGAGGTTTGAACTTCCAATCTGTTATCGTCTCTTCTTAAGTCTTATCACCAGACGCAGAATCAGAGTCAGTACCTATGACACAATCATCTGTTTCTTTGCTTATCTGCATATCTGTAAAGATCTCATCTAGCTCAGGCGTTTCATTGTCAGGCTTCTTATCATCAAATCTCTCATGCATAGATTCATCAACAGTTAATGTTTCTTTGTTGTATACTCTATAAGCTTTAGAGCGTTCAAAATATCCCAAAAAGATGGCTTTGTGTGATTTTGAATCAAATTTTCCAAGACTGTCCTTTGTATTGAGAACAAAGCAGTCACACCCAAGTTGGTGAAAATATGAAATGTTGGGTTTTTTTTCCTTTCCATAATTCATAAGGAGTCTTATTCAAGATAGGTCTAATATAGATTCTATTTTGAATATAACATGTAGTGTTTACAGCTTCTACCCAAAAGTGCTTTGCAACATTAGTTTCGTGAATCATGGTTCTGGCCATTTCTTGAAGGGACCTATTTTTCCTTTATACAATACCATTTTGTTGTGGTGTTCTAGGGGATGAAAAATTGTGAGAGATCCCATGCTCTTCACAGATGTTTTGAAATTGTTCATTTTCAAATTCTCCACCATGATCACTTCTAATTGTTGCAATACAAAAACCCTTTTCATTTTGCACTTGGTTGCAGAAAACAGAAAACATTGCAAATGACTCATCCTTATCAGCAAGAAACTTTACCCATGTCCATCTAGTATAGTCATCAACAATTACAAGACCATATTTTTTTCAGATAAAGATGCAGTTCTAGTTAGTCCAAATAAATCTAAATGCAAAAGCTCAAGTGGCCTTGAGGTGGAAACAATATTTTTGGATTCAAAAGAAGATTTTGTTTATTTCCCTTTTTGGCATGTTTCACAAAGAGCATCAGATTGATACCTAAGATTTGGTTAGCCTCTAACAAGTTCTTTCTTGTTTAGCTTTGAGATTAACCTCAAGCTGGCATGACCCAATCTTTTGTGCCAAGTCCATTGCTCTTTATCAACCGACAAAAAGCATTTGACATTTTGATTTGCCAACTCAGAAAGTTTTATTTTATAAATATTTTTCTTTCTCTTTGCTTTAAAGAAAATGGAACCATCTTTCTTGCTCTTTACTATACAGGCATTTTCACTAAAGCCAACATCGTAACCACTATCGCATAATTGGCTTACACTTAGTAGGTTATGCTTCAAGCCATCAACAAGTAAAACATTATCAATAGAAGGTAAAAATTTCTCACCAACTCTTCTACTTCCAATGATTTTACCTTTCTGGTTTCCTCCAAAACCTACCGTTCCACTCTCTTTAAGTTGGAGTTCTTGGAACATACGCCTTTCTCCCGTCATGTGATGTGAGCGCCCACTGTCCAAGTACCAGGACTGGTATTTCAACTTTGTTGCTAAGCAAATCTGCAACATATACAATCTTGTCCTTAGGTACCCTAATCTTTTTGGGTCCTCTTTTGTTAGTTCTAGAAGGAAACTTGTCCTTCTTATTTTTCAAATCATAACAAGCACTTCTAATGTGTCCTTTCTTATTGTAGAAAGTACAAAGCAGACACTCACTATGATTGTTTGTATCTTGGGATTTCAAATTTGTGTTTTGAAACGTGGGTTCCTCTGGCTTGTAGCCAAGACCCTGTTTACCATTTTGGCTTACTCCCCAAATCATAGATGCTTGTTTACTTCATGTAACACACTCAGTAAGAAATCTTTGAAATCCCTCTTCATATTTTGAAGAGTTACACTCAATCTTTTCTTCATTCTTAGAGCTGTCATTCACCAAACGGTGATTTTTAACTTTGAGCTTCTCATTCTCCTCATTGAGTATTAAAAATTCTTTTGAAAGTTTTGAGAATTTCTTTTTCAAAGCTCTATACTCAATGTTGAGCTTAGAAGACTCATCTAAGAGTTCATCAAAAGTTATTTGAATATCAAAAGATAAGTTAGAATCTACCTCTTCATCTTCTTCTTCACTGTCTGACCCTATGGTTGCCATCAAAGCCATGTTTGCTTGTTCCTCATCATCATCAGACGATGATGAATCAGAATCATCCCATGTTGCCATGAGACCCTTCTTCTTCTTGCCTTTGAAACCACTTTTCCTTGGTTTCTCCTTCTCGAGTTATGGATATTCAGACTTGAAATGTCCTGGCTTTTTGCACTCGTAGCAAGTAACTTGGCTTTTGTCCTTGTAGTCCTTCTTATCCCTTGAGTCTTTCTTGTGGAACTTCTTTCTAAACCTTCCTTTGTTTTTCCACATACATTGAATTTTCCTTGATATTAAGGAAATTTCTTCGTCTGTGTCTCCACCACTCTCATCAGACGATCCTTCGTCTGCTTCAAGTTCAGTTTGAAGAGCTTTGGAGGAAGATGCTTTGCTTATAGATTTCAAAGCTATGAACTTTGACTTTTTAGGAGATTCTTCTTCATCTAGCTCAAGCTCATGAGCTCTCAAGGAACTCAAAAGATCTTAAGTCGCAAGGTGTTCAGGTCCTTGGCTTCTTAAATAGTCGTGACCTTAGGTCTCCACTTCTTTGGCAGGCTTCTTAAGATTTTTTTTACGTGATTAGCAGTGGTATAGCTTTTCTTAAGAACCTTTAGACCATGAACTAGTGTTTGGAATCTTCCAAACATAGTTTCAATGCTTTCACCCTCTTCCACTTTGAAGAGTTCATATTGTCTAACCAAGATATTAGTCTTGGTTTCTTGCACTTGGGAAGTACCCTCATAGGCCAAAGCCAATGAGTCCCAAATCTCTTTGGCAATATCATTCTTTCTGCATTTCTCGTATTCCTTCACAGAGAGCACAGATAAGGAAATATCTTGCTTTCTGATGTAGTTGATAAGCCTTTTTATGCTCATCTTGCCATTTATCCCTAGGAATGGGATTTTCATTGGAATCAACTGGTTCGGTGTATTGTTTTTGAACCATATCCCAATGTTCAAGTTGTTGAGACTTGAAGAAGGATTTAACTTTATCTTTCCAGTAGTCGAAGTTTATTCCAGTGAACAAAGGAGGACGGTTAACGTGACCACTGACTTTGTTGCTTGCCATGAACAAAGAATAAGATGTTTTCCTCTTACATTGTTAAGTGCTCAACCAAGAGGCCAAGCTCTAGTACCAATTGAACGTGGCAAAAACACAAGAAAGGGGGGTTGAATTAGGTTTTAGAAATCTTTTTGCAAAGCTTATATATTTTTGAAAACCTTTTCAAAACAACTATTTAACAAAGTAGTAATGAAAAGCAAGTAAAGAGAAGAGAAGAGAATGATACAATGATTTATACTAGTTCATTATTACCTGATAGCTACGTCTAGTCCCTTCACACACTTGAAGGATTTCTCCACTATAATCAACCTAATTACACTTAAGAGTATACTACTGTCAAACTGGCTATACTTACAACTTCTTAGAACGACTTAGTACAGTCAAGCCTCTAAGGAATACAGCAACTACTGGGCTAGATACAAGGTTCAAAAGTAGTTTGAAACGATACCAAATAACTCTCAGCAGAGAGGATTTACAATGAAAACTTAAGCACAAAGAATAACTTTCAAACAGAAAGAATAAAACGTTTAAGTGCTTGTTCAATGTGATCTCAGAGACTTGGAATAATTTCTTGGTTGCTCACTGTTTCAGATATTGGAATAGTTTCGTCAACCTACTTCAGTCAATGAAGTGAGGTATATATAGCTAGGATTGTGAATAGTGTCGTTGTGACCTAACAGCTCTATGCACCAAAGGACAAAACTTTAGATCCCCTTTTTGTGGCTTTTAACAAGTCACGTCGCTTTCCATTCTGCTCTTTGCATACTGACACAGCAGACAATATCAGGATCTTGTCCTTTGTGAGCTTTTTGAATATAAGAAACTTCTTGAGCAAGTTTTCTGATGATTATATCCGTTGACATTCCCTTTGGCCTTTGATTCCTCGTATTAAAATACTCATCAATGAGGTCTCTTTAATACTTGAAGATGCCTTAAATGAACACTCAGTCTGATTTCCAATCAGAGCATCTATCAAATAGACAATGCTTGTTACTAAGATACTCTGTTCACCAAAGTGAGCTTGAAACAGAGGCAGGTTCTTCAGTATAGAATTTGTTGGCCTTTCATATAAGAGAGTCTTGTAGAAACAGACGAAGGCATCCACTGTGTAGTCTTTTCATAGTTTGTTGAGTGTTGACCAATAACAGAGCATTGACTAAAACAGAGTATGGTTTCACCAGAGCATGGTCTACCAGACCGTTGACTACCAACTATCAGACGATGATGTCAGCAATTTTCAGAGGCTTAATGTCGGGCTCATATTTATGAAATTGAGAGTGAAATGCACACTTTCACTTAGTTTTCTGAGATAATTTCTTCTGATGACTGGTGACTTCTGCACACTAATAAACACATCAGAGGATAAATTGTTCTATTAACTATGTGTTATCATCAAAACAATTAAGGGTCATTATTTCTGAATCCACTTGATTCTAACATAATGGAAATGTCCGTAGACCGACGTGATGGTTGGTCACGTCGGTTGAGACTCCCATATGACTGGTGTGATGATCCGGGACTCTGTTGTGGTTAGGGTTCGCTTATCTTCCCAATAACGGTATTATAACCTTAACAAAATTGCGATAATAAAACATTCAAGTGCCGAAGTCTCGTTTTATTATGCTTGAAATTTGACTAGTGGATTTCCTTTTATGAGGGAATTACATAGTGTTTAGCTATAATATTTTCTAAGGTTCGCAGCATTCCATGTTCGCGAAATTGCTTGACCTTGAAGTGTTTCCAGGATGTAAGCGCTAGTTCTAGTATTTGATGAGATCCGATATGGGCCTTCCCAGTTCGGTGCCAGCTTCCCTTGGTTGGCGTTCTTGAGACCGTCATCGGCTCTTCTTATACGAGGTTGTCCTTTTCGAACTCACGAGGAATGACTCGTTGATTGTGTCTTGCTGCAATTCTCTGTTTCACAGTAGCTTCGTTAAGGAAGGCTAGCTCTCAATTTTCTTCGAGGAGTTAAGTTCCTCTCTTAAGTTTTGGTGATTAGATGAAGCTCAAAGTGGATGGAGCGTTCTCCAGCTCAGTTCTCCGACTTCCACTGGGATCACTGCTTCGGATCCGTAGGTAAGCCGAAATGGCGTTTCTCCGGTGGAGGAGTGGGGCGTGGTTCGATATGCCTACAGTACTTGTGGGAGCTCTTCTGCCCAACTTCCTTTGGCTTTGTCAAGTCTCTTTTTCAGACTTGTTAATAACTCTGTTTGCTACTTCGGCTTGCTTGTTTGTTTGGGGATGTTCGACCGAAATGAATCTCTATTTTTATCCCGAAGTCGGCTAAGGTTTTCTTGAACCCTTTATCCGCGAATTGTGTTTTGTTATCAGTAACAATAACTTCGGGTATGCCGAACCTTGTAAGGATTTGATTTTTGAAGAACTTGATCATGTTTTTGGCTGTGATCTTTGCCACTGGTTCGGCTTCGATCCATTTCGTGAAGTAGTCCACCGGCGCTACGTACATCGGCGTGATTTTGGCATTTCTCGCACTTTTTCACATAGGCGATGGCATCCGCATCCATGGTCGGCCAGTAGTAATCGGCTCACAGTGTTTTCTTAGCCAAGGATCGACCTCTGAGGTGGTGACCATAGACGCCCTCGTGGATCTTGACAAGTACATACTGGGCCTTGGCTGCGTCAAGGCACTTTAGAAGAGGTGCTGAGAAACCTCGCCGGTATAGGTGGTCTTCGATGGCGGAGTACAAACATGCTCTTCGGTGAATTTTTGATGCTACCTTGTCATTGAGGGGAAGTTCGCCTTGGCAAATGTATTTAAGAATCGGCATCATCCATGAGTCGCCGAAGTCAGTGATGGTGTACACTGAAGGGGTAATGAGGGCATGTTCGAAGTTTTGGTCGACCTTCTTCGGAGCATCCGGTGTCTCCGTGGTGGCTACAATACTTGGATGGGAAAGGGCCTCTTGAATGACTGATCTGTTACTCCCCGTTGTTTTTGTGCTTGCCAGTTTAGAGAGTACATTTTGAGTTCTATTCTCGAGGAACGTGTACGATTTCTATTTTCTTGAAGCTTTTCATTAATTCTTTGACTACCGCCAGGTACATCTGTAGCAGGGGATCTTTTGCATTCCCCATTGGCTTGAGAAGCTATAAGTTGGGAGTCGGTGCGAAGACTGACCTCGGAGGCTTCAAGATCGTGGGCGAACATCAGCCCAGCGATACATGCCTCGTATTCGGCCTGATTGTTCTACGTGGGGAAGGAGAAGCTTAGAGAGAATTTGATTGTCAAACCTTCAGCATTTTCCACGATTACGCCTGCTCCGCTTCCCTTCGAATTCGAGGACCCAACGATGTGGATGGTCCACTTGGTACCCGAGTCTTCTAACGTTGAGGTCATCTCTGCTATGAAGTCGACTAAGCTTTGGGCTTTGACTGCTTATCGAGGTTCAAAGGAGATGCTGAATTCTGATAGTTCTATGGACCACTTAATCATCTGTCCTGCTAGGTCGGGCCGGTAGAGGACTTGTTTGATTGGTTGGTCTGTCTGAACTGCTATGTGGTGAGACAAAAAATATTGCATAGTCGTCTCGCTGTGATAACCAGCGCTAGAGCGATCTTTTCGTTTTTCTGGTATCGAAGTTCGGGACCTTGGAGCGTTTTGCTTATGAAGTAAACCGGCCTTTGCCCTTCAGCTGAATCTGTACCTCCTTCTTCAGTAATTTGAAGAAAGGAAGCGCTCTCTGGGCAGACTTGGAAATGAATCTGGTTAGGGCAGCTATCATCCCTATTAGTTATTGGACATCTTTCTTCGACTTCGGTTGTCGCATTTTGGTGATGGCATGGCATTTATTGAGATTGGCCTCGATGTCGCGCTTTATTAAGTAAAAGCCCAGGAACTTGCCCGTTTTGACGCCAAACGTGCATTTCTCTGGGTTAAGCCTCATGTTGTGTCGAGCCTATTCGAATATGTTCGAAAGGTCGGTGACATGGTTTATCTCTTCGGCTGACTTAACGATCATATCGTCCATGTACTCTTCGAGTATGTTCCCGATTTGGTCCTTAAAGACCTTGTTCATCATGTGTTGATAAGTTACTCTAGCATTCTTGAGACTGAACGACATTACTTTATAGCAGTAGTTACCGTTGTCAATCATAAACGCGGTTTTTTCCTAGTCAGCAGGGTTCATCAGTATCTAGTTGTACCTAGAGTATACAGTAATCGAAAATCCGAGGAGTTATCCACGAGTTTGTCGATATTGGGGAGGGGATATGCGTCTTTTGGATAGGCCTTATTGAGATCGGTATAATCAACGCACATCCTATATTTTCCATTTGCTTTCTTAACAAGAACAACATTTGAGAGCCAAGTTGTGTACTTGACTTCTCTTACAAAATCAGCCTTAATTAAATTGCTAACAGCTTTCCTAGCAGCTTCGGCCTTCACTGGAGATTGCTTCCTCCTCCTCTGCACAACCCACTTCACAGCTGGATCTAGGGCAAGACGATGACATGCGACGTCGGGACAGATCTCAGGCATATCGGCTGCAGTCCATGCGAAGAGGTCGACGTTAACTTTGAGGCACTTGATCATCTGCTCTTTTACCTCCGGGGGAAGGTTGATGCCGATTTGGACAGTCTTCTTCGGGTCGTCCCCTAGTTGAAGTTTTAGGAATTCCCCGTCTGGGATGGGTCGTTTTATCTTCTTTTGAAGTTCTCTTGCAAGAGTGTCAGTCTCCTCTTCAATCTCGTCTTTGTGCTCAATTCTAGCATCAAAGTCAGCAAGATTAACATCAGAAGATTCGATGTTCTTTTTTGGTGGGACTGATTTACTGCCCTGCCCTTTGATTGACAGCAGATAACATCTTCTGGCTACCTCGAGATCGCAAAGGATCGCGATTATCTTCCCATCAGATGAGTGGAACCTCATTTTGAGGTGGAGGGTGGAAGTGACTGCTCCGAGCTCTCCCAGGGTAGGTCAGCCTAGGATGCAGTTGTATGGCGATGAGCAAGGAAGGACAATGAATTGGACTTTGACAGTTTTAGTTTCGGGCTTGTCGCCGAACGTGACAATCAGTTTAATATAGCCTAGGGGTTTGGTTGTGGAGCTATTGAAACCCTGGAGGTCGGAGCCATGATAGGGAATCATGTCCTTTTCGGCCAGCTTCAGAGTCTAGAAGAGATCGACAAATATGACGTCGGCGGAGCTCCCTTGATCGACCAAGATTCTCCTTACGTCGAAATTGGCCATATACGCGCTAATCAACAAGGGAATGTGGTCATTTGGTTTAGTAGGTCTTCATCATAAAAGGCTAACGTTGGTCGGCTTGACCTTGGTCGGTTAGTAGGTGGCTAGATAGTGTTGATGGACATTGCTTCTCACATCTTTCTTTCGGTGGAGTTGATGGAAGCTTTGCCTCGACCTGTCAAACCACCGGAAATTACTAAAGCCACAGGTGGGCGCCTAGCTTCTTCTTCATCGGTCTGATGAGGGCGACTTTCTGTTTGAGTCAGTGTAGAATGGTTGTTACGCTTAGATCAGGGGGATCGAGATCTGGTTCATCCTTCACCCATCTTCGGCTTCGTGTACTTCTGCAGCTTCCCCTTCTGAATGAGGGTCTCAATGGCGTCCTTAAGCTGAACGCACTCATCGGTGTTGTGGCCTGTACTTTTAAGAAACCGACAGTACTTCGATTTGTCTGTGCCTGGCTTCTCCTTCAAAGGCTTTGGGAATCGGATTCTAGCAACTCAAAACTCCGTATTGGTACACTCATGCAAGATCCGTGATCGAGATGTGTTCAATGGGATATAATCTTCGTATCTTCCATGGGGACCTTTGGGGTCCTTGTCTCGACGAGGTCGATCTTCTTTGTACCGTGAACTCTTCTCCTTGGAGGTCTGCTTTTTTGACCTTGAGGACATCTGCTTTTCTTTGAAGTTAATGTACTTCTCCGCGCGTCGGAAGAAGTTGTTGAGGTCGGTGGGTTTGTCAACCCCAACATTGATGCTGAAGAGGCTATCTTCGATGAAGCCCTATTCTAGCAGGTATAGTTTCACCTCGTCAGAGGCTTGTTTGACAAACACTGCTTCTTTGTTGAAGCGCTCAATATATTCTTGGAGCGGTTCATCCTTCCTCTGGTGTATTGCTGTAAAGGTGGCCACCGACTTGGGTTGGACCCGAGAGGCAATGAAATGAGAACAGAACTGAGCGGTCAGTTCGGACCACTAATTTATTGAGTTTTTCTTCAATCCCTGGAACCACGTAAAGGCCGCTTTCTTCAGGGTGAGTGGGAAGATCTTGCACTTGACAGGGCCTTTCGCCCCACGAAATTCCATGACGATGTCGAAGCATTCGATGTGTTCATCGGGATCTCCTATGCCGTCATAGGTTTCGAGCGAGGGAGGCTTCTGAAAGGTTCAAGGTATCGGAAACCAAGCTACCCTTGTAGTGAAGGGTCCCGAAGCGAAATGGTCATCGTTGTCCTCAGAATCTTGAGATCCGGAATACGAGGGAGGGGAACTCGAGCCCCGTCTCGGAGATATTGCTGGGCAACGACGGCGAGGAGGCAAAACCCTCTCGCTGGGATGTCGGCCATGGTGGTGACGGTGTTGAGGGGACATATCCCTTGAACGCCGAGATCTGTAGTGAAGGGCACGCTTTCGCGATCTTCGAGGGGAGGTGGAGCGAAGGGGGAGGAAATCGCTCGTGGGATCTATGGGGGAGGAGATCGCTCGCTTGAGCGACGGGGGAGGAGATCGCTCGCTTGAGCCTGGGGGAAGAGATCGTTCGTGGGATCTACGGCGGTTCTGAGACCGTGATAAGGAGGAACGTTGAGGCAACGAGCGTTATGGGGTGCAGCGTCGATGGTGGCACACACCTCCCGGGGAACGATGTCGAGGAGGGGATCGGTCAGCGGAGCGATGGCGCATCTGAGACCTAGTGGGTGAGCGGTGCCTCGGAGGGGATGGCTCGACTGACCTGACGCTCAGAGAAGAGCGGTCAGCGGATCTAGGGTTAGAGACTTGGCGGTCCCCGGATCTACTCTCCATTAGATTTTGATCTTTAGAAGGCTCCGATCGGTCTGACGGGGTCCGCTGCAGAGCCCGACGGTAAGCGTCCACCTTGCCTGTTAAGTGGTTTTGTTCATCCTCAATGTGGAGGAGGCGGAGGTTCTGGGCCGCCATTGTCACCGTCTGGTGTCGAACGAGGCTGAGAAGCTCGTTGACGGTGGCTGCGGTTGTAGGAGTTAGCGACAGCTCAGGGGCCGGGATGGGCTCTGATGTAGGGATGGGAACGGTTTCCACGTGTGGCTCTGACTGAGACTCATCTTCGATGGTGACAGGAATGTGGTCGTCCTGGCCGGGAATGTCAGTAGACGTAGGAATGCGTGTCGAGTTCCGTGTGTGAATGATTCGTCTGACTCCAGGCATGGTGAATCGGAAGATTCAAAGTGAACAGAAGAACTAGAAAGTTCCCCCAAATGGTGCCAATGATCCGAAGTGGATCTCAGAGGTGGCCGGAGTAGAATCACGAACGGCGGAGACGATGGTGGGGGGTGTACCTGCACACACTCCGATGCTTAATTTAGTATTGGAATCAGGTGAGGTATGAAATGAACAGTGCATACCTTTATTGATTAGGTCATGGACCTTTTATAGGTGTGGTCAGGTTGCTGATGTATGGATGTTCTCAGGTAACCCTAGACTGATTGTTAGCCGTTGGATGTATCCGACGACCGATGTAGTTTCTAGGGTTGTGAGGCTAGAGGGTTGCTTTTAGGGCTAGCACCGCAATGCTTGCCTTCTAGGGTTTTGCGCCGCTGTAGCGTGATCCTTAGGGTTTATCACCCCGAGGGTGGAATTCCTGGGTCGGGTCGGTTGCCCGAAGTGGGCCTTGGGCCATTTCGAGTCAGTATTGTTTTGGCATGGTTCCTCCTCGCTGGGTCGGATCGGCCCATTCGGAGTGGGTCTTTTGGCCACTCCAGATCAAATTGTATTGTAATTGTTCATAAAATTAAGTTTTTTGGTATCATCAAAATAAAGGGTGTAAGATATTGTCTTTGTCCCAATAATCGTCATTGTATCAATTGTCTTTAGTATCTGGACACCATACTTAATTGTCTTTATTATCTGGGCACAACTAATGATATGGCACCTAGCCTATTATCTTAGCCCCTTATAGACCTCACCCGATGAGTATCTTAAAGATTCTACCCTGATTATAGTTACTAACTTGCCTATACTTCCTATTTACGAGTGGACATAAGTTCGGGTCGATCTGTGAACCCGAACAAAATCGAAAACTATGGGTTGGTTTGGGTGGTCGGATCAGATGGATTTTAAAAATTGCAAACCTGGATGGTTTGGCTCAGACACTGGGTTAGGAGAAATAAAACCCGTAGAACCCGAACCGAATCAAAGAAGTTAAAAAAGCTCGTTGATTTTCACGTTGGACTTAATTACTAAATTATGTTCCTTTCCTAGTTTCCTTTCCAGGCTTTCTTCCCATCTTTCCCACTTTTCTCTAGGGTCGGCTAGGGCACAAGGCACTCCAATTCCTCCTTCAATCCCCATTGTTGCCTCCTGCCCAGTGGTCACTGTCGGAACCTAGCCAACTTGCCTCTTTTGGCATCTTTTTGTTGGATTGGAACCACTGCCAGGTTCATGACAAGAGAACTCAATTGCGATCTCAAACTACCAGCTGAGTCCCATGATTCTGTGTACTAGTAACCACCGTCGGGAGTAGCAATTTCCTTGTGAACCACCGTCAGGACTAGGAAGAAACCACCATCATTGAGATCTGGTCTCACCGATACCGTTAGGTGTGAATGCAATAAATTACTATCATCCGCCATTATCGGTGTCTCTTAGATAGTAGTATATGGTCTATTGAAATTTTGCTTTAGCTTGTGAACATTATTGTATTGGGTTCTCTTCCCTGTATTGTTGTAACCACAACATTTTTTTTACTTCATCGTTTCTTTCTGTTTCCTATTATTGTATTTAACCCAATTGATCATTGACGAGAACCAACTGGAATAAGATCGGTTGGTTTGGGTTATGTAGCAAATTTTTTACAAAACCAAGTCAATCCAAACCAACGGGAGTTAATACCTTTGGAGCCAAAAATACTCATAATCCGAACCAACTCAAGCTTTGTCCACCCTTACCCCTATCCCCTTTTCAGTTGAATGTCCTTGTAAGTACCACATTCATCATTGACTGGTGCACTACGATTCTAGGTCCATAGGCGTGATGCTTAATACTACTTCCGTCCCATAATATATGTCATATTTGCCAAAAATAATTGTCCCAAAATATATGTCACCTTCAATTTTCAATGCAAAATTAAATGCTTGTTTGTCAATTATACCATCAAGTACTCCACTTTATATTTATGACAATAGTTAATACACCAATAATTAATTTAGTAAAATTATCACTTTTTTTTATTTATTATTTTTTCTTAAACTGTGTGAATTAGTCAATTGTGACATATATTATGGGACGGAGGGAGTAACTTATGTTGTCTCAAGAGCACCCGCATGAGTATCTCCTAACTTGAATGCCTGAGTAGTACTAGTACAAGACGGACAAGGTTATAGTAAAATAAAAATTAGGCTAAATTATAAAATTGGTCCTCTAAGTTTATTTTAGGTTTCAATTTGGTCCTCTACGTTTTATTTGTTTCGTTTTGGTTCTCTATGTTTTATTTTAGTTTTCAATTTGGTCATTTCCGTCACTAAAAGTCAATTGTCCGTAGCTAGAATTTGGCTTTTAGCTACGGACAATTGGCTTTTAGTGACGGAAAGGACTAACCTGTTGTAACTTTTAAAACGTAAGGGACCAAAACAAAATAAATAAAACATAGAGGACCAAATTGAAACCTAAAATAAACATAGAGGACCAATTTTGTAATTTAGCCAAAAAAAAATTATTAAGCCACATCATCGCTTTGTCTTCTTTAATGGGGCGTGATCTTTTTTCTTAAACATTTGACCAAAAAATAAGACACGAAAATAGAGTAAAACCTTGGAAAAATAAAGAAAGAAGGGAAAAACACAGATAAAAGATAGTGTCCAATTCTTTCTATTTGGCTTATTGAATGCCCTGTTTTAAATCACATGACGCATACACCTCAGATGTACATGAAAACCCAACATTGTCATGGATCTCATAGGAAGCCCTGCTCTTGAAAACTTTTGATGCAATCATCAAACATTTGTTCAAGGGTTTTGAATGGAGGAAACCCCAATTGAGTTATTTTGGTGGTGTCCATGCTATGTGTGTTATTATCTCCTTCCTGGTTGCTACACCTGTACGTAATACCATAATCAAAGTTAAGTATTAAGCGCATAAATGAGTTTCAAACCCAAAAAATGTTGGTGCAACCAAAATGATAGCATTACTTAAACTCACTTGTTTAGATATGGATAGGAAGGATATTTGGCCCGAAGCATTTCAATGATTTGAAACCAGTGAGCTACTGTGCTTGAACAAACAAGCCTGCCAGATGCTTTGGGTTCCTCCATTGCCAACAAGTGAGCAGCTATCACATCATCTATATGTACAAAGCCCACTGTTGTGTTTGGGTATTCTCCTCTCAAACCTGTTAAAAGATGTGACACCCTAAATTTAAAGATTAAACCATGAAAAAGTTTTCTTTTTTCTTTTTTTAAAAAGGTGAATGTTTGGTTTCTGTTAAACTTTTTTTATTTTTTATTTTCACTTTAAATTATAAAAATAAGAAATAAAGTAAAAGTAAAGTGTCACTTTCATAATTATAAGTAAAAACACAAAATATATATAAAAAAAAAAGTAGAAATGCACTCAAGCAAGATTACAAAGCAAAAGTCCTAGGAAATCTATTATATATTTAAGAATCTTAACTTCAATTATGTCCGTGGTAAAAACTCATTTGCAGGTAAAAAAAAAATTTTCATATTTTTTTAGCTCTTAATATGTTTTCTTGCTTTAATCACTCATCTCTCTATCAATTATCTATTTAAGAAAATTAACAAAAAATAACTTTAGTTATCCATATTGTGCCTCGTGACAATATCGCTATCTTTTTTATAAAATATAGAAAAAAATTCTGTTAATTTTCTTGCATTCGTGATGAGCACTAGCTCCATCTACTAATAGGAGAAAGAAAATAATAGCAGCACCTTCAGCCTAATCAAATAGTCAGAAAGCAAACTATTTTTTTTGGTCAAATAAAGCAGACTATTGAAAAGACTAACAGAAAGCAAAAAATAATATAAACCATGCCCTGCAAACCCCACAAAACAGGACACACACTACAACCAAACAAGCCAAGAAAACAAACTCTAGCAAACCTAGTGTTTTAAAAATTGGATTGAACTCGCCGGTTCAACCGGTTGAATCAGAAACCGATCAGTTTAATGGTTGGTTCAATCCTATTTGAACTACATTTTGGTTGAACCGTTCAGAACCGGATTGAACTGCGACTGAACCGTTCGAAATGATTTTTTTACTTACTTTTTCCACCAAATTTAATATTTTTTTATTTATTTATTAGTCACCCGGTTTAACTATAGTTAAACCGAATGAACCAATTGAACCATGACCCGAAAGTCTCACCGATCCGGTTTTTAAAACATTTAGCAAACCAGAAGCTAGCCGAAACTCAACATTAACCAAAGCCAACATAATTTTAACTATTTTTATCAATATTATTCAAATAAAATCAATTAAATCATAATCACTTTTTTATTTTTACAATTTCACTACAAACGGCCAGATAAATATAATCAATTTTGCAAAATCTAGTCTAGCATGTTTTCAATGAGAATATTTTTGTTTGGCCTGACATTTTTCTTAATAGAAAGTTGGGTGAATTAATAGTTGATGTCAAAATTTTAATAGTCGTCCCAGTAATCCTTATATAGCATCCCAACACATTTGACAGGAATCTAACCTTTAACAATGCTTAGTATCATGAGCAGTGTGCTGGATGGCTGTGGTGCAAGAAGAGGACCAACAACGAAAGAGGGGTTAACCACCACTAGATCCATGCCACTTTCCTTTGCAATCTTCCAAGCCTCTCTTTCTCCCAGTGTCTTTGCATATGCATACCACAGCTGCATATTCATGAGTTTGACAGAATATTAACTACATTAAAGTTGACATTTTCCATTTAAATAATTTTTCTGTTGCGGGTCTAGTCTATCATGGATCATGGTCCATGACGAATCATGAAATTTCAATATTTAATTACTTACAGATTAATTATGGGTAATGTTCCATTATCCATAGTTAATTAATCCATAGCTAAAATTTGTAATTAAGCCGAGTTAAATAATCGGTAACTACAATTTTAACAATGAAATTTCGTGATCACAATGAACCATTTAAAGTTTTGGTCCATACTAGAATAACCTGTAACGTTGCATTTACTTGAATTTCAAGCAATATAATATTGGGTAGCGTAAGTGTTGTTACGTTATGTCGTTTGCAATATTCTGGATCGCTCCAATGAGACTCGTTAAGAGGAGAGACTTGTTGCACATCGTCACGGTATCTTATGGAAGAGCAAGAAGATGAGAGCACCACACGTTTCACATTTGCTTTGACGCAGGAGTTGAGCACATTCTGGGTTCCTTTTATACAGGGATCAATCAGAGTTGCCTGTAACATATTTCAAGTTATATGAAATTAACAAAAACATAATGATATCATTGAAAAGATGAAAAAATGTGCCTCTTTAAAATAATAACTGAACAAACTCTGACGTTAGGTTTTAAAATTTTTTAGTATCAAATTAGTACTTCAAAAATTAAATATCACTACATTTATCTTCAAAAAAAACTTATCATTGAATTATTCCCGAAATTACATAGTCTCACCAATTTCTCTTTATGTATAACTAATAATTAGTTCCTCCAGTCCCGCTAGCGCAACTCAGTTGGTAGAGCTTACGGGGACATTTGCGTGAGGCGGGGTTCGATCCCCAATGTCTCCACTTCCTCATCCCTTGTGTGTGTGTGTGTTATAGCCATTAGGCCCGCATGTACCCAAAAAAATAATTAGTTCCTCCATGCTTTAATCCTCCAAATTTCTATTTCTTATTTGAAGTTTCACTACTTCAATCTTTTGTATAAATGAATTTGCCGATAAATGTGTTTTTTTCACTATTCATGCCAATTTGTATTGAGATTATAAAATCTTATTAAATTAAAATTAGATGTAAAATTGATTCCACTTTTTAAAAATAAACAGATCAACACATCTATTCCTGTGGGCATTTTGAGTTCTGACCCTAGTATATGTTCACAATGAAGCTTAATTAATGTTTAACCAGCGGCGGAGCTAAAAATAATTCTGTGAGGAGGCCGAATTGTTAAGAAATATATTGATATTTAACCATGATGTTTGAATCTTACCTGTAGTCTTATTTTGTGGTAATTTTTTCACATATATCTAAAATAGACATACAAAAAGCTAAAAAAATACTAATATGAGATTCAATCCCAAGTCCTAATGCAACAACCTCTTTGCTAGTATTTGTGATTTCCTTAGAAAGGATTAGTCAATTGTCTTCACTCACACCTATAGGGAAGGAAATATGTATGCAGACTGGCTTGCGAGTTGGAGTTTAGACCAATCGTCGGGAGTTCATGATCTTGTTATCCCTCTTATAGGAATTGAAAGTTTGTTACTAGGTGATGTTAGTGGGGCCTCCTTACCCCATTTAGTCTTGTTTTAGTGTTTCTCCTTGGGCTTCCGCCCGTTTATATGCACCAAAAAAACAAACTTGCAAAAAATTACAGCATTTCCAACAATTGAAATAATGTGACGATCTATGTATATATATCCATATTCGATGTATATATATACACACTTAGTCTTTGGTTTATTTTTATTTCTACCTCATTGTCACAAGAGGATCTGCCCCTGTGTTCAACGTTTTAAGAAAAGTTATGCGACCGCGATCTGGGCCCTCATATCATCACTTTTAACATCGCCAGGATTGTTAGTGTGGCTAAATCAACTATGTACGTTTGATCGTAGCTCGCTGTAATTCGCAACTGTTACGCCATTTAAAACCTTAGACTCAAAACATAAAAAAAACCCCTTGAACAAAGGAATAAAAATAACAAACACTATGTAGGTAAGCGAACCCAAGGTTCTAAATAGCGGTCGCGATCGCCGTCGCAGCCGCGTTAAGAATTTCGCGATTTCGGCTGTTGCGGCTATCACGATACCAATTACAGTTTTCACGGTGTGAATTGATCACAACATTGCACAAATTATATTAAATTTTTTTATAATGTATAATAACTTAAATTAATGTTTTTTCATTATTATAAGGTCTAAAATTAAAAGAAATAATTAAAAAAAGTGGCATAAAAAATAATATTATATTATATGTTATGTTTCAAATAATAATGCATCAAAAAATTGTTTGAAATAAAAAACAAAAAAAAGAACGGACAAAAGCTGATACCCAACAAACAAAAACATAAAATAAAATAAAAGTATTTCAAAAAAAAAAAAGAGAAAAGATCAAAAGAACACGTTTTGGGCCATATGGCCCAATTTCAATAAAACCCTAATCCCTATGCCTTCAGCAAAACAGAATGCGCAGCAGAAAGATCAGAGAAACAACGCCTCTATAGTAAGAACTAAGAAGGTTGAAAGGTTTGTTTGATCTGTACAGTAGAGGAAAGAACTATTGAGTGGTGGAAGAATCGGAGAATGGTGGCGACGAACACAAAGGCAGAAACCATGTCTCGGATGGACAAGCGGAGTGCGTTGGAGTCTGAGATGAACGCCATCATCGCTCGTCTCTCTTAGTCCGACGTTCTTGGCCTTTCCGGCAACCTCCTTGACTCGGAGGTTCTGTTTTCTGTTTTCTCTTTTTCTTTTCTCTTATGTTGTCTCACCAAAAAAAAAGCTTCGAAAATGGTTGTTCTCCTTTACATCTTCCATCTTCCCTTTCTCGATTTTTTTAAATAACGGGTGTTGCGGTCGTATCGGCGTTACGTCGCGGCCGTAACGCCATTTTGTCGCGTCCGTTTCACGTGATTTTCCTTCACACCGTGATTTCGGTCAAAAACGATTTCGACTGCTTCCCTTACCGTTTTGTCACGGCCGTTTTTTGTGTCACAGAACGATTTTTAAAAACTTGAGCGTACCTGAACATTGTCATCGTATGGAACAAGCACAGGGGACGCCGTATGAAACACACCATCAACCCCAGTCACTGCCTCATCAAAACTCCCTTCCACCGAAAGATCCGCTTTTGAAATCTTCAATCTCTCATTGGCTCCGCTTAGTTGAGTGAGAAAACCCACCTTCTCCGCATCCCCTGCAAAAATTAAAAAGGGTACTGAAAAAGATTAACATAAAAATAGAATATTTAATGGGCCAATCAAACTACAGCAGTATAAGTAACAAATCGAATGAGAATTAAAAAGCTCTATCATAATACCTGGGTTTCTCACTGTAGTCCTCACAGTGTGACCCTTTTCTAATAAGGCCTTCACCAGGTAAGTTGCTATGAACCCAGTGCCCCCTGTCACGCAGAATTCAGGCATCTCTACCCTTTTTTTCTGAGTTCCTCTGTTTCGTCGAGTCTTAGATTTCTGGTCACATCGGGTGAATTGCTCTTATGAATTCCGATTTCGATAAAAATCGAAACGTAACTTGTTGTGATGGTGTTTGAGTGTTTTTAACTGTTTTCATTATTTATAGATAATTTATTTATCACGCGGTGAATTAATTTCTAAGTAAATTAATTTGCGCGATTTATCGGCGTGCGAATTATCGTTAACGCGGTTACTCGACGCCATAATTTTGGGACACTAAAATTCTAGGATTAGACTAGAATTAGTGAATAAGATGGTCTAGGTGGTGAGGTGTCAAGATTATGTTGATTATTAAAAAATATCTTAGTTGATCTTATCCTTAGTGATTAAGTGTCATGTCTTTAGTGGCTTTTAGATAAATATCTTTCCTAAACCAATGTGACCCAAGTATTATTATTTGATTAAGTATTTTTTTCTCCTCCCTTTTTCTTTGGTTTCAGCCGAAGGTCCCTTCCACCCACACATACTCATTTTACTTTCATATTCTCCTTAGTGTGGGTAAAGAAAGAAAACCAAGTCATTTTCTCCTCCTTCCTTTTTATGCTTCAGGCCGTGACCCTTCTTCACTTTAAGCACCACCATTTTATTTCATTTCCTTCTTAAATGTGGTGTGTAAAAGAAAGGAGAAAAACCAAGTTATCTCCTCCCTTTTACTTGGTTTCAAAACCGTAGCCCTTCTTCAAAAAGAACACCTCCATTCTTTCCATTTTTCTTCTTCAAATTAGTAATAGAACCTTGATCATATGTGTGAAGGGTGTGAATCAAGAGTTTTCCCCTTAGTTTTTAGCCCCAAAACCGTGGCTTTTTCTAGGTTTTTGGGTGAGGATTTTTGATCTCGTGCTTCTAGTTTCTTGATGCTAGTTTTAGGGTGATCAAAGGATAATTTTCCCTTTCCTTTGAGTTCCTTGGATCCGTGCCATAAAGAGGATTTTTGGAGAAAATTTAACTTGAATCACTTGTTGTTTTGTTATTATTTTAGTTGTTGTTGTTGTTATTAATGTTTTGATCAAGAAAGAAATTTGAAGATTTCATACTCCTTGAGCCTTGTTTTGGCCATGACCTAGAGGAGGTTTTTGGAAAATTTTATTTGAAAACCCTTGGTTTAATTTTGGAAGCTTTGAAAGTTGTTTTAGTGTTGCTATTGTTAAAAATTTAGTTTTAGTACTCCTTGAGCTTGATTCCAAGCTATGACTTAAAGGAGGATTTTTGTAAAATTTTACTTGAGGTGTTAGTTTGATTCTTAGGATTTTTGTAGTTGTTTTTAGTATATTTGTTACTAAAACTTTGTTGGAAGAAAATTAAATCTTTCTCCTAATTTTTGTGGTTGAAGCCGTGAGCTTCAAGGAGGAATAATAAAGGAAAATTTTGTGTTTTAAGTTTTGATTTAAGCATGTTTAAGTTGTTGTTATAGTAGAATAAGACTATGAAACACCTAGAGTAAGAAATCTTGTATTTCTTGAACAAGGTGGAGTCTTAGAATTTTTAGTGCTAAAGTCCTTTGAGTTTAGTGTTGGTTTTATGGTTGTAAAAGCTTTGGAAGAAGAAAATTTTTGGGTATTGTTTTGTTGTTAAAACCGAGGGAGTATTTTGGGGTTTTGGTGTTATTTAAAATTTTTTACTTGATTACTGAGTTAGGAGTTGATTATTAGGTATTTTAGAAGTTTAATATTTGTTTTGGTTTTGAAAGAAAATGATTTTCTAGTGTTTTAATATTAAAGGTTTAGTTAAGAAGTTTTTGAGAAAGTTATAAAGATTTTGAGTAAGTTGTAAAGTTTTTAAAATATTATTTTTAACTTTGTTTTAGTATTTTTAAGTGTGAGTATTAGTAAAAAGAATTTTTAGGTTGTGTAACCTAGGGGTTTGTTTGCAAACCATGACCTAGGGGTCATTTTCGAGTGATTTAGAGGTTTTCTGAGACTTAGTGGTTTTTTCTCAGATTTGCTGAGGTCGTGAGTACATGCGTGAGAAAGTTCGTGACGTTCAGTGACGTTAGCGTGGTTTGAGAGCTCCTTTGGTAAGGGTTACTTCTAGATATTGTTTAGTTATGTATACTTATTAATGCATGCTTATGTATGAGGATTTCCAATATGTGGATGCAAATTTTTTTGGATTGCTAAACTGCTGTGAGCCTGAAATTGCTGTGATTATGAATTGATTATATGTCGTGCTTGCATGTATGCTTCAATGTGTTGAGATGGATGTTGTTGATACTTGTGTTGGATAATTAAATGTTCTTTAATTATGTTATATCTAGAATATCGCATGTATAATGGTAACTTCGACCTGAATCCTGAGAAGAGGGGATAGTATCGTAAAGGAATTTAGGGCCATCATTATTCATATGCATTGATATATTCATTGGAGTAGGTGAAATGCATTGTCATGCATTGTGATAACTTCGTCCTGAATCCTGAGAAGAGGGGAATGTATCGTAAGGGATTTCAGGGGCGTCGTTAGTTTGACCTATCACATGGAAAAGTATTAGATTTGGTACATACAAAAACGATTGACCATGGCGTAGGTTATTCCCATAGCATGGAAAAGTATCAATTTGGGACGTACCATGGCGTACCAACGATTGACCATTGCAGGGTATTCCGGAATCATATACACTGGCATATAGTTGCATCAATAGGGAATCTATGTATCCTTATTGAATTGTTCTGTAACGTCAATGACTTGATTATGTGAATATGTTGAAGAAGTTGAGTTCCATATTATATTCTATCTGTATAATATGTTGCTATTATACATGCTGTTGCTATTGTATTTGTTTTTGTAAAAAGTTGACCCTTGCCCGTGGTTCTTTCAATTAATGAATGTAACCCAGATGATGAAGACTGTAGAGTGTTCAAGGCTGCTGACAAGCCCTGTCCGGCTTTCTACTTTGTGTATCTGTTGCAACTTACTAGAGGTCTAGTAAGTGTTGTTGTAGTGTTCCGACCAGCTATAGGGTGTCTAATGTGTTAATTGCACTGTTGTAATTAAATATATGATGCTTTCAAGACTTAAGTTGTCATGTGTGCAATGATTGAATAAATTTATTAGTATGGTTATTGTGGTTTTATTTTGGTGTCTTTACTTATTCACCGTCATGTTTCTAAAATCGCTGTAATACTCTGACTGCTCTTTTAAAAGAATTTTTAAAAAGAAAAAAAAATAGAACCACATTTTCAGAAACTATGCAAGCAAAGTATTTCGTTTTTCAGAAATATGTTAATTTTTGTCAGAAATATTGGATTAATAGTGCTCCGAAAACGGAGTGTTACAAAAGAGATAGCCATGCTACTTATATCTGTCGTGGTGGTTACTTGGACTTTTCTACTCGTGATTTCATAATGCTATGTTGTGAATTTTATTAGTCCTATTGAAGAATTGGTATTATTTTAGTGAAAGGTCGAGTCACTTGTTGCTGCAAGTAAGCTTGTTTATTTACTAACTATATTTGATTTTGCTTGCTGTATATATTTTATTGACTGTCAGCCTATATATGTGTTAAGGTAATCAACAAGTGGGTTTATCCAATTCTAAGTTCAAGAAAAATATATACATCCATGGCCTACGTTTATGCTAATTATTCATGAATATGAAGAGGCTGAGATAAAGAAAAACGTTTCTAAGATAAGGATGAGCAAGTTTTTTCAAGAGGTAAAGGGATACAAGTTAACATGTTTTTACTTGGAACTCGTGTGTGTTTGACCATCTTGGTTTGTTAAAGAGTTTGTGACTGATTCCTTTGCCCTTTTAGATTACGAAATGGTTTAAATTTTTTAAATTGTGATTATCATAGTTGTGTGAAAAATCAGAAATCAGTTGCATTATTGATACTGCATTAATTATGATGGGTATATTGCAAAAATGTTTTTGCTGACACTTGCTAGATTAGAGAGGCAACGTGAGATAGTATTGTACATAGTGGGTTGTCTACCAAATTCATCAAACAAACCAATAATTAAATCAAAGTGATTGCATATTTGATGAACTATGTGATAATCTCGTTTTTAACAATGTTTTTTAATGGTGTTTATGATTCGACCACAAACTTGAGTGTTCAAAAGTGAAAATTCTTTCAAGAGTTCTGTCAAGAACTCTTAACGAAATTAAGTGTTAAGCAACACTCTATTCGTGTCGAACTTGCATTAAACTTTAAAATGGCAATGGCCACAAAGGCCATTCACAATAGCGCCATTCACAATAGCAAACATCGTAGTAGCCAAAGATGTGATACAAATTTGAAATATAAATGACGCACTAAGACAATGTGATTTCTTAATAATCCATGCAAATAACTGGTGTAGTCGAATATGCACAACATCGAGAAAACACATTTAAAAATGACTACTAAGCCAAGGGCTTAAAAAAGGTAAATGGCAGAAAATGTAAAGAACATGAGAATAAAAATACGAAATAAATTACTGGAATGGAAATGGTTTGAAAAGACTTTAAAGATAAAAAGAATTTGTTTAAAGGAAAGGAATGAAAACAATAAAGAACACAAAATGCTTGAAATTTAAAGTATATGTGATGACAGTGAAGTAAAACACGAACTTAACAGAAAAATAAAACGGAATGCGAGATCAAATCAACCAGACACGTAGACAGCAGTTACAACCTTAACATTTTTATTGTATCCAACCCTATTACATTCTGAAATTATGGTATTTATAGACAAACATAATAAACTACATATCTACATGTTTGACACGTGTACGGATACGAAGACAGCAGTTACAACCTAAACCTAAGTTCTAAACTCGACGGCAACATCTTCTATCAATTCTTGCTAACATATCTGATGGGTCGAAGTCTATTTTGACCAGCATCTTCGCTGTATTAACTTCGACATAGCTATATTCTTATCGAATTTTCCCACTATGCCTCATGATCCGACAGAATTTCACTCTTCTAAAGTAAGCTTTAAAATACTCTATAAGAGACAAATGCACTTTTTAGGTTCATTGAATAACTGATGTATCTGGTCTATATTATAGACCAGATATATCAGTTATTCAATAAACCTAGAAAGTGGATTTGTCTCCTATATATGGGACTGATGGGAGTATATTGGTCTTTATATATATATATATATATATATATATATATATATATATATATATATTATGATCTTTTAATAATAGTCACATTTTTATCGTATACACATTTATTTTATATTTTAACGAGGCTCATTTCCTTCATTTAAAAAAAATATTTATTTTATATTTACGAACTGTTATTTAAAAACAACAATAGAAAATTTCACAAATTAAAAAAAAATTATAAAAATTTTTAAACAATAGAAAAATTGAATAGAAAAATTTATAACAATAGAAAAAAAAAATTCAACAGAGGTGCCATACGAAAATTGAATTTATAAAATGTTTTCAGTAAGGAAAAAAAATTAGTTAATGTATTTTTAAATTGAATTTTCAAAATTAGAAATTCATCCATTAATCTGAAATAATTTTGACAAATCATCAAATTAATTAACTTATTGTGTCTTTTAATGGTTTGATTTGTGTGGTTGACACCTTTTTATACATGATGACAAAGATTGACACGTAATTAAAATTGATTCACATCATTATTTTTTTGCCACATAAGATGACACTTAGAATTATAAAATATAGATTTCATGAGAAGATGACACGTGATGGAGTAATCAATAAGATTATTCCTAAATGTATATAACTAGTATGTACCTCGTACCATACACGGGAATATTTTTAAAATGGAATCAACTCAAATATTATTTTATATTTACGAACTTTTATTTTAAAAAAAACAATAGAAAACATCACAAATTAAAAAAAATTATAAAATAACAAAATCTTGTTTTAAATATATTTTTATAAAAATTTTAATTTTCAACAGAGGTACCATACGAAATCTGAATTTATAAAATGTTTTTGGTAAAGAAAAAAATTAGTTAACGTATTTTTAAAATGAATTTTCAAAATTGGAAATTCGTCAATTAATCTGAAATAATTTTGACAAATCATCAAATTAATTAACTTATCGTGTCTTTTAATGGTTTGATTTTTGATGTTGACACCTTTTTATACATGATAACAAAGATTGACACGTAATTAAAATTGATACACATCATTATTTTTTTGCCACATAAGATGACACTTAGATAACTTAAATATGTAAAACTACTTTATATAAATCTCTTAACATGCTGTTTTTCAGTATTTGTTGAAGGACTTGATATGATTATCCTTATCTCATGGGGTTGGATTATAGTTTTTTTGAGTCTTAAGCCCTCCATAGTATTAAAAATACGTAAAATAAAAGTTTATTAAATATAGAATAATGTGTAATATATAAATATAATTATATTAACAATTTATATTAAAGAACACATTTATTTATAAAATATTTTTCGTATAAAATATTTTTTAACACATTTAATGATTATAATTATAAATCTTGTAGTAAGATTATCATTGAAACTTTAATATAACGAAAGAAAACTCTATCAAATAAGTTTATTTAAATACATTATGGTAATATTTTTTTAACATGAATACTTCTTATCTTATTTATCATCAAATAATTTCAATCCTTATGGTTAAATTATTATTAACAATGAGATATGTAATTGTCTACAATAAAATATAAGTTTTTTCAAATTTAATCTTACATAATTTAATAATTGCTATTGGCTTTTAGTTATCACTGCAAAATATAATATATTTATTGAAGATTATGTTCTTTCTCCAAATTAAATGTCATTAGGATTTATTTATCATCAACACTATTTAAGTATTTATAAAATATTTTTTTAACATTGGTGTTACTTTTGTAATAATCTTTATGTGAAATTATGTCAAATGTTTAAATTCACATAATAAGAAATTTTATCCTATTATACAATAGAAATGTAGAAATGTAACAATACTTAATACTATTGAATATTAGATATAAGATAATAATAAATATTCTCTTAATAGAAATATTTATCTAATTTTAGCAAATAGCACGATATTTTATATTTCATAAAAATATTTATTAACTTATGGTGTATTTTAATTATATTTTAATTATTTCTATAATTATGATTAATAATTATAATTATTATTAAGCAGCTTAAATATTTATCAGAACATGTAAGAAGTTTTAGAATTAATAGGGTAAACAACAAATATTAAGCTAAATTAATAAATAAAATAATATTTACTATTAATATATGAATAAATTAATAAAATGATGAAATTGGTTAGTGAGGGTAACTGAAAGATTGTAAGACATAAGTTATATTAAATTTGCATTTAATATAAAACCTCAACTTTAAATAATTTAAACATTTAATACAATATTTAAGTATTTTTCTCAAATTGTAATTAATAATTAACACAATTTAAATATTTAATAGAATGTCTAAAAAATTTTATATTTAATAGTGAATACAACTAATAATAAATTAAATTAATAAAAAAATAATATTTAAATAGAGTAATAAAATGATGAAATTGATTAGTGAGGGTAGTTGAAAGGTCGTAACACATAAGTTAAATTAAATTTGTAATTAATAAAAAAATTCTCAAGTTTAGACAATTTAAGTACTTAATAGAATATCTAAGAAGTTTTATATTTAATAGTTAATAAATCTAATAATCACTTAAATTAATTAGTAAAAGAATACTTAACAATAATATTTAAATAGATTAATAAAATGATGAAATTGATTGATTAAATAGTGTAATTGGAAGGTTGTAACTTATAAGTTAAGTTAAATTTGTAATTAATAACCTCAAGTAACCTTTATATTTATATATTAGTTTGTGAAATTGAATTTGTATCATTAATTTTTTTAAAACTAATAGTCAAATTATAATTATTATTAACGAAAATAAATAGATACTAAATATAGAACAAACTTTGTGAAATATAAGTTAAACAAATAAATGTGTTATTTTAATATCAAAGAAAATTAGAATAAAGCAATAAATAATATGATTAGAATTCACAAATATGTTTAAATGGTAATTAACCTAACTTCAAATATTATAAAAAATACAATCAAAGTATTTATATTATGTTCGTTTTCTATTATTATTATTATTATTATTATTCAAATGAATAAGGAATCCGTAAAAACTAAATACCAAAACAACAATAATAGTTAATTTTAAGCATCAATGAAAGTGAGAAATAAATAATAACAATAAAAACAACACAAATAGAAAGTGTTGTGATGGACTGTTAGATCTCACTTGAAACAAAAAAGACTGATAGACAAACAAACAAATATAAAATAATATTAAGAAATAACATGGCTGCCCTTGAATAGAAAAAACGTAAAAGGGAGGCCTAAATGATAGTGTTAAGGAATGTAACATGTATCAAACATATTATGCAATAATAAAAATTGTACATGTAATGGTGAACATTCAAAGAACATAAACAATTCTTTCAACACATCATACGACTTGATCGAAGCAATTAAAATTAAACATTTTTTTGAAGAGAAATATTAAAATTAAACATGATTCATGGGCCACCTTTACAAAAAAATTGTTGTCTCAGTTTCTTGATTGACCAATTGATCGAAATTTCTCCTTCTGCTGTTTTCACTACTAATATAGAATGATAGTTCTTTGTGAAGAATTGTTGCTTTTCTTTCCAGAATTTTTAAGAACCTGAACCCCCTTTGCTATGTTTTTTCTCTATCAATGTAAATCTAATTTTCCTCTCTAACTACTCTTGTATCTCTCTGTGCATTCTGCTTCTTCTCCTGCGACCCACTCATTCCTTCTACTCACATGTGTATCTTGTTTTTCTTTGTGAAATTTTTCGTCAAAATCCCTCCCCCGCCATCAAAATTGGTCTACTTTAAATAGTTATTTCCTATTATAATTAACTAAAACTCTACCTCTTCCACTCATAGTCCACTATAACCCATGAGTTTATTGGCAATTAAAGAAATAGTTTATATTAATGTGAAACCCTTTCCCTTTCAATGCATAACTGTTACACCAATAAGAATTTCAAAGGCTCACTAATTATTTACTATTTTAAAGACAAATTAGATTAAATATGAAACAATATGGATGGATTATAGAAATAGAGTAGGGATGGTAACAATTAATAAAAGTATAAAATTGTTCAATTTAGATTAAATTTTACACCAATATATTGGTCAAGTGTAATTTAGATAATTGTAACAAATACAACATTATACATTTAAACTTATGAAATGCGCATTATTTAAAAAAATACATACTTTATAAAAAAGAAAAAATATATGATTTAAATATTAAAATAAATTGTAATACTTGTATGAAAAATTAGGTTATAGGTGAATAGAGTAGTTTTTAATTTACGTTGTTAAATAGTGTCTTTATGAAAAATTGAATAATTCAATTAAATGTATTTATAAAAAAAATAATTGATTTATCAAAAATAATTGGATTAAATGAAATATATAAATACATAATTTTTTTTAAGTCATATATCTTCTCATGTATAAATTCAATAAGTAATTGGCTAATACTTACAATAATTCTTTATTTGCTTCAAGTAGATGAAAGAGTGAAAGCAATTTTAAAAAACTAAATAGGGTGATAAAAGAATAAAACTAACTAATTAGATAAATTGAATAGAAACTGTATCAATTAATAAAAATACGAAACCATACAGAAAAGATTAAATGCTACATTTATAATATAGGATAGATATAGAAAACTCATATTAATACAATGCATTATTCCCCATTACATAATGCATCAATCTCCTTTTGTTAGAACAATTAAAAAAGCATGAAATTGTACAATTAACATTAAATGCTAGAGTTTTATATAATTATTTTTAAGATAATTTTTTCAGTAGCAAATAACACTTAGTTTTCTCATTAACCAATTTTATTAAATGTAATCATATTTTTTTCATAAAAATATTTAATAAAATTATATTTTAATTTGGCTATATTTTAAGTAGTTTTCCCAAATTATAATTAATGATTAACATCATCGTTAATTAGTTTTAATATTTTAAAGAATGTATAAGAAGTTTTATGTTTAATTATCAATATAAATAATAATAAATTAAATTGTTAAATAAAATAATATTTAGAAATAATATTTAAACAGTTTAAAAACAATGTGATTGATTAATAAGAGTAATTGAAAGGTTGTAACTCATAAATTAAAATAAATTTATATGTAATACTAAAGCTCAAGTCCCCTTAAATCAAATTAGTAAATTAATTAATATTTAATAACAATAGTTAAATAGAGTAGTAAATTGGTAAAATTGATTAATAAAGGTAATTAAAAGGTTGTGACTCATATATTATAATAATTTTCTATTCAATATTGTAGCTCAAGCTTTTCGCGTGAAAATCTAGAATTAAGCTAAAACTAAGTTTTTTTTACTTATATATATATATATATATATTAGAGTAGTAAAATGGTAAAATTAATTAAAAAGGGTAATTGAAATGTTGTAACTTAGATAGTATAATAAACTGGTATTCAATGTTGTGGCTCAAGCTTTACACATGGCAAATCAAGAATGAAGCTAAAACTCAAGCTTGCTTTATTTATAGATATAGATATAGATATAGATATAGATATAGATAGATAGATAGATAGATAGATAGATGACAATTCTACAATCAAGCTAAAACTCAAGCTTGCTTTAGATAGATATATAGATAAATATAGATAGATGGTATTTTAATGTATCATTACAAAAAAATTTGCTTCACTTTTATACAGATAGATTTTAATATGTATCTCATTAAAATTTTATAATATGATAGATGTTTTTAATAGTTAATATTTAATAACATGCAGCATTATTATTTGTATTTAAAGGTTTTTCTCAAGGTCTATATGTATGTATGTGTGTGTGTAATATTTGATAATATATATTACTATTTAATTATTTTTAAGATAATTTTTCAAGATTATAAATAGCACTTAGTGTTGTCATTATCTACTTTTAGGAAATAGAACTATACTTATATTTGATAATAATATTTAATAATTTATAGTGTAATTTAATTATTTTTAAGTATTTTCCTCAAGTTGTAAATAATAGTTAATATTATAATTAAGAAATTTTAATATCTAATAAAATGACTAAGAATTTGTATACCTAATAGTTAATAAAAGAAATATCAATATAATAATATTTAATAATAATATCTAAATAGATTAATAAAGTGATAAAATTGAAGTAAAGTAAATGAAAATTTGTAACTCATGAATAAAAATAATTTTGAATTTAATGCTCAAACTCAAGCTTCCTTAATATATATATATATAGATTCGATTGAGTAATAAATACCATGTTTAATAACTTTGACCGGATCTGGATAATTTTTTTATTGCTAACAATGAATACTTGCCTACTTCACTGCAATTATGTCTCATTTTGGTAATGAGGCATAATTCTTAAATGAAATTTATTAGTTGGTTATTGGCCCCTATGTATTAAAAGAATTCTTAAATGAAATATGAAATAAGTAATCAAGTATACACCTGTGCAACTTCTCCGGACAGTTTCATTTTTAATGTAGTATTTTCAAAGATAACATCAGAGGCAAAAATTTCTGGAGACTGTAAACAAACCCATTAAATTAACATAAGCTAATAAGTTAAAAAACTGCAATTAACGAAGGATATAGGAAAAATACGCAGTAGAAAACTGAAAAACATTGTACACGGTTAGTAACCCGTGCTATGCATGAGTATATTGTTACAAGCAGTGCACGTGGGAGCCTAAATGAGTCTTTGCAAGATGGGCCAACAGTGCATAATAATATTGGGCCGTTAGAGGCTAGAAGGCCCACGAGACCACCCATTTGGATGGAAGACTATGTTAGCTGACCTACAAAACGGGACTGCCGTCACAAATATTATTTTCCGTTATTTTTGTATTGTAGAAATTCAGTTAGAATCTTTTCAATTTGTTAGAACGTCTTGTAAGGATCGTAGGCCATCTGGCACTTGATCCGTAGCTATAGGATCTATTAGAGTTTATATAATACAGTATGATGAAATAAAGAAATCAAGCAGAAAATCGGATAACTTTTATCCACCATTTTTGTGTCTTTTTTTCCTTCTCCAACTCCCTTCTAGGAGCCCTTCCAAGCTCGAATAGGAAAAAAACCTTGATCCAGCATCATTGGTGCTTTCATTTCCCCACTCAAATGCCTCCAAAACCTGAAAAACATGACAAAACCGTTGAAGACCTTGCTGCTCAAATCAAAGAAATTCAGCTTCAAATGCAAATGCAAATGGATGCTGCAGCTACTCAACAAAAGCAAATGCAGTCTCAGATGGAATCTACTGCTAAACAGCAAGAATCCTTTCAACAATTTTTAGCAACCCAGTTACCTTCCATGATCAAAGACCAACTTAGCTCTAAAACCTTCCCCTCCCAGTCCTTCTCTCCGTCCACACCTACATTCAAGCTACCTAAAATCACACTTTCTTCCTTTGAGGGCTATAATCCTCTAGATTGGATCTTCAAAGCTGAGCAGTATTTTGATTTAACGCAGATCCCTCCTGCCCAGCGCATGGCATATGTGCCATTTTTCATGCAGGGAGATGCTCTAGGTTGGTACAAATGGCTTTCAGGTAACAACCAGATTTCAACTTGGGAGGCGTTCACCAAAGCCTTGGAGCTTCGGTTCGGGCCCACTGAGTTTGACAACCACCAAGCAGCTCTGTTCAAATTGCATCAGAAAGGGTCAGTCACCGAGTATCAACAACAATTTGAGACACTTTCCAACAGAGTTTTGGGTATGCCTTCTGATATGCTTTTAAACTGTTTTATTTCTGGACTTAAACCTGAATTTCAGCATGAGCTATCTATCATAAAACCCCACTCCCTACCTCATGCCATTGGCCTGGCAAAATTATTTGAGGCCAAATTTGCAGCGGTCAGGCCTTTACCAAGCCGTTTCTCTCGTCCCCCATCCCTAAACAGCCCCCCTCCTAACCCCATTTCACCCCCTAACCCTGCTCTTAAACAACCCCCCCTCTTCACCTACATCCCTTCCTATTCGCCGTTTATCCCCACAGGAATACTATGACCGCCGTACTAAAGGGTTATGCTACAATTGTGATGACAAGTTTAGTCCAGGCCATAAATGTCAAAAACAACAGTTTCTACTGTTATTGGCCGATGATGGGACTTCAGCTGATTTTTCCCCTGCAGCAGATGATCCTATTGACCCTGGCCCCATGTTGGACACCCCTGAGAATTCTATAACACTGCCTGCACCTGCTAAGCATTTTCAGCTCTCCTTGGCAGCTTTCACGGGCCCCCCTCACCTAGAACTCTACGGGTCGAAGGTTCTATCAAAGAAAGGTCCGTCACTATTCTCATTGATTCCGGGAGTTCACACAACATTTTTCAACCACAGGTGGCAGAATTTTTGAAACTCCCAGTGGTCGCCATTATTCCTTTTTCAGTGGTGGTTGGTAATGGGGATTCTATTCAATGTAGTGGCTGCTGTTATGATGTGCCTATTCTCTGGGCTTCTCAGGTTTTTTTGGTACCCTTCTATGTCTTACCTATACATGGCTCTGACCTGGTTTTGGGTGTGCAGTGGCTTAAGACTTTAGGGCCTTTTCTCTCAGATTATAATGTGCCCTCTATTCAGTTTGTTTATCAGAACAACCCAGTAACTATCACTGGGGCGGCCAACGGGTCTCCTACATTGGCTACCTATGCTCAATTCAATCGGTTTTTATTCACTGATGCTATTGAATCTGCCCACACCATTACTGTGGCCTTGGTATCACCTGCTTCACCCTCTGTGAGTGACACACAAACGGGTTCCTTGGAAACCAACCCACTGCACCCTTCCTTGGCTGCGTTGTTACAACGGTTCACTTCCGTTTTTGAAGTTCCCCAAGGGTTACCACATCGGATCCAAGATCACCATATTCATTTAATTCCTAATTCTGCCCCGGTGAATGTAAGGCCATATCGCTACCCTTTTTGTCAAAAGGAGGCAATGACTAAAATGATTCAGGATATGCTCCAGGAGGGCATTATCCGCCCTAGCACCAGCCCCTTTTCCTCTCCCGTGCTTCTTGTTCGCAAGAAAGATGGCACTTGGCGCTTTTGTGTGGACTATCGTGCTCTTAACGCCATCACCATTAAGGATGGATTCCCTATCCCTACGGTTGATGAACTTTTGGATGAGCTTCATGGGTCTAAGTTTTTTTCAAAGCTAGATTTGCGCTCCGGGTACCACCAAATTTTAGTAGCACCCGAGGACACAGTCAAGACAGCATTCCGGACTGTCGATGGTCATTTCGAATTCCTTGTCATGCCGTTTGGGTTGTCCAATGCTCCCTCCACCTTCCAAGCCACTATGAACGAGGTATTCCGCAACTTACTTCGTAAATTTGTTTTGGTTTTCTTTAATGACATTTTGGTGTATAGTAAAGATTGGGACACTCACCTAGCACACCTCACCCAAGTTTTACAAGTGCTATCTTAGCATCAGCTCTTTGCTAAGTTCTCAAAATGTCAATTTGGGGTGACACGGGTGGTTTATCTAGGCCATATCATCTCTCCTCTTGGGGTGGCAGTAGACCCCGACAAAATTCAATCTATTCTTGAGTGGCCCTCACCCAGTTCCGTTTCAGCTCTTAGGGGGTTTCTCGGCCTAACAGGCTACTATCGCAAATTTGTGCAACACTATGCTACCATCGCCAGTCCCCTGACAGACCTATTGAAGAAGCACTCTTTTGACTCTCTAAAGAAGGCTATGACTTCATTACCAGTGTTGGGTATTCCTAACTTCTCCACTACTTTTGATGTGACCACTGATGCCTCTGGCATTGCAGTAGGGGTAGTGTTATCCCAAGAGTCCCACCCCTTGGCTTATTTCAGCATGAAGCTTTGCCCCAAGATGCAGGCTGCATCTGCTTATGAGCGCGAAATGTATGCCATTACAGCAGCTGTAAAGAAATGGCGTCATTACCTTTTAGGGCGCCATTTCCGGGTGTATACAGACCAGAAAAGCCTCAAGGCCCTGCTGGACCAGACAATTCAGACTCCAGCTCAACAGAAATGGCTTACCAAGTTGCTAGGCTTCGATTATGAGATTATTTACACCCCTGGGCGTACCAATGTCGTGGCTGACGCCCTTTCCAGAGTATCCACCCCTTCCGAGGCCGTCTTCTTCGCTGTGTCTGTCTGCCAACCCCTGTTACTGAGCCAGTTGCAGGATTTCTATGCTACCAACCCCACTGGCCAAGCTCTTGTTGCCAAATTTCACCAATCCGGCAACTCACCTTCAGACTTTGCATTCCATCAAGGGCTTCTTCACTGCAAAGGACGCTTGTTCATACCCCTGGAGACAGAATTAAGGCAGAAGTTAATTCAAGAATACCATTCAACTCCAGCTGGGGGACACTCAGGGAATAAAGGCACCCTTACCCGATTAACTGCGGCATTCTCGTGGCCAAACATGTCAAGGGACGTCAAAGCCTTCCTTCAAACCTGCACAGTTTGTCAACAAAATAAGTACTCAACCCATAGGCCCTACGGGCTTTTACAGCCTCTACCAATTCCGCAGCAGGTTTGGGAAGATATCAGTATGGATTTTGTGACTCACCTCCCACCTTCGCAAGGCAAGACTACGATTTGGGTCATCGTTGACCGCTTGTCCAAATATGGACATTTCCTGGCTTTGCCTTCCCAGTTTACAGCTGCCTCCCTGGCCACCACTTTCCTCTCTGAGATATACTGTTTGCATGGAATGCCTCGTTCAATTGTCAGTGATCGTGATAAGCTTTTCGTGAGCAAGCTTTGGCGGAAATTGTTTCGTTTACAGGGGACAACTTTGGCGTTCAGTAGCGCGTACCACCCCGAGACCGATGGCCAAACGGAGGTGACGAATCGCATCCTACAAACCTTCCTTCGTTGTTTTGTCAGCGACTCCCCCAGGATGTGGACTCAGTTTCTTCCCCTCGCGGAGTACTGGTACAATACATCGTACCAATCAGCCATTCGCATGACCCCTTTCGAGGCAGTTTATGGACGGCCAGCCCCTTCTCTTCGTTCTTATGTCGCAGGTTCCACGACTGTTGCCTCCTTGGACGATTCACTGCAACGGCGCCGCCAATTGTTGCAGATCGTGAAAGAGAACCTTGCCTTAGCCCAGATCAGGATGCGTTCTCTGGCCGACGCTCACCGCACGGACTGCTCTTTCAACATCGGTGACTGGGTTTGGTTGAAGCTGCAGCCCTACCGCCAACTCTCCGTGCGCGGCCGAGGGTCTCAGAAACTCGGCAAACAGTACTTTGGGCCGTACCGAATCACCCGCGCCGTTGGTTCTGTGGCGTATGAACTTGCTCTGCCGGCTCAAGCTCGGATCCACCCCGTTTTTCATGTATCAAAGCTTAAGCCGTTCCGGGGTACACCACCAACACAGATTCCGAAGTTGGACTCCTCCGTTACTGGGACGCTCGTTGAGCTTCAACCGACGCTGACTTTGGGTACGTGGGTGTTACGCTCCGGTAGTGGCGTCCGTCATCAGCTTCTCGTGCAGTGGCAGGGCTTGCCGGAATCTGAAGCTACATGGGAGGACAAAGATGCTTTGATCGCTGCTTACCCTAACTACAACATTGGGGACAATGTTGTCTCTCAAGGATCGGGTAATGTTACAAGCAGTGCACGTGGGAGCCTAAATGAGTCTTTGCAAGATGGGCCAACAGTGCATAATGATACTGGGCCGTTAGAGGCTAGAAGGCTCACGAGACCACCCATTTGGATGGAAGACTATGTTAGCTGACCTACAAAACGGGACTGCCGTCACATATATTATTTTCCGTTATTTTTGTATTGTAGAAATTCAGTTAGAATCTTTTCAATTTGTTAGAACGTCTTGTAAGGATCGTAGGCCGTCTGGCACTTGATCCGTAGCTATAGGATCTATTGGAGTCTATATAATACAGTATGATGAAATAAAGAAATCAAGCAGAAAATCGGATAACTTTTATCCACCATTTTTGTGTCTTTTTTTCCTTCTCCAACTCCCTTCTAGGAGCCCTTCCAAGCTCGAATTGGAAAAAAACCTTGATCCAGCATCATATATATTAGTTTTTGAATATTTGTATAAAATGGAGCCATGCACGGGTATATGTTTAGTGTTACAATTATGCAAGATGGCTATGTGTGTTCATATGTCTCTTAATGTCGTAGGCTTGTGGTTAAATAAGCAACCACTATCACTGTTTTGGTCACTAATAATCACATTTAATAGTGAAAGAATTAGGGTTATCAAAATTTACTGGGAATTAGCGATACAGCAAGGAAGATTGAAAAATGTATATCGGTGCTGATGCTGATTTCCAGTCCTATTCAATTTGGGTTTTAATGGAATAGGAGAGTTTTATTGGTTGAAAAAATTACGACTTCGGGAGGAAGGATTAGACACGATCCGCAATCAACCAATAATATTTGAATTTTATTAAACTAAATTAGGAAAGGATTAATATCATTACATGCCAGCCATATTTGTATTATCAATTTTTAAATCGTTTATTTACGTCACGTTTTCTATCTGATAATTTAAATTATGTTAATTTAAGATTGTACTCCCTCCGTCCCTTGATATAAGACCCTTTTCGTAAAATTTTCTTATCCCTTAATATAAGACCATTTTTAAAGACCAAGGTGCATTAATTTTTTTTTATTTTACAAAATTACCCCTATACCAAGGTGCATTAATTCTCTCTCTCTCTCTTAATAGTCTTGGAAGATGAGAAGGGTAACTTGGAAAAAAATAGCACACATTTTGTACAAATTTAATGTTAATAACTAACAAAATTCACTTTCTTAAGAGACGTGAAATAATCAAAGAGGGTCCTATATTAAGAGATAGAGGGAGTAATTGATTTACATATATTTTACACGTTTCTTAACTCTATTTGGCAGGTCAATTAAAGTACTGGCATCCGCTGCTCCGTTTTATAAGGAATACTCTCTTTTATTAGGTCATGAATTTACAGGTTTTGATACTTATTTATCCAAAGATGAGGATTTTAATATTTGTGTTGAAATATATAGAAGGATTCTAATCCTTCGTCCCTTAGTGTTGGTCCCCCATCAAATTCTTTATTTCCTTTTTTCGCAGATCAGTCTTTAATTTGATGAGATTGGATCCTTCATTGTGCAATCAATTTCCTCACATACATGATTTGATTTTTATTTGATGTTTTAATGTGTTGACCGGTAGATTCTTTATTTCTTTTTAATATAAATTTTTCGTATTTTAATATATTGAATATATGACTCAGCAAATTCATGTATGCGAATTTAATTGACGTGGCTTTGTAATTTTCTTCTTGTGTTGACATTTGTGATATTTCCTAATTTATATTATTTACATTTTGTTATCATCAGAAAATACCAGCCATAGCCGATGAAGGGAATAGCCGATGCGGGAGATAAGCCGATCAGATTTGTAGCCGAAAACTGGTCCCATTGAACCGAGGCTAGAAAGGAAAATGTTGGAAGTTCAGGGAGCATCGTGAGGCCAGCCGATTACTAAAGAGTTTAGTCGGTGTGGATAAAGGAAATATCCGATTATTATGGCCTCATCGGCTGAGCTATTGTTGATTAACATGGAGCTTTGAAGCTCGACCAAGGGTCAAATATGTGAAAGTCATGGACTTTGGCGCCAAAATGATTAAAGTTAGCTCTTGAAGGCCTTCAACGCATTTAACACGTGATAAATCGTTTGCCCAGCCGATGGGAGAGCGGTTAACCCACGATACGCATAAGGAAGCAGTTGAGGGATACCCACGACCGCTTGTTGTCAGCCATGAACGTGCGGAACGCATAATGGCCAATAGGGGGCGGTTACATTTTTGTTTTTCTTTTTGTATATATATACCTTCGCTGAGAAATGTAAAAACACACAATCAATCAAACAACTATCTCTCTTGCAATTTATCAGCTTTTTACAACATTTATCTTAGCCGATTCCATGTATCTTAGTCTTAGCCTTAGCATAGCGTAGATTCGCCACACTCAACGCTTTCTGGAGCAGTTGGGGAACCCATAATCGAGAATCAGAGTTCCGTTCTCAGTGTAATCGCTTAAACAGGAATCAATTTGTCGGCTGGACGTTAGCCGAATCCCTCGGCTGATTTTTTCACGCAAACAAGTTTGGCACGCCCGGTGGGACCATAGGTGAGTTGAAGGACAGGTTTGATTCTCCAGGGCAGGATCACACTTGGCGTATGAACCTGAGGTCCGGAAAGAAACTCAACAACAACATGGAGTCGAGTTCAAATCCCAAAAGAACCCCACCACGCAAGAACAACGAGTCAGCATACACCTTGGGTATGCCCATAGCGGTTGAAGACATTCCAGTCTCTGGACGAGCCTCTGCAGAAATGAATAACCCAGAGAATACCGAAGCCCCAGTGGTCATGACCACTTCTTTCATCAGGCAGCAGATTGATATGGGGATTCATGACATTATGTACTAAGTGTCAAGGCAGTTGGCAGATATTGTCAGGCCCATGGTGCATAACGAGATTCAGCAGGCGAGAGACATGGAGACCAGCCGAGGACAGCAAGGTGAACACTCGGCTAGTTCTGCGTTGGCAGGGGGGAACGGGCAAACCCAGCATGCACAAGGCAGTCAGGTCTGGCAGCCTCAGCCGAATGTGGTTCAGACTGCGCCTTTTCAGGCACAACCAATCCTATTACCGGTAGGGCCACTAACCCAGACGTGCGGTGATCAGCAGAATACATGGGTACCACCCCATGCTGAGGGGCAAGTGATGCCACCTGATCAAGCGACTCTACAGTCTGGGCAGATCAACATGGCCCGAAGGCCAGTTAACACGGTTGGACACATTGGTCTGCCGCCAGTAATGTCGTATGCTCCAACGCATGGCCCTACTGTGCAGGCAAACACATATGGACAGCCAAATTGGCAGCCGATGGCCCCTGGTTATGGTTCAGGGAAGCTATCTGGTGATTGGAACCTCAACAATCCACCATTCTGCCAACCGCAACCAGTCCCCACGCCATACCCTCCAGTAAGTTCAAACATACTACGAACGGCTGGCAACTATGAGGGAGAACATGCATGGAACACTGTTCCACATTTACCCTGCATGCATCATTGTTCCAGGACTCGTGTCGGAGGTTTTGGGGAATATGGTCCAGAGCAGCAATGGAATACCAATCCACCTCTAGGCAATGTTCCACCAAATACCTTCAACCTTCAGAATCCGTTCCAACAGGCTTCACCCTGGAGACCAGTGGGTCAGAGTGCGCCCCAACTGAATCCGCAAGATAACGGCAGGGAGCCTCCCATTTGATAGACCCAGAAATGATTGTAAGTACCATTAAGAAGTACTTCGGGATACAATTAAAGTCGTTGGACCGTCCTGTTTACAGGAAACCGTACCCTGAATGGGTGGATCGGATGGTTCCTCTCCCTAGGGGATTCAAAACTCCAGATTTCACCATATTCTCAGGGGAAGATGGCAAGTCTACCATGGAGCACATAGGGCGTTTCACACCAAAGGTGGTGAAAGCAATTTAATGAGTATCACAAGCTTTAACTTTTCCCATTATCACTCATCGACAATGTTCACCTGGTATTCCTCCCGCCTCCAAACTCGACAGAATTGGGCCGACATGGAGAGGTGCTTCCATGATAGATTTTACCGCCTCAACCTTAAGTTACGATGAATCGATCTAACTAGTCTCGAGGCGACAAGTTGAGGAGTTGGTTGTCGATTATATTGAAAGGTTCGTAAAGAAAGCAGGAAATGTTACGTGCAATTCCCTGAAGCGAATATACCTCCATGGTGATTAACAACATGCACCCGCATTGAAGGAGAAGTTAGTAGGACAAGCCTCGCATGCATTTGAATCAATCGCGTAGCGGCTATCCGAGTTGAGCAATATATCCAGGAAAAGGAAAAGCGAAGGGCTAGCCGAGGAAAGGGCCCCCATTTAGTCTCTATCATAGAGGCAGAGGAATCTGACTCCGAAGCGGCTGACCTCACTGCTGATATGATGGTAGCCGAAATAGTCAAAGGGAAGAGCTATTCCTGCCCAGTATTGAAGGCCGCTAAGGCCAAAGAAACTGAGTCAACAGAGGATAGGGCAGGGTACTCCTTTGACATAACCAAGGCAGACCAGATTTTCGATTACTTGCTCAAGGACAAGCAAATTCGGCTGCTAGAGGGGCATCGGATTCCACCTCCTGAAGAATTGATGAACAAGAAATACTGTAAGTGGCACAACTCTTATAACCATTCTACAGCTAATCGTAGTTTTCGTGAAGGCCATACAAAAGGCTATCAAGGAGGTAGGTTCAAGCTAGCCGATAAGAGCATAGCCGAGATGTCGATGAGACACCAATCCATTCCCGCTGTAACCATGGCCATGGTGTCTTTCTCAAGGCCTGATCATCCCAGGCCAATAAGAGGGGAACAATCCATCAGGAGTGTTTGGATGCCCAAAGAAGAATCCAAAAGAGACCAAGAGGTCACCAGGGGATCTGTGTTTGACAGATTGGGAAACCCACCAGTGTCACCGAAAAACGCTGTGGGCCAACCATCTTCGAGCCGATTCCATGGTAAACCTCCCAGACCCGGACGTTTGACTAACGAGTTGATCAGCCAGTACCGCAACATGCACTCAAAGACTAAGAGAACGCAGCATGCTCAGGAGACTGGGGGGCAAAATCAACTGGGAACCTCAGCTGAAGCCCAGCCGATTATGCCCAGGATCACTGAGGACCCTCTCCCAAAGTCTAAGAGAAGGGTGGCGGAGTTCAATGTTGAAGGGGAATGTCCTCTCTTCGCATAACAGTAAGGAATGATGATGAACTCAAACCACAGAGGATGATCAAGCCAGCTGCAAATGTCAAAGAAGGGAAGTGGGTGGTTAATCAACCTCCGAAGAAGAAAGAGTTCAAGCCAGTGACACTGACTAGAACGCAGAAGAGAAGGCTACAAAGGGCTAGATCCTGGCAAAGAATGAAACAAACCCTGCAGATGATAGCCGATGCCAAGGCAGCCGATAAGAAGGAGATCCCAGAAGCTAAAGTGGCAGAAGCCATTGACAGGGCTTTTGGACCTTGCGGTTTGGAGCCTGACAAAGTTGAAACTGATCAAGCCAAGGAGGCCCCAATGACAACCACGGTTGCCGTGGTGGACATAGGGCAGCCTGAAGAAGGAAAAGGGGAACCTGATAAAGAGGAAGGGCATATTCCCACATACACAAACTGCTTGAATGGTAATGACGAGCCGATCTTAGAGTCTGGTTACCAAGAAGATTCAATTCTGGACTATCTCTCAGATGAGAGTGAAGCCGGATTGATGGCTGCCATTGAGGTCGTTAGCCTAATCCCAAGCGAGTTCTGGGCTGGTTATCCCCAGATTGAACACTTAGAAGGAGACGTATGCGTGGAAGAGGCAGAATGGGCAACTTTAGCCGATGACACGGTAAAAGATGCTTTGAGTACTGTATTTGGTAGGCCAACTGAAGACATGATGAAGCACTTGAAGCCCTTGTTTGTGAGAGCCTACATCAACGGCAAGGCCTTCAGCCAAGTGTTCGTTGATAATGGGGCGGTATTGAACGTGATGCCGGTGGCCACCTTGAGGAGTCTGAACAAGTCTGAAGAAGACCTGATCCCAACTAACATGAAAATGGCTAGCTTCATGGGAGAGGCTTCGTCTGCCTTGGGAATCCTGATAGCCGAGATCACTGTTGGCCCCAAGAGCATCAAGTCAGCTTTCTTCGTGATTGACGGCAAACCATCTTATGCAGTCCTGCTAGGGAGAGATTGGATTCACACCAGCCAGTGCTTACCTTCCACCATGCATCAGAAGCTCATTTTTTGGGAAGGGGATAAAATTGAAATAGTCCCAGCCGATGACAATCCATTCCTAGCTGAGGTACAAAATCTAGAAGCTTTGTTCTACTCTCCCTCTGTGGCTCCCATAGCTGTTACTGAGGAATACGAGGAAGGATCCTGGGAATCTTGTAACTTGACACCCCAGGGATTCAAGATTGAGCAATTAGCCGAACCACGGCTAGCCACAGAGGTTTGTTATGTTTAAAGACACCCAAGTGGTGCAGGACTTATGGGACTGGCAAGAAGATTTCAGGATTGAATCTCATGTAGCTGAGTCCTTGCTGATAGACAAACAACAAGGCGATGGCCTCACATCGGCAGACGAGATCACGGAGTTGCCGATGGAGTTTGAATCACCTATTCGGAGGACTTTGCCAACCTTTGAATCTCAAGACCCCTTGGAGGACCTCAATTTGGGAACTCCAGAAGAGCCTCGGCTAACGCAAATCAACGGATTGCTGGGGGAAGAGGATAAGAAAGAGGTGGTAGCCCTGCTAGAAAAATATAAAGACTGCTTTGCATGGGACTATCATGAGATGCCTGGGCTAGCACGAGAATTGGTGGAACATAGGCTACCGATCAAGGAGGGATTCAAGCCACATAAGCAGCCACCTAGAAAGTACCATCCTCAGCTGATGCCACAAATCAAAGCAGAAATCGAGCGTTTGCTCAATGTTGGGTTCATCAGAACAGCCAGGTACGTAGAGTGGTTAGCTAACATAGTACCTGTCAAGAAGAAGAATGGCAAGATTCGAGTTTGCATCGATTATAGAGACTTGAATTTAGCCACTCCAAAGGATGAATATGTGATGCCTGTGGCAGACATGTTAGTCGATACAGCTGCCGCACATGGTATTTTAACCTTCATGGACGGGTACTCGGGCTATAATCAAATATTTGTAGCTGAGGAGGACACTCACAAGACTGCATTCAGGTGCCCAGGGGCACTGGGAATTTATGAATGGTTGGTGATGCCATTCGGCTTGAAGAATGCTGGGGCCACCTATCAGAGAGCGATGAATGCTATCTTCCATGATCTGATCGGCAAGACTATGGAAGTATACATAGACGATGTGGTGGTAAAATCCAAAGACTTCAAAGCCCACTTGGCCGATTTGGAACAGGCTTTGCAGAGGATGAGGGTCCATAACTTGAAGATGAATCTTGCAAAGTGCATGTTTGGTGTATCGGCTGGCAACTTCCTTGGTTTCTTGGTGCATCAAAAGGGCATTGAAATAGACCAAAACAAAGCCAAGGCAGTGATGGAGGCTAGACCACCCAGGAACAAAAAGGAATTACAGAGCTTCTTTGGGCAAAATCAACTTCTTGAGAAGGTTCATAGCTAATTCACCGGTAAGATGAAGGCTTTTTCCCTTTCTTTGGCTCAAGAACGCCGAGGAGATGGTGTGGGGTCTGAGCGACAAAGAAGAGGCCTTCGGACAAATAAAGAAGGCTTTAGCTAGTCCACCAGTTTTGGTGCCCCCATGCCAGGGAAGCCTTTGAAACTTTACATTGCAGCTGCTGAAGAATCTATCGGCTGCTTGTTAGCACAGGATGCTGAAGATGGAACTGAAAGAGCGGTGTACTACCTTAGCCGAAGCCTCAATGATGCTGAAACCAGATATACTCCCTTGGAAAAGTTGTGCCTGTCTTTGTTCTACGCTTGTACAAAACTCGAGTATTATTTAATGCCACATGAAATATTAGTTTTATGCAAAATTGACATTGTTAGGTACTTGCTTAATAGGCTTGTCTTACAAGGTCGTTTGATGAAGTGGGCCATTAAGCTCATCTTTGCTTTTCGGCGTTGAAATCGTCCCATTAAGATTTGTCAGTGTCGTGCCTTAGCCGATTTCTTGGCAGAACATCCCTGCGTGGAAGTGGAGGACCCTTGGGTATCTCCAATTACTTGCATAAACCTATTGCCTTGGGTCCTAACTTTTGATGGGTCCAAAACCCAGAAAGGAGTGGGAGCCAGAGTGACAATTACCAACCCAGATGGGAAAATGTGGAGTTTGCGTATCGGCTAAACCCAGGTTTAACTAATAACCAAGCCGAGTATGATGCCATGATCATAGGGTTAAAACTGTTAGCCATGATGGGCGCTGATTACATTCATGTAAAGGCGACTCCGGTTGGTGGTCGACGGTAACCAAAGAATATGGGTGCAACAACCCAATCTGTTGGCACGTTATGCAGCGGTGTGATTGATTCACCAATTTATTGATGCAAAGGTGTCACACATCCCCAGAGGAGCTAATATGGAGGCCAACGATCTGGCCCAAGAGGCCTCTGGATATAGGAACTCTTTGTTGACTTTGGAGTACGACGAATTACCAGCTGAGGTAATGGTCGCAGACCAAATCGATTCATGGAGGAACGAGTTGATCGAGTACTTACAGGATCCTTCTAAGTGCACTGACCCCAAAGTTAAGAGACGGGCTCTAAGGTATGTGCTTCTTGATGATGAATTGTATAAGAGGAGCATGAATAGGGTATTGCTAAAGTGCATAGATAAGAATGAAGCCCTAAGGGTTATGGGTGAAGTTCACGAAGGCATACGCGGCTCGCATAGGGCTGGGCCTGAATGGGGTATTGCTAAAGTGTGTAACGACCCGTTTCCGGACCGCTACCGAGCTCAATATACCGAGTTCGAGTTACCGAGCTCAACACACCGAGCTCAACATAAACCTATATGAGATGTGTTTTAAAACGAAACTCTTGTGCCTTTTAAAAATACGATATATTTTTTTTTTATAAAACCAACTCGTGCACATCAGAGTAATTACAGCTTTTCGAAACATGGTGCAACTAAGACACAAGACTTAAATTCTAATTCTAATAAAACATACATGCATAACATACATATATATATCACTCGAAATAATAATGTATACAAAATACAGAGTAACAATGTACAAAGAAAATACACCTAAGGTATGACGACTTCAAAGATCAATCATACCCTGGGGGTACTTCCGGCAGACTCCCACGCAGGGTCGCTCCAAAAGTAAGACCACCGCCTACCCTCAGAGCAACAAAACAACATCGCCAAACTGGTCACGCCCTCGAAACACAAAAGAAAAACAAGTACAGTCATCAAAAGAAATACGTCGAACAAACATAATCAATCACGACAAGTACAGGTCGTCACTCGGGTCCTCGTCGAGCTCCTCCTCGGCATCATCTATCGTCGGGTTCCTGCGCCCTCGACATCGCCTGGGTAACCGTCATGGATTGAAGGCACCACGGAAAGTGGTCAACTTCTCAACAATTCAAGATAAGCTCGACATAAAGAAATAAGCAATACAATAATGTATCTCAATCACCACACGTGACTCGATCATCTCACTCTAGACTCGACTCGACTCTTATTCCTAATATCGCCAAGGTCCATCCCCAAATCGACGTAATAGGTAAACGGCAGTCCAACCCCAAACCGATACCATGAATTAATCGGCGAGTCCAACCCCAAACCGATAATGCGACGCCAGCCAATCCACCATAAACAAAAAGGGGACCTAGCACCCTCAGTTATCTGGGTCCGGCTCAAAAACGTTATACGACTCCCTAGCTCTCTCACTCGATGATTAGCTCGCCGCATGTCAAAGAGTAACACAACTTACTTGATCACATATCAAATAAAGAGAGCATGCTTAACATGAAGAAAACACAATTCGACATTTAAGCAATAAAACATTCTGCATGAAGAAACGCAATTCGACAGCAATACACCATTCACAACATATATTCAATCACATATCAAATACATGCAAAAACTCAATCATATCACAACATTCCAATCTCGACACCAATCAAGGAGTCCATACATAAATATAACAATAAAAATAAAGTCTTAATAATGTCTAAGAGTTGCTCTTACGCTAGCATACTACGAAAGTATTAATGTGAAGCGCCCTTACCGAACTCCAAGTTAATGCTGCTCGACAACGACCTCGACACAGCTGTCTTCAAAAGAGCTCGACAACGACTTCTCTTACTCGATCTCGACACGGCTGTCTTCAACGAGCTCGACAACGACTTCGACACGTACCGTCCTCAATCGACCTCGACACGTACGCTTCTCAGTCTGGATTCCGCTGCTTCCACGTCCTCGGATTCTCTCTCCCGTACACCTCGATTCGGAAATCACACGATCTCGGGAATCAGACTTCCTAAAACAAACACAACTCAGTTCGATCTATGGGTTCTAATACACTTAGCTCTCTCTTCCCAAACTTAACCACAACCCAGAAAATATAAAACTCAAGAACTTGAAATATATTTTTCCTCTAACATAAAGTTAGGGATTTCGATCAAAAGTTCATGAAAAAGGTTATCTGATGCTTCAACAGATAGATCGACAACAAAAATAACCAGAAGCAACAAACGAAAAACAAGAAATCGAAACAAACCAAAAATGGGGGTTTCTGGGCACTGCCGATTGCAGAAAAACAGAGGAAGAAAATTTGTTTTACAAGCCCAATTAATTGGTTAGAAAGATAGTTAATATCACGAAGAAGAAAACCCATCAATTTGACATGATTTGGAAGCATAAAACTGGCTAAAAATGGAAGGAAAAGTAGCGCTAAACAGTAGCATAGAGGAAAAGAAAAATCTGTTCTTCATACCTCAATGGTGATCGAGCAGGCGAGATATGGGTCGAGAAGATGATGATGAACAAGATTGATGAAGAAAGCTTGTGCAGAATCTCGATGGAACTCACGGTTTCGTCGATGGAAGTTTTTGGAGAAAAACAACGAAACTCAGAGCAGAAGGAAGGAAGAAGAAAGAAGAAAAGAGAAAGAATGAGTGTTTGAGGGAATCGGTCGTGGTATACAGCTGGAAGGGCATAATCGTAACTCCAGCTATAAGATGCCAATCCCATCAATCATCTACCCGTCTAATCGTTCCTCTCATAATTACTCTCTACTCTGTCGGTCAACGGTCTAGACACGCGACGAGAACGGCAAGCCGACAATGTAATAATTACAAACAATATAATAATAACGCTGAATAACGTTCGAAAGAATACGAGGTATCATCTCGACACGATGTCGACAAGGGTGCTCGTGCAAGCGCACAAGGCTCTAACACGAGTTCGTGAACGCGGCCTCCTCAGCTCGGTACGCGACTTCATCAACTCGACACCCGACCTCCTCAGCTCAGCAGCTAGTGCACGCGGTCTCCTCAGCTCGGCAAATGACCTCGGCAAACGATCTTGGCACGGGATCTCGACACAAGGTCTTGGTCGAGGTCTCGATACGTCATCCTAATACGATGTCGATCTCGTCCTTAGGTGTTACAAAGTGCATAGATAAGAATGAAGCCCTAATGCCAGCTGCATGGTCCCATTCAAAGGGTACCAGCTGAATTGATGCATCCAGTGGTGAAACCTTGGCCATTTAGAGGCTGGGCCATGGATTTGATCGGCAAAATCCATCCACCATCTTCCAAAGGACACAATTTCATTATTGTGGCAACCGATTACTTTACTAAGTGGGTGGAGGCTCAGCCGATGGTCAAGGTACAGCAAGATGACGTTATCCGATTCATTCAACACCAGATCATATACAGGTTTGGGATTCCAGAGACCATCACCATGGACCAGGGAACTATGTTCACTGGAGATAAGGTGGTTGCCTTTGCTCAGCAGTTTGGGATTAAATTGATACATTCATCCCCATATTATGCACAGGCTAATGGGCAAGCCGAGGCAACCAACAAGATTATTGTGGACCTGATCAAAAAGAATTTGGAAAACAAGTCCAGAAAATGACATTTAACTCTGGATGAGGCTTTATGGGCCATAAGGAATTCCAAGTCAACGGCCACTGGCACAACTCCATATCGGTTGACTTACGGCCAAGATGCGGTTTTGCCTTTGGAAATTAATGTCACTTCTCTAAGAGTGGCGAGACAAAATTCCTTAAGCCTAGAAGAGTATCAGCAAGCCATGCTTATGGAGTTGGATCAGTTGGATGAAGATCGTTTAATGGCCTTAGAAAGAATTGAGGCAAGCAAACGCAGAATGGCTAGTGCCTACAACAAACATGTTAAGTTGAAGAAGTTTGTTGAGGGTGACCTAGTTTGGAAAACTATTTTAACAATAGGAGTCAAGGACCCTAAATTCTGTAAGTGGTCACCAAATTGGGAAGGTCCATTCACGGTTAGTCAAGTGTTCACAGGAAACGCGTATCGGCTAGTTAACATGCAAGGCAAAGAACTGAACAGAAGCATAAATGGCAAATATCTGAAGAAATACTACCCCACGGTTTGGCAAAGCATACTAGAACAATAAAAGAGCTATTTATAGAAAAAAAGGGAAATTGTTCTGGTGACCACAGGCCAGCCACCTAGCCAACAAAAATACTTAAAGACAACCGGGAAGAACTAGTCTGTTGGGTCAAGAGTGGCTGTAATTGGGGGATCGGCAACCATAGCAGATTCGGCTGTTTCAACCTGGTCAGGGGTACCGATGGGTTCGGCTGCCTCTTGAGGATCAACCTTTTCAATAGGATCGGCTACTTCTTGTTGGTTGGAGGCTTCAACTGGTGCAGTCTGCACTTCTGCAGCTACTACCCTTGCAATCTCAGCTACATCCACAGCCATGTCTTCCGGCCCAGAAGGAAGAATGGCAGTGGGCCCACTGGTAGCCAGTGCCTCAGTGGCCACCACATTGTGACATTAAATGCACATAAAATGACTAGCGATTGATGTTTTCAGAGATTCGAATCTTATCCGATACATCAATCCAGCATTTACAGCTGAAATGATGTAGGGGGCAATTGTTATCACCAGAAAATACCAGCCATAGCCGATGAAGGGAATAGCCGATGCGGGAGGTAAGCCGATCAGATTTGTAGCCGAAAACTGGTCCCATTGAACCGAGGCTAGAAAGGAAAATGTTGGAAGTTCAGGGAGCATCGTGAGGCCAGCCGATTACTAAAGAGTTTAGTCGGTGTGGATAAAGGAAATATCCGATTATTATGGCCTCATCGGCTGAGCTATTGTTGATTAACATGGAGCTTTGAAGCTCGACCAAGGGTCAAATATGTGAAAGTCATGGACTTTGGGGCCAAAATAATTAAAGCTAGCTCTTGAAGGCCTTCAACGCATTTAACACGTGATAAATCGTTTGCCCAGCCGATGGGAGAGCGGCTAACCCACGATACGCATAAGGAAGCAGTTGAGGGATACCCACGACCGCTTGTTGTCAGCCATGAACGTGCGGAATGCATAATGGCCAATAGGGGGCGGTTACATTTTTGTTTTTCTTTTTGTATATATATACCTTCGCTGAGAAATGTAAAAACACACAATCAATCAAACAACTATTTCTCTTGCAATTTATCAGCTTTTTACAGCATTTATCTTAGCCGATTCCATGTATCTTAGTCTTAGCCTTAACATAGCGTAGATTAGCCACACTCAACGCTTTCTGGAGCAGTTGGGGAACCCATAATCGAGAATCAGAGTTCCGTTCTCGGTGTAATCGCTTAAACAGGAATCAATTTGTCGGCTGGACGTTAGCCGAATCCCTCGGCTGATTTTTACACGCAAACACATTTGTATATAATAGAGATAATATAGATACAAATAATCTATGATTCTATTGTATTGATAGACCGTTATCTTCTCCAATGTGTACCTTTATTAGATGCATCCTTAAGAACATGTAAAGTGTAGGGAAGAACACTTCGATGATGTGATACAATTTCAGGCTGTAAGTTCCCAAAGCAATTTGACCCAAAGCAAAGGAATCTGTTCCTCTAACCATTTTTTTTTTTTGATTCTTGAGAGTTCCTAGGACTACATCGAGATTGTGCTCCAACTTATTAAAGGAAAAATACAATACAATTCTGAAATTTTCAATTTCACTATTTAAAAGGCACAATAGAATACAAATATGCATTCTCCAAATTAAAAAAAAAAGGTTTGCCTAAACTCTTAAGATCTGGATTACTAACAAATACCCGCCATGCCAAAGGATGTCAAATAAGAGTACCATAAAAAATAGAAAATCACAAAATTTAGAGTACCATAATCTTTGATGAGAACATTAACAATGACTCCTAGTTTTAAGCCTTGTACAGCCCTTCCAACAACCATGTTTCATTGATGAAAAAAATATTGTTTTCAGGTCGGTTTCCGGATGAATCCACTCTGGTTATGTCACCTTTCTTTCTCCTTTATCCATATTGATTGCAAGATCTTCTCCTGCGCTGATAATTTCTTTTTCCTATGTGATGAATAATAGAAAACATAATCAAATTATAACTCATTTGTATCAGAATCCAATGCTTGTTGCAAGTGGAAAGTCAATAATGTTAACAATAATGATCATAATAACAAAATTAAATAAACCCGTCCTCTAGAATTTGTTGGAACCTAAGCGAATAACAAGTTTAGACGATCCTCAATAATTTTGATGATAACAAAGTATTTACGTGAGAACAATTTACTTTCTGATAAGTCTTGAAGTGTTAGGAAATAAAATTACTCATATTTATAACACCACTCAAGTAAGAAAAAGAAGTTTACAAGAAGTTGAACACATCAAGCTGGGTTTGCATCCGATTCACCTTAAGCATCTGGTATATACACTGTTGCGACCGAAAAATCCGGAGGGATTTGTTCGAGTTTAATGGAGCCGCCACCAATCATTTATTTTTTGGGGAAAATATTGGAAAAAAACCCCTTTTTGAAGAAAATTGTCCTCGAGACCAGAATTGGGTTCGGGAGTCGAATTATGCGTAGGGAAGGTATTACCACCCTACGACATCCTTTCGAAAAAGGTTACCTCTGATTAATTGTGCAAAATTTATTAACTTCTAAAAATATCTATTTCCCTTTTATTAAAAAAAGACAAGAATTAACAAAGATTGAAAAGGACTTAACAAAAGTTGTTTATTTTTGTGCTTGACAGGAATGAGCTCCTGCTCCTACTTATCTCCGGGTGCAGTGGAGAAATAAAAGGCTACGTAGTTCTTGGGTAGAAAATGATTGTGTGTTGGTTAATTTTAATTATATATTTTTTGATGGAAAAAGGAAGGTTTTGAAGGGACCAAATAAGAAGCAATCAAGAGTGGTCCTCACTAACAACTTATTTTGTTTAGAAAATTAACGATGTTCGTAATGATCAAACGGGAAGCAATCTCGAGTGATCAATACTAGTAAAAATAACTTGACTTTATATTTATAAAGAAGATAGATTTTCATAGGGACCAAACAAGAAGCAATCAAGAATGGTCCTCACTAATAACCCATTTTTGTTTAGAAAATTAAGATGTTCGCAATGATTAAACGAGAAGCAATCTCGAGTAATCATTACTAGTAAATTAATTTTCACGACTTTATTATGTGTTTTTCAATAAACACGGTCTCAAAATTTGTATAATAAATTGAAATTTAGTTGAGTAAAAATTGTCCCCATAGAGTGAAATGGGGTCAGATTTATTGTCCTAATTTGACTAATACTAATTAATGATTAAGAAAAAAAAAATAAGAAACATATAATAATAAAAACTGATGAATTGAAAAAGCGGGAAGCGACATCTAACGTTATAAATAAAGGAAAAAAATTAACATACTTAAAAAAATACGAAGAAAGAAAAAGAGAGAAGGAATTATGCACTTACCTCAAGAGAAAAATTTTTGTTGGGCACAATGTGTCAAACCCCACGTACTCCTCAAATCTTGAAGGTTGAAGGGGATAGTAACCCTCCCATTAAATTTTTTTGACTAAAGCAAAGGCCCTATGCTTTGCACTAGGCCCATTGATCCATTTTTTCTTTTCCTTAGTATTTGGTGATGCACTCCTTATATAGGAGAATGAAAAGTTGAAAGAGTGTGGTTTTTCCAATGTAGGATTTCAATAGTTGGGAGCTAGCTTCTTAAGTGTGAGATTTTAAATGTTCAACAAAACCAAATAGCCAACTTTGAACACTAATATAACACTTAAAACAACTTTATTGGGCTTCATGATCTTCATATGAATTATAGACATTGTTTCCAGTTTTTAAATGGCACAAGTTTCGTCTCAAAAGGATATCTACAACTCAAGATATTGTTAACACGAGTAGCTGTCCCGAACAACACATGTAACATCACGTCTCAAACTTCATGCTCGATTTGGTCTATGATAGAGGTTGATCTGGGTTTGTAATCCAAAATAATAGTTGTAGATATTTTTCTTATCTTTCCAACAGTATAAAGAACACCTCATTTGGACAAGTATAGCTCAAGATACGACATTTTCTTTGAACGTTATTCAACATAATGTGTTGTCCATTTTTGTGCAATTTTATAACTTTCATGCTATTTTAGGGCAGTAAATTGTTAGAATCAAGTCTCGAATCCTTCATAACATTTGTAGCCAAGGATGTTAGCTTTCAGATGGCGTTGGTTTCATTAAAAAATGACCTCTACAACTCAAGATATGACCTAATCGTTACATACTGTTCAAAACCATTTTTCAGCATACTTGTTCTTACTTCCAAGTCAATTTGGACTTAGTAAACTTCAGATTTAACTCTTGGGTTCTTCATCAAAGTTGTAAAGTTTTGTTTTAGCTTTCTAACAAGGTAAAAATCACTTTAATACCATCTCCACAACATTAATTACACCCTGTAACATCCCAATTTTTAAGAAAAGTGATTTTTGCGATAAAATCCTGAATACTCGAAAAATAAGTCATAGAGATTGATCACCTCAATAATTTACTGAGAGTACGTGGAATTATTTTGACTCATTTTAAATAAATTATTTATTATAAATAATTATTATTCATGATGTCAATTCAAATTAATAGACAGCGTAGACGTATGCTACTTTTAAAGAGAATTCATCAATTATACTTTTTCTAAGTTTTCTGCGTGACACGGTAACGCGTATTCTTGTTGACTAAGAAATTGATTGAATTAAACCAAGATGAAATTAAATTTAAGAATTAATATTTAATATTAATTCATGGTTCGAAAATCGTCGGAAAACTCTAACGAAGTTTCGTCGCATTTCGAATTGCCGGGTAAATTTTATCCGCATTAAAATTTAAAACGAACTTCGATTTCGATGAAAATCGAATCGTAACTTGTTGTGAATATTTTGTTAAGTGTCTTGGATTGTTCTTATTATATATGATAATATTTTATCACGCGGTGAATTAATTTTTAAATAGATTAATTTTCGCGAATTAATCGGCAAATAATTAATCGGTAACGCGGTTATTCGACACTGTGTTTTAGTACCCTTAGACTCTAGGATTAGAGGGTAATCATAAGAGATGAGAGATTTGATGGACTAGACTAGGTGATGGGATTAGCATCTCACTTTTAAGCTAGGTGTCACTTGAGTGGTAGTTTAATTTTTATGCTTATTTTTAAGTCTGTTTTCAACCAAGTGTTCATTTTAATTAGAATTAATTGTAATCCCTCCCTTTCTTTTCTTTTAGGCTGGTCGCAGCCACACTTCCTCCATTTTACATCATCCTTCATTGTTTTTTTTTCCTCTTTCTTATACTGTTAAGAAAAAGGCCAAGGAAGTATTTGTTTTAATTAATTGTTTGATTAAATTTATTCCCTTCCCCTAAATTGAAGAACGAGTTTATGACCAATTTAGTCCCTGAGATTTGCGAAAAATTCAGTTTAGTCCCTGACTTATCCAATATTCCAAAATAGTCCCTGACATTTTAAAATCTGTTTCAGTTAGGTCCCTTCGTTAACTGTCTCCGTTAACAGAGTTTGGGAAGCTGATGTGTCACGTTTAATGACTTGCTGGCACCCATGTAGGTCTCCACGCTGGCGCCACATCATGTGGCTGAGTGGACGCAAATTTCAGGGACCATTTTGCTACTCAGTAAAATATTACTAAAATTCAAACTTCCTGCAAGAAATTTAAACTCCCTGCCAACTTCACCAACTTCATTAGGTTCCCTGCCCTTGGCCCTACTTGAAGCCATGTTTTTTCTTGAGAACATCAGCAGAGAACAGATCGTAACGATGCTCGAGAAGAAGAGAACAAGAGCAGAAGAGAAGAGAATGCCAGAGATGCCCGGTGTTTACTTTGCAAAGAAGGGCTTAAATCTCAAACAGCAGCCTTTCGCAGGAGAAGAGAACAAAAGAGACGCGACACGGGGTGGAGTCGTCGCAGTGGTGCAGGCGGAGGTCAGGTCACCGCCGCGACGCAAGGTGGAGGAGGTCCGTTGCAGGGGCGAGGAGGAGGCGAGCACCGCAATCATGCTCGCAGCGGATCAAGGTGAAGAGTGAACCATAGCATTCGTAAGGGATTTTGGAGGTTTAAAATTGTGTTAATCCAACTTGACCCGTAAACTCGATTCAACTTAGAAATTGCAGGCTTGTAGAGGCGCCAGACGATCCCACAAAACCACAAAGAAACTTGTGATCTCGCCACAATCCCACCTCGATTCCGATCCACTATGCAATTCAGCAAGCTATGGAGGACAAAACTTGTTGGATTGGAGTGTAGAATCCTATGAGGTACTGCGCGATCTTAAAAACACTGGTTCTGAGAGTGAAAAAGTGAGCGATCTTTGTTGAGTGCTACCTAATACTAATATCTAGCCATCAATTGTTCGAATGAGAGGGCCACGACAAACTTGGTTTGTTTCTCTTGTGGTGGGAGGGGTATGAGAGGGAAGATGGGAGGGAGGAGATGGCAGGGAGGTGGAGTGGAGGACGCAGGAAGTTTGTTTCTCTTGCAGGAAGTTTGAATTTTAGTAATATTTTACTGAGTAGCAAAATGGTCCCTGAAATTTGCGTCCACTCAGCCACATGATGTGGCGCCAGCGTGGAGACCTACATGGGTGCCAGCAAGTCATTAAACGTGACACATCAGCTTCCCAAACTCTGTTAACGGAGACAGTTAACAGAGGGACCTAACTGAAACAGATTTTAAAATGTCAGGGACTATTTTGGAATATTGGATAAGTCAGGGACTAAACTGAATTTTTCGCAAATCTCAGGGACTAAATTGGTCATAAACTCATTGAAGAACAGGGCAGCGAACCACCCACCCTCATTTCTCACTCACTTTATTTCTTCTTCTTAGTTCTAGTGTGAGAAAATGCAAGAGCTCCCATGGCTCCTTTCTTCTCTTCCTAGGCGTGACCCACCTTCATCCACCTATTCCAATTTTCCTCTTCTTCCCTGTTGCAAGGCCGCTAAATTCCATCCCCATTTCACTCTCCATTTTAATTCTTTGTTTGGTTCTTGAGAGAAGAAGTGAAGCACCATCCATGGCTTCTTCTTCCATCATCTCCTTTGGCATGATTTCACCTTCAACCCTCAACTCAACTTGTTCGTAGCTTCATCTTCTTCTTGATACTTTCTTCTCAACCTTGTGGGTAAGCATGAAAGCAACTTCTTCCTTTTCCTTTTTCTTGAACAGAACCGTGGCCCTAATCTAGGAATTAGGAAATGTTCCTTTTTATTCTTTCATGTTTAATGCTTGATTATGCTTTGATTGTGATCAATGAGAGAAATGAGCACTTAAATCCCCAAATTATTGAAAAACCCTAACCTAAGAGAAAGAGGGGTTGTGTGATCTTGAGGTGAATCAATTTAATTAGTTGATGATTTTTGCTTATTAGATATTGTTGTTGCTATTTTAGTTACTAGTTTTGGATTAGAAGCTAGATTGAGTAGATTTGATGAAAGCCTTGTATTCTTGAAGAAGCTTGAATTGGATTTTGATTTAGAATATGAATTGGTTTTGGAAATTTACTGTTGCTTTGTGGAAAATTGAAATATGGAATTAGTGGGATTGGTTGTTGGAATATGTAATTAGTTGATGAATGATGGGTTGGGTTGATATAATTGTTATTGGGTTTGTTGGATTGTATAAGTAGGAGAGTTAGTGAATGTTTCATGAAAAATTGACCATTGAGGGACTAGAATGGCATGTAGGAATTGATTAAGTTGTTCTTTAATTTCTAGCATTATCATGGCCATGATTGTAGTGTCTTGAAAATGGTTTGATTTGAAATAACTCTTGAAGCTCTTGTTTTTGGGAAAATGCTTTAGAACATGTCTTGAAAATGTTTGAACTAGGTGTTGGTTATAACTTGATGTTTAGATGATTTAATGGGTTTTGGAGTAGTAATGTATGTTGAAGTAAGAAGAGCTAGTGTAGGTCTTATGGAAATTCATTCTTGAAGTTGAGAAAAAGAGAGTTTATGTTGCATAAACATGTATCTAAGTATTAACTAATATTTTTTGAATAGTTTAATTGGTCTTGAGATAGGTAAGCATGAATTAATATAGGTGTTAGTTGATGTTTTGGTGAAAAAGTGACTCTTGAAGGACTAATATGACATGTAAAATTTAATTGACTCGTTCTTGATCATTTAGCATCATCATGAGAATGAATTGAAAATATTTTGGGCAAAGGTTTGGAAACTTACAATTTTTGGGAGAGAAAGGGGATAAGGGCCGCGAGCCCTAGGTGGTGATTAGAAAAGGAAAATCATTTTGGTTACTTGATTTAAGTGTTCCACTAAGTACTTACATGATTATAGCCATGGTTTAGATGTTTTGGGATTGTTGGAAAGTGGCTTAATTAAAAGAACTCTTGTTTTTGGAAATTGCTTTTGGGTAAGTGAATTATGAGATTTTATGAATTGAAGTTGAGCATGACTTGCTTTCAAAAGGAAAAAGACTATGGAAATGATACTAGATTGATTGTGAAAAATGTTTTAGAAACATACCTTTGAAGGTGCTTAAGTTATTGGTGTTGTCTTGATAGTAAATGCTTGGAAATGTATTTGAAAATATGTTGGAACTTATTTGATTTAAAACTTCATTATGCACTTGAATTGTTATATGAACTCGATGTCTTGATGCTATAAAGCTAACATGTTAAATTAAGTTCTATGTGATTATGTTGTTAATGTTTTAGTTATAGTTTGAAATTAGAACCTTGTTTGGGTATCTTTTGGTTGAAAAACCTATTCTTGCAAAGGGAATTTATGGTGGTTACCTTGTGAATCATTTAATTGAATTAATGAAGTTTGTGGTTTTGGGGCTATGAGACAATTAAGGTGAAAAGGACTCCTTGAGGTCCTAAACACCAATTGGAGCCTTGACTTGGACAAATTGAGGAAAAGGATTTTGATTGCGGTTTTGTTCACGACTTGGCTTTAAAGCTTTATTACTTTAATTTTTGGTAATTTTCAAGGGTATATAATTTCTTCAAAAACATGTATCCAAATTGTGCATTTTGGGCATAAATGCTTTGATTAGTTAGTAGGTTGGGTTTTGAGAGCCTAGGAAATTGGAACTAGTCTATGCCTAGGTTGCGTTAAGTTTGTTATGTGTAATAGATTCAAATGATCGAGACCGTGCGGCGCGGAATCACGGGATACGTGGATGCGTAGGATGGAGTTCGGTAAGGGCGCTTCACATTCTAGAGTTATTGTTTATGTATTTATGTGTAAGGGCACTTCTAGACATTCTAGGATTTTATTTTTATGTCCCTGTGTAAGGACAATTTTTAGAGATGCTTAAATTCTTGTTTGACTATTTAAATGCTTATTTAAATACGAAGAAGTCTGAGAACTCTACGAGTTCGAAGTTAGGGTCTTCGAACCCCTTCGTTTATTATTGTCGTGCGGTCGTCCATTTTCCGAGTCATTTGTGGGTGAAAACTTTGTGGTTGGTCTCCTGAACCCAACCCCCCACACTTGTTTGTTCCTCTCTGTGAACTCCATTGAGTTGCAGAGGGATGGATTCTATGATTTGATTGTCGTCTGTTGTTGTTGAGCTGTGCAATTATTTAATATACGATTGAATAATGCTGTGAATTGCTTATGCTGTTTGTATCGTTGAATTGCGTTTCTTCATGCAAGCTGATTTTATTGCTTAAGTTGTTGAATTGTGTTTCTTCATATTAAGCATGCTCTTATTATTTGATATGCGGTTGAATAATCTTGCATATAACTCTTTGAATATCGTATGCGGCGAATCGTTCATCGAGTCTGAGAGCATTATCGAGTCGTCGAGACGTTTTTGAGCTGTGAGCCGGACAACTGAGGGTGCTAGTCCCCTTTGTTCATGGTGGATTAGCTAGGCGTCGCAGCATAGGAATCGGGGCTGCTTACCTAGGGAGAAGCGAAAGATCCCAAGGCTACGGCTGGTATGTCAGTTGATGGATCTGCGTCTGCTTTCCGGAAAAATTGTTGAGTCGAGAGAAAATGAGTCGTGAGATGAGTCATGAGAGAGTCTTGAGTTGCATCTTGAGAACTGTGCATACTGTTGTTTGCCTATTATCACGATTTGTTATTTCATGTAATATGTTGTGTTATTATATACTTTGTTGTCGAATAGGCGTATCTGCTCTTTATTTTTAAGAGGTTGACCCTTGCCAGTAGTTCTGTCAATTAATGATTGTAACCCAGATGGCGGAGCAAGCAGAGGATTGGAACTCCAAGGAGGAGCAGCTGTAGATGGTCATCTAGCTTGACTTGTACTATGTTGAAGAGTCTACTAGCCGTCTATAAGGAACGTATTGTGCCGACCAGCTATAGAATAATTGTCGTTGTTCAGTATTGTAATAAATGTCTGTCATGTTTCAAGATATGTATTGTTAGACGTGAATTGATGGAACATTTGAATGTGGTCATGTAATGTCTTAAATTATTTTCCGCCATGTTTCTAAAAGTCGCTGTGATGCTCTGACTGCTTCTTTAAAGAATAAAAAAAAATATAGGACCACATTTCTCGAAAACCCTACGAGCAGAGTATTCCACCTTTCGGAAACATGTTAACTTTTGTCAGAATGTTCACTTAGTAGCACTCCAGAAACAGGGTGTTACACACCCAGAATACATAAGCTATACCAAAGTACAAATTTTTCCATCCTCTTTTCTCTTCAAGATTTCTTTCTCCTTCTTTCTTCTCTACTACTATTTTTGTTCTTTTTGAATGTTATTTTTTACCGGACAAAATTAGGGTATGACAGATGCCCCTCTTTATTTATATTTTACTAGAAAATATGAATAATAATGGTTTTCAAATTTTCATTGTAAAAGATAAGTAAAGATAAAGACACTAATTTTGTCCTAAATCAGGATAGGCGAAGGATGAGGTGAGGAATAACATCGGGGGATTAACGTTTGGTGTGTTTAATCGGAAAGTGATAATGAAGGATCACCGTCAGGTCGGGTACTGACGCAGTAATCAAAAGCAATAATGAGGGATTAACACTCGGTGCGTTCATCGGAAACCAATAAAGAAGGATTACCGCTAGGTCAGGTACTGACTCGGTAATCAAAAAGCAATAATAAAGGTTTGATGCCAGGTAGGGTACTGACGTGTCGATGGGAAATAATAAAGAAAACTATAAAGAAGGATCTCCACCAGGTCGGGTACTGATGCGATGATCGAAAAGCAATAACGAGGGATTAACGCTTGGTGCGTTCATCGAAATGTAATAAAGAAGGACCTCCGCCAGATCGGGTACTGACGTGGTGATCAAAAAGCAATAATGAGGGTTCGACGCCAAGTAGTGTATTGACGCGTCAATAGGAAGCAATAAAGAAGGATCAACATCAGGTCCGGAACTGATATGTTGGTTAAAAAGCAATAATGAGGGATTGCCACCAGGTCGGGTACTGACGCGGTTATCTTAAAGCAATAAAAGGGGGTGATACTTGGCGAGTCGCTTAGAAAGCAAAATAAAGGACCAATGCTCGGTGCATTGTTTTGGAAACAATAGTGAAGGATCAACACTTGGTGCGTGGACCAAGTGGAACAAAAACGACTAAAATGTGGTGATATGAGGATAATGCATGAATATATGGTATGTGATGCATGTATGCAATGCGACTATTATTTTTATTGCACTGGCTCCTCATCCTGTATGATCTCTAGTGCTTAAAGATATGGGACAGACTGAGGTTCATCGGGTTTATTCATACTATGCTTTCGACTGGGAGGGAATGCAAGTTATCGATGCAGTGCTTGTCATTTTTCACAGGTAATCCCTTTGCCCTTTTGAAACTTATTTGTTGAGATTTGGTGTTTCCCCATGATTCTTAAGAATGTATGTAATAATTGAAATGCTTTTCAGTATCATCACATGTTTTGTCGTTCAGTACCTAATATCATAAAAGAACATTTTGAAACACGAGATTATACGGAGAAAGAAAAAATGGAGGTGTTTGATATTCAAAGAAGAGCCATGTGTACAAGGACTAAAGTTACACAGACTTGAAAGTACATCGAGAATTCAGTCAAGAAAAGTGCAGGAAGAAGAAAGAACAAAGAAAGGAAATGACTAAGCAGATTTTTTATAGTTTGTGTCTTTATAGGAACAATGCCAGCTTCCCATATCCATAACTTTGAATACTCATTATCGATTTCTGGAAATATATAAAACTGCCTCGATTAGGTAACTTGAACCTCTTGATGCATCAGCCGACTTTGATGTCCAATTTCAGACCCTAACTTTTGCTTGGATTGCTCTTTCAAGTTTTCAATCCAACGGGTCGCTCTAATTTTTGCCTAGGTCGTCCTTTCAGGTTTTCAACCTAGCCAACTCATTTTCAGTGATGATCTTATTTGGCAGACCGTGGCGGCAGATTAGATCCCTTTTGATGAACTTGACAATCACATTTTTGGTAACGCAATTGCAATGAGGAGTTTATATGGATTTCCTCTTCCAAAAATCAAGTTTTGAGAAAATATGAGCAATTTGATTTTGATTAGAATGGACTTTATTAGGGTTGTAACATGGTCAAGGGTTGAAGGGTCACAAAAGAAAGGATATTTCAGGCCCAAAAAGTGTTTGGGGTTTTTTTTTCCAACAAAGATTTTTAGTGCAAAGATGCACTTTGATGGTTGCTAGCACAATTATCTTGTCTAGTTTTGGCATTTTTATTTATTGATTTTTTGATTCTTGCAAGCATCTTTGATATGTTGCATTTGCTATTTGCTTGCTTGTTTTGCCCTTTTTTTTTTTAGCAGACAAAATTGAATAGACTATTGTGCTAGCCTCCGATGGACGAGTGATCCTTGTTTAGGGTATTTGAAAGAAAAAAGAAAAAAGAAAATTAACCTCAAAAGGGATAGCAAGGGATATATTTATTTATTTATTTTTGGGATAGAGAGAAATGGCCAAACTTCATCTCAAAACCTTATTGCTCAAATTTTCACAAAAATTAATTTTTAGCAAATTGTGCATTTGCTTTACCATTTTCTTTCTATTTTTATTAACTACTTTTTGTCACTTTCAGTAATCAGATTGATTATTTCAGATTCTTCCTCGTGGGGTTAAATCATTTTTGTCTCTCGTACCATCAATCTCATCAGTTCAGAAGGGGTTTCCCAATTGTCCTCATGGGGTAGTTAAAATTATAGTATGAGTCACTGGTATCGTCATTTTCAAAGAAAATGTTTTTTTGATTTGCATTAGTTAAAATTGACGAAATGAAAAACCAAAAAAAAGATGAAAGGGAATGGAAAAGATGAAAAAAGAAAAGGGAAATGACTGGAAAATTCAAAAGTGCATTTTATTAATAAAGATACTGAAATGAAACATGTGCGCCCTTTTGACAATAAATGATCCTAAAGCCTTGGCCAGAGCAATAGGATTTGCATTACAAATTATTTTGAATCAAAAATCACGGGAACTTCAACAATCTCCCAATTTCCAAGTTCTTCATTTGGAGGGCAAGAGTGGAAAAGGTTGACAATGTCATCTTTAGCACTGCGATCATCTTTGACAGTTGCTATCTGGTTCGGGTTCAACATTCTTGCGCTCTGAAAGCTTTGTCTGATGTCGCAGATAGGGACATTCTTATCATTTGGTTCCCTGCCTTCTGATTTAGCTATTAGGGGTTGGTCCGCAAACTCCTCAGTAATGGCATTGACTGCTGGGCCTCCATCACCTGGAAAAGGGCCATCCTCTTTAAAACTCAACAATTTGGCATTGATCAGATCCTGAACCACGTACTTCAAGGCTTTGCAGTTTTCAATTGTGTGACCTACTGCCCCTGCGTGAAATTCACATGTGGCATTTGGGTCATACCTTCTTGGGAAGGGAGGTTGAAGTGGTTTCATTGAGCGCAAGGTGACCAAGGAGTTGCTGATGAGGTGATGGAACAAATCTGTATATGTCATGGGAATAGGGTCAAATTGGACCGCTTTCTTTTCTTGGTCATTTGACTGTTTCTGGTTTTAGTTAGGCTGAGTGGGTGGATTATGAGAGGTAGCGGCAGTGTATGGAGGTGGAAAGTAAGGGTATGGAAAAGGATGTGGGAAATTGGTAAAGAATTGGGGTGACTTTCCTTGGGTATGTCCTCCCTGGCTTGTCATCATAGCATTAGTTTCCCCTTCCTTCTTCTTCATGAAGTTTGTAGGGGGTTTCTTGGCATCATTTACTCCAGCAGAATTGTGGGCAATCTTTCCATTTCTCATTCCTCCTTCAACTCTTTCCCCTACGATGACCATATCTGACAAGGTTTACGATACACTTCCGATCATTTTATCATAGAAGGGTGATTGGAGGGTATCCATGAACATGACCACCATCTCTTTTTTGATTAGAGGCGGTTCCACTTGGGCTACCAATCCTCTCCATCGTTGGGCATATTCCTTAAAAGTCTCATTGTCCTTTTTTGCCATATTTTGCAACTGCATTCTGTCAGGAGCCATATCAATGTTATACTTATACTGTTTCAAGAAAGCATCCCCAAATCCTTCCAACAGCGAATGTGAGATCGCTCAAGGAATGTATACCAACTCGACGCTGCCCCTGTTAAACTATCTTGGAAAAAGTGAACCAGAAGTTTGTCATTATGTGCATAGGATGCCATCTTCCTACAGTACATGGTCAAGTGGCTTTTCGGGCAAGTTGTCCCTTTATACTTGTCAAAGTTTGGCACCTTGAACTTTGTCAGTATGACCACATCTGGTACGAGACAAAGATCTAAAGCATTACTTGAACCGAGGTAACCCACTCCTTCTACAGCTCTTAGTCTATCTTCAAGGATTTGTAACTTTGTATCAGACCATTGATTCCCAACTGGGACGCTCAGATTGGATCCCCCCATGGCTGGAGACCAGGCAACACGGTTAGTCTGGGGATTTAATGGGTTTCCTTGAACATAATAGGGGTGGCCAAATGGTTGGGGATTCACAACGGGGGTCACTACAGGCATACTGACTCCTTGAGTATTCTCGATATGGGGTGGAACATAACCAGGTGGAAATGTGTATGCCATGAAGACAGGACTTGAGCTTTGGACTGGTATGGTTTCAGTGCCTGAATCGGATCCTTGAGGCTGAGCTTCATCTTGTACAACAAGTGTTTGGGAATCAGTTTCCACAGAGTTATTGTTAGCACCTGGCGGTGTATAACCGGGTGGGAGACCAAATAGCGGGAACTGTTGTGCCTGGGGGCCTTGAGGACTATGGTTCGTAGAATCATCATTGGCCATAGGTGGCGTATAACCAGGTGGGAGACCATAAAGTGGGAATTGCGGTATTTGATTATGAGGGTTGCTAGCTGGTGGATGTGTAGGACCTTGTGCATAAATTGCAAAAGGTACGATCATCTCTTGAGCATTGAGACCATATTGCAACTGCATTGGACTAAAGCCAGGTGGGTGGAAAGGTGTAGCTTGATTTTCATCATTCACTGGTGAAGACACCCCATCCGCGACTTTGTTTTTGTCTAGAGACTGCAGAAGCTCCAAAACTTTGCTCATCTGTTCCTTCAGCTGGTTGACATCATTTTTCATCTCTTGGTCATCCATGATCCTTGATTGAGAGCGAGTTCAATAAGGGTGTCGAGGAACCAGTTTGTTCAATTATTTTGTGGTGATTTAAAAAAATTATATGAGTATGTAAGAAATGAATGAATGTGAATGCATGAATCTATTAATTTGTGCCAGGGAACCGTAGGCCTCATTGCTTTGGCACGTATAAGCTTCTTTGAAACTGTTTCACTACTTGATCCCATATTATTTGACAAAATACTCGCAGCCAAGCTTTTGAGTTCATACGATCCTCTGGCGACCTAAAATGAAATGAGAATGAATGATATTATTTTATTTATTTTCAACATGTTTTTTGTTTGGAAGTATGAATGCATGAAGATATAATGTTGGATGATGATGATTATCATTTGTATAGCATGCATGAAGATATGTGATTTAATAAACCCTTTTTTTTTATGCAGGACGTGATATAACAGATTTTGAGTGGAAAAACAAAAATGACATGATGCCCCTTGTGTCTTAAATGGGTTAAACCTAAAGTTGGAGATTTTCTAACCTAAGGGGTCTATAGTCTTGTATTGAGTGATAGGTCACACGGGTGGCTCTAATCACATTCTCACCAGAGGCCTCTAGAGCTAAAGTCTCTTCCAGAATATTAACCGCAATGATAGATAACTATCTGGTGCAGAATACCCAGAAGGAGCACACTCTAGATGAGATTCTCGCAATAGCCAGAAGGAAAGCAAATTCCGATTGACTATAATCGAACCTCCACTCAACTTAAACTTTGCTCTGACCGGGGTATAGGGCCTTACTCATATGTGTGTGCAAACATGTAGGTGCGGTATGTGAGAGGGGCAACACCCAAGCTGCAAAACAAACAAAGCACACAAATATAGTTGTCTATCCTAATGTTTAACATACACATAATATTCACAACAAATTAAAAATAAATAAATAATAAATAAGTATTTACAAAAGAACAAATAAAAAAAGAAGGGGGAAAAATTAAAGTTAACTATTTAGCACAATTAATCATGTTAGGCTTGACTCTCTAAATGTCCCCAATGGAGTCACCAGTTGTTGCGACCGAAAAATCCAGAGGGATTTGTTCGAGTTTAATGGAGCCGCCACCAATCATTTATTTTTTTGGGAAAATATTGGAAAAAACCCCTTTTTGAAGAAAATGGTCATCGAGACTAGAATTGGGTTCGGGAGTCGAATTATGCATAGGGAAGGTATTAGCACCCTACGACATCCTTTTGAAAAAGGTTACCTCTGATTAATTGTGCAAAATTTATTAACTTCTAAAAATATCTATTTCCCTTTTATTAAAAAAAGACAAGAATTAACAAAGATTAAAAAGGACTTAACAAAAGTTGTTTATTTTTGCGCTTAACGTTTCTCCGGGTGCAGTGGAGAAATCAAAGGCTACGTAGTTCATGGGTAGAAAATGGTTGTGTGTTGGTTGATTTTAATTGTATATTTTTTTATGGAAAAAAGGTAGGTTTTGTAGGGACCAAACAAGATGCAATCAAGAGTGGTCCTCACTAACAACCTATTTTGTTTAGAAAATTAATGGTGTTCGTAATGATCAAACGGGAAGCAATCTCGAGTGATCATTACTACTAAAAATAACTTGACTTTATATTTATAAAGAAGATAGATTTTCATGGGGACCAAACAAGAAGCAATCAAGAGTGGTCCTCACTAATAACCCATTTTTATTTAGAAAATTAAGATGTTCGCAATGATTAAACAGGAAGCAATCTCGAGTAATCATTACTAGTAAATTAATTTTCATGATTTTATTATGTGTTTTCAATAAACATGGTCTGAAAATATGTATGATAAATTGAAATTTAGTTGAGTAAAAATTGTCCCGATAGAGTGAAATGGTGTCAGATTTATTGTCCTAATTTGACTAATACTAATTAATGATTAAGAAAAAAAATAAGAAACATATAATAATAAAAACTGATGAATTAAAAAAAGCGGGAAGCGACATCTAACGTTATAAATAAAGGACAAACATAAACATACTTAAAAAAATACGAAGAAAGAAAAAGAGAGAACGAATTGATGCAGTTACCTCAAGAGAAATTTTTTTGTTGGGCACAATGCGTCAAACCCCACGTACTCCTCCAATCTTGAAGGTTGAAGGGGATAGTAACCCTCCCATTAATTTTTTTTCACTAAAGCAAAGGCCTTATGCTTTGCACTAGGCCCATTGATCCATTTTTTCTTTTCCCCTTAGTGTTTGGTGATGCACTCCTTATATAGAAGAATGAGAAGTTGAAAGAGTGTGGTTTTTCCAATGTGGGACTTTAATAGTTTGGAGCTGGCTTCTTAAGTGTGAGATTTTAAATGTTCAACAAAACCAAATAGCCAACTTTGAGCACTAATATAACACTTAAAACAACTTTATTGGGCTTCATGATCTTCATATGAATTATAGACATTGTTTCCAGCTTTCAAATGGCGTAAGTTTCATCTCAAAAGGATAACTACAACTCAAGATATTGTCAACACAAGTGGCTGTCCCGAACAACACATGTAACATCACGTCTGGAACTTCATGCTCGATTTGGTCCATGATAGAGGTCGATATGGGTTTGTAATCCAAAATAATAGTTGTAGATATTTTTCTTATCTTTCCAACAGTATAAAGAACACCTCATTTGGACAAGTATAGCTCAAGATACGACATTTTCTTTGAACGTTATTCAACATAATGTGTTATCCGTTTTTGTGCAGTTTTATAACTTTCATGCTATTTTAGGGCAGTAAATCGTTAGAATCAAGTCTCGAATCCTTCATAACATTTGTAGCCAAGGATGTTAGCTTTCAAATGGCGTTAGTTTCATGAAAGCATGACTTCTACAACTCAAGATATGACCTAATCTTTACATACTATTCAAAACCATTTTTCAGCATACTTGTTCTTACTTCCAAGTCAATTTGGACTTAGTAAACTTCAGATTTGACTCTTGGGTTCCGCATCAAAGTTGTAGAGTTTTGTTTTAGATTTCTAACAAGGTAAAAATCATTTTAATACCATCTCCACAACATTAATTAGATGACATAACCTATACCAAAGTACAAATTTTTCCAAACTCTTTTCTCTTCAAGATTTCTTTCTCCTTCTTTCTTCTCTACTACTATTTTTGTTCTTTTTGAATGTTATTTTTTACCGGACAAAATTAGGGTATGACATACACTAAGCGAGTGTTCGGCTATCAGAGACTGACACACATGTAACTCAATCAAAACCAGTGAGCATCTTATACACAAGCGAGCATCTAGTTACATTAATGAATCACACGCAAGTCACACTTGGCCTTTTCATTCAATACCTCAGCGTATCCTGAATTAAATTCAAATTCATTTTGTGCGCTCAATTTGATAGTAGGAGGAATTAAAGGTGTCACCTTTGGCTAAAGGACAATTTTTCATAGGCTTTTCAAATTGTGTCAAGCTGCAAATGATTGGAAAAAAAAATAGTACACACGGTCATAAAGTAGGATATTTTCATAATAAGGGAAAAATGGATATTTTCCCAAAATTACCTCAATTAATTATTTGGAGTTGCTGGATTTTTGCAACGGTAATATTTATGAAGAAGTCTATAAATACTCCAAGCTCTTTTTTTTAGGAAGGTTACAGAATTACTATTCAAGTGAGCAAACTAAGATTCTATGCCAAGAACTCTACAAATCAGAAAGTGAACTTTCAGCATCTTACTCTTTCTTTTAGAAGGTTATATTATTTGTGCTTAAAGCTTTTATTCTCTCTTGTTGAGAGTTACTTCATTGTATTCAAATCTTCTTTGTAAAACTTGTAATGCCTTGTGATAGGCTGTTTCCACAAAGGCTCGAATGTACTGAGTCGTTTTGAAAAGTTAAGAGTATAGTCAAGTTGTGACAGAAGTATACTCTTAAGGAAAATTGTAATCAGTGTGATTATAGTGAAAAATCCTTTAAGAACGAAGGGTCTAGACATAGCTTTCAGGTTGGTGGTGAACTAGTATAAATCTCTTTGTCTCCTTCTCTATTGCTTTAACTTTATTTCTATCTTGCAAGAGAAACAAGTTTCCACGGTTTTCATTTCAATATCCGGTATCCTCTTAGCGTCCGATTATAAACGTTTTCAAAAGAACTTATTTTCAAGCTAGTTTTAATTTAAATTTATGAAAAGTTTTCAACACAATTCAACCCCATTTTTGTGTTCGTGTTCAGAATTGTCTAAACTTGTCCTTGATGTGCTTCTAGAATTGCCTTCTGGAAGATTTGCTCACTGTTTCCAGTTTCTACCAGGCGATCAATTACACCAAAATTAATGTGCAGTGGAGATCTCATCTCAAGTCACAAATACAAAAGTAAAAATCAACTCAACTCTGGGCCAGCTCTTCGAACTGTACAATCAAATCAAGCAATCATAGAGTTAAAAACAACATGATGACCTTACGTGTCTAAAATAAATATAAAAAATCTATAGCATTACCATAATGCAACACACTTAATGCTATCAAGGGGCTGAAATGTTCAAACCTGTAATAATTGTTCTCTCTACAGCCTCACGAAATTATAACTATTATCAACTGAAGAAGATTCTTCCCTATTACATTTTTACCCATCATCTGAGAAGAATATTATGGTGGATAATATGAACCTTGTCAAAATATAGACACCAAGTACATTTATAGACAACAATAAAAGTTAAGGAAGCACATACCCGCTAACACCAATAAATTAAATTGTATAAGAAACTTTATTCCACTTTTTACTACTAAAAGCAGAGGGGTAAGCACATCAAAAGAATGTCCTAAGCCTGAAGAGAAGTCAATTTACATGATTCAAGAAAAGAAAAGGTAAGGAAAACATAAAAGTGGCAGATCCATGTACAAACTAAATAATTACTATGAATGGAACAGTAGAGCTTTAAACAATGATTCAATCAATGATACTATTACCACATACTAATTCAGTTAATTAGAGTTAATTAACTGTGGGTTATTTAATTAATAGTTTGTTAATTGCTTTCTGTTCTGTTAAGTAACAGTGCTGAGTTAGTTATTCCCCTATTATATATATAGCTCGAACAGTGTAAACAAGCTAGATTGATTCATTGTAAACATTCACTCTTACAGCAATGCAAATCGATCTTTCTTCCATTCTGTTGGTTCTAATATGGTATCAGAAGATTACACACTTTTTCGCTGAATGAATCTTGCCTCTTTTCTGGTCAGGTTCATCTTCTTCCTTGCGTTTTCGTTTTCGTTTCTGCGATTCTTCATTCTGACTTGAGCGTCGATCTTTGAAATCGTCCTCCTTTTACATTCTTTGTTTCTGCGATCTTTTTCACATTGCGATCTTTTTCGCATTCTCTGTTTTCTTCTGCGATTTCTTTTCGCATCTCTGATTTTGTGATTCTTGCATTGCGATTGCGATTTCTTTCATTATCCCCAAATTTCGACCTAAATCATGGCGTTCCAGAATTACCTTGATTTTGCAATAAATTCTACAAACCCTTACTACTTGCATCCTAATGAAAATCCTGCTTTGGTTCTTGTTACACCACTGCTTGATCGCAAGAATTATCATTCTTGGCTTCGTTCTATGAAAGTCACCCTGCTTTCTAAAAATAAAATGAAATTTGTTGATGGTTCTCTCCCAAAACCTCCTGTTTCGGATCCTCTATATGATCCTTGGCTTCGTTGCTACAACATGGTTCTCGCATGGCTCCAACGATCAATTTCACCAGATATCATGAAATCGGTTCTTTGGTTTGATCGTGCATCTGCTGTTTGGCAGGATTTGGAGTTTCGATTTTCTCAGGGTGACATTTTCAGAATCTTAGATCTGCAGGAAGAAATGCATCGCTTTCAACAAGGTACTCTGGATGTATCTTCATATTATACTCAATTGATGTCTCTATGGGAGGAAATTGACATTTTTCGACCAACTCGTGAGTGCACTTGCGCCATTCCTTGCACCTGTGGTGCTGTGGCAGACATGAAGAAATACAAAGAACAAGATCATGTTCTCAAATTTCTGAAAGGCTTGAATGAGCAGTATGCTCATGTCCGGTCCCAAATCATGATGATGGAGCCCCTACCACCTATACACATGGCATTTGCCTTAGTGATGCAACAAGAAAGAAACATTCCTTTATCTGTTTCTGTTGATAATAAAGGTGCAACTGATGCTTTAGCTTTGCAAGTTCAGAGTTCTTTTGACTCTCAGAATTCTGGTAGAGGTTCTCACAATGGAAATTCTAATCGAGGAAGAGGCCGAGGCACAAGTGGCTTCAACAGAGGCTCTAACTATGGTAAGGCAGGGTTTGTACACATTGTGGTCGCTTCAATCATACAATAGACACATGTTATCTGAAGCACGGTTATCCTCCAGGGTATCAATATCGGACTGGCAAATCTAATAATGGCAAGGCTGCAAATCTGGTTTCAGCTGATTCTGTGAACAATGCTGATACCAAACAGGATTCTTCTACTGCAGTAAGCAACATGGCTTCATCTTTGACTGAGCTTCAGGGACAATTTCAACAGATTTTACAGCTTTTCCAGCAATCAAACACACCTGCAGCTTCTGTTAATTCTGTCATCTCCAATCCTATAGCCTTCTCCACCACCTCTACACTAACATTTGGTAAGCAGTCTGTTTCCTGGGTATTAGACTTAGGGGCCACAGACCACATGACATTTTCCACTCACCACTTCACCTCATCTCAGCAAATCACTCCTATTCCCATTTCCCTACCTAATGGCAATAAAGCCCTTGCCACAATTTCTGGCACAATCCAAGTCTCTCCAACCATTACCCTTACAAATTTTCTTTTTGTTCCTGATTTTCGCCTCAATTTGATTTTTGTTAATAAACTTTTAAAAGCTCTTGATTGTCATCTTGTTATGCATTCTAATCATTGTTCCATTTTGCAGAATTCCAACCAGAAGATGATTGGTATAGCTGAGAACAAAGGAGGACTGTATGTCTTGAAAAACACAAGTGCTGGTTCTGTTTTCATTGGTTCTGTTTGTACTAGTTCTGATTCTGAAATTCCTTCTTTACTACATACTTGTAATTCCATTTCAAAGAATAATGATAATGTCTTACTTTGGCATCATAGATTAGGACATGTTTCTGATGTTATTCACAAAAATATTTCTGTACAATTCCCTTTTATCCCTTATAAATACCATTCTCATCCATGTGATGTTTGTCATTTTGCTAAACAAAGAGTTCTTCCTTATCCTCATAGCATCACACACTCCACTCATATTTTTGATTTACTTCATGCTGATATATAGGGTCCCTGTGGTGTCCCATCCATTTCGGGTCACAAGTATTTTTTGACCCTTGTTGATGATTTTAACCGATTTACATGGATTGTCCTTATGAAAACCAAAAAGTGAAACTAGGAGACATATCATAAATTTTGTGAACTACATTGAAACTCAATTTGCCACCAAATTAAAATCATTAAGAAGTGACAATGGCAATGAGTTTCTAATGACTGATTTTTTCTTGCCAAAGGCATTACTCATCAAAGATCTTGTGTTGAATCCCCTCAACATAATAGTATTGTTGAGGGGAAACATCAACACATTCTTAATGTGGCTAGAGCCTTATCTTTTCAGTCATCTTTACCTTCAAATTTTTGGCATTTGTCTGTTCTTCATGCTGTCCATCTCATTAATCGAATTCCAACTCCTCTTTTGAAACACAAAACACCTTATGAATTACTGTTTCAGCAACCACTAACCTTACTTCACCTTAGAACCTTTGGTTGTCTTGCATTTTCTTCTACTCTTCATGGACACAGAACCAAGTTCATGCCTAGAGCTAGGAAAACTGTATTCCTAGGATATAGAGATGGTACTAAAGGTTTTTTGTTGTATGACATTTTGAGCAATGCATTCCTAGTGTCTAGAAATGTCATCTTCTATGAAGATGTGTTTCCTTTCTTTCAAACTCATTCTTCCTCTTCTCCTACCGATCAACCTTCTCAGATTTGCTTAGACAATTCTGATCTTTCTGACTTTCCAATTCAGTCTATTCCTATTAATGATTCTGTTACTGATTCTGGCATAATCACTGAACCTGTTACTGGTTCTGTTTCTCCTTCCCCTGTTACCGATTCTGTCTCAATCACACCTGTTGTTTCTTCTCCTGCATCTCAGCTTGCATTACACACTGATTCTGCACCTGTAATTTCTAATGCACCTGCACCTGCACCTGCACCTGTCCGAGTCTAAAACAGAACCAAGAAGATGCCTAGTTACCTTCAAGACTATCATTGCAGTCTCCTAACTTCATCACTGCCCCTATCATCTTCAGGTAATAATTCTACTTATCCTATTTCTTCCTCTCTTTCTTATGAACATTGTGCTTCTGCTTACAAGCATTTCTGTCTTTCTACTTCCACTAACATTGAACCAAAAACTTTTAAGCAAGCTTGCAAGTCTGATAGTTGGATTAAAGCCATGAAATCTGAATTGGATGCCCTTGATCTTAATCAAACTTGGTCTATAGTTGACTTACCTGCAGGAAAGAGTCCCATTGGATGCAAGTGGGTTTACAAGATTAAATATCATGCAGATGGATCAATTGAGAGATATAAAGCACGGCTGGTTGCTAGAGGTTACACTCAAATGGAGGGAGTGGATTACTTTGTCACTTTCTCTCCGGTTGCTAAACTAACCACTGTTCGAACCCTCTCGCTGTTGCTGCCTCAAAGGGTTGGTTCTTGGAACAACTAGACGTCAACAATGCATTTTTGCATGAAGACCTCAATGAAGAGGTATATATGTCCTTACCTCCTAGTGTAGTGGTTCCTAATTCTGCACAGTCCACTACAAAGGTCTGTAAATTGCATAAATCATTGTATGGCTTAAAGCAAGCCAGCAGGCAATGGTATTCGAAACTATCCTCTGCTTTGATTTCTTTGGGTTATCATCTTTCTGCTGCTGACCACTCCTTATTTGTCAAGACTGTTGGCACTAATTTTACTGCTCTCTTAGTCTATGTTGATGACATAGTCTTGGCAGGAAATGATCAATCTGAAATCACCTATGTTAAGTCCTTTCTTGATCAGAAATTTAAAATTAAGGACTTGGGCTGCCTTAGGTTCTTTTTGGGGCTGGAGTTGCTGGAAGACAGTGTACACTTGCAGCAAAGCCAGCTTCAACTCCTTATGATCCTTCTCTCAAATTACATGATGTAGAATCTCCTCCCTATGCAGATGGTTCGGCTTATCGCAGGCTTATAGGCAGATTGCTCTACCTTACTACCACATGGCCTGACATAGCATTTGTGGTACAACAATTAAGTCAGTTTGTTTCTCATCCTAAAGAGGTCCATTATTAAGCTGCCACCATGGTTCTTCATTATCTCAAGTCATGTCCAGCCAAGGGCTTGTTTTTCTCAGCTTCTTCTCCTCTTAAATTGTCAAGATTTACTGACTCCGACTGGGCAAGTTATGCTCTTACTCGAAGATCGATTACTGGCTATTGTGTTTTCCTTGGCTCTTCCTTAATTTCATGGAAGTCCAAGAAGCAATCTACTGTTTCCAGGTCAAGTTCTGAGGCCAAATATAGAGCTTTGGCTAGCCTTGCCTGCGAGATTCAGTGGCTCCAGTATCTGTTTCATGATTTAGGCATTCGATTTTCTAAGTCTGTTGCGGTTTATTGTGATAATAAGTCCGCGATCTATCTTGCTCATAATCCTTCATTTCATGAAAGAACGAAGCACATAGAAATTGACTGTCATGTCATTAGAGAAAGGATTCAAAGTGGGTTAATACATCTCCTTCCTGTGCCTTCATCAGCTTAACTTGCGGATGTGTTGACCAGATCCTTAGCTTCTCCTGCCTTCAGTTCATTGATTTCCAAGCTTGGACTTATTGACATCCATAGTCCAGCTTGTAGGGGAGTATAACCATATACTAATTCAGTTAATTAGAGTTAATTAACTATGGGTTATTTAATTAATAGTTTGTTAATTGTTTTCTATTCTGTTAAGTAACAATGCTGAGTTAGTTATTCCCCTGTTATATATATAGCTCGAACAGTGTAAACAAGCTAGATTGATTCATTGTAAACATTCACTCTTACAGCAATGCAAATCGATCTTTCTTCCATTCTGTTGGTTCTAATAGATACCATGCCTTATAAAACATTTACATAAATGCACATATATAGAAGCAAGTAACACACTCATTGTATTCCCTTCAAAACATAAACTTTAATCAGCATGCTAAAAATTTAAAAACAAATAAAAAAAATTGGAAAGCAAAGCTTAAGAACAAAAGAGTAAAGGGTACACAGAGAAACTTGAATGATTGTATACTCTTAAGAGTACCATAGTCAAGTTGTGACAGTAGTATACCCTTAAGGAAAATTGTAATCAGTGTGATTATAGTGGAAAATCCTTCAGGAACAAAAGACTAGACGTAGCTACCAGGTTGGTGGTGAACTAGTATAAATCTCTGCGTCTCCTTCTCTATTGCTTTAACTTTATTTCTGCCTTGCAAGAAAAACAAGTTTCCACGGTTTTCATTTTAGCATCCGGTATCCTCTTAGCGTCCGGTTATAAACGTTTTTCAAAAGAACTTGTTTGAAGCTAGTTTTAATTTAAAGTTTGCAAAAAGTTTTCAACATAATTCAACCCCCTTCTTGTGTTCATGTTCAATTGGTATCAGAGCTCGGCCTCTTGGTTGATCACTTAACAGTGTGAGAGAAAAAGATCCTATCTTTACAAACATGTTTACAGAAGATGACCACATGAATCGTCCTCCTCTATTTACTAGAGAAAATTTTGATTACTGGAAGGATAAGATGAAATCATTCTTTGAATCTTAACAACTAGAGTTGTGGGACATGGTTGAAAATGGATATATCATTCCCACTACTGCTACTGGTGCTCTCTTGTCTAGAGAAGACTGAAATGATGACCAGAAAAAGAGATATCAACTGAATCAAAAAGCTAGATATATTCTCATCTATGCTATGGCAGAAAAGGAATATGAGAAGTGTGATAAATTTGAAACTATCAAGAAAATCTGGGATTCCCTCAAGTCAGAGAAACAAAGGCTAATATGTTGGTTCACCAATATGAGCTGTTCAAGATGGAAGAAGATGAAAATATTGAGCCAATGTTTGGAAGATTCCAAACACTTGTTCATGGATTAAAAGCCCTTGGTAAAAGCTATACAACGTCTGATCATGTAAGAAAGATCCCGAGGAGTTTATCTAAGAAGTGGAGACCTAAAGTCACTGCCATACAAGAAGCTAAAGACCTTAACACTTTTCGTCTTGAAGATCTTTTAAGCTCTCTAAAAGCTCATGAGCTTGAGTTAAATGAAGAGGAACATGTGAAGAAGAGTAAATCCATTGCTTTGAAAGTCAACAAACACAAAAGCCAGTTCTTCTAAAGTCTTGCAAGCTGAGGAAGAATCAGAAGATGAAGACTCGGAAGAAGACAGTGACGGATCAGACGATAAGCTTTCATTCATATCAAGGAAGATCCAACGCATGTGGAAAAAGAAAGGGAACTTCGGGAGACAGTTCCAAAAGAAAGGATACAAAGATAAGAAGAAAAACAAGGACAAAAGTCAAGTTATTTCCTGTGAGTGCAAAATGCCAGAGCACTTCAAATCAGTGTCCAAATCTCAAGGAAAAGCCTAAGAAGAGCATATTCAAAGGCAAGAAAAAGAGTCTCATGGAAACATGGAAAGACCTGGACTCATCTTCCTCTGAAGATGATGAAAATGCATAAGAGGAAAATGTTGCCCTCGTGGCAAATATAGAGTCAGACTCTGAAGAAGAAACTGAAGAGATAATCTATGATTCTTACTCTGAACTTCAAAATGCCTTTGATGAACTTCTTAACGATTCCTCTACTCTCTCCATTGAGTACAAAGCTTTGAAAAAGAAGTGTTCAAAACTATCAAAAGAATTTCAAATTTTGATCAATGAAAACTCAAAACTCAATGAAGAGAACCAGAAGCTGAAAGCTGAAAATCAGTGTCTGGTAACTGAAAGATCACAAGCTGAAGGAAATCCTAAATGCAAATCAAATGACTATGAAAATGCCTTTCAAAAGTTTCTTGCTGAGAGTATAACTCGTCTGAAACAAGCTTCATTGGTTTGGGGTGTCAGTAAAATGACAACTCAAGGTCTTGTATACAAATCAGATGAACCCACCTTGGAAAATACAAATTTAGCATCTGATGAAACCAATGACTACAGTGAAACCTTGCATTGCACATATTGTAATAAATATGATCATTTGAAAAGTGCATGTGCTGCTTTCAAAATAAAGAAGGACAAGCATCCTTCTAGAACTAACAAGAAAGGACCTTAGAAGATTTGGGTACCTAAAGATAAAATAGTTTATGTTGCAGATATGCTTAGCAACAAGATCAATAAACCAGAGATGATGCTCGAGTCATATGACGGTGACATATGGACTCATCCTTCTAGAACTAACAATGGATGCTCGCGTTATATGACGGGAGAAAAGCATATGTTTCAAGAACTAAGACCTAGAGATGATGGATTTGTTGGTTTCGGTGGAAACCAAAAAGGTAAAATAGTAGGAATTAGTCGCATTGGTAAAGATTCTCTCCCTTCTATTGATAATGTTCTTTATGTTGAAGGTCTAAGGCATAACCTACTTACCATAAGTCAATTATGTGACAGTGGTTATGCTATCATCTTCACAGAAAAAGGCTGTGTAGTAAAAAGTAAGAAGGATGGCTCTATATTCTTTATTGCAAAGAGGAAACAAAATATTTACAATTTTGATCTTTTTGAACTTGCAAAACAAGATGTCAATTGTCTTAAGTCTGTCGATGATGAGCAATGCACTTGGCATAAAAGATTAGGTCATGCCAGCTTGTGGTTAATCTCTAAGTTAAATAAGCATGGTCTTGTTAGAGGCTCACTAAATCTTAGATACCAATCTGATGCTCTATGTAAGGCATGTCAAAGAGGAAAACAAGTTAAAACTTCTTTTCATTCAAAAAATGTTATTTCAACCTCTAGACCTCTGAGCTTCTGCATCTTGATCTTTTTGGTCCCACAAGGACAGCCTCTTTGACAGGAAAGAAATATGGTTTAGTCATTATAGACGACTATACTAATGGACATAGGTTAGATTCCTTGCCCACAATGATGAGTCTTTCAAAGTGTTCACTATTTTCTGCAAAGCTGTTCAAAATGAAAAAGGTATTTGTATTTATTCTATTAGAAGCGATCATGGTGGAGAATTTGAAAATGAAAACTTTCAAAATTTTGTGAAGAAAATGGTATCTCCCACAATTTCTCCTCTCCTTGAACACCCAACAAAATGGCGTTGTAGAAAGGAAAAATAGGTCTCTTCAAGAGATGGCCAGTACCATGATCATTGAAGCTGATATTGTAAAACATTTTTGGGCAGAAGTAGTAAACACAACTTATTATATCCAAAATAGAGTATACATAAGACCTATTTTGAAAAAGACTCCATATGAATTGTGAAAGGGTAGAAAACCCTACATTTCTTATTTCCATCCCTTTGGATGTATATGTTATATTTTAAATACTAAGGATCAACTTAGTAAGTTTGATTCTAAAGTTGAAAAGTTATCTTTTTGGGATACTCTGGACGATCAAAAGCTTTTAGAGCACACAATAAAGAATCTATGATAGTGGAAGAATCCATTCACGTCAAGTTTGATGACAAGAAGCCTAACACTAAAATGTCAGAGCTAGATGAGTTATTTTCAGGTATAGACATTGGAGGAACAAATGATGAACCTGCAAACTCAGCATCTGGTGGAAACCACCAGTCACAGGATTCAACTTAACCAGAACCTGAAGCCAGAAGAAATTGGCAATTCAAAACCTATCATCTAAAAGATCAAACTATAGGAGAACCTGGAGAAAAGTGAGAACAAGATCCTCTTTCAAGGAGCATGCAGATCTTGCATTACTCTCTGAGATGGAGCCTAAGATGATTAATGAAGCACTAGAAGATGAAGGTTGGATTTTGGCTATGCAAGAAGAATTGAATCAATTTCAACGCAATGATGTCTGCAAACTAGTTAATCTACCAGAAGATAAGCAAACTATTGGCACAAAATGGGTATTTTGCAATAAGATTGATGAAGACGGTAAAGTGATAACGAATAAAGCAAGTTTATTTACTCAAAGTATTCACAAGAAGAAGGTATTCGACTTTACTGAAACCTTTGCACCTGGTGCAAAGTTAGAGGGTATTCGTATTTTACTTTCATTTGCTGCACACCATAAGATAATCCTTTATCAAATGGATATTAAAAGTGCTTTCTTGAATGACTTTATTACTGAGGAAGTATATGTGAAACAACCTCCTGGTTTTGAAGATACTGAATTTCCAGAACATGTCTTCAAACTTAAAAAGGTACTATATGGTCTTAAGCTCCTAGAGCTTGGTATGATAGACTAAGTTCTTTTTTAATGGAAAATGGTTTTACAATAGGTCAGATAGACACCACTCTATTTAGAAAAACTTCAAACAAGCACTTTATACTTGTACAGATATATGTTGATGACATTATCTTTGGCGATACTAATGAAAGCCTTTGCAAAGAATTTTCTAAGTTAATAAAGGCTGAATTTGAGATAAGCATGATGGGAGAGTTGAAAATTGTTCCTAGGAATCCAAATCAAGCAATGCAATGATGGAATTTATATTCATCAAAGCTAGTACATCAAAGAATTGCTCAAGAAATTCAAGATGATTGACTGCAAGCCAATGTGCATTCCCATGCATCCCACTTGCGTCTTATGCAAAGATGAAAATGGTAAGAAAGTAGACCAGAAGCTCTACAGAGGTATGATTGGCTCTTTACTCTATCTTACTGCCTCAAGACCTGATATTATGTTCAGCATCTGCCTGTGTGTTAGGTTTCAATCTGATCCTAGAGAGTCACACTTGAGTGCTGTAAAAAGAATCTTTAGATATTTACAAGGAACTACTAATCTTGGTTTACTTTCTAAGAAATCAAAAGATTACAAGTTAGCAGATTTCTGTGATGCTGATTTTGCTGGAGACTACATTGAAAGAAAAAGCACAAGTGGAGGTTGCCAATTCCTTGGAGCAACTCTTGTGTCTTGGTCAAGCAAAAGAAAGAGCACCATTGCACTCTCAACAGCAGAAGCTGAATACATCTCAGCAGCAAGTTGCAGTTCTCAACTTTTATGGATGAAATATCAACTTGAAGACTACCTTACATTCCTATCTATTATGATAATACTTCTATCATTTGTCTTACTAAAAATCCCGTATTGTATTCACGAGCAAAACATATTGAGATTAAACATCATTTTATAAGAGAGTATGTTCAGAAGGGAGTACTTGAAATAAAATTTGTTGGCACAAACCATCAGTGGGCTGATATTTTCACAAAACCCCTTGCAGAAGATAGATTCAATTTTATAAGAAGAAACTTGAACTTTCATCTTATAAAAGAATGATTATTTAATCTCAGCATCTTGTGCATCATGCATCTGATTATGTGTATCTGATAGCACTCCAACATCAAATGATTTGAATCTCATTTAATATTTAGTTATCATTCAACATCAGATAATTGCATATGTGTTAGCATCTAGTGACACATGTGTCAAATACATGCTTACTGAAGCGTCTCTTCCTATCTACTGAGTCATGATTGTTTTTACATTTTTCAATAAAGTTTTAATTGCGTAACTTTTGTTTTTTGTAACCGGGTCATTAATGAAAGGAATCTTTGTATTTTATTTTTAATTTAATTTTTATTCTCTGAAAAAACTGATACGTTTTAAAAAAAAATACTTGTACTATTTCTTTCAAAACTTTCCCACTACCTTTCCACTACTCCATTACTTTTGTACTATTCTCCCTCCCTCTATGCAAAACCTCTTTTTCTTTCTCAAAACCCTCAAGCTTCCATCACAAGCTTTTCTGCTCTGCTTCAATGGCGTTCAAGGCTTACGAGAAGACTGCTTTGTTTGACACTATGATTGAAGACAATATTTTGATAGAAAGAAGGCTCGACCTCGACCGTCTAGTAGGGTTGGAATTTGATTTCAAAGGAGGTCTCACTCTCATGGTCTAGAGAGAGCATTTTTATTGGGAACCAAAGGAAGCCCTAAGCACCGCTATAAGGGAATTCTGGGACAACAGCACAGAGCGTACTCTGGAAATATGGTCAAGGGATACATTGAAAGATTAGAGTTGGTTATGACTCCGATACACATAGCTAATTGATGGCAGGAAATCTCAATTTGGTGGACCACAAGTGTAACACCTTAAATTCAATTTACATTGAATCATAGCCATTAAACATTATATGATACCAAAAGTGCAGATAATTTAAAACTTGACATTCAACAAGTCGTAATTCGTAAAGAGTGCATATTCATAAGAATACAACCCATACAATTGTATATCAAAATACAAATTTACATAATCCTTAATATATATGTGTCTATGGTTCATAAACCTCTCAGTTACATTACATAACAAAATACAAGATAGATTAACTCCTAAAGAACTACGCCAAGCTACAGTCAATCGCCATGAACCTGCTTATCTAAAATCATTAAATGGAAAAGGGATGAGATTTGAAAATCCTAGTGAGTCCTTCACAGACTCTCACCATCACTTCCCTAAAAAATAGCATCCTAATTCATATCTCAAGCATATATAAAAATGCAATCAATTTCACAACAAGTTCTCCAAATGTACCCCCTTGGCTTAATTGCAATTCCCCTTGGCTTAATTACAATTGAGTCCCATATAAATTGATGGGCAACAACCAAGAGAATTCCCGCCGCTGAGTTGAAATCGGACCAACGGGTTTGTCGCCGAATTGCAATCTGGATGAACAAACATTCCAAACACAATCAAGTTCAAGCATCAAAACATCAATTTCAAGGCAGAACTATTAATTTTAGTAATGCCCTCCTTATAGGGTTGAAACCCCCTTAATCAGAGATCAGATCCTCAATTAATCATTAATCTACTAGGATTTAGAACCCTAAAATTCGTGTATCTTTAACCCTAAAAGCATTTGGAAAGAAAAAAATTTGGAAGTAGGGAGGCCGCCAAGATTCTTGCAGCCCCATCGAAGCGTCATACACGCCTGCATCGCGCATCATGCATACTAATTTCTCCAACCTCCTCTTCTCCCCAATTCCAACCAATTCCAAGGAAGCTAAAGCTCAAAATCAAGGTTTCCAACCTAACATTTACAATAATAGTTCATATAACATACTAATCACAAACAACATCATGATACACCTGCCATAAAATTCATTCAAACATGAACAACTCACTTAAACTCAATCCCATCATATGATACCCAACATAGAAACTATGAGAGCATGCAAGAGGAGATGAAAATAAACCCTAATGAGGGACTTATTGGTTACCCATCACCTAAAGGAGAGAAAGACTCACATCAACTTAAGAGAAATGGAGAAAGAAGCCTAGAAATGCCTCATTCTCTTCTTCTTCTTCTTCTTAATTTCGAGCCCTTCCTTCTTGCTAATCAAGGGCAGTTCTTGAATATTCAACAAGGATAAATGATCGGCCCAAACTTCTCCTTTGGCAAGGATTGAATGGAGTCTTCAAAGTTTCCCCTTTCTTCCTTCCCAATATCCAAACCCTAGCTTTTCCTTCTTCCCCATTTTTCCTCTTCTTTTCCTTTCTTCTTTCTTTTTCCTGAAATTTTCGATGGAGAGGGAGGGAGTGAGAGCTGAGGTGAGAATGAGAGAGTAAAAGGGAGGAGAAATTTTGCACTTACCCATTTACCCTTACTTTCTAATACTATTTTACTATCATACCCTTACTCATCGCCTAATTTACACCTTGCCACTACTTGTTACACCCCCAATATTACACATTACACCCCAAAATATTTTAATAATAAGACATACGAATCCTAATTTTAAGAGACTGAATAATTAAATTAGGCGGGATGTTACAACAAGCTGTAGATGAAGAGCTGTTTGAGAATCTTCATCAACTCAAGGCTTTCGAAAAAGCCATTAAATGTTGTTTATTTGAAGAGCCACTTCAGAGTTCTTCACAAACAGATTTCCAAGTGTGTTATCTTGAATTTCGGTTCAACAGATATTGTGAACCGGGATAAAAAATTCATCATGAGGCACTACAAGACTGGTACTCAAATCAACATGCCAAGATTTTTGATGAATACTCTAAAGAATGCTTTTGGGGGTTCAAGAAAAAGATCTGCTGTTGATAATCACATCAACAAGACAATCCCTTATGCTGTACTTCTCACTGAGTTAATGAGAAGATAGAAGATTGTTGAGAAGCTGGGCCATCGACCTCACGTGTAGCAGCAGCTACCCCGAGCCTCGTAGCGGAGCCAGAGGCAGCGCTGACCTCCCCTTTGATTGTCAGGAACCCCACTCCACCGGTGGATCCTTCTCCTGTTTATGGAGTGTGTGGCGAGGTTAGTTGTAGCGGAGCAGGTTTTGTTGATGATGTGCTAGTCGAGGAGGACGTGCCCGAGGGAGTACTGGCGTCTGTACCTTTTATAGACTTGAACGGCGAGGACGAGGATGACCCGATGGAGGAACATGACGAGGAGGACCCATCTGAGGATCCAGGCAGCGATGTTTTGTTGGTGTCGACTGTCTGCTTGTTTATATGTTTTGGTTGGCTATGGGGTCTGTCTGTTGTTTATAGTTTTGGAGTGGTGACCAGTCAGTCCCTTTGAGGTAGCTTTTGTGTACAGTTGGGTAGACTGGAGGTATATTTTTGGAGCAGCCCCCTGCGTGGGTAACTGCCGAGAGTACCCCAGGAGTATGATTACTCTCGTGAGGGTTCTCATACTTTAGGTGTATTCTCCTCGTAGATATTTATTTACTCTTGTATTTTGTACGTACTGTTATGACTATCCTTGGACATGTGTATATATGTATGTATTTCAGTGCATTTCGTCCTTGTACCTTCACATTGCATCATGTTTCTAAACGCTGTGGTTACTCTGTACGTGCTTTGCGAAAGACGTTTGTTTTAAAATATATGTGTGTGTATATATATACCGTATTTTTTAAAGGACACAAGAGTAATATTTAAAAAGTGCGTTGCATCTAGAGTTAAGTTTCAGTCTGTAGCGTTTCAGAAATGGGGCGTTATAATAATGGTATAAGAGCAGTTCAGTTCTAACCGGACTGTGTGTAGGGAACACTAAGCTGGTCACCGTGTCGGGGTATGTTTGTCGAGTACCTAGTTGGGATGTTGTTGAGATTGTTTGTTGAGCGAAGCAGTTATGCCTATAATTATTTGAATTGTTTCTTGATTGAAGCAATGTGTGTCAGCACATCCCTTGATTGTGAGGTTCTGACAGGTTTTGGACCTTGTAGGAATCTAATACCACCTCACAGAGACGCTACGGCTGGACCTGATAACGCCAACATGGATCGAGCAATTCAACTAATGACCGGGATGGCAGCGGTGATGGCTTAACAATCGGCTGCCGTGACTCAATAATCTGCTACTGTGGCGCAACAGACTGCCGCCATGAACCAACATAATCTGCAGCAACAACAGAGGGCAGAGAGGGATGCAGAAACTAGAGGATTGGCCGAATTTCGCAAGCATAATCCACTGAAGTTCTATGGTGAACCGGATCCAGACAAGGCAGATCTGTGGATCCAGGAGATAGAGAATATTTTTGAAGCATTCCACTGTCCCGATAATGTCAAGGTGAATTATGCGTCTTGTTTACTGCTGGGAGATGCTGAGTACTGGTGGAAGGGGGTCAAACAGTTGTTGACGGTTGAGCGTCAGGAGATTAGTTGGGAGACCTTTCGCAGGAGGTTTTTGGAAAAGTACTTTCCTAAGACTGCACGAATGGAAAAAGAGCAAGAATTCCTTCGTCTGCATCAAGGTAACATGACGGTATCAGAATATGCCGCTAAGTTCAAATCGCTTTCGGGGTACTTCAGTCAATTTCGTGATCGGGAAGATTAGAAATGGTTGAGTGATAGGTTTCAGCGGGGACTAAGATTTGACATTCAGAAGTCTTTGGTGTCTTTGAGAATCTGGAACCTTCAGGAATTGATTGATAGGTGTGTTGAAGTGGAAGGGGTGAGGAACAACAAGAAGAGGAGTGGTACAGGTGGTCCCGTGAGACCCCAGAGTCAAGGTCAGAAGTTTAATCCGAAGGGAAAATAGCAGAAGAAGCCTTACAGCCGGCCTCAAGGGAGCAATAAGGGGCAGTACCACCCGATGGCTCAAAACTCGAGTGGTAGGAGTCAAACCAGAGAAGGACTAGTCAGTTACCGTTGTGGCAAGCTGTGGCACTATGCAAACAACTGCACTGAAGAGAGCACCGTGTGCTACAACTGCAGGCAACCGGGACACATTGCTAGAGACTGCAAAGCTCCTAAGGCTGAACCGTGGTGAATGCAGCGAAGGCTAAAAGGAAACATCAGATGGCCAATGGTAGAGTTTTCTGTTTGAGTGGCGAAGAGGCGGAGCAGACTGATGATCTTATTCAAGGAGACTGTGAGATCGAGGGTAAATCCTTATCCATTCCTTTTGATTCCGGTGTAACCCATTCTTTTATTTTCTTGGATTGTGTGGACCGTCTAAAATTGCCTGTGACTGCCTTACCTTTCAAATTAGTAGTTACTACTTCAGTTGCTAAAACTTTGGTTGCCAACACTGCATGCCTAAATTGTGTGGTGGTTATTCAGGGTAGAAAATTTGTTGTTAATTTGATCTGTTTACCTCTAAAAGGTCTAGATATTATCCTCGGGATGGATTGGTTGTCTTACCACCATGTCCTTTTGGACTGTGCCCGAAAAGCAGTAGTTTTTCCTGACCTTAGAGTTTCCAACTATCTTTCTGCTAATCACATTGGTGATTCCTTGAAAGAGGGAACTTAGGAGTACATGTATCTCACTAGTCTAGAAGCTTCTCAAGAGATTGAGTTGAAGAATGCTCCAGTGGTATGCAACTTTCCAGATGTTTTTCCTGAAGATGTGCCAGTCTACCACTGGTGAGCGAAATCGAATTCTCCATTGATTTGCTTCCAGGAACAGGTCCGATTTCGATAGCGCCCTATCGGATGTCTCCAGCGGAGATGAAGGAACTAAATTCCCAGATTGAACACTTGGAGTCGAAGCAGGTCATACGACCTACCATGTCACCGTGGGGAGCTCCAGTGTTGCTGGTGAAGAAGAAAGACGGATGATCAAGGTTGTGCGTTGATTATCGTTAGCTCAACAAGGTTGCTGTCAAGAATCGGTATCTGTTACCGCATATCAATGACTTGATGGATCAACTACGAGGAGCCGCGATATTTTCCAAGATCGACTTGAAGTCTGGCTATCATCATATTCGTGTGAAGGAAAAGATATTCCCAAGACAACATTCAGAACCAGATATGGCCACTACGAGTACCTAGTGATGCCATTTGGAGTGACGAACGCGCCGACGATATTTATGGACCACATGAACAAGATTTTCCACCCATTTTTGGATCAGTTCATGGTGGTGTTCATAGATGATATCCTGATCTATTCTCGAAGCAGGGAAGAGCACGAAGGGCATTTACGCCAAGTGTTGCAGATTCTACAGGAGAAGCAACTCTACGCTAACCTTTCCAAGTGCGAGTTTTGGCTTGAAGAGGTGAACTTTCTTGGGCATGTGATAAACAAGGCTGGGATAGCTGTGGATCCAGCCAAGATTGAAGCTGTGTTAACATGGGAGCAACCGAAGACAGTGTCAGATATCCGAAGCTTTGTTGGATTGGCAGGCTACTACTGGAGATTTATCAAAGGATTCTCGAAGATCGTAGCACCGCTCATGCGACTCACGAGGAAAGATCAACCGTTTGCTTAGATCGAAGAGTGCGAATCCAGTTTTCAGAAGTTGAAGGAACTCTTAACGATAGCGCTTGTGTTGGTCTTGCCGCAACCAGATGAACCTTACGAGGTTTATTGCGATGCTTCACACCAGGGATTGGGATGCGTGCCGATGCAACATAGGAAGGTTGTGGCTTATGCTTCGAGACAGCTTAAGATTCACGAGAGGAACTACCCTACGCATGATCTGGAACTTGCTGCAGTAGTGTTCACATTGAAGATTTGGAGGCACTATCTGTACGGGAGCACGTTCACTGTTTTCAGCGACCACAAGAGCTTGAAGTATTTGTTTGATCAGAAGGAACTCAACATGCGACATCAACAGAGTTTCTGAAGGACTATGAATTCACTTTGGAATAACATCCCAGGGAGGCCAACGTAGTAGCAGATGCGTTGAGCAGGAAGAGTGTTTTAGCCTCAGCAATGATGATTAAGGAGTTGGAGTTACTGGAGAAGCTCCGAGATTTGAAGCTAAACGTGGAATTGTCACCGGGAAAGCTGAAGTTCGGGATGCTCGCTATTTCTAACGGACTGTTGGAGGAGATCAGAGATTAGCAAGTGATAAGCTACTGCAAGAGAAGATAGAACTGGTAGCACAAGGAAAATGACGGAATTCAAGGTTGGAGCGGACAACATTCTAAGATGTAATGGACGGGTTTGTGTACTTATCGTGGCAGAGCTGAGGAAGTTGATTCTCGACGAAGCACACAAGAGCACACTGAGTATTCATCCGGGAGTTATTAAGATGTATCAGAATCTGAAGAAGCATTTTTGGTGGCCTGGAATGAAGAAGCAAGTGGCGGACTACGTGGCTTCTTGTTTGACATGTCAGAAAGCCAAGGTGGAGCACCAGCGACCAGCCGGGATGCTACAGTCACTTGACATACCAGAGTGAAAATGGGATAGTATTTCCATGGATTTCGTTGTGGGTTTGTCGAGGACGTCGAAGAGGCATGACTCGATTTGGGTAATCGTTGACCGATTGACCAAATCTACTCATTTTCTACCGGTGAAATCGACTTTCAACGAAGAGAAGCTGACAGAGGTCTACATCACAGAGATTGTACGACTGCATGGCGTACCTTTTAACATTGTTTCTGATAGAGATCCGAAGTTTACATCTCATTTCTGGAGAGCATTATAGGAGGGATTGGGGACCAAGCTCAAGCTTAGCTCGGCATATCATCCTCAGACCGACAGTAAGACTGAGAGGACGATCCAATCGCTCGAAGATTTACTGAGGGCGTGTACGTTGGACCACAGAGGGAGTTGGGATGTCGTCTGGCCGCTAGTGGAGTTCACCTACAACAACAGTTACCATGCGAGCATTGGTATGACACCTTATGAAGCACTGTATGGACGTAAGTGTCAGACGCCTCTTTGTTGTATCAGGATGGTGAAAGCTCTTTTGTGGAACCAGATTTGATTCAGCAGACTACTGAGAAGATACGGCAGATCAAATAAAGGATGAGAGCATCCCAGAGTTGACAGAAGAGTTACGCAGATCAGGGTCGCCACCCAATAGAATTTGCAGAAGGAGAGCATGTATTCCTCCGAGTCACACTGACAACTGGAGTTGCTCGAGCGATCAAATCCAAAATGCTTACTCCTAAGTTCATTAGACCCTATCATATTCTTCGTCATATTGGTCTAGTGGCATATCAAATAGCCTTACCACCATTCCTGTCTAATATTCACGACGTCTTTCACGTCTCGCAGTTGCGAAAGTATGTTTCCGACCCTTCTCACATTATCGAGCCTGATGTAATTCAACTGAAGGATGACTTTTCTTTTGAGGTATCTCCTACAAGGATTGTCGATAGGAAGATCAAGCAACTGAGGAACAAAGAAATTCAACTTGTAAAGGTAGTTTGGAACCAGAAAACAGGTGATGCAACTTGGGAGCTGAAAGAGAAGATGAGAGGCCAGTATCCAGATTTGTTTCTTGGTACGTATCTAACCCGTTGTTTCGAGGATGAAACTATTTTTAGAGGGGGAGTATTGTAACACCCGTATTTTTGCAATGCGTTATTTAGCATTATTATAGTATATTTTGTTGTATTTATGCTATAATAAGCAGTTTCTTGTTCGCAAAGCAAGTGATTGAATTAAATCAAGATCAAGTTGAATTTAAGAATTAGTATTTTATATTAATTCATGCTTCGAATATCGTCGAAAAATTCTAACGAAGTTTCGTTGCGTTTCGAATCACCGGGCAGTTTTGTCGTAGATAAAATTTTAAACGAACCCCAATTTCAATGAAAATCGAATTGTAACTTGTTGTGATTATTTTTGAGTGTTTTAGATTGTTTTTATTATTTAAGATAATATTTTAACACGTGGTGAATCAATTTCTCGGTAAATTAATTTTCGCGAATTTTTCGGTAACGCGGTTACTCGACACCGTGTTTTTAGTACTCTTAAGACTCTAGGATTAGAGGGTAATCATGAGAGATTAGATGGGTTAGACTAATTGATGGGATTAGCATCTTACTTTAGTGAGAAGTGTCACTTTTTGGGTGATTAACTTTTTATTACTTTTTCTAAATGATTTTTAACCATGTGTATACTTAAGTTAGTATTTATTTTAATCCCTCCCCTCCTTTTTGTTCAGCTGGCCAAACCCCCTCCCACTCTCTAACCCCTTATTTCATTTCATCTTCATCATTCTAGTGAGAGAAAGCTTGAGAGCTCACCTATGGCAATCTTCCTCTTCATCTCTTGAGTTTGTTTCACCTCCATTCTTCCACACTTCTTACAACTTGTTCCTTCTTCTCTTCACTACCACTTAGCTCTTCATTTAAGCAAGTTGAGAGTCACATTTTCTCCCCCTTAACTAGCCCCTAGGCCGCGAGCTCCATAGGTGGAGGAGGTAGTGATTTTTCTTGCTTTGTTCTTGCTTTTATGTCTTAAGGGTTGCTTGATCATGATCAATGAAAGAAATGAGCACTTAAATCCCCAAATCTTGGAACCCTAGTCGCTAACCCTAAGGGAAGAAGAGGGGTTGTGTGATCTTGAGGTGAATCAATTCAATTAGTTGATGATTCTTGCTTTTTAGATGTTCTTGCTGCTATTTTAGTCACTAGTTTTGAATTAAAAGTTGGATTAGTAAGTTTTTCATGAAACCCTTGAATCTTGAATTTGGGATTGGCCATGAATTAGGCTTTGTTTTGTGAAATAGTTTGTTGTTTTGTGAAAGGAATTTCATATGGAATGATGTTGTTAAATTGAATTGGATGTTTGCAAATTTTTTTTGGAAGAAGGGTGTGTTGGCCGCGAGCTATACTAGGCTTGGGAAGCAAAATTTTTGTGTTCTCAGCATTTAAAACCATTTATGGAAGTGATTGGATTGAATTTCGAGTTGTTTTGGATTTTTAGGCTATGAAACAAATAAGGTAAGTTGGGTTCCTTGAGACCCAAGAAACCAAGTGGAGCCTTGACTCAAGGATTTTGAGAAAAGAATTTGATAAATGATGTTGTTTCATATTTTAAGTTGGAAAGGAAAATGATTTTCTTTTAGTCTTTAGAATTTTATTCTTTTAATTGTTGTTAGTTTTAAGTGTGTGTAATTCTTTAAAAAACAAGTATTTCAAATTATGTTTCTAAGTGTAAGTGATTTGGTTAGTAAGAGGGTTTTAGGTTGTGGGAGCCTAAGGAGTTAGAAATAAGTCCCTAGATTTGTGCTAAGTTTGTTCCGTGTATTAGGACTTGAGTGATCCGAGTTCGTGCTGCGAGTGATTGAGACATTCTTGGACACGTGACTTGGCAACTTCGGTAAGGGCACTTCACATTCACTACATGCTATAGTATGTTAGTGTAAGGGCTACTTCTAGACAAGCTTAGGATTTTTATTCGCTTTCCGATCGAAGAAGTCTGAGAACCTCAGGGTTCGAAGTGAGGGTCTCATACCCCTTTGATTTTATTGTTTAAGCTTATTGTTATTATCTCGTGGGCTTGGTAAAAGTGGTTAGTATTCTGACTCTGACTCCTTACACTTGTTTGATTACCTCTTTGTTAAATCCACCGAGTTCCAAAGGGATGACCTGTGTTATTGGTGCTGATGATTGTTTGTGGTTTGTTGGATTGAAATGTATTGTTGGATTGAGATGTATTGTGGGTAATATTGCTAGTTGAATATTTAATTGATGTGGATGGTTAAATATTTGATTATGCCTGATAAAATTGTCATATGCGTTGACATATTCATTAGGGTTAGTGGAGGGCATGTGTCTCGTCTGCAGTATAACTTCGATTGGGAGGCATGTGTTGCGTATAACTTTGATAGAAGGCATGTGTTGTGTCTGTAGTAGAACTTCAACCTGAATAACCACGGGTGAAAGAGTCCCCTTAAGCTACGCTGGTATTCAGCTGTGATGTTCGTTATTCTGGAATCATAAACAATGACATTTAGTTGCATTGGAGGGCATTTATGCACATTGTTGTTTTGTATATTATGTTGCGTTATATTGTATATGCTTATTTGAGAAGTTGACCCTTTCCCGTGGTTCCTTCAACTGATGATGGTAACCCAGACAATGGTGAAGACAATGGAGATCCCGGTGATGACAACATCGTCGGAGATAGCGTTTGATTTCCTGGACTTGGATGCCCCCTCGGCGATGGAGTTCGACCCCATCTCCCGTCGAGTTGTATATACTGGGGATGTAGTGCAGACTTTTAGAGTGGACGAACTGGTACTACGTCAGGAGACCTCAAGGCGGATAATAAGCTTTCCAGTACGGATGATGCAGATTGTGGATGCGTGGCGTAGCATTCAGCAGGACCGGGTGCTACAGGCTTCCTCTTCTTCTCCAGAGGGATCTTTTGAGATTCTAAGGCGGACTACTACTCGTTATGCGCCATGGCCCAGAGGTACCAGGATCAGGAGAACCACTCAAAAGAGGATGGGTGTTCGATGTTGGACAGCAGAGACACGACCTCACGTGTAGCAGCAGCTACCTCGAGCCCCGTAGCGGAGCCGGAGGCAGCACCGACCCCCCTTTGATTGTCAGGACCCTCACTCTACTGGTGGATCCTTCTCCTGTTTGTGGAGTGTGTGGTGAGGTTAATTGTAGCGGAGCAGGTTTTGTTGATGATGTGCTAGTTGAGGAGGACGTACCCGAGGGAGTACCGGTGTCTGTACCTTTTATAGACCTGACCGGCGAGGACGAGGATGACCCGAAGGAGGAAGATGACGAGGAGGACCCATCTGAGGATCCGAGAAGCGATGTTTAGTTGGTGTCGACTGTCTGCTTGTTTATATGTTTTGGTTGGCTGTGGGGTCTATCTGTTGTTTATAGTTTTGGAGTGGTGACCAGTCAGTCCTTTTGAGGTAGCTTTTGTGTACAGTTGGGTAGACTGGAGGTATACTTTTGGAGCAGCACCCTGCGTGGGTTACTGCTGAGAGTACCCCAGGAGTATGATTACTCTCGTGAGAGTTCTCATACTTTAGGTGTATTCTCCTCGTAGACATTTATTTACTCTTGTATTTTGTACGTACTGTTATGACTATCCTTGGACATGTGTATATATATATATATATGTATGTATTTCAGTGCATTTCGTCCTTGTACCTTCACATTGCATCATGTTTCTAAACGCTGTGGTTACTCTGTATGTGCTTTGCGAAAGACATTTGTTTTAATATCTATATATATATATATATATATATACCGCATTTTCCAAAGGACATAAGAGTAATATTTAAAAAGTGCATCGCATTTAGAGTTAAGTTCTTGTTTGTAGCGTTTCAGAAATGGGGCTTTACACAGGACAATTAGTTCCTTTGCAGAGGTTAATTCCTTTCTGGGTTTCCAACGATCTAGAGTAGATAAGGTAGATCCAATAAGTGAGATAGATGATTCCCAAGAATATCAAGGATTTATTTTCTTGATATTAGTTAGTCCATTGGTTATTAGATTCGTTGATCCACATCGCTATTAGTTATGGCCGCATGAGTTTTCGGTTTAATTCTAGTAAGAACCAAGAAGGGGAGTTAACCCATCAATTTAAGGAGAGTAGTAGTAAAGTTCAACTAAGAGTGAAATGTTCTGGACACGAGTTAATCGGTGGACATCTGAGATTATAACTTACTGCAAGTAAATTCATTATGTTGGGTCTGATGTGATTCTAACTAGCCACTTACAAGCTGAGTCTCCAACGAAGTGAGGCTTAGACCTCGTGTGAGACAAAGTTTGTTACCAACTAGTGAAAATCAAGTCAGTCTAACTAACGGATACCTCCGAAGAGTTGAGCAACCCTAAAATTTCAAGTTGCCTAGGTCAAGACGGTTGTAAGACCAAGTATAGTGAGCTAGAGCGATGAGTATCGACTCTTTAAGTTGCGGAATAGGTCTCCGAGAAAGGATTTCCATTGGTAACATAAGAGTGAACGTCACGAATGGAAATTTTTCAATGTATGTATTAGTTACTTCAATGTGACAATCTTATTTTGATAAGTTAGTTGGCCAACGAAGAAGTCACGAAACCACCAACGATAGTATGGGATATTGTTTTGGATGAATTTCCAAAGAGTATTCGAGGGAAAGTATCTTCCAAGGAGTCTAAGGAGATAGATGTAACATCCCAATTTTTATGAAAATTATTTTATAGTTCCAGCTACTTGAAAATAAATCATGGAGAATGATCACCTCAATGGTTTGTTAAAAGTACGAAGAACTACCAAGATTATTGTAAACAATTTACTGTTTTAGTAATTAATTCAGATTAACAGACAGTGTAGACGTATACTGTTTTTAATATGAATTAATCCCGAAAAATGTGAAAGATTGTTGTTTGATTAAAGAAAATTATTTTATTGAAAGAGAAATAATTTTCAGGATTTAATAAATATTTTTAAGTCATGGTTTGGATTTTTATTGTCTAGTTATTGTATTAATTGTCTGTATTATGTCATATTTAATATGCCTATTATTTTAAAGATTTTGTCTTTATAATTTTATTGTTTGAATAATATCTATATGATAAGAGAAATTGAAATTAGTGATCCTCACTAATTTACAGTTTTTATTACGCTGCGAGAATTCTATCGAATTCTGCCGTAACTAGGCTATTGTGTGTGTTTCTAACTGAAACATGCCCAAACGTGATCCAAATTTTATAAAATTTGAGTTCTTAGCATTTTCCAATATTTATGATTTATTGGAAATTTTTCTGGAATTTTTAGCCATCAGAATAATATAGGGTGTTTTCTACGCCCAGAACTGCATTACGGTAGCGTTTTAGCAAATCGAGAAAGCGACATTCATAGAAATACTCCTACTATTTTGTGGATATTTTGGTTGATTAATAATTTTTTATTATAGAATAATTTATTAGATTTATTTTTGGAGTTTTTGGTACAAAAACCCTAATATACGCGAAACGCCGCGCACCCGGTTGAGCGAAAACGCGTCGTAGCGAAACCCTTACTTGGTGAGCAAGATTGTGGGCTGTAGGTGGTCCAATAGGATGTAAGCCACATGATGGTAGCACACCATTTTGAATGGAGGCTTTTGATTTGCTTAGGAGGTAATGGGTAGTTAGTTTGTTAAGTTAGTTTAGTTAGTTTGTAACTAGTTTGGTTAGTTCCCAACTAAATGAAGAAATTTCTTCCTTCCATGTCCTCAAAAATTTCGTGGCTTCTCCTTCCCTTGGCTGGCCCATTTCAGCTCTTCCATTCATGACTTGGAGAGAAAAAAATTCTTGAAAGAGAAAGTGTTGGTTTTGAAGGATTTTGGAGTTAAAGCTTTCACCTTTGCTTCCTTCCTTGTCAATCCTTGTTCTATCAACTCTAATCTTCTTGGTAAGGATCCTAATCCCTTTTCCTTTCTCCATGGCTGCCATGGATGAGTTTTCATGGTATTTGTGTTGTTTCTCATGATTCTAGTTTTGATTCTTGAAGGAAAGTGATGTTTAAGCTTCAATCTTCCATCCTTTCTTCTTAATCCTTGATCCATCACCTCCAAACTTCTTGGTAAGCTTCATACCCATTCTTTTCTCTCTTGAGTTTCATGATATGGGTTTGGTTGGTTTTAGGAATTATTTTTGGGCAAAAGTGTTAGATTTTGCTAGATATGCATGATTAGTCTTAAAGCCCTTTGTTTTCCTCCATGATTAAGCATGATTAGAGTATTTGAAAATTTGGGAACCCTAACCTTGAGACATGACCGAACCTAGGGGCTGTTTTAACCTTTGGTTTTGTTTGATTTTTAGTGTTTTAGAGTTGATTCTTGATGGGTTATACTTGCTAAGTTTGGAAACTAGTCATATATGCATGTTTACAAAGTTTTGAAAAAAATAAATTTGGATTATTGAGGGGCTGGAACCGTGGCCCGTTGAGATAGTTTTGATGATGTTTTTATTTGTTCCTAAGTGTATCAAAGTGATTTGGAAGTTAGTTTTTGATTAGGACTTTAAATCTATAAAGATTTGTAAGTTTAAAGCTTTGAAAAATTGTTTGAAACAAAATGAATTTGGGGCTGTTTTGGGGCTTCCAAAACAGTGGCTTATGATTAAATTTTGGGTGAGTTCTAACTTGTTTTTAAGTGTATTAAAGTGTTGAATAAGTTTGGTTTTGATAAGAAGTTTTGATTGAATGAAATTTGTAAGATTTTGATGTTAAAAGGTTTGAAAATTTGGAGTTGTTTTGGAGCTTTGGAAATCATGGCTTAAAGGGTGTTTTGTAACTTGTTCTTGACTTGTATTTATGCTTGAAAATAGTTGTAAAAGTGGTTGATGATTTGATTTAGCAAAACAATTCAAAGAAGTATGATTTTGGGAAAAGTTTGAGTTTATGTTTCAAGAATTGTTTTGAGCTTGTAATAGAATTGTTTCTAAAATTTTGTGACATGTTTTAGTGCTTTGAAAAATGGTTCAAAGTTGACAAAACACTATTCATTTGGTAAAACACTATTCCAATTGGTAAATTTTAGTTTAGCCATTTTTCTAAGTGTGTAGCTTTTGTAAAAGCTTGAAAACTTGCATGGTTTGAAATTGTTCCATCACATATGACTAAGTGTGATCCAAATAGGTTAAGTTGGAAAGATTTTAGGCCCTTTTTAGGACTAAAACGTGGCTGCCCTAGAGTCATAGGACTTGGGTTTTTTATTCTAATTTTGTTAAGTTTGTGTTGTTAAGGTTCGTGCTTAGGGTACGCGCGAGGTGCGACTTGACGATGGTTTTGAATTTACCTTGCTTGGATTGTTAAAGCGCCCAAGGTAAGGGAAATTCTTACATAATGAGTTTGGGCTTTTCGCCTTGTGGGTTGTTTGCTTGATTGTTGATTGGTTGCGTGGTAGTACTTGTAGTATTACTATGTGCTGTTGAGATGTTGTAGCATGATCTGCTGTGTATTGATTTGGCCCTATGTGGCAAGACTGAATTGTATTGTGTTGCTTAAATCATACTTGATTGATTTAATTGGACTTGAAATTGATGATAATATGTAGCATGTCCTTGGCCCTGCGTGGCATTATGAGTTGTATTGTTTTCCTTGAATCACCTTGGATTTCATTGGAACTTGGTATTGAATTGGAATATGAAAAATATTATTGATTAATTAAAGCATTACTTGGGCGTTCACTACGGTGAACATGCCATATTGTTGAATTTGTTTGGATATCATTCGGGCGTTCACTACGGTGAGCATGCCATATTGTTGAATTTGTTTGGATGCGTACTAACCATTGAGCATCGACACTCGGAGCGTTTGATTGGTCTTAAAGACTTCAAAAGACGAGTTGTCATGTCACTCGTAGCGTTTGATTGGTCGTATAGACTTCAAAAGGCGAGTTGACACTGCATTGCCTAAGTAGAGGCACGCCAAAGTAGGGGCCAACCAAAGTAGTGGCAAGCCTAAGCAGAGGCTATCTTGTTCGGACGTTGGGAAAGTAGTCCTCGTCATACTGCTGACCTATTAAGGCTGCAGGTGTATACACAACTTGCCATATTACATTGACATGCATAGCTAACCACATTTATAATATGTGATGAAGGGTTTGATGAATTTGATATTGTGATGACTTGATCACTGATTTGTTGATAGATTTGCCTGCTCACATGCAATAGTTTGATATTATAGTGACTTGATTGTTGATCTGTTGATTGTTTCGTTTGCTCACATTCAATGCTTGATATACCATGATGATGCGTGCAGTCTATTAAGTATGTATATGTATATACAAGCATGTTGTTGTATTATATATGTATATATTGTTTGCATGCGACATAGCCTATGATAAACTCGTGGACAAAGGATTTACCCTTGCACTATTTTTGGATTAGAGGTCCTTATGGATGTCACTTCCAGATGGAGTTCGGTAGCTGCTTCAGTTTCATCTTCCAGGAGCATTGAAGATTGAGCCAGTGGAGGAAGATTCCTCTGAGTACTTCGTGTTTGGTCTTGCTGAGTTGTTTCTCAGTAAGAGTTATAGTTTTTGGCCAGCTTAGCTTAGGGTTTTGTAAATTGTTGTGTTATAATTACTCTTTTCAGAAAACCTCGCCTTAGTGCGAAATGATTATGTTATGTGAAGTATTATTTTGTAATCCATTATACTCTGATAATTACAAAAGTCTGAATTGGCATCATTTAGAAAACTGTAGTACTCTATGTCTCATTTTGAAAAGGGTTTCAAAGGAAAGAAAAAAAAAATTTACTCCTATTTTTCCATTGCAAAATACATAAGAGTACTCTTTAACTGAAAGCATACAAGCATTAAATGTTTTCAGCATTAGATTGGGTTGCACAGTAGCGCTCCAAAAACGGGGTGTTACAATAGAAGAAGCAAAGATCGACTCGTTTGACACCAAGAGGCACGTCCGTAGGGGAGTGTGTAGCAGAATTCGAAAATTTGTCTACATACTCAACCTACCTCAACGTGTACAAGATGATGAGTGAGAAACTCATCAGATGGGCTAAGAACTCAAACCGAGTCAAGTAATGTCGTGTGCAATCTGAGGAGGATGGTTATTTTGACATCCCAATTTTTAAGAGAAGTGATTTTAGTGATAAAATCCCGAATACTCGAAAAATAATTCATAGAGATTGATCACCTCAATGATTGACTGAAAGTACGGGGAATTATTTTGAGTTATTTTGGAAAAAAAATATTTATTATAAATAATAATTGGCTAAATTACAAAATTGGTCCTCCAAGTTTATTTTAGGTTTCAATTTGGTCCTCTACGTTTTATTTGTTTCGTTTTGGTCCTCTACGTTTTATTTTAGTTTTCAATTTGGTCCTTTCCGTCACTAAAAGTCAATTGTCCGTAGCTAGAAGTCCATTTTCCAAAATGTTATTTGGCTTTTAGCTACGGACAATTGGCTTTTAGTGACGGAAAGGACCAACCTGTTGTAACTTTTAAAACGTAAGGGACCAAAACGAAACAAATAAAACATAAAGGACCAAATTGAAACCTAAAATAAACATAGAGGACCAATTTTGTAATTTAGCCATAATAATTATTCATGATGTCAAATCAAATTAATAGACAGCGTAGACGTATGCTGCTTTAATGTGAATTCATCAATTTACATATTATATAAGTTTTATGTGTGACGCGTTGACGCGTATTTTTGTTGATTAAGAAATTGATTGAATTAAATCAAGATGAAACTAAATTTAGGAGTTAATATTTTATATTAATTCATGGTTCAAAAATCGTCGAAATATTCTAACGAAGTTCGTCGCGTTTTGAATCACCGGGTAATTTTTATCCGCATTAAAACTTAAAATGAATTCCGATTTCGATAAAAATTGAAATGTAACTTATTTTGATGATGTTTGAGTGTTTTTCATTGTTTTCATATTTATATATAATCTATTTCCACGAGGTGAATTATTTTCTCGGTAAATTAATTTCGGCGAATTAATCGGCGAGAGAATTAATCGGTAACGCGATTATTCGACGCCGTGTTTTTGTTAGTACACTCTAGACTCTAGGATTAGTGGGTAATCATGAGAAGAGAGATTAAAAGTTTAGACGGGGTAATTAGATTAGAATTTTGCTTTAAGATCAAGGTGTCAAACTTTTAGTGATTAATTAGTTAGTTCTTAATCTTATGATCTCCTACACCTTCCTTCTTTTAAATCCCAAACTTTAAATCATGACTCATGGTGCACTAGCATTTACTTAAGAGCACCTAAATTTTACCCAAAATTCCACCTTCCCTTCTCCTTTTTTCGGCGTGAACTATACCCCATTTTTCTTAGTCCATGATAGACCCTTATTCACTTAAAACCACACAATAGCTACTCAAGGTATCACCTCCTCCTTTTATTACCACCAGGCCGTGACCCCTCCCCATTATTCCCACTTCATTTTATTTTGCTTCCTTCTCAAAGGTCCAGGCGTGAGTCCTCTTTTCTACTCCCCCATTTTCATTCTTCATCTATTACTAAGTGAGTGCAAGATTTCTTCTCTTCCTTTCTTGATTTCAAGCCGTAAGCCCTCCCCTTTTTCTACCCCTTTTTTTGTGTTTTTTTTTTCTGCACATTATTAGTTGGGTGAGGAAGAAAAAGGCCAAGCACATTCCTCCCTTTCTTACCTCCCAGCCGTGATTCTTCCTATCAAAAGCACCCTCATTTTATTCCATCTCCTTCTTCATTTTTGGAGCTGGATTCTTGAGTAAGCAAGTGGGTATAAGATCAAACTTCCTCTTTTTGTTTTCCTAGCTGAAAACCGTGAGCCTCCAATCTAGGTGTAGGAGGTAATTTCTTGTTTCTATCTTGTTTAATCCTTGTTTTTATGACTTGTATTTTACTTGATTATGATCAATAGAGGAAATGAAATTTCATTCCCAATTTCTTGAAACCCTAACCTAAGGAAAAGAGGGATTTGTGTGATCCTCATGTGAATCTTGTAATTAGTTTGTAATTCTTGCTTATTAGTTGCTATAATTGCTATTAAAGTTGTTAGTTTTAATTTGAATCAAAGATTGAAAGGATTTTTCATGAAACACTTGTTCTTGAAATAAGTTTGGAAAGGGATTAGTTGTATTTATGTTGTAATGCATGTAATTAATTGATGATGGTTATGTTTTGGGTAGTTTAATTGTTATTGGATTGTTGTATATGTTTAAGTAGAATAGTTAGTAAGTTACATGTGGGAATTTATGCTTGAGGGACTTAAAAGGCATGTTAGAATTTAATTGGGGATGTTCTCTAACTATTGGCATTATCATGATCATAGTTAAATGGTTTGGATCAAAGGATTGGAAAGATTTCTTGGAAAACCTTACTTTTGAAAATGTTTTGGGAATAAGTCTTGAAACTTAGTTGAAGGTAGTCTTGAATTGTGACTGGTTGTCTTGAAGAAAAATGCTATGTGGAATGGTAGTAAATTGTGGTTTGGAAAGTTGCAAATTAGTCACTAATTTAGGGCCCTTAGCTCTTGGGTGTAGGACAAAGGAGAATTTCTTGCAAAACTTGTCTTGACATAGATATGCATGTTTAATTGGAACTTGGTTACTAGATTTTGTGAAAACCCTTGCATTCTTGAAAGAGGTTTGAGTTAGGATTGGTTTTGATTAAGTTTTTACTTTATGAAATTAGTCATTGATTTGTGAAAGAGTTAATAAATAGAGTGGTTCTGTTGATTGGTTCGGATATTTGCAAATCTTTTTGGAAAAAAAGGGGACATGGCCGCGAGCTCCTTAGAGCTTTGGAGGCATGATTTTGATAATCTTTGGTTTATAATAGTTGTATTTAGTATGTTTAAGGATTGTGTGAGCTTTGGAAAAATTTTAGAAAGTGGTTGGATTAAAAATTTAAGAGTTGTTTTGATTTTTAGGCTATGAAACATATAAGGTGAATGGGATATCTTGAGACCCAAGAAACCAAGTGGAGCCTGGATTAAGCATTTTGAGAAAAAGAATTTGATTGTGGCTTGTTCATGTTTTAGTTGGAAGCAAAAATGAGACTTATTTTCAAAGCTTCATTATTATTATTTTTGGTAATTTTCAAGTATATGTGATTCTTAAAGAATGTATATGTATTTCAAAAATTGTATTTAAGTGTAAGTGTTGGTTAGGAAAAGGTAAAGTTGAGGGCCTTAGGTTGTAGAACTAAGTTTTTAGAATTATGCTAAGTTTGCTTCGTGTGTTAGGCTTTGAGTAATCCGAGATCGTGTGGCATAGGATCGAGGAATACGTGGATGCGTGGCTTGGAGTTCGGTAAGGGCACTTCTAGACATTTTTAGGACTTATTTTTATGTCCTTGTGTAAGGGAAATTTTTAGATACGATGGGAGTTTAATTTCAAGTATTTACGCGAAGAAGTCTGAGAACCTCAGGGTTCGTGAGGTCTTGTACCCGCCGTTTCTGCTTTTGATATCTTTGATTATTTAGTGGGCTTGTCTGCAAGTGGTTGGCGGTGTCCCCAACCCCACACTTGTTTGTGCCTCTCGACAATTCCATCAATTGCGGAGGGATGGATTCCATATTGATTGTCATTTATTCTTTGCTAAGTGTGATTATTTGAGATGAGATGCTTATGTTATTTATCTCGATGGATTGAGTTATATTGCTATGTTGCTTATCTTTGTTGAACTGGATTATATTGTTAGAATTATGCGAATTGTTCATCGGGTCACGAGAGTTGGTCAGTCGTTGAGGCGTTTTTGAGCTTGAGCCGATTCACCTAGGGTGCTAGAATCCCCTAAAGGCTACTGGTGTTCGGTAGTGAATGGCTAGACGTTAGTTTCTTGGGGCGTTTTGAGCTTGAGTCGATTCAGCTAGGGTGCTAGAATCCCCTAAAAAGCTACGGCTGGTGTTCGATAGGGAATAGCTAGGCGTCGTAATGCTAATGGAACCTGAGCTGAATGTCCTAGGGTGAGGAGAGAGCCCAAGGCTACGGCTGGTATTCAGTGGATGGATCCGCGTTACTTCCGGTATTTGGCGAAAGTGTTGAGAGAATGAGTCTTGATTTGGGTCTTGAGTCGCGCTTGTGAATTGTATATACTGTTGGTTGCCTATTGTCATGATTGCTAATTCCTGTAATATGCCATGTTATTACATGTGTTATTGCTGAGTGTGTTATTGAAAATGTGTATCTGTCTCTTTATTTTTAAGAAGTTGACCCCTGCCAGTGGTTCTTTCAATGTAATGAATGTAACCCAGATAGTGGAGCAAGCAAATGATTCGGAACTGCAGAGAGGAGCAGCTGAGGATAGTCGTCCAGCTTTTTACTTGTGTTATGTTATGAAACTTACTAGTAGTCTAGTAAGAAGAATAACTTGTCGACCAGCTATAGGATATTTGTCATCTATTTCAGTATTGTAATAAATATCTGTTATGTTTCAAGACATGTATTGTTAAACGTGAATTGATGAATTAATTGAATGTGGTTATATGATGTCTTAAATTATTTTCCGCCATGTTTCGAAAAGTCGCTGTGATGCTCTGACTGCTTCTTTAAAGAACTTAAAAAAAATAAAATAATAGGACCACATTTCTCAAAAACCCTATGAGTAGAGTATTCCATATTTTGGAAACATGTCAACTTTTGTCAGAATGTTCACTTAATAGCACTCCGGAGACAGGGTGTTACAGTTATGGGAGACTGTGAGTTACTACAGGATTGCAGAGGAAGCACAGACTGCTTTAATAGCAGAATATCTAGACAAGTAGCAGACAATGCAGAGTAAACGTAAGAATGTCCAACAGTTAAGAGCAACATAATGAGAAAGCAGCACCAGAGTTAAATTCTACGACTGCAAATAAGGTGTTCCATTTGACGAAAATAAGACGAAAGGAGTTTACCTATTTGAAAAGACGTAGGATCGATGTTCACAACGGAAGCACCGAAAGCCAATCCTACAGAAGGATGAGATAAGAAGGTAGGGCGAAGTTTGGGGACAAAATTCCATAAAGGTGAATTTCTGACCTCACCCCACGCTGATGTTATTAAGAAGTTCCTAGACTTTTAGCTCCACAGAGGGAGTCTATAAGTGAAAACCTGTTTCATGGGAAGGATTTAAAGTTAGTATGGACGTAAGTTGCCACCAAATCGGCGGATACCTAAAGTCATTCACGATTACAAGTATTCCGTCGATTAATGCTTAGAGTGATTCCACTTAAACAGTTACACACTCCGTTCCAATCGGTTAAATTATATTCCTCGGTTAAGGCCTAGTCTGCGACCGGTTAACGCTATCATAACTAATCTAATTGATTGATGCTTTGTAAGAGTTAATCATTTCTAGATTTTCCAACGGATGTAATGGACTATGAAAGGAAGTTGTAGTTGAAGTTCCAATGTAAGACGTAGCAATTTTCAAGGACGAAATTTTTTAAAAGGTGGGTAGTAGTGTAACGCCCCAAGAATCCCTCAATTTTAGTTTAGAATTATGTGCATAAGCTCAGTGTAGTTTAATGGTGAATTTCAAGTAAATTCATGTTGATTTTCATAATTGAGAAGTGAGGATATTGTGTCTTTGAAGATTCTAAGTGATTAGATGAGTTGAATTAGCTTTAAAGTGATGTTACGAATGTATTTTGAGTTAGTTTAGCAAGGATTAGGAAGAACGACTCAAGAAAAGGTGCTAGAATCAAGTTTCTTTGATTTTTGCACAGTGGGAATTGATTCCCAGGCCTCATGAATCGATTCTAGCATGTAAATTTCTCTGGGAATCAAAGTTGAGCAATGGTGAATCGATTCACACCCCTTGTGAATCGATTCACAAAAAACAGGTTGCTGGGACTCGAATTTGGGAGCTGCAGGAATCGATTCACTCACTTAAAATTCGAATCTGTTGTTTTTATGACTGGGTGAATCGATTCACCCTATGATGTGAGTCGATTCACAGCTGCTTAAAAACAGAAAATGCAGCAGAAAACCCTCATTTTCGCGATTTTGAGAGAGAGGGGTAGAGAGAGAAGGCGATTGAGAGAGGGAAGAAAGAAGAAACACCTAGGGTTTTACCATCTCAAGGGGAAATCATGGATTCATGCTAGATTCTCCTCAAATCTTAGCTTGAATCCAAGTTGGGGAGTGAATCTCCTTGGTTTGGGAGAGTTTGGAAAATCCCTAGCGAAGAAGAAGAAGAGGAAGAAGAAGAGGCACGAATTGGAGAAGAAGAGGGGGAAGAAGACCAAGCTCCATCAAGGATGGTTCAAGTTCTTGGATTGAGAAAAAAGATTGAAGGTTGTAGCTTAAGATTTGAGAAGTTTTTTTTTTTTTTTTGAAGAACCCTAAGTTGAGCAAAAGGGGAAAAACTTGAAGAAGAGCAAGAAGGGCAAAGTTCAACCACTCTAGCTCAAGGTTTTGAAGAATGGAGGCGAGTTCTTCAACCCTTAGGTGATGGGCAACCAATAAGTCCCATATATAGGAATTTTTATTTCCTTAAGTATTATGTGAACCCTAGGTTCAAGCTAGGGATTTTGAATATCTATGTGAAGTAGAATCTATTAATATTATTATTATTATGATTTAATAGTGGGTTTGTCTGAAAGAGGTTGGATGGCTGCCCCAACCCCCCACACTTGATTGTATGTTGATGTTTGCTCTCTTGTAAACTCCATAGAGTTTCAAGGGATGTGTTTAATGTATGTGTTGTCCATTAATTTGGTCAATTGTGAGGCTTGTCAATGAGCCCTAAGTGTAGGCCAATGGTGTCAAAGAAATGACCCTAGGAAAGTATGTGATAAGTGAATGTTTGAAGTAGATATTCATGATTTGGTATGAGTATTATTATAAGTATAGCATGTTTCAAACTCTAAGTGAGTAGTTAGCTAGAAATGAATGTTGTTATTGTTAAGCTAGATTCATTGAAATGATTATAAATTTCCTTGAATAGTTAAATGAGGATGATGTTAATAAATCCTAGTTAGCTAAGTTGCATTTCTATAAACATGCATAAAAGCATAAGCACAAGCTGAAGTCCATGGAAAGACTCCTCTATTTAAAGGAGAAGCACGGTACAGTTTGCCTCGTGGGACGCCACTTGGATGGTTAAGACGTCTGACCACCATATCGTAGACGTTACTCAGGGTCTCGGGACCAAAGCATTGACAAAACCCGGTAACGAAGATTCCCTATTGAATATTGATTCAACTGGTGGGAATAGCTAGAACGCGCTTAGTAGCAAAGCAAAGCTGACTATGAACTTAATAATGTTCAAGTCTATGAATGTTAATGAATTCCTTGTATATATATATATATATGTATCTTTGGAATTAGCTTAGTTAAGTAAATGTTATTATGGATTGAAAATCCTTAGATGCTAAATTACTTAATAGTAATGATGCATAGAAGTAGTAAGAGTTGTGATAAGATCACTTAAGAAAGCAAGCAAGCTATGTTGATTGGAGACTATAGACTAAAGCTTATGATAAAATCCAAAGTGTTTATAGGTTAAAAAATGAGTGTTTATAGAATTAATGTGTGTTTGCTATACAATTTTGTATCTAGTTATTCACAAGCCTTTAAGTGGTATATTGGTCTTAGGATTATCCTACGTCTCAATATGCTAAGTTGTAAGTTCTGGTTAACACATTTTAGGGGGGCGTTTTCGCTTAGGATGTCTATTAAGTTTTCAAGCAAGTCCTTATGGTATATAGGGAGAGTATGTTTAGGATTGAAATGCCTGAGTTTGTCCTTTTGAACTAGTATGACTCGACGAGAGAATGGTGAGGAGTCTGTGAAGGGCTCACTGAGATTTATAATCTCACCCCGTTCCTTTTATTTGTTTTTCAGATAAACAGGTACCGAAGATTGATGAGGCGAAACTCCAAGCTTAGCATTTGAAGATTAGTGTCTTGAGTTGGAGTTGAGTTGCGATATACCCATGATCGCTTATGTTGTAATCTATTATTTGGATTTAGGATTTAAGTTTTAATTTATGACTTGGATTACTGTAATCGAGTTTGTAAATTTATTAGTAATTCATGTGCTTTAATATAATTTGTCGTACTTTCAATTATGTTGAGGTATGGGTGTTACAAATACCATTCCTCAAACTCTCTAAACTTCCTAGATTTTTCACACCTCTCACCACCACACGATTGAGCACAAGTTAGGAGAAGAATAAAGGAAACATGGAGGTCTTGGAGCATAAATGGCTCATGGTTCACAAAGGAAGGAAAAAGGAAGGAATCTTAAGTTCTCTTACCACCAACACCAACACACTAAAGAAACTTATTCTCCCCCTCTATTATTAAAAGGAACTAGCGAAGGAGGAAAAGAAAGTGACCCCCACCCAAAATTCTACTAAGCCATTTATGGGTCTAAAGACAAAGATCAGGTTGATAGGATTTTTCCAAAATGTCTAACCAATAGTCATCATGCACTATGCTCTCTCCACTAACTCTCACCTACTCCAAAATGCTTTCTTGACTTAGCCCCACGGTCTCTACATCACACTAATTTGCTGCTTCTGGGTAGTCGCGTAATCGGTTGCTCGATTGGCGACAAATCACGTAAATTAAATTATCAAGAGAAATTTAATTCAACGGGCCCTAAAAATATTTGCGCATAATAAATACGCTCACAAAATAATCATACAAATAAATATATAAATAATCACAATAACATCTATCGTAATACCAAAAGTATGTTATAAATTTTGATTTTGGAATCTAATATAATAGTAAAATACGTCACAGAGTCAAGACACTTATGTGGTCTATACTTATAACCATGCACACACCATAATACATATACTACGATAACTATAGCATCTTCTACGGATAATCTTTCTTGTAAATCTCTGTCTACTCATAACTCCTTTGTGTTGTGTTTCTTGGGATGAAGTCTTCAGATGATGAGCTCTCTGTTCTGCTTAGTGTGTAAACACGTCCCTTAGAGGTTGACCTTGTAGTTCCGACATTGCTGGCAACAGGCTCATCTCGTGGTACCCCGAAGTCTCTGGACAGATGTCCCGATTCCTTGCAGCTGAAGCATAACATCTCCTTGGATGGAAACTGATTAGTCTCATGCCTTTCATCTACACAGTTGAAGCAGTGCGTCTTTGACTGTCGATGCTTGTGATTCCCATTTCTCCATATCATGTAGGTATGTCCTCAAGTAGCTGGGCGCACAAACTTCGCAACATTTGTAGTTGATCCCACCTTTGGCAACTGACAGTCCTTAGAAAAATGTCCTGGCTTCTTGCACTTAAAGCACAACCGGTCTTTCGATGAGCATTCATCAGCTAAGTGTTCCTTGCTTCCACGTTGGTAATAGTGCAACTTTTGCTTCAGGCTATTCCTAATAGCCTGCGCCACAGGATGATTCTGGTTGCGATCATTTCCCTAGGAACGGTAATAAGGTACTCCTTGCTGTTGTCTTCCTCTTTGTCCTTTGCCTCGATAATCCTGCCTAACTGGCCCTCCAATAGCTCGCTTCTCCCCTTGTTGTCTCAGCAAATAATGTTGATTCTCCGTGGCAATCTATTGTGCAACAGTAGTTGCTATCCATACTATCACTCGGATTACGTGATTCATGTCTAAATTCCTAGCTCTAACCAAAAAGATCTGTTCGTCTCGTAGGCATCAAATTTCTACAAAGTAAACTAACCAGAACCCCACAACAAGATCCATCATCTGAGATGATCGCACACAATTTCACACAATGTCACACATATCTCAACTAGGAAACATTACAGACAATCACAAACAAGTTCACATAACCTAGGCATAACAGACTTATACCCGACAATCCCCAATAATCTAGGCCAGCTTAAGCAAAGTGGTCCGGTTAGAACCGAACTACTCTGATACCACTATTGTAACACCCCGTTTCTGGAGCGCTACTGTGCAACCCAATCTAATGCTGAAAACATTTGATGCTTATATGCTTTCAGTAAAAAGTACTCTTCTATATTTCGCAATGGAAAAAATGAGTGAATTTTTTTTCTTTCCTTTGAAACCCTTTTCAAAAAAATGAGACATAAAGAGTACTACAATTTTCCAAATGATGCAAAATCAGTCTTATGCAAATATCAGAGTATACTACATCACAATGAATGCTTCACATACATAAAACATGACATAATCATTTCGCACTAAGGTGAGGTTTTCTGAGAAGAGTAATTACAAGACAATAAGTAATTACGCAAATAACAAAGACAATATCCTAAGCTAAGCTGGCCACCAACTATAACTCTTACTGAGAACCATTCAGCAAGATCAAAACATAGAGCACTCAGAGGAATCTTCCTCCACTGGCTTATTCTTCAACACTTCTGGAACAGCAGCAGCAATGTGAAACTCCATCTGGTAACATCCATAAGAATGTCCAATCCAACAACAGTGCAAGGGTAACTTCTTTGTCCACAAGTTTATCATAGGCTATGTCGCATGCAAACAATATATATATATATATATATATATATATATATATATAATACAACAACATGCCTTTATATACATATACATACTTAATAGACCGCATGCATCATCATGGTATATCAAGTATTTGCATGTGAACAGACAAATCAACCACAGATCTGTAACACCCCGTTCCTGGAGTGCTACTAAACTAATATTTCTGAAAGGCAAAATACTCTGCTTGCATGGTTTCCGAAAATGTGGTTCCATTTTTTCCTTTTCTTTTAAAAACTTCTTTTAAAAGAGCAGTCAAAGTATTACAGTGATTTTAGAAACATGACGGTGAATAACTATAGACACCAAAATAAAACCACAATAACCATACTCATCAATTTATTCAATCATCGCACACATGACCACTCAAGTCTTGAAAGTATCATATATTTAATTACATGTGCAATTAATACATTTGGCACCCTATAGCTGGTCGGGACACTACGACACTTACTAGACCTCTAGTAAGTTCAAACAACACAAAAGGGCGGATGTAACACCCCGATCCTAAAGCACTACTAAACCAATATTTTTGACAGCAGTTGACATATTTCTGAAAGGCGAAATACTCTGCTTGCATGGTTTCCGAAAATGTGGTTCTATTTTTTTCCTTTTAAAAAAGCAGTCAGAGTATTACAGCGATTTTAGAGACATGACAGTGAATAAACAGACACCAAAATAAAACCACAAAATCCACGCTAATAAATTTATTCAGTCATCGCACACATGACAACTCAGGTCTTGAAAGTAACATATATTTAATTACAATAGTGCAATTAATCCATTTGACACCCTATAGCTGGTCAGAGCACTACAATACTTACTAGTCCTCTAGTAAGTCACAAACAAGAACACAGGTAAAAAGCCGGACAAGCTATCCTCAGCTACGCTTGTCATCCACCTCGAACACTCTGCAGTCTTCATGATCTGGGTTACAATCATTGATTGAAAGAACCACAGGTAAGGGTCAACTTCTTAAAATAAAACAAATAGCACAAAATAGCAGATACAACAGCCAATCATATTATACAGATATAATATATAATATGAAACCACATTCTTCAACACACATAAACAATCATGTCAATAGCTTTCAGAACAATCAATAAGGATGCACCCGATATCCTATTGATGCAACTATATGCCAGTACAGTTTTAATTCCGAAATCCATGCGCTACGGTCAGGCTGCTACGTACTTACCAGGGACGACACTTTTCCATGCGATGGTAAATTTTAATGATGTTCCTGAATTCCTTTGGCCATGGGCAATTCTACTACCCAGGATAGACAGGTCAAAGTTACCACAAGACATGATAAATGCCTTCCACTACCCCAATGAACATATCACCACATTTGATATTTCACTTATGGCATAATTAATTAAATATCAATTATCGAATACCAATTCCACAGCATATATCTTAACACAATTTAAGCATATATGCAACCACATCATGTTATCACATTCAATGTCACAACAATTCAGTTTCGACAACAATTCCACAATCCACAACAATTTACATAATAATAATCATCAACATAGATAGACAACAATTCGTCCCTTTGAAGTTCTGTGGAACTAACAAAGAGGTAAACATAAACACACAAGTGTGGGGGTTGGGGGCAGTTGCCAACCTCTTGCAGTCAAACCCACTAATTAATCATATATAAAGCTTTAAAATCAAAAGGGTAACAAAACCCTAACTTTGAACCCAGAGGTTCTCAAACTTCTTTGATAGGCAAAAAAATATAGAATCTTAACGTGGGGCTTATGGGTGCCCATATCTAGAAGTAGCCCTTACCGAAAAATAACCAGCTCACGTGTTCGAGCACGTTGTAACTTACTCAGCACGAACAATTCTCAGGGATCCTATCAACACAACAAGGCTTAGTACAATTCTAGTCCACCCAGAATAATTCCCTAGGTATAGACCCAATCCTAACTCCTAGGTTTTCAAACCCAAAAATCTTTTTAACAAAGTACGCACACTTGAAACAATAAGAAACTTGAATTTAAAAGTTTATAAAGACTTAAGACTTACTTGAAAGAATACACAAAGTTGAAAAACAAGGTTTTAAAGGCTAACACTCACTTCCCTTAAAACTTAAAACAACAAACAACACTAAGATTAAATACTTTTCCTTCCAACCTCAATCAAAATCCTTAATTAGGCTCCACTTGGCTTTAGGATTACAAAATCCTAATTTGCCTTAAGTGTTTCATTGCCTTGAACAATCAAAACAACTTCCAATTAAAACAAACTATTTCCAAAACTCTCCAAACTTACTCAACAACCCAAATGCACTTAATTTTGCTAAGAACACGAAAATCTATTCCTCCCCAAGCTCTTAGGAGCTCTTGGCCTCACCCTTCTTTTTCAAAAAAAATTGCAAAACTTCCAATTAACCAAAACAAAACCTAAATTCTTTTCCAAACTTTTCAAGAATCCTAATCCAAATGCTTTGCTCCTATAATAGCTTAATTCAAGCATCAAGGAGTCTCAACTAAATTTTGTTTGATCAAACTCAAATTAACCACAATAGCAACAAATTCAAGCTGTAAACAACAATAACCCCAACCCAATTTGGTGATTCACATGAGCAATCACATTTCCCCCTTTTCCATAGAACCTAGGGTTCATAAAATTTAGGAGAATATTGATCATTTTGCTCCTTGATCATGACCAAAGCATATATAAATAAATAAGTAAGAAAATAGACCACAAAATGAAAAGAAACCTTCACCCACAATACCCTAGGGTCCACGGTTTGGAAGGGAAATAAATTGGTCTCATACTCACTCACTAAATCAAGTAATAGCTGCTAATAAGGAGAAGTAAATGAGGTGAAATGGTGGTGCATATGGAGGGTACCTCTCGGCCTTGGATAAAAAGAAAGGAAGGATGTAAGCTGCTTCCTTTTCCCTCATTACCACCACTTGCAAAACTTGGAGAGAACAAGGAAATAAAATGATGAGAGGGAAGGAGGGCAACTGCTAGCACTTAAATGAGAAGAGGAATGAAGTAATAAAATGCGGAGTAAAATGGGAGGGGGTGTTCTCGCTGGAAATGAAAGGGAGGAGGAAGAAATATTGCTCTCCCTAAAACACTTACTCTTGGAAACTTAGGAAAGAAGAATGAAAATAAAATGAGAGAGTGGAATGGAGGGGGTCTCGCCTGGCCCACTAAAAGGAAGGATAAAATAAAAAAATATTATTAAGCAAGGTAATTCACTTGGCTAAGATTAGTCTAGAAAAAGCATCTCTTAATAACCACCAAAAACTTCACACCAAGGCAACTTAAAGTAAGATTCTAATCTAATCACAAGTCTAAACATCTAATCCCTCTCTTCTCATGATTACCCTCTAATCTTAGAGTCTTAAGTGTTCTAAGAAAAAAAATTACGGCATCGAGTAATCGTGTTACCAATTAATTCTTTCGACGATTAATTCGCGAAAATTAATTTACTTAGAAATTAATTCACCGTGTGATAATAATTTATCATAAATAATAAAATCAAATGAAAACACTCAAGCATCATCACAATAAATTACGTTTCGATTTTTATCGAAATCGAGATTCGTTTTAAATTTTTATTACGGATAAAAATTACCCGACAATCCAAAATACTGTGAATATTCATGAGAATTACTCAACGAATTTTGAACCATTAATTAATATTAAATATTAATTCTTAAATTCTTAAATTTAATTTCATCCTGATTTAATTCAATCAATTTCTTAGTCAACACAAATACGCATTACCGCGTCAGACAGAAAACTTATAATAAGTATGATTGATGAATTCACCTTAAAGGCAGCATACGTCTATGCTGTCTATTAATTTGAATTGATATCATGAATAATAATTATCTATAATAAATAAATTATTCAAAATAAGTCAAAATAGTTCCTCATACTCTCAGTAAATCATTGAGGTGATCAATCTCTAAGATTTATCTTCAAGTATCTGAGACTTATTGCCAAAACAATTTTTCTTAAATATTGGGGTGTTACAGCGGACAGCCAGATAGGACTTTCCTCAGCTACGCTTGTCAGCAACCTCGAACACTCTGCCATCTTCATGATCTAGGTTACAATCGTTGATTTAAAGAACCATGAGTAAGGGTCAACTTCTTACACAAACAAATACAATAGCAACAACAGTACAATAACAATTTATATTATACAGATAGAACATAATATACAATTCAACAAGAATGCATAAATGCTCTGCAAATGCCACTACATGCCACTGTTTATGATTTCGGAATATAGCAATGGTCAATCGTTGGTACGCCATGGTATGTCCCTAAATCGATCACCCCATCCAACGACTAGATTAACGATGCCCCTGAATTCCTTTGGCCATGGGGCTGTCCATCACCCCAGGATATTTAGGGCGAAGTTATACCAACAATGCATGATAATGCATTCCAACAACTCCAATGAACATATCATGCATATGATATTTCAATATGGTATAATCAAACAGATATTTAACTATCCAACATCAAAAAAATATTTAATTATCCAGTATCATCAACAATATATATTTCTCCACATGAATTAATCAGATATCCAACGTATCATATAATAAAATTCAAAAACACAATCAATAAGCGGATCCAAACACATTACATTCACAATTCCATATTCAACAAGCATGAGCAGATAAACATCAACCATATTTCAGCATATCAATATCCAACCCTAATCATATCTAGAAGTAGCCCTTACCAAAAGCAAATAGCTCACATGTTAAACACGTCACAATCCTACTCAGCACAAACAATTCCTCAAGGATCCTAAACAACACACCAAACCTTTGTATAACTCTAATTCACCCAAAAATAATTCCCGAGGCTTAGATTCAATTCTAACCCCTAGGCTCTCCATCCCCAAAAATATTTATAATAAAACACTTACACTTGAAAAAACACACAAATTAAACTTAAATGTTTTTAAAAAAAACTGAAAATTACTTGAAATAATACTCAAAGTTGGAAGATAAGGTTTTTAAGACTAAACTCTCTTTCTTTTCAAACTTGAGACATGAAACAACACTAAATATCAAATACTTTTTACTACAACTAATAAAGGCTCCCCTTGGTCTTAGGATCACAAAATCCTAATTTGCCTTAAGTGTTTCATTACCTTGAACAATCAAAACAACTTCCAATTAAAACAAACTATTTCTAAAACTTTCCAAATTTACTCAACAACCCAAATGCACTTAATTAGCTAAGAACACAAAAATTATTCCTCCCCAAGCTCTTAGGAGCTCTCAGCCTTCCCTTCCTTCTTTAAAAAAAAAAATTGTAAATCTTCCAAGTAACCAAACAACACCATTCAATACTTAATCTCTTTTTCAAAACATCCAATGTTTCCAAAACAAAACCCATTACACAAGTAAAATACCCAATCATAGCTTTCCAAGAACTCAAGGGTTTCTCCAAAATTCTCACAATTCCTTTAATCAAATCAAAAATTGACAATAACAACAACAATAACAATTATTAAGGAACAAGAACCACAAATCACTTGCAAGATTCACTTGAGAAATCACATACCCTTTTCCCTTAGGCCATTCAACCTAGGGTTTGTAAAAATTGGGGAAAATTGTGTTCATCTTCCTCATGATCATAATCAAGCTATATATAAAGCATTAAACAAGAAATAAGCAAGTGAAACAATTCCTACACCTAAAAAGGAGGCCACGGTTTTGGCCTTAATGAACATGAACACAAGAAGGGGGTTGAATTGTGTTTACAAACTTTTCGCAAACTTTGAGTTAAAAACAATTTAGAACACTTGAAAAAGAATTTGTTTGAAATCGGATGTTGAAACACTTGTTTTTATGTGCAAGATAACCGTAAGTATAGTGCAGTAAAGCAAGAGACACAGAGATTTATACTAGTTCACCACCAACCTGGTAGCTACGTCTAGTCTCTTCGTTCCTGTAAGATTTTCCACTATAATCAACTGATTACAAATTTCCTTAAGAGTATTCTACTGTTACAAACTTGACAATACTCTTAACTTCTCAGAACGACTCAGTACGTTCGAGCCTTTGAGGAACAAAGCCTTAACTAGGCAATATAACTTTCACAAAGGTAGTTTTGAATACAATCAAAATAACTCTCACAGAGAGGATGAAAAGATTAAGTTCAAACAAATAACTTTCTAAAAGAAAGAATTAGACGCTGAGGTTCAGTTCTTGTAGTCCAGAGACTTGACACGAAACTTGATTGCTCACTTGAGTAATAACCTTTTCAGAATATAGTTTCTTGCAGTTTCTCTAGCCATTTCTTCAATGAATACCTTGAAGTATTTATAAGAGTCTTGAGGATAATACCGTTGCAGATATTTTAGCTCCAAATCATTGGGTGAGGCAATTTGAAATTCTGTCCTTTTCTTCATATCCAGAGAATATCAGAATAGTATATATTTCCGTTATTGTACTATCTGCTTTTCACACAATTGCCTTGTACGAATTTGTCTTATTCTAAAGGTGTCACTTTTGATTCCTCGTACATAAAATTGAGCGCACAAAATCAAATTCGAATTCCGTTCCAAAGTAGCTGAGGTGAAGAGGAACAACGTGATCATCACGTGATTTTTAAAAGACTAGATGCTTGCTCAGAAAAGGAGACGGACGCTCGCAGCAATTGAGTAATCCACGTGTCAAAGAATAACACTACCGAACGCTCGACGCTAGAGTGAACCGGATGTTGACACACATGGAATGTATTCAGTACTTGTGAATTTTCTTCTTCTTGCTTGAGTGAGATAAAACATAAGAGATTTTAATACCTGCGCACTCAAAGACTTATCAGAAGATACTTTGTTATCATCAAAATTAATGAGGGTCTAAACTTCTTAATCGTTTAGGTTCCAACAATCTCCTCCTTTTTGATGACGATAAATATCCAAGGTTGATGAACAATTTAATTTCAAAAATAATTTCAAGTGTCTCCCCCTGAGTTCAACAACTCAGATAAAATTAAATATATCAGGTATCAGAGCGATTTATGATAATTAGAGCATTTATTTGATCGCAAAAAAATGCATACAAGTATCAGAGCATATGAGAATATTGTACCAATAATGAATATACTCAAGTATCAGATACTGAAATTCATTGTACAAAATTGAATAAAATTGTGCCAACAGATATTGAAGATTATCAAAGCACTAGACAATGAATATCAATGAGTATCTGAGCAATTAAGGAACATGCTATGTATATGATTTATGCATGAAATTTGTGTTACTTCAGCATATCCATCGGACTTTCAACAAGTTCATCAGACTTTTCTATTACTCCCCCTTTTGGCATCAGACAAAAAGAGTGTAAAACACATCATAGTCAAAACAGTAAGTAGTAGTATTTAGAAAAATTTGAAGATAAGGTCAGATCAATTGAAATATAATTGTACTAAGTAACATAAATATTTGATTGTATCAAAAATAGAAATTGTAATTAGTACACAAAGACAAAGTAAAAAAAATAAAATTTAGGGATTTGGTGGAGGTGGAGGATCCAGATTGAAACGTTCCAAGATGAATTTCAAAGTGCTTTCCAACGGGGCCACTTTTTGATTGGTTGCCATGATAGCTTCAAATTTTGCTCTAGGCAAAATGACAACATCAGCATTTGCAGGTGCAGGTTCAACATCAGCTTCTAGAACTAATTCAACTGTAACAACCCGTTGAGATTCCATCTTCTGGTGCTCTGCTAGCACATCTTGTGACAATCTTAGTTTCCTTTCCTTTCTTGCCTTAGCCTTCTGAAGGAGGTCATCATTTGGTAAGGACCATTTGATGAATCTTCCTAGCTTCTGTTTCTCTTGATCCATTTCCCATTCCCATCTACTCACAAGTTCTTTAGGATATATCATAAGCATAAAAACAGTTTCCCTGTGCTGAAGCAGATCTTTAGTATAAGCATCAAATTGCACCAAGGCAACTTCTCCATAAATTCTTCTTATAAAAAATCACATTCCATCAAAAATGAATGTGAGTCCTTCATTTTCAGCAAGGAATAACTTATGCAAATTTTCCCTATCATCTTCTTCAACCTTGAGAGGCTTAAAACAGGGAAGAATGGCTTTGTCTTTCCAAGACATAGTCCACTGTCTCCAATTAAAGCCAATATCAAAATGTTTGCAAACAGTAGCCCATTGATCTTCTATTTTCATAGCATTCAGAGGCCTTACAACAGAACACATAAACATATCATCGAAATGAATAGTACCAAGTTTTGTGTCTGTTACCCTGCTGATGGAGCCAACTGTAGGAATGGTTGCTTTCTCTGCATTGCAGCAGCCAGAAGAACCAGTGCTCCAAGCATCTTGCTTGAGCAAGTTCAGGTATACTCGCCGAGCATGGTCTTCACCAAGCTTGTTGACTGGAAGCTGAGAGAATGATTTGACATCGAATCTTCTAGGAGCTTTCTCATATTCCTTCAGTCCAATTCTGCTGAATGGCATTTTCCCAAGGGTTGGTTCTTTCCTTTTTCCAGGAATAGACCAAGGCAACCACCTTTGCCTATCAGGTACAATCTTGACAGACGCTGAAGCAAGATCTCTGTATTCACGGATCAGCTCAAGCCTTTTCATCTTCGGTCAATGACTCATAAAAGCCACTTCTTCATCTGTTATCCACCTTCCGCATTCTTCAAGAGTAAGTGGTTCATTCTGTGGTAGGAACCTGGGAAAATCAACAAAGAAGGGAATCGTTCTACTGTTTGATTGAGGTCTCAATCTTCCCTTGAAAAACATAATAACTTGCTCATCTCCTTCTTTGAATACAACTCTTGATGGAGAGGCAACTTCCAGTCTTGCAACTCCAGAAGTGAATGTTTTCAAATGCCATAGAGAAGGGTGATCATAAATGGAGTGATACACGTCTTCTTTAACAAACTTAGGTCTGTTAATGGCAGATACAAACTTCTTTGCACTAGAAAAAGAGGTAGGTTTGTAGGTGAGGATAAGTGGCATAAGTGAAGTCTTCTTGACAGTGTAGTTTTTGAGCTTGTTTGGATTGATTTTGAAGAGTTGATTGAATGGGTGAGACTGGAGTAAGGATATATACGTAGTGAGGGATGTGTTTGATGAGGTAAAGGTTTCTTGTAACACCCGTATTTTTTTACGATACGTTATTTAATGCTATTGTAGTGTATTTCTGTCGTATCTATGCTATAATAAGCAGTTCTTGTTTGTTAAGTAAGTGATTTAATTAAATCAAGATCAAATTAAATTTGAGAATTAATATTTTATATTAATTCATGGTTCGAATATCGTCGAAAAATTCTAATGAAGTTTCGTCGCGTTTCGAATCACCGGACAGTTTTGCCCGCAAATAAAATTTTAAATGAACCCCAATTTCGATGAAAATCGAATCGTAGCTTGTTGTGAATATTTTTTAGTGTTTTATATTGTTTTATTATTTATGATAAAATATTTTCACACGGTGAATTAATTTCTCGGTAAATTAATTTTCGCGAATTTATCGGTAACGCGGTTACTCGACACCGTGTTTTTTTAGTACTCTTAAGACTCTAGGATTAGAGGGTAATTATGAGAGATGTGAGATTAGATGTGTTAGATTAATTGATGTGATTAACATCTTTACTTTATGAGAGATGTCACTTTTTGTGTGATTAAAATTTTATTACTTTCTTAAAACCATTTTTTACCACATGTTTTTACTTAAGTTATTTTTTTATTTCTCCTCCTCCCTTAAACAGCCCAAGCTGCGCCCCTCCCCTCTCTCTACCTCATTTTGATCTCATCTTCTTCATTCTCAGTGAGAGAAAGTTCCAAGCTTCCATGGAGGTCATCTTCCTCCTTACTTCTTAAGCTATTTCACTTCTATTTTCCCATTCTTCTTGCAACCAACTTCTTCTTCTCCTTGCTACTACTTACCTCTTCATTCAAACAAGTTGAAAGCACCAACTTCCTCCCCCAAAACAGCCCCTTGGCCGCGAGCTCCTCTAGGTGGAGAGGTAGTTGCTTTTCTTACTTTGTTCTTGATTTTGAGTCTTGAAAATTGTTTGATCATGATCAATGTTGGAAGTGAGCACCCAAATCCCCAAACCTTGGAACCCTAAGGGGAAAAGAGGGATGGTGTGATCCTCAAGTAATCAATGTAATTAATTGATGTTTTAGCTTATTTGGTGTTGTTGTTGTTGTTTTGGTTATTAGTTTTGAACTAGAACCTTGATTGAGTAAGTTTTTGTGGAAAACCTTATTCTTGAAGAAACATGAAACTAGGATTGGCTATGGATTAGGCTTGTGTTTTGGAAACTAATTGTTGTTTTGTGTAAGGATTAAATTATGGAATGATGTTGTTAAGTTGGATTGATGTGTGTTAGGTTTTGGAGAAAAAATTATTATGGAAAAAATTTGATTGAAATTGTTTTGATCTTTAAGGCCATGAAGCACATAAGGTAAGTTGGACTCTTTCAGATCCTAAGAACCTAGTGGAGCCTTAGTTAAGCATTTTGAGAAAAAGAATTGGATTGTAGCATTGTTCATGTTCTAAGTTTGAATAATGAGTGATTCGTAGTTTTGGAAACCTTACTCTTAATTAATTGTTATTTCTTTAAAGTGAAAGTGTTTTGTTTTCTAATGGATTCTTGGGGTAAGGCCGTGAGCCCCTTAGAGTTGGGAGGCATGATTTTGATAAATTTTGGGTTATGATAGTTGTATTTAGAGTGTTTAAGAATTGTGAAAATTTTGAGAAAAACCCTTGAGTTCTTGGAGAGCTATGATTGGATATTTAACTTATGTAATGGTTTTTGTTTTGGAAAAATTGAATGTTTTGGAAAGGACTTAGGTGATTAAATGATATGGTTTTGATTATTGAAAATTTTGTAATTGTCCCCTAATTTTGAGTGTGTAGGCCGAGAGCTCTAAAGACTTGAGGAAGAGAAAGTTTTTGTGTTTATAGCTTAAATTAGTTGTATTTGATTGTGTTTCAAGTTTGGAAAATTTTAGAAACAGTTTAATTGGATTGGAAATTGATGTGGTTAGGAATTGTTGTATAAGTTTTGGATAGTAGTTTGATTTAACTAAGGAGTTATCTAATTTTTAAGACAATGAAACACTTAAGGCAAAAGGATTCCTTGTGATCCAATGGCCAAGTGGAGTCTTAATTCAAGTTATAATGAGAAGTCTTAATTCAAGTTATAATGAGAAGTATTAAACTTTGTTTTCCAACTTAGTGTATTCGTTTAAAAAGAGTCTTATGTTTAAAACTTTGTTCTTTTAATTATTACTAATTTTCAAGTATATGTGATGCTTTTAATATATATATATATATGTGTATTTCAAAATTTAGTATTTAAATGAAAATGATTTGGTTAATTAAGAGATTTCTGGGGTTTTGAGAGCCTAAGGTATTAGAGTTAGTTTATGCCTAGGTTTGTGCTAAATTTATTTGGTGACATCAGGATTTGTAACATCCGGAGATCGTGCGACGTGGACGCGAGGCTTGCGGTACCACGCTAGCAACCAATTGTGGTAAGGGCAACTCGTAGATATGGATAGGCTTAATATTTATTTTCTGTTGAAATGCGAAGAAGTCTGAGAACTTCAGGGTTTGAAGTGAGGGTCTCGTACCCCTTCGATTTTGTTGTCAAATGTATGCTCCAAGTCGTTCATGGGCTTGTTTGAAAAGTGGTTAGTCGCCTGACCCCAACCCCCCACACTTATTTGTTCCTCTCTGTCAACTCCATCGAGTTACAGTTGAATGGATTTTATGATTGATGGTCATGATATGATTGGTTGCGTTGATTGCTTATTACTGTTGGACTGAGTTTTCTGTATGAGCTTGCGTGAATATTTATTTAATATGCCATTGAATAATTATTCGTGTTTGCCTTGAATTTTCATATGAGTTGAATAATTATTCGAATTGCTTCTTGAATTATCATATGCGGCAATTTATTCATCGGAGTGCGAGAGTTTAGTCGTGACGTCTTTGAACTATATCCCGAACATCCTAGGGTGGTCGTGGAGCCCAAGGCTAATAGCTGGAATTCGGTAGCTTAGTTAAGCGTCGTGTTGTTGGGAGTCGTCGTGACGTTTTTGGAGTTTCGATCTGAACAACCAAGGGCAGTATAGAAGTCCGAAGCTACGGCTGGATGGTGAAGAAGCCTGAAGCCAATGCTAGTGTTCAGTGGCCCGAACAACCAAGGGTGGTGTGGAAGCCCGATGCCACAGCTGAGGTGGTGTAGAAGCCTGATGTAACACCCATATTTTCGCGATACGTTAATTAGCGTTATTTAGTGTAATTTGTCGTATTTACGCTGTAATAAAGCAATTTCTTGTTCTCTGAGAAAGTGTATTAATTAAATCAAGATCAAATTAAATTTGAGAATTAATATTTTATATTAATCCACGGTTTGAAAATCGTCGAAAAATTCTAACGAAGTTTTGACGCGTTTCGAATCGCCGGGCGGTTTCACCGCAGATAAAATTATAAATGAACTCCGATTTCGATGAAAATCGAATCGTAACTTGTTGAGACCATTTTTGAATATTTGGCATGATTTTTATTATTTATAATTACATATTTTCACGCGATGAATTAATTTCTCGTTAAATTAATTTTTGCGAGTTTATCGGTAACGCGGTATTTCGTCGCCGTGTTTTAAACAACCCCTAGACTCTAGAATTAGTGGGTGACCATGAGAGATGTGAGATTAGGTGGGTAAGATTAGGTGATATATTTAACATCTAATATAATTGCTAGGTTTCTTGGTTGTGTGTTTTTTTTTTTAAAGAAAATCTTTATTTCAACAACTTCTACTAACTATGCCTATTTTATTATTATAAAAGCAAGGAGGTGAAGGCTTGTGCAGCCATTCCAGCCCTCATTCACAATTGTGTGTCATGTATTTGATAATTGCGGATGTTGTCGAGCTATGCAAATATTTAATATGTGATTGAATATATGCTGCTTATGCTATTGAACTGAATTATATTATTATGAGTTATGTGAATTGCTCCTTGAATTATCGTGTGCGGTGAATTGTTCGTTGAAGTGTGAGAGCTTAGTCGTGTCGTTGGAAGTTGTCGCGTTTTGTGGTAACTCTGATCTGGATAGTGCCGGAATGGGGATTCAGTATCGTTGTTAGCCTGTAGTGGGACGATCCCAGACCTGAATAGTACCGGAATGGAGATTCAGTGTCATCAGAGTTTTAGACCTGAATAGTGCCGGAATGGAGATTCAGTGTCGTCTGAGTGTTTCTCGATCTGAATAGTGCCAGAATGGAGATTCAGTGTCGTCGGGACGATTCTCGATCTGAATAGTGCCGGAATGGAGATTCAGCATCGTTGATAAACCGAAAGTTGTGAAGTTTCGTGGCGTCAGGGAACCTGAGCTGAATGTCCTAGGGTGAGCGGAGAGCCCAAAGCTACGGCTGACGTTCAGTGGATGGATCAGCGTTATTCCGGAATTATCGAGAGTGTCTTGCGGGTGTGTTTGAGTTGCGTTTTGAGAGATTGTGCATCTTGTGGCTTGCTTTATGAATTACTATTTTTATGGTTATTTGAGAAGTTGACCCTTTCCCGTGGTGCCTTCAACCAATGATGGTTACCCAGGCGATGGAGTGGACACGAGGAACCCGATGGTGAACATTGACGGGGAGGACTTCTTCGAGGATCCGGGTGATGTCTTTTATTTGTCATGACGGACCGATGCGCGTTTGTGATTATCTGACTGTGTATGTTACTTTTGGATGACTGTAGCTTATGACTTTTGTGTACAGTGAGTTGGTGACCAGTTAGTAGGGTGATGTTTTGTTGTCACAGGTAGGCGGTGGTTTCACTTTTGGAGCAGCCCCCTGCGTGGGTGTCTGCCGGGAGTACCCCCAGGGTATGGTTTCTCTCGAGAGAGTCTTCATACCATAGGTGTATTTCTTTGCACATTTTCTACTCTGTCATTTTGCACATACTGTATATATATGATTTATGTATTGATGCATGTATGCTTTATCAGCATTTGAGTCTTATGTCCTAGTTACACCATGTTTCGAAACGCTGTAAGTACTCTGTGTGTGCTTTACGGGCACTATTGTTTGTTTTAAAAAAAAAATTATATCCGCAATTTTCTAAAGGGCACAAGAGTACCGTTTTTAAAAACACGTCACATATAGGCTTCTTTTGGTTTCGTAGCGATCTGGAAATGGGTCGTTACAAGGGTGGTATCAGAGCGGTTCGGTTCTAACCGGGCTGTGTATTGAATCATTAAGCTGGTCACCGTGTCGAGTCTTGTCTTGTTGGGTAGATAGTCGTACTATTGTTGTTATTGTTTGCTGAGTGAAGCAGTTTTGCTTAAAATTGATTGGATTGTTTCTTGATTGAAGCAATGTGTGTTAACACACCCCTTTTGTTTGTGAGTTCTGGCAGGTTTTGGATTTTTCGAAAATCTAATGCCACCTCGTAGAGACCCTGCAACCGGATCCGATAACTCTAACATGGATCGAGCAATTCAAGCGATGACTGAAATGGCGACTGCTGTTGCCCAACAGACTGCTGCCAAGACTCAACGGGATCTACAGAAGCAAGAGAGAGAGGCGCGAGCTGCCGAATCAAGGGGATTGGTTGATTTTCATCGACATGATCCTCCGAAGTTTCGTGGAGAGGTTAACCCGGAGAAGGCAGACCTATGGCTGCAAGAAGTAGAGAAGATTTTCGAGGTACGACGTTGCCCAGTTGAGGTTAAGGTGAACTACGCAACTTACCTGCTCCTAGGAGATGCGGAGTACTGGTGGAGGAGTACTAGGCTGATGATGGAGGAAACCCATCAGGAGATCACTTGGGCATCTTTCCGGGAGAAGTTTCTGGACAAGTACTTTCCCCTTAGTGCAAGGACCAAGCTGGGAGATGATTTTTACGAAAGTACGGCGGCAACATGACGATCGGCAAGTATCTTTGCGAAGTTTGAGTCACTATCTCGATACTTTGTTTTCTTCCGAAGACGGTGGATGAAGGGTATATGTGTCATAGGTTCATGGAGGGCTCGTGATGACATCCAGGATTGATCTTTGCCACTGGGTATTAGACAATTCCAACAACTGGTTGAGAAGTGTAGGGAGATAGAGACTATGAAGGACCGAAGACTCAACCAGGGAGGCAACAACTCTGGAGGGCCGATCAGACAGAGTGATCGAAATCAGAAAGGGAAACAACCATCGTAGAAGCCATACGATCGACCTCAAGGGAACGGCGACAGAGGACAGTATCGCTCGATGGCTCAGGATGCGAGAGGTGAGATTCAGACTAGCGCCGACGTGATTTGTTATCGCTGTGGAAAACCGGGGCATACTGCCAGAGATTGTCCTGCGAGAGATGGAACGTGTTTCAACTGTGGCAAACCTGGGCATTTAGCCAAGGACTGCAAAGCTCTAAAGACGGAACCAAGAGTGAACGCCGCGGAGGCAAGGAGGAAGCGCCAGGTTGCCAGGGGTAGAGTTTTCTGCATGGGCGGCAAAGAAGCAGGGCGATTAGGAGATCTAATTTAGAGGAACTACGAAATTGAGGGTAACTCTCTATCCGTAATCTTCGATCCTAATGCCGAACATTATTTTATTTTTTTGGATTGTGTGAGCTGGTTTAAAATTGCTTTTGACTGTTTTATTTTTCGAGTTAGTAGTGTTACTTCAACTGCTAAGACCCTAGTTTCTCACACTGCATGACTCCGTTGTGTAGTAATTGTTGAGTATAAAAAGTCCTTGTCAATTCGAGTCACGTATCTTTAAAAGTCTTACCATTATTCTAAGGTCGGATTGGTCTTTGAATTACCATATCCTTCGGGACTGTGCCCAAAAATCGTAGTTTTTCCTAATTTGGAGTCTTTACATACCTTTCTGTTAATTCTATCGGAGATTCTTATAAGAAAGAGAACTCGGGATTTCATATTCCCTGTTAGTTTAGAAGTTGCCAAGCGACCGAGTTGAAGAATGTACCGGTTGCGACGGTATTTACGGATGACATCTTGATTTATCCGAGGAGCAGAGAAGAGCACAAAGAGCATCCACGCCAAGTACTATAGATACTACGGGAGAAGCAGCTTTATGCCAACTTTTCGAAGTGTAAATTTTGGCTTGAAGAGGTAAATTTTCTCGAACATGTCAACATTCGGAGTGGAATAGCTGTGGATCAAGCCAAGATTGAACTGTGTAAGCGTGGGAACAGTAGAAGACGTGGGCGGATATCCGAAGTTGTCGGTTTAGTAGGCTACTACCGGAGATGCATTGAGGGTCTTCCAAAGATTGTAGCACCGCTTACACGACTTACGAGGAAGGATCGCCCTTTTTCTTGGACTGTGGAGTGCGAATTCAGGTTTCAGAGATTGAAGAAGCTTCTGACAACAGCACCAACGTTGATTTTGCCTCAACCTGGGGAGCCTTACGAGGTTTATTGCGATGAGTCACACCAAGGTTTGGGATGCATGCTGATGCAACTTGGAAGTTAGCAGAGAAGATGCGAGAGCAATACCCAGTCTCGTTTTCTAAACTCGTACCTGACCTGTAGTTTCGAGGACGAAACTATTTTTAGAGGGGGAGTATTGTAACACCCATATTTTCGCGATACGTTAATTAGCGTTATTTAGTGTAATTTGTCGTATTTACGCTGTAATAAAGCAATTTCTTGTTCTCTGAGAAAGTGTATTAATTAAATCAAGATCAAATTAAATTTGAGAATTAATATTTTATATTAATCCACGATTTGAAAATCGTCGAAAAATTCTAACGAAGTTTTGACGCGTTTCGAATCGCCGGGCGGTTTCACCGCAGATAAAATTATAAATGAACTCCGATTTCGATGAAAATCGAATCGTAACTTGTTGAGACCATTTTTGAATATTTGGCATGATTTTTATTATTTATAATTACATATTTTCACGTGATGAATTAATTTCTCGTTAAATTAATTTTCGCGAGTTTATCGGTAACGCGGTATTTCGTCGCCGTGTTTTAAACAACCCCTAGACTCTAGAATTAGTGGGTGACCATGAGAGATGTGAGATTAGGTGGGTAAGATTAGGTGATATATTTAACATCTAATATAATTGCTAGGTGTCTTGGTTGTGTGTTTTTTTTTTTAAAAGAAAATCTTTATTTCAACAACTTCTACTAACTATGCCTATTTTATTATTATAAAAGCAAGGAGGTGAAGGCTTGTGCAGCCATTCCAGCCCTCATTCACGCCACCTTCTTCCCAAACCCTCTTCTCCATCTTTTCTGTTCTTCTCCAAGTTTCCACCACTTCCATTGATGATTCCATCCATTCCTTTGATCCTTTGAGCAAGGTTCCTTCATCAATATTGTTCTATACCATCTCCTCTACCTAGATCATCCTCTTGATCATCATTTGAGGTAAAGAAATCTGATTTTCCTCCCCCCTTCTTGCTGCTACTGTCGCGGCTTCCCCCTCCCATTTTAGCTAGTTTCTTTGCTTCCAAACTCTGATTAATTGATAGGTTTTCTTCCTCATCCTACTACCTATCTTTCTAACCATTAATATGAGCTTAAAAACAACTCTTCCCCCTCTGTTTTTCTGCAGTAAATTAGCGCCACCCTCCCCCATTTTTAGTGTTTTGATCTTTGCTTGTTTTATGTATTAATATGTTGCTTGTTTGTTGTTGGTTGTTGTTGATTCATGGTTGAAGCATCATAGAACTTTTCCCTTGAGCTTTGATCGAAAAACCCTACGCATGAGCAAGAGGGAAATTGTGTAATCTTGCTTAAATCATGTAATTAATGATTTATATGTGTTGTAGGAATTGATTAGATGCTAATTGCATGTGTAGTTTAATTTAATTAGGAGTAACATGTTAGTTTGCAATTTTTCTCTATTCTTGAGTCTTAAGAAACATGTTATTTAATTGTCTAAATATGTGCTTAAGTATTTGATAACATGTTTAGGATAGTTTTGGAGCTATTGGAATTGTTTTGATGTTAGTTGAATGTGTAGTTTAAATTAAAAAGTTGTAACATGGTAGTTTAGTTATATTTTAAATTCTTGAACCATATTAATTTGTAGCTATGATGCTTGGTTAGGTATTGGATGGTTTATTAAGGGTTTAGAAGTATTTTTAAGGTTGTTAGAATTATTTGCATGAATTAGTATATGCCTTATTGGGAAAGAATTTCTAGAAACCCTTGTTTTGATTTGCTTTTAGTTTATGCCTTAACTATGTATTGTAATGAGCATGCTTAGGTTATTAAATTTGGGTTTATGTTCATTCTTGAACTAGAAAAAAAATGTGGGTTCTAGTTGTGGGTCTTTGCCTTGAATTGTTTAATTAAATTGTTGGGGTGATTTAATTGATTTTGGAAGTGTGTGATGCATATTAGAGTTAAAGTTTTTAGTGAGCATGAATAAATTGTTATTTAAGGTTCGCCTATTCTTGAAACTATAGAAAAATTGAGTTGTGATGTATAACCTTGTGTTCAAGTGTTTAATTGATTTTGTGCTATGCTTAAGGTCTCAAGAAAAGAGTTCTTGAAAAATTAGCATTTTCTTGAATTAGGTGTTATGTATTAACTTTGCAAGAAAATGATTTTTGAGTCAAAATCTTATTCTTTCCAAGCAAGTTAAGGTTTATAAATTGTTATGTGATAAATTATCTTTCAAAAAGTATTTTGATTTTAAAACTTTATTTATTTTTAAGTAGCTAATAATTTAAATGCTTGAATGAGTTTGGTTGGGAAAAAAAAAAGGGGTTAAGTTGAGAGCTTAAGTTTAGTTATAATTTTAGATTGTGCTAAGCTGTTCGTTGTGTTAGGCTCGAGTGATCCGAGATCGTGCGGTGCGGAAACCGAGGAATATGTGGACGCGAACTTGAGGATTTCGGAGCGACATAGCGACTGTTGGTGGTAAGGGCGCTTCACATTTAATACTTGCTTTAGTTTGTTAACGTAAGGGCAACTTTAGATATTTTTAGGCTTTTCGTTATTTAATTGCTTTATTAAATACAAAGAAGTCTGAGAACTCTCCGAGTTCAAAGTTAGGGTTTTTGAACCCCTTGGTTTATTTGTCGTGCGGTCGCCATATTTCGAGTCATTCGTGGGTGAAAACTTTGCGGTTGGTCCTCTGGCCCCAACCCCCCACATTTGTTGTACCTCTCTGTTAACCCCCTCGAGTTGCAGAGGGATGGATTCCTTGATTTGTGTGTCATGTATTTGATAATTGCGGATGTTGTCGAGCTATGCAAATATTTAATATGTGATTGAATATATGCTGCTTATGCTATTGAACTGAATTATATTATTATGAGTTATGTGAATTGCTCCTTGAATTATCGTGTGCGGTGAATTGTTCGTTGAAGTGTGAGAGCTTAGTCGTGTCGTTGGAAGTTGTCGCGTTTTGTGGTAACTCTGATCTGGATAGTGCCGGAATGGGGATTCAGTATCGTTGTTAGCCTGTAGTGGGACGATCCCGGACCTGAATAGTGCCGGAATGGAGATTCAGTGTCATCAGAGTTTTAGACCTGAATAGTGCCGAAATGGAGATTCAGTGTCATCGGGACGATTCTCGATCTGAATAGTGCCGGAATGGAGATTCAACATTGTTGATAAACCGAAAGTTGTGAAGTTTCGTGGCGTCAAGGAACCTGAGCTGAATGTCCTAGGGTGAGCGGAGTCGAGAGTGTCTTGCGGGTGTGTTTGAGTTGCATTTTGAGAGATTGTGCATCTTGTGGCTTGCTTTATGAATTGCTATTTTTATGGTTATTTGAGAAGTTGACCCTTTCCCGTGGTGCCTTCAACCAATGATGGTTACCCAGGCGATGGAGTGGACACGAGGAACCCGATGGTGAACAATGACGGGGAGGACTTCTTCGAGGATCCGGGTGATGTCTTTTATTTGTCATGATGGACCGATGCGCGTTTGTGATTATCTGATTGTGTATGTTACTTTTGGATGACTGTAGCTTATGACTTTTGTGTACAGTGAGTTGGTGACCAGTTGGGTCGGGTGATGTTTTGTTGTCACAAGGTAGATTGGTGGTTTCACTTTTGGAGCAGCCCCCTGCGTGGGTGTCTGCCGGGAGTACCCCATGGGTTTGGTTTCTCTCTCTCGAGAGTCTTCATACCATAGGTGTATTTCTTTGCACATTTTCTACTCTGTCATTTTGTACATACTGTATATAAATGACTTATGTATTGATGCATGTATGCTTTATCAGCATTTGAGTCTTATGTCCTAGTTACACCATGTTTCGAAACGCTGTAAGTACTCTGTGTGTGCTTTACGAGCACTATTGTTTGTTTAAAAAAAAAATATATCCGCAATTTTCTAAAGGGCACAAGAGTACCGTTTTTAAAAACACGTCACATATAGGCTTCTTTTGGTTTCGTAGCGATCTGGAAACGGGTCGTTACACCTGAAGCCACGGCTGGTGTTCAAATTGCGCAGTGGGCGTCGGTGTTGTCAAGGAACTTAACCTGGATAACCCAGGTGGTGATGAAGCCCAAGGCTACGGTTGGTATTCAGTGGATGGATCGGCGTTGTTTTCCGAAATTGTCGACAGTGTCTAAAGGGAGAGTTTTGAGTGGCATTTTGAGAAATTGTGCATCTTGTTGTCTTTTGCTTTGTGATTTGCTATTTCTATGATTATTTGAGAAGTTGACCCTTTCCCGTGGCGCCTTCAATCAATGATAGTTACCCAGGCGATGGCGAGGACGCGGAGGACCCGTTGGCAGACAAGGACCCCTTCGAGGATCCGGGAAACAACTTTAATTTGTCGTGATTGGCTGTTGCACGCTTGCATTTCAGATGGCTGTAGGATTTTGTTTATAGTGTACAGTTGTTGTGGTGACCAGTCAAGCTTTTAGTGTTGTTCTATATGTACTGCAGGGTAGACTGGTGGCATACTTTTAGAGCAGCCCCCTGCGTGGGAGTCTGCAGGGAGTACCCCCGAGGTGTGATCGTCCTCACAAGGATTATCATACTTTAGGTGTATTTCTTCTACATAGTTATGCACTGTTTTTATTTTGTATGCACTGCTTATGTTTTGTATGTACTGATAGGGATGTCGTGCTTCTATAGAAAGAGGGGATGGTACGTGGCGTGGTATACCTGATCGTTTGGTCAACGAGACGTACGTAAGTCGACATAGCTCCATTTATATTCATATTATTTTCTTTTTTTCACTTAGCCCGCCTCTCCCATGACTTTTCGGACTAACCCAAATCTGCCCTCGAAAGTCTCTCTGCATTTTTGGAGTGCATAGTCTTGTGTCTTAAGATTGCATCATGTTTCTAAACACTGTGGCGACTCTGTATGTACTTTGCGGGCGCGGTTGTTGTTTTTTTTTTAAAAAAAATAGACCGCATTTTTCCAAAGGATAAAGGAGTACTATTTTAAAAGTACGTCGCATATAAAGTTGGTTCTAGTTTAGTAGCGGTAAGGAAACGGGTCGTTGCATTTCTGGTGAGGGAAATGTAAGTGTTTTGGACTTTGTGGTTAATTGGGAGGTTTGTGGTTTGGTGGATGGAGGTTGTGTGTAGTGTGTTTGTGGTGATGAAACAGAGAGTGGTGGTGCAGGTATAGTGTCATTAGAACCAAAGGTATTAATGGAATCATTAATGGTATAATCTAATACCTTTGGATTAACCTTCTCAGAATGCCTAACCAATCTCTTCCTTTTGCCTTGTGAAGCAGCAGCAGCAGGAGGAGGAGGTGGAGGAGCTTGCTTCTTAGGGCCAGACGCTGAAATAGGCTTTTCAACTTCTGTCTTTCTTTTCTTCTCCATAATGCTTCTAATGGGGACTCGGTCCTCATCATCTTTTGGTACAATTTTACCTTCTGGTGCAGGAGTCACCTTCTGCTTTTTGCTTCTTGTCTCCCTTGCTAGAGACTCACCAGTTCTCTTCACACCAGATACTGAGCTTTTGGTGGGTTTTGTTTTAGCTACTTTACCAACTGAAGTTTCTGTTCCTTCTCCTTATTCTTTTTTCACCTTCTTGATCATATTAGCATTGATCAATTTCATTCTCACTAGGCTATTTACTCCAAAAACCTCAGGACGAACAATAGCGCCCATTCCAAAATACTTATCTCTTTCTTTTTTGTTTATCAAGGCACTGAGTCTTTTCCTAATTCCATCCTTGACCATCATAGCAGTAAGAATAACCTTGATAATGTTCTTCTTGTCAGCAAAACCCTTCCTTGAACCAAAAAGCGCATTGACAATATTGTTGAAAATCAACCTAGGCAATTTGATTTTGTGACCAGCCATATAATTTCTCATAATGAACTTTTGCTCATAGTTCACTATGTCACTTGACCCAATCTTCAGAATAACGCTCTTAGCAATAACTTTGTGTAGAACTCTGTAATGACTTTTCAGATTTGTGGCAGTAGGAGTTACATCATGTTCCTTCAATTGGCGATAGTTCTCGAATAGAGCCTCGTTGACGTTTTCTATTCCTCTGAAAGCTTCTTCCCAACCAACATAGTAACTAATGCCTTCACAGGGGCACTTAATTGTTTCAGCAATGGTGTTTATGGTGAACACCAACATGAAACCTCTGACATGACCTTCAACTATTCCACCCGGAAGCATATGAACGTTCCCCCAGAATTCCTTGATAGCATTAACCAACACATCAATAGGTTCCCAAAGGAAGTAGTTTTTCCAGCCCAGATTCGTCAAACCTTCATCTAAATCAAACCCATAAAGCTTGAAACTTTTCAAGTCGATTCTATTCTCAGTCAAAAGCTTTGTTTCTTTCATGGTGTCGAAGATAGCAGTGTAGTCACCGACCTTAACGTTGGCCATGGTAGCAGTTGGAGAGTGATTTGATGGAGGTTTAGGGTTTCAGAGAAATTCACACAGAGAGAGAGAGATAGAGAGAACAGTTTTCGCAGACAAAAACAGAAAGTGGAGCGAAAGTGAAGGATTAGTGGGAAAGTTTTGATAAATGGTACAGTTACTTTTTGAAAAACTCTTCACATTTCCTCTGAATAAGAATAATTCAAAAAGAAAATAAAATAAAGATTCTCCTTTTTCAATAAATGCAGTTGCCAAAATGAGGATAAAATCAAGAAAAAGATTTTATTGAAAACATAAATAATCATGACTCAGATTAGGTGTGATGAGACGCTTAAGTCCCACACGAGTTCAACACTTGTGTGCTCGGACGCACACAAACGAATTCACCGGACGTTGAGTTATGCATTATGAATGACATATCATATGAGTACACGTGTGAATGCTTATGTCATACCAGATGCTGAATGATGTGTATCATAAGACACTAAGATTAATCATTCTTCTATAAGATGAAAATTTAAATTTCTTCTTATAAAATTGAATCTATCCTCAGCAAGGGGTTTTGTAAAAATGTCAGCCCACTGATGATCAGTGTCTACAAATTTTATTTCAAGAATACCCTTCTGAATATAGTCTCTTATGAAGTGATGTTTAATCTCAATGTGCTTTGCTCTAGAATGCAATATAGGATTCTTAGTGAGACAAATTGCAGATGTATTATCACAGAAGATAGGAATGTTACTCTCTTTTATCAAGTAGTTTTCAAGTTGATATTTCATCCATAGAGTTGGAAACTGCAACTTGCTGCTGAGATGTATTCAGCTTCTGCTGTTAAGAGTGCAATTGTGCTTTGTCTTTTGCTTGGCCAAGATACAAGATTTGCTCCAAGGAATTGGCAGCCTCCACTTGTGCTTTTTCTATCAATTCGGTCTCCAGCAAAGTCAGCATCACATAAACCTACTAACTTGTAATCTTTTGATTTCTTATAGAGCAAACCAAGATTATTAGATCTTTGCAAATATCTAAATATTCTTTTAACAGCACTCAAGTGTGATTCTCTAGGATCAGATTGAAACCTAGCACATAGGCAGACGCTGAACATAATATCAGGTCTTGAAGCAGTAAGATAAATTAGAGATCCAATCATACCTCTGTACATTTTCTGATCTACCTTCTTACCAGTTTCATCTTTACCAAGAATACAAGTGGGATGCATAGGTGTGCACATTGGCTTGCAATCCACCATCATGAATTTCTTTAGCAAATCCTTGATGTATTTGCTTTGATGTATATAAATACCATCATTGCATTGCTTGATTTGAATTCCAAGGAAAAACTTTAATTCTCCCATCATGCTCATTTCAAATTCAGTCTGCATTAACTTAGAAAACTCTTTGCACAGACTTTCATTAGTAGCTCCAAATATAATATCATCAACATAAATTTGAACAAGTATAAAATGCTTGTTTGATGATTTTCTAAATAGAGTGGTGTCTACTTGACCTCTGGTAAAACCAGACCCATTAAAAATGAACTTAGTCTATCATACCAAGCTCTAGGAGCTTGCTTGAGACCATACAGAGCCTTTTTAAGTTTAAAAACATGTTCTGGAAATTCAATATCTTCAAAACCAGGAGGTTGTTTCACATAGACTTCCTCAGTTATAAAACCATTCAAGAAAGCACTTTTCACATCCATTTGATAAAGAATTATCTCATGGTGTGCAGCAAATGAAAGCAAAATACGAATAGCTTCTAACCTTGCAACAGGTGCAAAAGTTTCAGTAAAATCTATACCTTCTTCTTGTGAGTAACCTTGAGCAACTAATCTTGCTTTGTTTCTCACAACCTTACCATCTGCACCAAGCTTGTTTCTAAATACCCATTTAGTACCAATAGCTTGCTTATCTTCTGGTAGAATGACTAACTTCCAGACATCATTTCTTTGAAATTGATTCAACTCTTCTTGCTTAGCCAGAATCCAACCTTCATCTTCCAAGGCTTGATCAATCGTTTTAGGTTCCATTTCAGAGAGAAGTGCAATATCTATATGCTCTTTGAAAGAGGATCTTATTCTAACTCTATCTCCAGGTTCTCCTATGATTTGATCTTTGGGATGATTGGTTTTGTATCTCCAATTCTTTCTGACTTCAGCTTCTGCTTGAGTAGAATCCAGAGTCTGGTTACCACCGGACGCTGAAGATGCTGGTTCACTGTTTGTTGTACCACCAATATTTAAATCTGAAAATAATTCATCTAGCTCTGACATGGCAGTGTCAGGCTTCTTGTCATCAAACTTGACATGAATGGATTCTTCCACTATCAAAGTTTCTTTATTGTATATTCTAAAAGCTTTAGATCTTTCAGAGTATCCCAAAAAGATACCTTTGTCAGCTTTGGAATCAAACTTACCAAGTTGATCCTTAGTATTCAGAATATAACATATACAACCAAAGAGATGAAAGTAAGATATGTCTAGTTTTCTACCTTTCCACAGTTCATATGGAGTCTTCCTCAAAATAGGTCTAATAAGAATTCTATTTTGAATATAACAAGCTGTGTTTACTGCTTCTGCCCAAAAATGTTTAGCAATATCAGCTTCATTAATCATGGTCCTAGCCATTTCTTGGAGGGACCTATTTTTCCTTTCTATAACACCATTTTGTTGTGGTGTTCTAGAAGAGGAGAAATTGTGGGAGATGCTATTTTCTTCATAAAATTTTTGAAAGTTTTCATTTTCAAATATTCCCCCATAATCACTTATAATAGAAGAAATACAAATTCCTTTTTCAATTTGAACTGATTTGCAGAAAACAGTAAATACCTTGAATGACTCATCCTTGTGTGAAAGGAATCTAACCCATGTCCATTTAGTAAAATCATCAACAATGACTAACCCATATTTCTTTCCAATTAAAGAGGCTGTCCTTGTTGGATCAAAAAGATCAAGATGTAAAAGCTCAAGTGGTCTAGATGTTGAAATAACATTTTTTGAATGAAAAGAAGTTTTAACTTGTTTTCCTCTTTGACATGCCTCACAGAGAGTATCAGATTGAAATTTAAGATTTGGTAAGCCTCTAACAAGACTGTGCTTGTTTAGTTTTGAGATTAATCTCAAACTGGCATGACCCAATCTTTTATGCCAAATCCATTGTTCATCTTCAACAGACATGAGACACTTGATATCTTGTTGTGCAAGTTCAGAAAGATCAATTTTATAAATATTTTGTTTCCTCTTTGCTGTGAAGAAAATACAGCCATCTTTCTTGCTTTCTACTGATTATCCAGTTTCGGTAAAAATGACATCATAACCATTGTCACATAATCGACTTATGCTCAATAGTCCTTCAACATAAAGTAAGTTATCAATAGAGGGAAAGGAGCCTTTACCAATGCGACCAATTCCAACTATTTTACCTTTTTGGTTTCCTCCGAAACCAACAAATCCTTCTTCTCTAGGCCTTAGCTCTTGGAATATGTTTTTCTCCCGTCATATGACGCGAGCATCCACTGTCTAAGTACCAAGATAGGTGTGTTGATTTTGTTGCTAAGCATGTCTGCAACATAGACTATTTTATCTTTAGGTACCCATATCTTTTTGGGTCCTTTTTTGTTAGTTCTTGAAGGATACTTGTCCTTTTTAATCTTAAAAGCAGTACATGCACTTTTCAAATGACCAGTTCGTTACAGTAGGTACAATCATTGGATTTATTAGATGCAGGATTTTTACTTTTTAAAGAAGATTCATTTGATATGTAACCAAAACCTTGAGTTGTCGTTTTACTGACACCCTAAATCATTGAAGCTTGCTTGCTTCGAGTTACACTTTCTGCAAGAAACTTTTGAAATGTATATTCATAATCATTTGATTTACACTTAGGATTGCCTTTAGCTTTAGAGCTTTCAGGTTGAGAGCTCTCAGCTTCTGGTTGCTGACTTGTCACCAGATGCTGACTATCTACCGGATGCTGATTTTCAGTTTTCAGCTTTTGGTTCTCTTCACTGAGCTATGAGTTTTCATTTTTCAAAACTTGAAACTCTTGAGATAATTTTGAAAATTTCTTTTTCAAAGCTTTATACTCAGTGGAGAGGGTGGCAGAGTCCTTAAGGAGATCATCAAACGCAAGTTGAAGTTCAGAATAAGAATCATATATTATTACCTCTTCAACTTCTTTTTCAAAGTCTAAGTCAATATTTGCCATAAGGGCAAGATTAGCTTCTTCATCATTATCTTCCTCAGAGGATGATGAATCTAGATCTTCCCATGTAGCCATGAGACTCTTCTTCTTTCCCTTGAAAGAACTTCTTGTGGGCTTCTTCTTAAGATTAGGACATTTAGATTTGAAGTGTCCAGGCTTTTTACATTCATAGCAGACAACTTGGATTTTGTCTTTGCTTTCCTTCTTGTCCTCGACATCTTTCTTGTGGAATTTCTTCTTAAAGTTTCTTTTCTTCCACATCCTTTGGATCTTCCTGGATATGAACGCGAGCTCATCATTTGACCCATCAACGTCTCCTTCTGAAGCTTCATATTCTGATTCTTCTTCAGCTTGAAGAGCTTTAGGAGTACTGACTTTATGTTTGTTGGCTTTCAAAGCAATAGACTTGCTTTTCTTTACAGGTTCTTTCTCATTCAACTCAAGTTCATGAGCTTTCAGAGAACTCAAAAGATCTTCAAGTCTCAAGACATTTAAATCTTTTGCTTCTTGAATAGCAGTGACTTTGGGTCTCCACTGCTTGGTCAAACTTCTCAGGATCTTTCTCACATGGTCAGGTGTGGTATAACTTTTTCCAAGGGCCTGTAACCCATGAACAAGTGTTTGGAATCTTCCAAACATAGATTCAATGTTTTCACCCTCTTCCATTTTAAACAGCTCATATTGGCGAACTAACATGCTAGCTTTAGTTTCTCTTACTTGGGCAGACCCCTCATAAGAAAAAAACAAGTGAATCCCAGATTTCTTTGGCAATATCAAATTTGCCACATTTGTCATATTCCTTTTCTGACATAGCACAGATAAGAATGAATCTAGCTTTTTGATTGATTTGATATCTCTTTTTCTGGTCATCATTCCAATTTTCTCTGGCAATGGCAACACCAGCAGCATTATTAGGAAGAATGTAACCACTTTCAACAATATCCCACAACGCAAGTTGTTGAGTCTCAAAGAAAGATTTCATCTTATCTTTCCAGTAGTCAAATTTTTCTCCAGTAAATAGAGGAGGACAGTTCATGTGACCACCTTTTGTAGATATGTTCACAGTATAGGATCTTTTCTCTTAACACTGTTAAGTGCTCAACCAAGAGGCCGAGCTCTGGTACCAACTGAACGTGAACACAAGAAGAGGGGGTTGAATTGTGTTTACAAACTTTTCGCAAACTTTGAGTTAAAAACACTTTAGAACACTTGAAAAAGAATCTGATTGAAATCGGATGCTGGAGTAGGATCAGACGTTGGAAATAAGATTTTTGAACACTTGTTTTTATGCGCAATGTAACGACCCGTTTCCGGACTGCTACTAAACTAAAACTAAACCTGTATGCGATGGATTTTTAAAAATGGTACTCTTGTGTCCCTCAGAAAATGCGGCATATTTTTTTTTAAAACAATAGTGCCCGCAAAGCACACACAGAGTACTTACAGCGTTTCGAAACATGGTGCAACTAGGACACAAGTTACGTATTGGAAATACATACACTCATAAACATATACAATCAACATACACAATACGTACAAAATAGAACAGAGAAGTGATGTATGAAAGAATACACCTATGATATGAATACCCTCGTGAGAGTGATCATACCCTGGGGGTACTCCCGGCAAACACCCACGCAGGGGGCTGGTCCAAAAGTAGAACCACCAGTCTACCCTGCATCAGCAAAACATCACTAGCCCGACTGGTCACCGACTAACTGTACACAAAAGATATATACTACAGTCATCCCAAAAGGAAACATAACAGCAGTCAGATAACACAGCATCCACAAATCACTACCCAGATCCTCCGATGGATCCTCCTCCTCCTCGTCCTCCATCGGATCCTTGCCTGTCAAATCGATGAAAGGTGCCGCAACTGGCACATCCTCTGGCACGTCACTCGGCACGTACTCTCCTGCAGTCGCATCATCATCAGGCCGTGCACCTAGACAATCCGCCTCTCCGCACACTGCGCAAACAGGGGGTGGATTCATTGGTGGGGTGGGGACCTAACAACAGAAGGAGAACCTGGTCCTAATGAAAAACTCTGAACAGCAGCTGCCCTTGAGGTAGATGCTCCTGCAGATCCTCGTCTAATCACGCTCTTACGAGCGGTCCATCTCACTCTCGGTCCTCGACCACGTCCTCGTGACAAAATCCTGGAAACAGTAGCTCTAGGAATCTCAACCGGTCCCTCTGGAGACGAAGAAGAGGCCGGCATAGCTCCCTCACACTGGGTAGTCCTCCAAGCATCAACCACCTGCATAGTCCATATAGGGAAACTCACTGTACATCGAGACACATCCTGTCTTACAGCAACACCGTCCTCTCTGAAAGTCTGTACAATATCCCCTGTATATACAACACGGCGAGAGATAGGGTCAAACTCCATCGCCGTGGGCTGCTCGATGTCGGGAAAATCAAAGATGATCTCCGGCGACGTCCGCATCACCGGAATCAATATGTTCTTTACCATCACCTGGGTAGCCATCATGAATCAAAGGTACCACGGGAAAGGGTCAACTTCTCAACAAATCAAGATATAACAATTCATAAAGCAATAAGCAAACAACATTGTATACAGTTCACAAGGCTCAACTCAAATTCTCGCTCAAAACTCGACTCACGACTCATTTTCTCTGGACTCGACAATTTTTCCGGAAAGTAGACGTCGATCCATCCACTGAATACCAGCCGTAGCTTTGGGATCTTCCCTCTCCCTAGGACATTCAGCTCCGGTTCCTTAACGCTGCGACGCCTAGCTAATCCACCATGAACGAAGGGGACCTAGCACCCTCAGTTGTCCGGCTCACAGCTCAAAAACGTCTCGATGACTCGACAAAGCTCTCAGACTCGATGAACAATTCACCGCATACGAAATTCAAAGAGCAATTCGCATAATCATTCGACCGCATATCAAATGAATTGTAGCAAGCTTATTAAGTGAAACACAATTCAATACATAAGCAATTCATGGCAGTTATTCAATAACATTTTAAATAAATGCATAACTCCACAACATCGATAATCACATCATGGAATCCATCCCTCTGTAACTTGATGGAGTTGACAGAGAGGTACAACAAGTGTGGGGGGTTGGGGACAACTGCCAACCGCTTACAGACAAGCCCACTAAATAATCAGTATATCAAAAAATAAAACGAAGGGGTACAAGACCCTCACTTCGAACCCTGAGGTTCTCAGACTTCTTCGCTTAAATACTTGAAATTAAATTCCTATCGTATCTAAAAGTTGCCCTTACCAAGTTTGCTCACTAGCATACTTTCGCTTGCTTTGAATCCTTGTTGCACGGTCTCGGAATTAGCAATTCCTATTACACAAGGAAACTTAGTACACTACTATAACTATACTCCACATCCTTAGGTCCTCAAAGCCTATCCCTTTCCTACCCAAACAAACACACTTAGCATTTTTATTCATCAAACTTTTGAAAGAATAAGGTTTTGGACACCAAAATCATTTTCCATTTATCAAAGGTTCTAAAGCATACTTATTCAAACCTTTTAAGTAAGTTCACCAACAAAATTCTTTTGCTCTTTACACCTCCTAGGCTCTTGGCCACACCCTCCTTCCTTCTTAAAAATTTTGCAAAACTTCTTTCAAACTATCAACCATTTCTAAATCATTCAATTACATTCCAAGATACCAAAACGTCAAGTCATTCACCAAAATATAGTTTCAACACATTTTAAAACATGTTCTAAAATCATTTCCCAAAACTTCAAGAATTAGGTTTTCAAGAAAAACTTCAAATTCCCATTTGCTTCAAGCCATTTTAATCAAGCCAATTTCAATGCAACTAACTACAAATCAATTACTTACACTCCAAGACATCAAGTATCAGTAACAACTTGGTACACTTAGGAAAGTTCATATCAAACATCAACCTATTTCCTTAATACTCAAAGTCAAAAGATTTTCAAAACACTTCACATTCATCTCTTTATTTCAAATCCTTTCATCAAATAATTTTCAATACCAAAACACACACCAATAACAATTAAAATAAAGTTACAAAACACAACTTTTTCTCCTCCAATTCTTTCCTTAGGCCTCTCGGCCACCACATAGTTTTTTTCCCAAAAATCTTTCAATTTTCACAAAATTAATAACAACACTACCATTGATTCATTTTAATACTTAAATCCAAAACAATTAAACTATGATAATGGCATCATTAACACTTGAAAAATAAATCTAAATCAATTTCAGCATGCTCTTTTAGTCCCTCATGACAATTCTTTCAAAAGTAGCCTACTAGTTCTCATTTTTAATCACATGCATTAAGTCTAATAGTTCTTAAACCTTCTAACACATATTTTCCAGCCTTTAAACAGAAATTCCAGCCACCAAATTCCATTTTAAAGAGCTTCAATTTCATCATTAACAACCTAATCATGCTTCTAATTCAAAACTATCAACAATAACAACAACACCAACACAAGAACATGCAAATCAAGCAACAAAATAAGACATGCATCAAGAGAAACTATCACCACTCCCTTCCCTCAAGCTCACAGTGTTAGGGCTGTTCAATGGCTCCAAATAATTATCAACCTTGCTCAATCACAAACTAACATAGCCTAGACCTTAAACAAGCTAAAAAGTAAGACATGCAAACAAAAATCACAACCTTTCCTTCCTCCTAGAGCTCACGGTTTTTGGGCTGTTGGAGGGGAAAGAAATTGCTCCTCCTCTTGCTTCCTTGATGATGATGATGATGGTGATGAAGAGAATAAGAAGTAGCTCACAAAAATGGAGAAGAATGGAGGTGTAGTTCAAGCTTTTGGTGAAGCTTCCATAGAGGTCATGGAGAACTTTTTTTTTTTTTTGGGTGAAGAAGATGATGAAGGTTAGAAAGAGAGGGGTCGTGAGTTATGGGCTGATGGGGGTGGGGTTAGGTTCATATATTTTCTTATCAAAAGGTCTAGCCAATAGGAATTAGGCAAAAATACTACTAATTAGTAAAAACTAGTCACACAAATGTGAGACCACTCATAAAGTCAACTATTCTACCCATTTAATCTCTCATCTCTTATGATTACCCTCTAGTTCTAGAGTCTAAGGTTTACTTAAAATACGGCGTCAAATAACCGTGTTACCAATTAATTTTTCCCGCCGATAAATTCTCGAAAATTAATTTAACGAGAAATTAATTCACCGTGTGATTATATTTAATTATAAATAATTAAAATCATATCAAACACTAAGAAAAATAATCATGGCAAGTTACGATTTGATTCTCATCGAATTCGAGGTTCATTTGAATTTTTATCTGCGGCAAAACTGCCCGATGATTCGAATTGCGACGAAACATCGTTTAGAATTTTTCGACGATATCCGAATCATGAACTAATATAAAATATTAATTCTCAATTATATTTAGCTCTTGATTTATTTAAATCACTTACTTAGAGAACAAGCAACTTCTTATTATAGCATAGATACGACAGTTAATATTTTAATAACGCTAATAATCGTATCGTAAAAATACAGGTGTTACACGCAAGATAACCGTAAGTATAAAGCAGTAAAGCAAGAGACACAGAGATTTATACTAGTTCACCACCAACCTGCTAGCTACGTCTAGTCCCTTCATTCCTGAAAGATTTTCAACTATAATCAAATGATTACAAATTTTCTTAAGAGTATTCTACTGTCACAAACTTGACAATACTCTTAACTTCTCAAAACGACTCAGTACGTTCGAGCCTTTGAGGAACAAAGCCTTAACTAGGCAATACTACTTTCACAAAGGTAGTTTTGAATACAATCAAAATAACTCTCATAGAGAGGATGAAAAGATTAAGTTCAAACAAATAACTTTCTAAAAGAAAGAATCAGACGCTGAGGTTCAATTCTTGTAGTTCAGAGACCTGGAAAGAAACCTGACTGCTCACTTGAGTAATAACCTTTTCAGAATATAGTTTCTTGTAGTTTCTCTAGCCATTTCTTCAATGAATACCTTGAAGTATTTATAGGAGTCTTGAGGATAATACCGTTGCAGATATTTCAGCTCCAAATCATTAGGTGAGGCAATTTGAAATTCTGTCCTTTTCTTCCTTTCCAGAGAATATCATAATAGTATATATTTCTGTTATTGTACTATCTGCTTTTCACACACTTGCCTTGTATGAATTTGTCTTATTCTAAAGGTGTCACCTTTGATTCCTCGTACATAAAATTGAGCGAACAAAATCAAATTCAAATTTCGTTCCAAAGTAGCTGAGGTGAAGAGCAACAATGTGATTATCACATGATTCATTAAAAGACCAGATGCTCGCTCAGAACAGGAGACGGATGCTCGCAACAATTGAGTAATCCACGTGTCAAAGAATAACACTACCGAACGCTCGCTTTACACAAGACGCTGGAGTGAACCGGATGCTAACACACATGAAATGTATTCAGTACTTGTGAAATTTCTTCTTCTTGCTTGAGTGAGATAAAACATAAGAGATTTTAATACCTGCGCACTCAAAGACTTATCAGAAGATACTTTGTTATCATCAAAATTAATGAGGATCTAAACTTCTCAATCGTTTAGGTTCCAACACTTAAAATCAAAGGGGGAAAGGAATTGATATTCTACTCACTCACTTGGCAAAGGGATTAGTGCTATTTAGGAAAGGAAAATGGAAAAATCTGGTTGTACTAGAAGAAGGAGAAGCCACAACCAGCATGAAAATAAAGGAAGGAAATGGCCTTGGTTGTTCTTCTTTCTTTTCCAACACCTAATAGCCAAAATGAAAGTGAGAATAAGGAAACCATTGGGGCTGGAATGCCACGGCCTGAATATAAAGGAAGGGAAGTGAGAAATTTTGGTGCCTAATTGAGGAAGAAGCTCGGCTGGAGAAGGAGAAAAAGAAGGAAGAATTGGAACTTGGCTTGAACCTTAATTTCACTCACACTAGAGGCTAAGATGAAAAATTAAAATGAGAGAGTTAAAATGGGTGGTGGTCTCGGCCTGAGGGAGTTAAAAAGGGAGGATAAAAAAATTAGTTTTAATCCTTGTATTTTACTAGGCTAGGAATGGTTTAGAGGAAGATATTTCTAATTAACCACCCTAAACTTGACACCTAGTACTTATAGTATGATACTTTCTAATCTAGTCACTAAATCTTGACACCTAGTCCCTATTCTCATGATTACCCACTAGTCCTAGAGTCTCCGTGTCCCAAAATTACGGCGTCGAGAAATCGCATTACCTATTAATTCTTTCGCCGATTAATTCGCAAAAATTAATTTACTTAGAAATTAATTCACCGCGTGATAATAAATTATATATAAATAATAAAAACAATAGAAAACACTCAAGCATCATCACAACAAGTTACGTTTCGATTTTCATCGAAATCGGAGTTTGTTTTAAATTTTATTGAGGACAAGAATTACCCGACCATTCAAAATACGACGAATATTCATTCACTTTCTTAGTTAACAAACATACGCATTACTACGTCAAACAGAAAACTTATATAAAGTTTAATTGATGAATTCACATTAAAAGCAGCATACGTCTACACTGTCGATTAATTTTAATTGGCATATTAAATAATAATTATTTATACTAAATAATTTATTTAAAATAAGTCAAAATAATTCCTCGTACTCTCAGTAAATCATTGAGGTGATCATTCTCTACGACTTACCATCAAATATTCAGGATTTTATCGCTAAAACAAATTTTCTTAAAAATTGGGGTGTTACAAGATCAACGATCAAGTCATCACAATATCAAACATTTACATGTGAGCAGACAATTCCAAAAATAAATCAACGATCCAATCATCACATAACAGATTCATCAACAATTCATCACATGTCATAAATTTGGTTAGCCATGTATGCCAATGAATTATGAACGAGTTTGTGTGTACACTTGCAGCCTTAAATAAGGTCAGTAGTGACGAGGAACTTTATTTCCCAACGTCCGAACCAAATTCCCCTACCAAGGGTGTAGCCATGCATTAGGCAATGCTGCCAAACTTGCATGAAGTGACAACTCGTCCTTTTGAAGTCCTTAAGACAATCAAATGCTCCGAGTGTCGATGCTCAATGGTCATTATGCATCCAAACAATTTCTTTAATATGGCTCGCTCACCATAAGGAGCGTCCGAGTAATGTTTAATTAATCAATGCGGATCGACGAAACCTCAACTCACTCAATTTAGTGAATTTCAAATCTCAATTTACTTAGAGTTCAAACACAGGACACAAGGTCCAGGTGTTTAATTGCGGAACGCTAGTCTCAATCTTAGATCAAAACTCTAGGCATGTAATGTGGAACACTAGTCTCAATTTTTAGGTTGAGATACTAGGCACACCATACGGAACACTAGGTCTAATCCTAAATCAAGAAAATGCGCACGCAAGTAGGATGTCAAGTCCCAGCGCCGGACACATGGCTTATATGCTCAATAGGAACCCTAGGTTCCCTACATTTTAATCTTTAAAATCTCGATCTTTGAAATTCCTTTTTCAGTTCTTGTGTCACTCCCACTGTATCAGAAAATACTCTTTAACTCTAGGTCGTTGAAACCCTAGTTGTGCTAAATAATACGCTAGGATAATTTACAGGAAAGAGAGGCGGTGCGAACACTCTTAATAACCAAGTCTTTCCTAGCCAGAATTTTCCCAAACACATTATTTAACTCAACCGTTTTCAAAATTTACAATGTTTACTCAAGTTCTTTTTCTACTATGTTCCCATTGAAAACTCTTTGCAAGCTTTGGCTAGTTGTACTAAAATCCTCACTCTTACTTTTAAGTCAAAATGCCCTTAACAATTTATTTACAAAATCAGAATTCGGCTTGTGAAATCGCATTGAATTTACCGTTTGTAAATCATCAACCCAATATCAGTCGATTAACGCATTATTAATTAATCCATTATCATCAACAATATATTTCATATTCCAATTAATATCAAGTTTCAATTAAATCAAACATGATTTAAGGCAAACAATACAAATCATTACTGCCACGCAGGGCCAAGGACATGCTACAGCATTTCATACAATACATAATAATTTAGTACGCTACAAAATGCTACATACATTCATCAATTTCGAGTCCAATCAAATCAATCAAACATGATTTAAGTCACACAATACAATTCAGTCTTGGCACGCAGGGCCAAAAACTTGCTACATCATCTCAACAGTACATAGTAATACTACAAGTACTACCACACAATTAAACAATTAATCAAACCAATCAACAATCAAGGTGAAAAGCCCAAACTCATTATATAAGAATTTCCCTTACCTTGGGTGCTTTAACAATCCAAGCAAGGTAATTCCAAACTATCATCAAGTCGAACCTCGCTCGAGTCTTAAGCACGAACCTTAACAACACAAACTTAATACAATTAGAACCCAAAAATACAAATCCTAGAACCATAGGACAGCCATGGTTTGAATCCTTAGAAACCTAAAAATTTTCTCTCTTAATCCCATTTGGATCTCACCTAGTCATATGTCATGAATCAAGTCTAAGTTATGCAAGTTATGTAACTTTTCCAAACACTACACACTTAGAAAAAAGCTTAAACCATAATTTACTAATTGGAATAGTGTTTTACCACTTTGAATAGTGTTTTCTGAACTTTGAACCATTTTTCAAAACATTAAAACATGTCACAAAATTATAGAAACAATTTCATTACAAGTTCAAAACAAGTCTTGAAACATAAACTAATTCTTTTCCCAAAATCATGTTTCTTTGAAATGTTTTGCTAAACCAAATTACTAACCACTTTTTACAATATATTTAAGCTTAAAAACAAGTTAAGAACATGCTCCAAATTCCCTCAAAGTGCCACTGTTTTTCCAACCCCAAAACAGCCCCAAATTTATTTTATTTCAAACCATTTTTCAAAGCCTTAAACATACAAATCTTTATAGATTTAAAGTCCTAATCAAAAACCAACTTGTTAAACACTTAACACACTTTAAAAACAAATTAAAACTCATCCTAAAACATGCTAAAAATTCTGTTTCAAAACAGCCCCATCAAATAATTTTTTCATTATATAAAACAACTTGTTTTTCAACATAAACAACAAGATTTAACCATCTATATTTGAATCAAGTTTTCACAACCACTTTGTACTAAAACAAGTCACATCTTTTCTCCAAATTCAAGTTAAAATATCATCAAAAACTATCCCCTAAGTCACGGTTTTGACAGCACAAAAGCAAGATAAGATTTTGATCCATAAATTTCATTTTTAAGACTAAATCATGCAAACTAGTTTAGGTACTAAATATATAAGCCAAGATCTACTATATTAACCACTTTTAAGCAACCAAATCATGTTCATAAAACTTAAACAAACCCAAATAATGGTTGTTTTAAGAAAGTAAAAGCAAACAATGTTTTGATTTAACAAACTTCATGATTATGCATGCTTATGGCTAGATCCAAACCTCTTAATCATTAATCCTTCCAAGATCCACCTTCCAAACAATTAAATCAACCATAAAATAACCCATAAACAGCCCCTAAGATTTGGCCTCCCCAAAATGTTAGGGTTCCACAATTTTAAAATCCACAAAACCCATTTAATCAAGAAGGTAATGGTAGATCTGGGAGGTATTAAGCTTAAACATCAAGATCTAAGTAATTAATCAAAGAAAATAACACTAAAACCACAAAAACTCATCCATGGAAGCCATGGAAAAAAGGAAAGTGAGTTATAAATCTTACCCACAAGGATGGTGATGATAGATCAAGGAAGAAGAAGAAAGGATTAAGATTAGAAGCCTTAATCACTAACTTCTTTCAAGAAATCAAAGCTTTCTCTCACTAATTTTTTTTTTCTTAAACTAACCAACAATGGAAGAATGATGAGGATGGCCAAGAGAAGGCTGAATAGCCACGAAAATTTTGGGGACATGGAAGGAACAAAATTGTTCATTTAGTTGGAAACTAACCAAATTAGTTAGGTTTTAACTAAACTTACTAACCACCATTTACAAATCAACCAATCACCTTGCAACACTTGTTTTAGAACCTTCTAAGGATGATATTCTGCTGCCCTAGTTGCTGGATCCATCACCCCTCATCCAAAATATCAAGATATTTCGTTTCATCGCGTTCTTGCTCAATCGGGTGCGCGACATTACGTGTATATTAGGGTTTTTGTACCAAAAAACTCCAAAAATAAATCTAATAAATTATTCTATAATCAAAAATTATTAATCACACAAAATGTCCCTAAAAAAATTAGAAGTATTTCTGTGAATGTCGCTTTCTTGATTTATGAGCTAAAATGCTACCGTAATGCATCAGAAAAATTACTAAATAATTTTCTGATGCCCAAAAATTCCAGAAAAATTACAATAAATCCTAAATATTGGAAAAAGCTAAGATCTCAAATTTTATAAAATCTAGATCACGTTTGGGAATGTTTCAGTTAGAAACTTACCCAATAGCCTAGTTACGGCAGAATTCAATAGAATTCTCGCAGCGTAATAAAAACTGTAAATTAGTGAGGATCACTAATTTCAATTTCTTTTATCATCTAAATGTTATTCAAACAATAAAATCACCAATACAAAATCATTAAAATAAAAATCATATTAAATATGACATAAAACAACAATTTAACAAATAACTAAACATCGAAAATCTAAACTGTGACTTAAAAATATCTATTAAGTCCTAAAAATTATTCCTCCTTCAATAAAATAATTTTCTTTATTCAAACAACAATTTTTCATATTTTTCATGATTAATTCATATTAAAAACAGTATATTCTATACTGTCTCTTAATCTGAATTAATTTTCCAAAACAGTAATTTGTTTACAACAAAACATAGCAGTTCTTCGTACTTTTCACAAACCATTGACGTGATCAGTCTCTATGATTTATTTCCAAGTAGTTGGAACTGTAAAATAATTTTCATAAAAATTGGGGTGTTATACTAAGGTACTTGATTATACCTCTAATGATTCTATGATTGCCTATGATAAAGATGGCCCTATCACTGCACCTCCTTTACCAGTTTCATCACCACCTATACATCTTACCAAACCACCTACACCACAACCTTCACACACAACCACTAAAAAACCACATCCACTTTATGGTCCTTAACGGTATAAAAATCCAAAACACTGTCCATTGCCTCCACCACTCTAAAGCAAACTCCTCGATCATCTCATCCTCACAAACAAACACACAAATCCTCCACTACTACCTCTACCTCCTCCACATCCAAACCTTTAACCATATATAAACCTCAACCTAATCCCTCTCCTATTATCTCAATCACCTCTGAAATTGCCTCATCCCTTTCTCACCCTTTCAATCTACTCTACCGCTTCCCCACCAGCCACTAAATCACCGCTGTCACTTCCACATCATCATCAACACCTTCCACAATAGAAACTGCTCATTTTGGCCTTTCAAGGTGTAGATTAAGGCCATCACGACATGTTCCAATCAAAGAAGATGAGTATCACTCTGCATATAATCACCCCTCTCTGTGGCATCTCAAAACTTTTACCTCTGGGGTTGCAAGGCTGGAGATTGCCCCCTTGGAGTATCATGATATACTCAAGATGCACTTTGGAGGCACCCTAAGGCCTCTTCAGAACAGAGGAATCATTCTGTTATCTTTTGAGATGTCTTATTCACTCCACAGCATGAGCCTCTAACTTTTGAACAATGTGGAAGATGGATCACAGACGACGAAAGAGCATTTCTGCTTCAGTGCATGGTGATAAAGCGCTTTGAAATGGCTCAGCAATAATTAAAAGATTTACTTATAGTATTCAAGGCAAGAGACCTTGGTCGTCTCACGAGGACCTCTAACACCAAAATTACCAAATTCAGGAAGTACAAAAATCAACAATAACGAAAAGGGGGGGTTTTGTGAAAACAGTTTCGGTTGAGAGAATTATCAGATTAGAGAGACAGTTGATTCACCGGTTTCCGGGTGCTCGTCTTGGATTTATCACAGGTTCTAAATAACAACAATTCATTCAATTTCAGATTCACAGTTGACATAAACTAACTAAACAAGCGTTAATCAGTTTATACGAATTCACACCGTTTCAAGCAAGCGCCAAAACAGCGGGTTCAATCGGTCACGGGAGCGGACAAGCGCCGTCTTAAAACGCAACCAATATCATAACAGAATTCTAATCAACCCTCTATCAATTTCTACTCGAATTAATTAATTTAAGCAGTCAACTAATTCGAAATAATAAAAGTTACGAAACAGATGCATATAATCAAGCGTTCATACACAACGGAATCACGTTTCACAATGAAGACAGAACAATTAACTAAGCAGAAAACGAACTGAATAAATTGCATACATTCAAACCAAATTCGAAATTGATAGAGATGGAATTAAAGAAAATAAAACGAAATTGTATTAAACATTTAGACACCGAACCTCAAAATCTGTAACGACAACCTTTCACCGATGAATCAACTTAGGAGCTTAGGCTTCCATGACGGCTAGGGCACAATAGTTTCGTAAAATAAAACGTCAGATCCGATAAAACGGCTGATTAGTCTCTTTTTAAGTCTCAGCTCAAAGAATAACCTAAATCCCTTAACGGGTTATAAGATAAAAGACCGATAAACGACCAAAATTAGGCCCAAAACCCGTTTTACATTTTACTGCGTCCGTAATTCGCAGTTTTAACATTGAAGACAATAGAATTGGGTTTCAAGCCCAACAGGAGAATTGTAGCTCTGTTCCTTAGCTTTCCAACGCATGCTCGCATGCCTCAATCGGATAACTGTAACCAAATTTATGGCCTGCAGAGTGGACAGGGGTCAATATGCAGTAAACACAAAAGTTAATCAATAATTTACTATACTGCTCAATTAAGACCCAAAGTCTAGAAATGTGCTAAGACTTAGATATTAGGTACAGAACACAATCAAAAACACTAAATGCAAAGCTATAAAGAGTGCATTAAAATGCACTGATCAAATTCTCCCACACTTAAGCTTTTGCACTCCGGGCAAAACACACAAAACACAGCAAAGATGCATTTCCAATGAATCCCAAGGATATAAAGTGGCAAGCAAAATGCTCATTCAAGGTTTCAAGGACTCATGGCAATCATGAACAACATCTAATTACTTTCAAAGCAACCAAGAGGATAGAATAACCAAAGAGTGCATCAAAAGTGATAGAATCCTCATGTAACGACCCGTTTCCGGACCGCTACCGAGCTCAATATACCGAGCTCGAGTTACCGAGCTCAACACACCAAGCTCAACATAAACCTATATGAGATGTGTTTTAAAAACAAAACTCTTGTGCCTTTTAAAAATACGATATATTCTTTTTTTTTTATAAAACCAACTCGTGCACATCAGAGTAATTACAGCTTTTCGAAACATGGTGCAACTAAGACACAAGACTTACATTCTAATTCTAATAAAACATACATGCATAACATACATATATATATCACTCGAAATAATAATGTATACAAAATACAGGGTAGCAAAGTATAAAGAAAATACACCTAAGGTATGTCGAGTTCAAAAGAGCAATCATACCACTGGGGTACTTCCTGAGACTCCCACGCAGGCTGCTCCAAAAGTAAGACCACCAGTCTACCCTGAAACAACAAAACAACACTGCCCAAACTAGTCACGACATACTACTCCAAAAGAAAAACAAGGTACAGCCATAAAAAAAAACAACATCCAGCAACATAATCAATCACGACAGATAGAGGTCGTCACTCGGGTCCTCGTCGAGCTCCTCCTCGGCATCATCTACTGTCGAGTTCCCTGCGCCCTCGACATCGCCTGGGTAACCGTCATGGATTGAAGGCACCACGGGAAAGGGTCAACTTCTCGACAATTCAAGATAAGCTCGACATAAAAATATAAGCAAACAGCAATAATATATCTCAATCACCACACGTGACTCGACCATCTCACTCTAAACTCGACACAACTCGCAAATCCATTTTCTCTCGACTCGACAATTTTTCCGGAATGCACACGCCGTACCGTATGTCGGAAAGTCCAGCCGAAGCCTTGGGATCCTCGCTCTCCCTAGGACAGTCAACTCAGGTCCCATAGCGTGGCGACATCTAGTCAATCTCCCGTAAACAAAAGGGGACCTAGCACCCTCAGTTATCCGGGTCACGGCTCAAAAACGTCATACGACTCACCTAGCTCGCTCACTCGATGAACAATTCGCCGCATACGATATTCAAAGAGTTAAACACAAGATATTCAACCGCATGTCAAATACAAAGAGCAAGCTCGACATGAAGAAACGCAATTCAACATGCAATACACAATTCACGACATATATTCAATCACATATTAAATACATGCAAAAACTCAATCATATCACAACATTCCAATCTCGACACAAATCAGGAAAATCCATACACAATAACATAACCACGTAGAATATGAAATGCCTTTACGCTAGCATACTATGAAAGTATTAATGTGAAGCGCCCTTACATAAGGACTTATAAAATAAAGCCTTAGAGATATCTAGGAGTTGCCCTTACCGAACTCCAAGTTAATGCTGCTCGACAACGACCTCGACACAGCTGTCTTCAAAGAGCTCGACAACGACTTCTCTTACTCGATCTCGACACAGTTGTCTTCAACGAGCTCGACAACGACTTCGACACGTACACTTCTTAGTCGACCTGGATTCCGCTGCTTCCACGTCCTTGGATTCGCTTTCCCGTACACCTCGATTCGGAAATCACCCGATCTCGGGAAACAGACTTCCTAAAACAAACACAACTCAGATCGATCTATGGGTTCTAATACATCTAGCTCTCATCCCAAACTTAACCACAACCCAGAAAATATAAAACTCAAGAACTGAATATATTTTTCCTCTAACACAAAGTTAGGGATTTCGATCAAAAGTTCATGAAAAAGTTATCTGGTGCTTCAACAGATAGATCGACAACAACATCAACCAGAAGCAACAAACGAAAACAAGAAATCGAAATAAACCAAAAATGGGGTTTACGGCACCGCTGGGTGCGAGAAAAAGCGAGAGGAAGAAAATTTGTTTTACAAGCCCAATTAATCGGTTAGAAAGATGGGTAATATCGTGAAGAAGAAAACCCATCAATTTGACATGATTTGGAAGCATAAAACTGGCTAAAAATGGAAGAAGAAATAGCGCTAAACAGTAGCACAGAGAAAAAGAAAAATCTGTTCTTCATACCTCAATGGTGATGGTCGATCAGACGAGATATAGGTCGAGAAGATGATGATGAACAAGGTTGATGAAGAAAGCTTGTGCAGAATCTCGATGGAACTCACGGTTTCGTCGATGGAAGTTTTTGAAGAAAACAACGAAACACAGAGCAGAAGGAAGGAAGAAGAAAGAAGAAAAGAGAAATGAGTGTTTGAGGGAAAACTGATCGTGAATACAGCTGGAAGGGCATAATCGTAACTCCAGCTATAAGATGCCAATCCCATCAATCATCTACCCGTTTAATCGTTCCTCTCATAATTACTCTCTACTGCTTCGGTCAGCGGTCTAAACACGCGGCGAGCGGTCAAGCCGACAATATAATTATTACAAACAATATAATAATAGCGTGAATAACGTTGAAAGAATACGAGGTATCATCTCGACACGATGTCGACTAGGGTGCACGTGCAAGCGCGCAAAGTTCTAACACGAGTTCGTGAACGCGGCCTCCTCACCGACATGCGATCTCATCAACTCGATGCAGCGACTTCATCAACTCGACACGCGACCTCCTCACGGCCGACTAGTGCACGTGATCTCCTCGGCTAGGCAAATGATCTCAGAACGATCTAGTCACGGGATCTCGACACAAGATCTTGGTCGAGGTCTCGATCGTCGTCCTAATACGATGTCGATCTCGTCCTCGGGTGTTACAATCTCTCCCTCTAAAAATTTCGTCCTCGAAATTGCAAATAAGATTCTTACCTCGAGAAAAGTTCGAGTCTTGAGTCTTCATCTTCTCCTCCAGCTCCCAAGTCGCATCTCCCGCCTTCGATCCCACACAACTTTGACAAGTTGAATCTCTTTGTTCATCGTTTGGCTTTCCGATCAACGATCCTTGCCGTGACGCTTCAAAAGATAAGTCGCCCTTCGGTTGAATCACATCCGGTTCGATGACATGGGAAGGGTCGGAAACATACTTAGTAATTGTGAGGCGTGGAAGACGTCGTGGATGTTCGACAAGAATGGTGGCAAGGCAATCTGATATGCCACTGGACCAATACGACGAAGAATCTGGTAAGGTCCAATGAATTTAGGGGTAAGTTTCTTGGATTTGATCGCTCGACCAACTCCAATAGTGGGGGTGACTCTAAGAAATACATGTTCTCCTTCCTCGAACTCGAGTGGTCGACGTCGTTGGTCTGCATAACTCTTCTGTCGACTTTGAGATGTTCGCATCCGATCTCTGATCAAACGGATCTTCTCGGTAGTCTGCTGGATCATATCTGGTCCTATGACAGTTCGCTCGCCGTCCTGGTACCAACAAAGAGGCGTCTGACATTTCCGTCCATACAGCGCTTCAAAAGGTGCCATTCCAATACTCGCATGGAAGCTGTTATTGTAGGTGAACTCCACCAATGGTAAGACGTCGTCCCAACTTCCTCGGTGATCTAACGCATAAGCTCGCAACAAATCTTTAAGCGATTGGATCGTTCTCTCGGCCGACCGTCGATGCGTGGATGATATGCCGAGCTAAGCCTGAGCTCGGTTCCCATCGCTCCTTGCAATTCCCTCCAAAATGAGACGTGAACTTCGGATCTCGGTCGACACGATCGAAGAGGGTATTCCATGAAGTCGTACTATCTCGCGATGTAGATCTCGGTCAGCTTTTCCACGTTGTATGTCGACCTCCTTGGTAAGAAATGAGCGGATTTGGTCAATCGGTCGACGATCACCCAAATCGAATCATTCTTCTTCTGCGTCTTGGCAAACCTACAACGAAATCCATGGAAATACTATCCCATTTCCATACCGTACGTCAGCGATTGTAGCATTCCCGCAGGTCGTTGGTGCTCCACCTTCGCTTTACGACACGTTAAACACGGCTACGTGCGCCACTTGCTTCTTCATTCCTGACCACCAAAAATGCTTCTTCAAGTCTTGATACATCTTCGTAACTCGGGATGAATACTAAAGTTGCTCTTATGCACTTCGCCGAGAATCAACTTTCTCGGCTCGGATCGTTAGGTACACATACTCGGCCATTGCACCTCAAGATGTCGTCGCTCAGGCGTGAAATTCTGTCGCCTTCCACTTGCGCTTATCAATCAATCTTCTCTTTGCGAGCTCGTCATTAACTTGCTGGTCTCGGATCTCGTCCAACAATCTGTTAGAGATGGTAAGCATACCAAATCTCAGCTTCCCCGGTGAAACTTCGACACTCAACTTCAAGTCTCGGAACTTCTCGAGCATCTCCAACTCCTTGATCATCATCGCCGAGGTTAAAACGCTCTTCCTACTCAACGCATCTGCTACTACGTTAGCCTTACCGGGATGGTATTCCAACGTAAAGTCGTAGTCCTTGAGAAATTCTGTCCATCTACGTTGACGCATGTTGAGTTCTTTCTGGTCGAACAGGTACTTCAAGCTCTTGTGATCGCTGAAAGCGAAGAGTGCTCCCATAAAGGTAGTGCCTCCATATCTTCAAATAAAAACTACTGCTGCCAGCTCCAAGTCGTGAGTAGGGTAGTTCCTCTCGTGAATCTTGAGTTGTCTTGAAGCATACGCGACCACCTTCCGATGTTGCATCAGCACGCATCCCAATCTCTGGTGTGACGCATCACAATACACCTCGAAGGCTCTTACGGTTGAGGCAAAATCAAGACAGCGCCGTCGCCAAAAGCTCCTTCGCCTTTGAAAATCGGCCGCACTCCTCGGTCCAGGCAAAGGTTGATCCTTCCTCGTCGATCGTAAGAGGCGCGACAATCTTCGAGAAACCTTCAATGAATCTTCGGTAATATCCTGCTAAGCCGACAAAACTCCGATCTCAGAATCGCCTTCTACTGTTCCCACGCTATCACCGCCTCAATCTTAGTTGGATCCACAAATATCCCTTCTTTGGAAATCACGTGACCAAGAAAATTCACCTCTTCAAGCCAAAATTCACACTTCGACAGGTTGGCATAGAGTTGCTTATCTCGTAATATCTGCGATTACTCGACATAGGTGTTCTGCGTGCTCTTCTCGGTTCCTCGAGTAAATCAATATGTCGTCGATGAACACTACAACGAATCGATCCAAAACGAATGGAAAATCCTGTTCATGTAGTCCATAAACACACCGCGATTCGTCACTCCAAACGGCATCACTAAGTACTCGAAGTGACCGTATCTAGTCCTGAAAGCTGTTTTGGCGACATCTTCCTCCTTCACGCGAATCTGATGGTAGCCCGACTTCAAGTCTATCTTGGAAAAGATCGCCGCTCCACGAAGTTGATCCATCAAGTCGTCAATACGTGGTAATGGATAACGGTTCTTCACGGTAACCTTGTTGAGCTCGCGATAATCCACGCACAGCCTTGATCGTCCATCCTTCTTCTTAACCAACAACACTGGAGCTCCCCACGGTGACACGCTCGGTCGTATGAATTGCTTTGACTCCAAGTGTTCGATCTGGGACTTCAGCTCTTTCATCTCGGCAGGAGACATCCTGTATGGCGCTTTGGAAATCGGTCCTGTTCCTGGAATCAGGTCGATGGAGACCTCGCCCTCTCGCACTGGTGGTAACCCTGGCACGTCTTCGGGAAAAACGTCCTCAAAGTCACACACCACTGGAACATTCTTCACGTCGATCTGCTGAAAAACTTCCGAACTAGCCAGATACATGTATTCCCTAGTTCCTTCTTTCAAAGAAACTCCAATACGTTCGGCAGAAAGATAATTGGAGACTCCAAGGTCTGGAAAAATTACAGTTTTACGGCTCCCGCCCAAAAGGACATGGTGGTATGCCAACCAATCCATCCCGAGGATGACATCTAAGACCTTAAGAGGCAAACAAACCAAATTGACCACAAACTTTCTACTCAATAATCACTACACAATTAAGACATGCGGTGTTTGTGACTAAGGTTTTAGCGGTGGGGTTGTAACTACTAATTTAAACGGTAGCGATCCACAGTCAAGTTCAAATGGTTCACACAATCGGAAGAAATAAAGGAATGGGTTGCACCGAATCAAAAAGAACGGATAAGGATTTACCGTTGATCTCACATTCACCTTGGATAAGATCATCACTCGACCGCTTCCTCGCCACTCATGCAGAAAACTCTGCCTTTAGCCACTTGACGCTTCCCTTTGGCTTTTGCCGCAAGCATAGTCGGTTCAGCTTTAGGTGTAGGACAATCCTTGGCAAAATGCCCTGGCTTCTTGCAGTTGAAACACACCTCCTCCTTCTGAGTACAGTTACTCGCGTAATGTCCCGGCTTTCCACATCGATAGCAAGTCACCTCGACACCGGTCTGACCTCCACTTCTCGGTACCTGGGTCATCGGACGATACTGTCCCCTGTTGTTGTTCCCCTGAGGTCGGTCGTAAGGCTTCTTCTGCGGTTGTTTCCCTTTCTGTGCAAATCTCTGCCCCGCACTCTGGGGTCTCACTGGTCCGCCCACAACAGTCTTCTTCTTGTGGCTCCTTACTCCTTCTACCTCGACACATCGATCAATCAGCTCTTGGAGATTTCGAATCCTCAACGACACCACTGACTTCTGAATGTCGAATCTCAATCCCCGTTGGAATCTCTCACTCAACCATCTTTGGTCAGTTCGATCACGAAATGGACTGAAATACCTCGCCAACGACTCGAACTTGGCCGCATACTGACACCGCCGAGTTGCCTTTGCTGCAGATTGAAGAAATTCCTGCTCCTTCTCGGCTCGTGTAGTATCTGGGAAGTACTTGTCCAAGAACCTTTCACGAAAAAGCTCCCGAGTCATCTCGCGATGTTCCGCTATAAACGCTTGCTTCACTCTCTCCACCAATACTCCGCGTCTCTAGCGATAAGTAGGTGGCATAGTCGACCTTCACGTTGTCCCGCAATGAAGTGCCTCAAAGATCTTCTCGATCTCTTGCATCCAAAGATCGACTTTATCCGGTTGGCTCAGTAGAACCCTTGTGGGTCATGCTTCTGAAAGTCTGCCAATCCTCTCGCTTGACATTTAGTTACGCTCGTTCTTTGTTCTTTGCAAGTTCTGCGAGTTAACGCTGCCGTCTGTTGAGCCATCGCGTTAACTGTTGAGTTCTGGCGGTGATTGTTGAGCCATGGCTGCCGCCATCTCGGTCATAGCTTGAATTGCTCGTTCCATGTCGACGTTCTCGGTTGCGGTACCGTATTCCTACAAGGTGGCATTAGATTCCACAAAGTTCAAAACCCTGTCAGAATCTCACAACAAGGATGTGTTAAAACACACTGCTTCAATCAAGAAACAGTTCAAACAATTTTTCAAGCAATAAGTGCTTCACTTAATCAAACAGCAATCAACATAATACAACTAGGTACCCAACACATAACCCGACATAGTGACCAGTCCAAATCTCCTATGCACAAATTTCGGCCGAACCGAATCGCTCACGATACCAACAGTGTAACGACCCGTTTCCGGACCGCTACCGAGCTCAATATACCGAGCTCGAGTTACCGAGCTCAACACACCAAGCTCAACATAAACCTATATGAGATGTGTTTTAAAAACAAAACTCTTGTGCCTTTTAAAAATACGATATATTCTTTTTTTTTTATAAAACCAACTCGTGCACATCAGAGTAATTACAGCTTTTCGAAACATGGTGCAACTAAGACACAAGACTTACATTCTAATTCTAATAAAACATACATGCATAACATACATATATATATCACTCGAAATAATAATGTATACAAAATACAGGGTAGCAAAGTATAAAGAAAATACACCTAAGGTATGTCGACTTCAAAAGAGCAATCATACCCTGGGGGTACTTCCGGCAGACTCCCACGCAGGGGGCTGCTCCAAAAGTAAGACCACCAGTCTACCCTGAAACAACAAAACAACACTGCCCAAACTAGTCACGACATACTACTCCAAAAGAAAAACAAGGTACAGCCATAAAAAAAAAAACAACATCCAGCAACATAATCAATCACGACAGATAGAGGTCGTCACTCGGGTCCTCGTCGAGCTCCTCCTCGGCATCATCTATCGCCGAAGTTCCTGCGCCCTCGACATCGCCTGGGTAATCGTCATGGATTGAAGGCACCACGGAAAGGGTCAACTTCGACAATTCAAGATAAGCTCGACATAAAAATATAAGCAAACAAAGCAATAATATATCTCAATCACCACACGTGACTCGACCATCTCACTCTAAACTCGACACAACTCAGAATCCATTTTCTCGACTGACAATTTTTCCGAATGCACACGCCGTCATCAGATGTCGGAAAGTCCAGCCGAAGCCTTGGGATCCTCGCTCTCCCTAGGGCGATACAACTCAGGTCCCATAGCGTGGCGACGTCTAGTCAATCTCCCGTAAACAAAAGGGTACCTAGCACCCTCGATTATCCGGTCACGGCTCAAAAACGCCATACGACTCACCTAGCTCGCTCACTCGATGAACAATTAGCATACGATATTCAAAGAGTTAAACACAAGATATTCAACCGCATGTCAAATACAAAGAGCAAGCTCGACATGAAGAAACGCAATTCAACATGCAATACACAATTCACGACATATATTCAATCACATATTAAATACATGCAAAAACTCAATCATATCACAACATTCCAATCTCGACACAAATCAGGAAAATCCATACACAATAACATAACCACGTAGAATATGAAATGCCTTTACGCTAGCATACTACGAAAGTATTAATGTGAAGCGCCTTACATAAGGACTTATAAAATAAAGCCTTAGAGATATCTAGGAGTTGCTTCATCGAACTCCAAGTTAATGCCGCCGACAACGACCTCGACAAATTGTCTTCAAAGAGCTCGACAACGACTTCTCTTACTCGATCTCGACACGCTTGTCTTCAACGAGCTCGACAACGACTTCGACACGCATACTTCTTAGTCCACCTGGATTCCGCTTCCACGCCCTTGGATTCGCTTTCCGTACACCTCGATTCGAAATCACCCGATCTCGGAAACAGACTTCCTAAAACAAACACAACTCGGATCGATCTATGGGTTCTAATACATCTAGCTCTCATCCCAAACTTAACCACAACCCGTAAAATATAAAACTCAAGAACTGAATATATTTTTCCTCTCACACAAAGTAAGGGATTTCGATCAAAGTTCATGAAAAAGTTATCTGGTGCTTCAACAGATAGATCGACAACAACAATAACCAGAAGCAACAAACGAAAACAAGAAATCGAAATAAACCAAAAATGGGGTTTACGGCGCTGCCGATTGCAGAAAAACAGAGGAAGAAAATTTGTTTTACAAGCCCAATTAATCGGTTAGAAAGATGGGTAATATCGTGAAGAAGAAAACCCATCAATTTGACATGATTTGGAAGCATAAAACTGGCTAAAAATGGAAGAAGAAATAGCGCTAAACAGTAGCACAGAGAAAAAGAAAAATCTGTTCTTCATACCTCAATGGTGATGGTCGATCAGACGAGATATAGGTCGAGAAGATGATGATGAACAAGGTTGATGAAGAAAGCTTGTGCAGAATCTCGATGGAACTCACGGTTTCGTCGATGGAAGTTTTTGAAGAAAACAACGAAACACAGAGCAGAAGGAAGGAAGAAGAAAGAAGAAAAGAGAAATCAGTGTTTGTGGGAAAACTGATCGTGAATACAGCTGGAAGGGCATAATCGTAACTCCAGCTATAAGATGCCAATCCCATCAATCATCTACCCGTTTAATCGTTCCTCTCATAATTACTCTACTGCTTGGTCAACGGTCTAAACACGCGACGAGAACGGTCAAGCCGACAATATAATTATTACAAACAATATAATAATAGCGCTGAATAACGTTCGAAAGAATACGAGGTATCATCTCGACACGATGTCGACTAGGGTGCACGTGCAAGCGCACAAAGTTCTAACACGAGTTCGTGAACGCGGCCTCCTCAGCTCGACATGCGATCTCATCAACTCGGTACGCGACTTCATCAACTCGACACGCGACCTCCTCAGCTCAGCAGCTAGTGCACGTGATCTCCTCAGCTAGGCAAATGATCTCGGCAAACGATCTAGTCACGGGATCTCGACACAAGGTCTTGGTCGAGGTCTCGATACGTCGTCCTAATACGATGTCGATCTCGTCCTCAGGTGTTACACCTCACAAGAAAGCATTTCTCTCAAACTCTCAAGTGTCTAGGCTAGTGTTTACACTCAAAGTACATCATGGAAGCTAGCACTACCATAGGCTTGACAAGACTCTAACATCCACACTTGAAACTCATGCACACAAAGATCAAAAGGTCTTTATTAAGGTTATAATGGGGCCAAGATCAAGGTGGGATAAATGAAAGGGGAACTAGGCTATAAAATCAAAGAGGATAGAGGAGCAATGGAAAACAATTACCAAATAATCATGGGGGAACAATTCAACCACAATTCAATCCATTGTTTTTTTCGAAATTGATATGCTCCACTACTCTTTTGTTTTTTTTTTATTTTCTTTTGCCAAAATCCCAGTGAAGCAATGAAGCACAACAATACATTTTTTTTTACAACCACAATTCTGAGCCCCCCCCCCCCGCACTTTTGCAAATTTATTCTCATTTTTTTTCAAAGCTCCTTAATCCCCTAAGATTGGGTCATAATATTGTTTTTCACTTTTAGGCTTGTAATGAGCTATATAACAAAGAATGGGATAAATAGGCTCAAAGGGGCTAAACAAAGGGATAGTTGCAAGGCAGGCTTATTTGGCTAGTGGCTAAAAAGAACAAAAATTGCCTAGATCATTTCAATGCATGCATGTGAACAAGAGTTTCAACAAGAGTCAAGTCAAGTTCTAGAGTAACCAACAATCATGAGTGAACTCAAGAAAGAAAGAGAATGGCAAAATGTATTCCATCCATTATAAGGCCCAAAACTCACCAAGGAAAATATCTATCACAAAAGATGCACAATTTAATATTCCAAACCAACTTATCACACTAAGAATGCAAGGAAGTCATCCATATCATGCCATAAGACCTATAGTCCTAGAATAGTGAAATCACTCCCCACTCATATAAACCAAGAAACCCAATGAAAATGCATGCAATTTTTTTTTTTAACAAATTACTCAAAACAAAAACAAAAACAAAACTACTAAGCTACTAAAAGACACACCCCACACTTAAATCATACTGTAACGACCCGTTTCCGGACCGCTACCGAGCTCAATATACCGAGCTCGAGTTACCGAGCTCAACACACCGAGCTCAACATAAACCTGTATGAGATGTGTTTTAAAACGAAACTCTTGTGCCTTTTAAAAATACGATATATTTTTTTTTTAAAAACCAACTCGTGCACATCAGAGTAATTACAGCTTTTCGAAAAATGGTGCAACTAAGACACAAGACTTAAATTCTAATAAAACATACATGCATAACATACATATATATATCACTCGAAATAATAATGTATACAAAATACATAGTAGCAATGTATAAAGAAAATACACCTAAGGTATGACGACTTCAAAAAAGCAATCATACCTGGGGTACTTCCAGAGACTCCCACGCAGGGGTCGCTCCAAAAGTAAGACCACCAATCTACCTCAGAGCAACAAAACATAACCGCCCAAACTGGTCACGACCTCGAACACAAAGAAAAACAAAGTACAGTCATCAGAAAAACAAACATCCAACAACATAATCAATCACGACAAGTAGAGGTCGTCACTCGGGTCCTCGTCGAGCTCCTCCTCGGCATCATCTACTATCGAGTTCCCTGCGCCCTCGACATCGCCTGGGTAACCGTCATGGATTGAAGGCACCACGGGAAAGGGTCAACTTCTCAACAATTCAAGATAAGCACGACATAAAGGATATAAACAACACAATAATGTATCTCAATCACCACACGTGACTCGACCATCTCACTCTAGACTCGACTCGACTCTTATTCCGGAATATCGTCAGCAGGTCCATCCCCAAACTGACGTAATAGGTAAACGGCAGGTCCAACCCCAAACCGATACCATGCATTAATCAGCAGGTCCAACCCCAAACTGATAATGCGACGCCTAGCCAATCCACCATAAACAAAAAGGGGACCTAGCACCTCGCTTATCTGGTCCGGCTCAAACCGCCATACGACTCCCTAGCTCTCTCACTCGATGATTAGCTCGCCGCATGTCAAAGAGTAACACAACTTACTTGATCACATATCAAATAAAGAGAGCATGCTTAACATGAAGAAAACGCAATTCGACATTTAAGCAATAAAACATTCTGCATGAAGAAACGCAATTCGACATTTAAGCAATAAAACATTCTGCATGAAGAAACGAAATTCGACAGCAATACACCATTCACAACATATATTCAATCACATATCAAATACATGCAAAAACCCAATCATATCACAACATTCCAAGCTCGACACCAATCAAGGAAATTCATACAGAAATATAACAATAAAAATAAAGTCTTAATAATGTCTAAAAGCTGCCCTTACCGAACTCCAAGCTAAAGTTGCTCGACAACGACCTCGACACAGCTGTCTTCAAATGAGCTCGACAACGACTTCTCTTACTCGATCTCGACACGGCTGTCTTCAACGTGCTCGACAACGACTTCTACACGTACCGTCCTCAATCGACCTCGACACGTACGCTTCTCAGTCGACCTCGACACGCATGCTTCTCGATCCGATCCCACTGCTTCCACGTCCTTGGATTCGCTTTCCCGTACACCTCGATTCGGAAATCACCCGATCTCGGGAATCAGACTTCCTAAAACAAACACAACTCAGCTCGATCTATGGGTTCTAATACACTTAGCTCTCATCCCAAACTTAACCACAACCCAGAAAATATAAAAACTCAAGAACTGAAATATATTTTTCCTCTAACACAAAGTTAGGGTTTTCGATCAAAAGTTCATGAAAAAGGTTATCTGATGCTTCAACAGATAGATCGACAACAACAATAACTAGAAGCAACAACGAAAAACAAGAAATCGAAATAAACCAAAAATGAAGGGTTTCTGGGCACTGCCGATTGCAGAAAAACAGAGGAAGAAAATTTGTTTTACAAGCCCAAATAATCGGTTAGAAAGATAGGTAATATCGTGAAGAAGAAAACCCATCAATTTGACATGATTTGGAAGCATAAAACTTGCTAAAAATGGAAGGAAGAAGTAGCGCTAAACAGTAGCACAGAGGAAAAGAAAATATGTTCTTCATACCTCAATGGTGATCGAGCAGGCGAGATATAGGTCGAGAAGATGATGATGAACAAGATTGATGAAGAAAGTTGATGTAGAATCTCGATGGAACTCAAGGTTTCTTCGATGGAAGTTTTTGGAGAAAAACAACGAAACTCAGAGCAGAAGGAAGGAAGAAGAAAGAAGAAAAGAGAAATGAGTATCTGAGGGAATCGGTCGTGGTATACAGCTGGTGAGAGAAGGGGTATAATCGTAACTCCAGCTATAAGATGCCAATCCCATCAATCATTCTACCCATCTAATCGTTCCTCTCATAATTACCCTCTACTCTGTCGGTCAACGGTCTAGACACGCGACGAGAACGGCAAGCCGACAATGTAATAATTACAAACAATATAATAATAGCGCTGAATAACGTTCGAAAGAATACGAGTTATCATCTCGACACGATGTCGACAAGGGTGCTCGTGCAAGCGCACAAGGTTCTAACACGAGTTCGTGCACGCGGCCTCCTCAGTTCGACATGCGACTTCATCAACTCGACATCCGACCTCGGCAGCTCAGCAGCTAGTGCACGCAGTCTCCTCAGCTCGGCAAATGACCTCGGCAAACGATCTTGGCACGGGATCTCGACACAAGGTCTTGGTCGAGGTCTCGATACGTCGTCCTAATACGATGTCGATCTCGTCCTCAGGTGTTACACATACATTGTCCTCAATGAAAACAACAAGCATAAAACAAGAGTAAGGAGGAGGGACTCCCTGGTCAAACTGCAGTGTAGGTGGGATGTTCCAATGAGAGTTCTTCTATGGGTGCATCTTCAAATGCGGAACTCTCATGGAATACTTTGAGGCGTTGTCCATTGACTTTGAAAATTTTGTTTGTCGCCTCACTTTTAACTTCAACTGCACCATGAGAAAAAACATTAGTAATAACAAATGGGCCAATCCACTTGGATCTAAGTTTTCCGGCCATAATTTTCTGCCGGGAGTTGAACAACAAGACTTTTTGCCCAATGGAGAACTCCTTCCTAGAAATCATCTTGTCATGGAAGTGCTTAGTTTTCTCCTTATAAATTATGGAATTCTCATAGGCTTCTAGCCTAAGCTCCTCAAGTTGTTGCAATTGAAGCTTTCTCTCTTTACCTGCTTTTTCCAGTTCAAGATTACAACCTTTTACCGCCCAATAAGCACGGTGCTCTATCTCCACCGGGAGGTGGCATGCCTTACCAAACACAAGTCTAATGGGAGACATCCCTATTGGTGTTTTGTAAGTCGCTCATGAGCCCAAAGAGCCTCTTCTAGCCTACGGCTCCAGTCCTTCCTGCTTGGTTGCACCATCTTTTCTAGAATTTGTTTAATTTCTCTGTTTGAAATCTCAGCTTGCCCATTAGTTTGGGGGTGGTAAGGTGTAGAAACCCTATGCACCACCCCATACTTCCGAAGCAAAGCTTCCATGGTGCGATTACAGAAATGAGAACCTTGGTCACTTATGATGGCTCTTGGAATACCAAACCTGCAAAAAATTTGGGACCTGACAAAATCCACAACAACTTTAGAATCATTAGTACGAGTGGCTTTTGCCTCCACCCATTTGGAAACATAATCAACAGCAAACAGGATATAAGTAAAACCAAAAGAAATGTGAAAGGGCCCATGAAATCAATCCCCCAAACATCAAATACCTCACAAAAAAGCATGGGCTGCTGAGGCATTTCACTCCTGCGAGTGATTGCCGTCCCAGCCCTTTGACACTGTTCACAAGTGCGGAAAGTCTCAAATGCATCTTTAAAAATGGTGGGCCAATAGAAACCCGAGTCTAAGACTTTTCTCGCTGTCCGCTGAGGACCAAAGTGTCCACCTACCTGAGAAGCATGACAGAATTGAAGAATGGATGGAACCTCATGGTAAGGTACACATCGCCTAATCACCTGGTCACTACCAAACTTCCACAAATAGGGGTCATCCCACACAAAATATTTTGCATCAATTTTGAGTTTATGTACCTGTGCCTTAGATGCATGTGGGGGTAAGGCTCCACCCACAAGATAATTAACTATATCAGCATACCAAGGAGTTACCTCACGCAGCTCATGAGCTGCTCATCAGGAAAGTCATCATGGAGTGGAAGGGAATCCTCAGCCCTCTCTATCCTGCTTAGGTGGTCAGCCACTAAGTTCTCTGCTCCGCTCTTATCTTTAATCTCCAAATCAAATTCTTGGAGGTGCAACATCCACCTTATCAATCTTGGCTTTGCCTCTGGTTTCTTTAAAATAAATTTCAAAGCTGCATGGTCAGTAAAAACAACCACCTTGGAACTAAGCAAATATGATCGGAACTTATCAAGAGCAAATACAATTGCCAAAAGCTCCTTTTCTGTGGTGGTGTAGTTAATTTGTGCAGCATCTAAAGTCCTAGAAGCATAATAAATAACATGGGCAGCCTTGTCAACTCTTTGTGCTAGAACCGCCCCCAATGCATAATTAGATGCATCACACATGATTTCAAAGGGAGGGTCCAATCGTGTGGTGAATGATGGGAGTAGAAGTCAAGGACTTCTTGATACAATCAAAGGCACCTTGCATTTATCATCAAATGTAAAGCTAACATCCTTTGCAAAGCAAGTTTGTCAATGGAAGAGCGATCTTGCTGAAATCCTTGATAAAGCGCCTGTAAAAACCTGCATGACCAAGAAATGAACGAATCTCGCGAATGCAAGATGGGTAAGGCAAACTAGAAATCACTTCAATCTTGGCAGGATCTACTTGCATTCCTTTTTCAGAGATCACATGCCCTAAAACAATACCCTGTCCTACCATAAAATGGCATTTTTCATAATTCAGAACAAGGTTAGTTTCAATGCATAAAACTACTCAAACATGAATCAAATGAAGAACCATAAACAGTAAAATCATCCATAAACACTTCTATGCAATTTTCTATCAAATCAGCAAAAATACTAATCATGCAATTTGGAAAGTCCTGTGTGCATTGCATAGGCCAAAAGGCATCCTCCTATAGGCAAAAGTGCCAAAAGGGCAAGTGAATGTGGTCTTTTCTTGGTCCTCTGGTGCAATATGGATCTGAAAGTAACCTGAAAAACCATCAAGAAAACAATAATGTGACTTACCAGCCAACCGTTCAAGCATCTGATCAATGAACGGCAAAGGAAAGTGATCCTTCGTTGCCTGGTTAAGTCTCCCGTAATCAATACACACTCTCCAATATTCAACCCTTGTGGGGATGAGTTCATTATTTTCATTCCTCACCACCGTGAGACCACTCTTTTTCGGAACCACTTGGACTGGGCTTACCCATTGACTATCAGAAATTGGGTATATGGTGCAAGGCTGTAGGAGTTTGGTCACCTCCTTTTTCACAACATCTAAGATTAATGGGTTAAGCGCCTGCAGAGTCGCCTAGCAATTTCACCCCATCCTCAAGTAAAATCCTGTGCATACACATGGATGGGCTAATACCAAGAATATCATTAAGGTCCATCCGATGGCCTTTTTGTATTTTTTCAAAGATCTGCAATGACTTCTCTTCCGCCGTAATCAAGGTTAGCTGCAATAATAACAGGTAAATCACCACTCCCCTCTAAATATGCATATTTTAACTCTTTGGGAAGTGGCTTAAGCTCTAGAACCAGTGGTTTTTCAATAGAGGGCAGAATCTTAGTAGCAGAAGCTACATCTGCGACAAAGCCTATGTCATTGGGGACATTAGGCAAAGTGTCAACCTGCAAAACAGACTCAACTTCAGCACAAGTATGAGTGTTAGTGCAACAATCACAAGTAACATCACAAGAAATCAGCCAATGAAGGAAAATCTGTAGTAACAACATCAGAATAAACATCATCAACCAAATCAGCGAGCAATTCAATATGAAAAAGGGAATGCTCTTCCATGGGGTGTTTCATAGCATCAAAGATATTAAATTTTACAACACTATCACCAAATTCCATGGAAAGAGTCCCAGTACAAACGTCAATTTTTGCCTTGGCAGTTTTCAAGAATGGCCTGCCCAAAATGATGGGTGACCTGCTGGACTTAGTCTCTGCTTCCATATCCAGAATATAAAAATCTGCAGGGAAAATAAGGTTATCAACTTTAACAAGAACATCCTCAACCAGTCCAGCAGGCCGAGCACTACTTCTATTTGCAAGCTGAATGGTAACACCTGTTTCCTGTAAAGGTCCAAGAGCAAGAGAGTTAAAAACAAATGTAGGCATTACATTGATTGAAGCTCCAAGATCTAACATGGCATCATCAAACTGATTGTTGCCTATGGTGCATGGAATGGCAAAAGTCCCTGGATCCTTGCACTTTTAGGGCATGGATTGGAAGAGGGCTGAAATATTATGCCCCATGTTTATCTTTTCATTCCCTTTCAGCCTCCTCTTATGTGTACACAACTCTTTCAGAAACTTGGCATATCTTGGAATCTACTTGATTGCCTCAAGAAGGGGAATGTTCACTTCCACCTTCCTAAAAGTATCCAAGATCTCTTTATCCCTCTCTCCCTCATCTTGTTTTTTTGTACTCACTGCTCTATGAGGGAAAGGGAGGGCACTTTTGTTCATCGTAATCTGCTCAGGTGCCTTATTATTTTTCAAAAGAATGGCTTCAGGCACCTTTGGGGTGTCAACAGCTTTCCTGCATCTCAATGTGATGGCACTAACATTGGGGTTTGGTGCATTCGGATTGACCACTTGCTTGGTGGCAGTTGGTTTGCCCCCCGGGCTTGCATCTGATTAATTGTGGTAGCCATCTGTCCCATCTGTGTGTGCAAATTCTGAATTGAGGCATCTGTTCTCTGTTGGAACTGGAGGTTTTGGGCACCCATCTGCTTAACTAGATCCTCTAATGAAGGTTCAGGTCTGACAGCAGCTTGCGGTGGATTATTTTGCTGTTTGGGCTGTTGTTGTGCAGCTTGATTTCCCCATCTAAGGTTAGGATGGTTCCTCCAATTTGGGTGATACCTGTTAGAGGACAAATCGACATTGGCTTGAGGGTTAAAGATGTTAGCCGCATATGCTTGAGGGGTGTCAGCATTAGGGTCCTCTTGCAGTGTAGGACATGCATCTGTGGGGTGCTCTGCAGAGGTGCAAATACCGCAAACCCTTGCTGTCTGACCTGTTGCCAATTTTTTTACCAAAGCTGTGAGTTCTTCCAACCTGTTTTCCAAGTTCTTCTCACTAGTAGCCTGTATCTCATTCACTCCCCTTGTTAGAACTGCATAATTGCTTATGGTTGTGAATTGTTGGGAGTTGATGGACATATTTTCTATTAAAGCTCTTGCATCTGTTGGGGTTTTGTCTACAAGTGCCCCTCCACTAGCAGCATCCATAATATTTCTGTCCATGGGCAATAAACCCTCGTAGAAGTACTGGATGAGTAGCTGCTCAGAGATTTGATGATGAGGGCAGCTTGCACACAACTTCTTAAACCTCTCCCAGTATTCATGTAAAGACTTCGGTGGGGTTACGCACGATGCCACATATCTCTTTTACGATTGAAGCGACTCCTGGGCCAGAAAGAACTTCTCTAGGAACAACTTTTTCAAGGCATTCCAATTTTCAACAGAACCTGGTTGAAGGTAATACAACCAATCCTTGGCTGCATCTTGGAGTGAGAAGGGGAAGGCCCTCAGTTTAATGTGCTCCTATGGAATTCCTTGGGGCTTCATGGTCGAGCACACAATGTGGAACTCCTTAAGATGTTTGTGTGGATCATCACCTGCAAGACCACTAAACTTTGGCAACAAGTGTATTAAACTAGATTTTAATTCAAAAGGAACAGCCACTTCAGGATAATTAATACACAGAGCATTGTAAGTAACATCAAAAAAGAAGTTCCCTAAGTGTTCTATCAGCCATATTAACAGAATTAGAATCAAAATCAGAATCAGAATCAGAATCAAATAGATTATGACTAAAGATGCTGTCACTATCACTATCACTATCACTAACTTCTATATGATCCCTAAGTCTATGATGCAATGTTCTCTCAATTTCAGGGTCAAAAGGATGCAAGTTAATAGTATTGGACCTAGTCATGCACTGTATATAGCAAGGAATAGGAAAATGCAACAATTCTAAAAATACCAACTATGTCCCTACGCTAAAATGAATGCAAAAAATAGAAAACGACTAAAATCTAACCTAAAAATTATAAAAATAACACGAAAAATCTAATTAAATCAAAATAAAGATATGCAAATTTTTTTGGATTTTTTCGGAGATATGAAAAATTAAAAGAATTAATTAAAAATAGAAAACAAGGGAATTTGGGATTTTGAGCCCGTTGTCCCGTAAGCAATCTTTGCTAAGGGACTATTGATCCTGGATTTTTTTCAGATTTTTCAGCTGTGGTTTCGGACCAATCTGACGAGATTGCTCAAAAACCGATTTTTTTATTATTTTCGCCTACAAACCCTAGAATCAGCAGTCAGCAGTCTCAGCGCCTACAACCTGTAACAAGACCTGGAAACACAACAAGAAAAACGCAAGAAACGTCAGTAATTAGTGGGTCCTGAGATTGGTAATCTCTAATTAGAGATCCCCGGCAACGGCGCCAATTTGATCAGCGGTCGTACGCGGGTCAAAATAATTAAAAGATTTACTTATAGTATTCAAGGCAAGAGACCTTGGTCGTCTCACGAGGACCTCTAACACCAAAATTACCAAATTCAGGAAGTACAAAAAATCAACAATAACGAAAAGGGGGGGTTTTGTGAAAACAGTTTCGGTTGAGAGAATTATCAGATTAGAGAGACAGTTGATTCACCGGTTTCCGGGTGCTCGTCTTGGATTTATCACAGGTTCTAAATAACAACAATTCATTCAATTTCAGATTCACAGTTGACATAAACTAACTAAACAAGCGTTAATCAGTTTATACGAATTCACACCGTTTCAAGCATGTGCCAAAACAGCGGGTTCAATCGGTCACGGGAGCGGACAAGCGCCGACTTAAAACGCAACCAATATCATAACAGAATTCTAATCAACCCTCTATCAATTTCTACTCGAATTAATTAATTTAAGCAATCAACTAATTCGAAATAATAAAAGTTACGAAACAGATGCATATAATCAAGCATTCATACACAACGGAATCGCGTTTCACAATGAAGACAGAACAATTAACTAAGCAGAAAACGAACTGAATAAATTGCATACATTCAAACCAAATTCGAAATTGATAGAGATGGAATTAAAGAAATTAAAACGAAATTGTATTAAACATTTAGACACCGAACCTCAAAATCTGTAACGACAACCTTTCACCGATGAATCAACTTAGGAGCTTAGGCTTCCATGACGGCTAGGGCACAATAGATTCGTAAAATAAAACGTCAGATCCGATAAAACGGCTGATTAGTCTCTTTTTAAGTCTCAGCTCAAAGAATAACCTAAATCCCTTAACGGGTTATAAGATAAAAGCCCGATAAACGACCAAAATTAGGCCCAAAACCCGTTTTACATTTTACTGCGTCCGTAATTCGCAGTTTTGACATTGAAGACAACAGAATTGGGTTTCGAGCCCAACAGGAGAATTGTAGCTCTATTCCTTAGCTTTCCAACTCATGCTCGCACGCCTCAATCGGATAACTGTAACCAAAGTTATGGCCTGCAGAGTGGACAGGGGTCAATATGCAGTAAACACAAAAGTTAATCAATAATTTACTATACTGCTCAATTAAGACCCAAAGTCTAGAAATGTGCTAAGACTTAGATATTAGGTACAGAACACAATCAAAAACACTAAATGAAAAGCTATAAAGAGTGCATTAAAATGCACTGATCACAGCTCCATCGAGACCCCCCTTGGTCTCTGTTAAAATTGTGCCTGATAGGCAAAGATGCTTGCCTTGGCTAATACCAGAGAAGAGGAAAAACAAAGTTCCTCAGAGGCATCCCAAGATGCTGACTCCTGAGCACTGGGAGAAAGCACCTAGGAGGTATCAGGTCAAATTCATGTATCTTATGCCAGTTGAAGATAGAACCAAAAATCAAGCCATGGAAGTTTACTTCAACAAGGTAAAAAGAGATTCCCAGAATGCTGGATCCTCTGGTCTATCAGATGCATAGAAGGGAGAGATAGAAATAGTTAGTTTAATTCGGTGCAATTAGGACTCCAACTTGGCCATTCAACATTTTGACGACATGCTACAATGTATTATGGTGAGACCTCCATCTTTATTGAAAAGGGAAAAAGAACAAGAAGAAATTAAGTATAAACAAGGAGATGCTTTTGGATGGGAGGTTATGACTCTCAGATGGATTGAGAAGGCTTATCGTAATGAGTTGGATACCATTCTCTTAGCTGAAGAGGTGAAGGACGATCTGAAAAGGCATTTTCAACTTGAAGAGGATATTCTTAGCATCTGCCTCACTGAAGCAAAAGCTGACTTGAAGGTAAATGCATCAGAAGCTGAGTTGCTGCTTTTGATAACACTGTTAATGCCTTTTTCAAGGCAAGAGAATAGAATTTGTTGGAACTGACTGACCCAGCAAAGTTAGCATACAGAAGGAAAATGGATTGGGTCTTTGAAAAGAAGAAACTAGAAGGACTTATCAAATAGTGCTTGCCAAATGATGAGTTCTACCTAAAGGCTAAAGAGAAGAAACAGAGAAGACTTTAACTGGCTTAAGTAGTTCTCCTGGAGCATATCAAGAAATCTACTCAAAGATGCACAGGGCTATCTCTTGGCCTAGACCTGTTCAAGCCTCTCCTTCTGCTGAATGGATTCCAGAAGCACCTGCCCCTGCTTTCGATGATGATCCGATTATCATCTCATGCTCTCAATTCAACAAATTTGTGTAATCATCTCGCAAAATTGCACGCCTTGGAAAGCATTGTTCAAAGCCTCATGGAGTGCCTTAACAAAACCCTACCACCTCCTTAGTTTTCTTTTCTACTACAAAACTTATGTTATTTTTGCCTCTACTACTTCAAGTTATATATAAATCAGTTAATTTTGACTTCAAATTTTTCTCATTTCCTTTCCTTTTTGTTTTGACTGTTGTAACATCCCAATTTTTACGAAAATTATTTTATAGTTTCCGACTACTTGGAAATAAATCATAGAGATTAATCACCTCAATGGTTTGTTAAAAGTACGAAGAACAACAAAGATTTATTGTAAACAATTTACTGTTTTAGTAATTAATTCAGACAATGCATGCTGTAGACGATACTGTTTTTAATATGAATTAATCCCAAAAAATGTGAAAGATTGTTGTTTGATTAAAGAAAATTATTTTATTGAAAGAGAAATAATTCTCAGGATTTAATAAATATTTTTAAGTCATAGTTTGGATTTTTATTGTCTAGTATTGTATTAATTGTCTGTTTTATGTCATATTTAATATGACTATTATTTTAAAGATTTTGTCTTGATAATTTTATTGTTTGATTAATTTCTATATGATAAGAGAAATTGAAATTAGTGATCCTCACTAATTTACAGTTTTATTACGCTGCGAGAATTCTATCGAATTCTGCCGTAACTAGGCTATTGTGTGTGTTTCTAACTGAAACATGCCCAAACGTGATCCAAATTTTATAAAATTTGAGATCTTAGCATTTTCCAATATTTATGATTTATTGGAATTTTTCTAGGATTTTTGGGCATCAGAAAATATTTAGGGTGTTTTCTACGCCTAGAGACTGCCTAATTGCGACGTTTTGGTTCGTATTTCGAGAAAATGAGATACATGGGTACTTTTCTTATGCCGCGAGGAACATTTGTAATTTTTGGGTGTGGGGTTATAATTAGAATTATTTTTGGGAATTTTTAGTATTAAAACCTAATATACGCGTAACGTCGTGCACCCGATTGAGCGAGAACGCGACGAAACGAAATATCTAGATATTTTGGGCTAAGGGGAGATGCATCCAGCCACTAGGGGAGCTGAACCTCATCCTTAGAAGGTCACTTTACAAGTGTTGATGTGTGATTGGTGGTTAGGTAATTATAGTTAGTTAGTTAGTTTAGTTGGTTTGGTTAACTTAGAACTAGTTTGGTTAGTTTGGAACTAAATGAAGAAATTTATTCCTTCCATATCCCATCTGAATTTCGTGGCCTCCTTCCCTTCCAAGAGCAGCACCTTCATTCTTCCATTAGAGAAAAAAAAATCAAGAGAGTTTTAGAAAGAGAAAGTGTTGAGAAACTTGAGAAAATGGTGATTTTGGAGTTCAATCTTCCATCCTTGTTCTTGACCCTTGTTTTATCACCTCTAATCTTCTTGGTAAGGATCCTAATCCCTTCTTCTTCCTCCATGGCATCCATGGATGAGTTTTTAAGATTTTTATTTCTCATAATTTTGATGTTGATTCTTGAAGGAAAGTGATGTTTAAACTTCAATCTTCCATCCTTTCTTCTTAATCCTTGATCCATCACCTCCAAACTTCTTGGTAAGCTCCACATCCATTCCTTTTCCTCTCTTGAGTTTCATGAATGGGTTTGGTTGGTTTTAGGAATTATTTTTGGGCAAAAGTGTTGGATTTTGCTAGATATGCATGATTAGTCTTTTAGCCCTTTGTTTCCTTCCATGATTAGCTTTGTTCTTGATTTTTAAAATTTAGGAACCCTAATTTTTTTGATGAGGCCGAACCCTAGGGGCTGTTCTTAGGGTTTTATCTTTGTGTTTTTAAGTGATTGGAAGTTAGATTTTTTAGGGTTAGTAACTAGTATGCTTAGAACTAGTCATATATGCATGTAGAACAAGTTTTGCAAAATTAAATTGGTTAAATTTAGGGGCTGGAACCGTGGCAATTGGTCATGATTTTGATGATGTTTTGATTTGGTTTTAAAGTGTGTTAAGTGTTTAAGAAGTTGGTTTTTGGTTAGAACTTTAAATCTATAAAGGTTTGTATGCCTGAAGCTTTGAAAAATTGTTTGAAACAAAATGAATTTGGGGCTGTTTTGGGGCTTCCAAAACAGTGATTTATGAGCATGATTTGAGTGAGTTCTAACTTGTTTTTAAGTGTATTAAAGTGGTAAATAAGTTTGGTTTTGATAAGGAGTTTTGATTAAGCAAAGTTTGTAAGATTTTGATGTTAAAAGGTTTGAAAACTTGGAGTTGTAATTGGAGCCTTGAAACCGTGGCCTTCAAAAGGATTTTGTGATTTATTCTTGACTTGCATTTATGCTTAAAAATAGTTGTAAAAGTGGTTGATGATTTGATTTAGCAAAACAATTCAAAGAAGCATGATTTTGGAAAAAGTTTTAGTTTATGTTTCAAGAATTGTTTTGAACTTGTAATAGAATTGTTTCTAAAATTTTGTGACATGTTTTAGTGCTTTGAAAAAAGGTTCAAAGTTGGCAAAACACTATTCATTTGGTAAAACACTATTCCAATTGGCAAGTTTTGGGTTTTGGTATTTTCTAAGTGTGTAGCTTTTGAAAAAGTTGAAAACTTGCATGGTTTGAATTTGTTTCATGGCACATGATTAGGTGTGATACAAATAGGTTAAGTTAGAAAGATTTTAGGCCCTTTTTAGGACTAAAACCGTGGCTGCCCTAGAGTCTTAGGACTTGGGTTTTTGGTTCTAATTGGATTAAGTTTGCGTTGTTAAGGTTCATGCATAAGGCTTGTGCGGGGAACGACTTGACGATAGTTCAAATTTACCTTGCTTGGATTGTTAAAGAGCCCAAGGTAAGGGAAATTCTTACATAATGAGTTTGGCCTTTTCTCCTTGTGTGTTGTTTGTTTGATTGTTGATTGATTGTGTGGTAGTACTTGTAGTAGTACTATGTGTTATTGAGATGTTGTAGCATGAACTGATGTGTATTGATTTGGCCCTGTGTGGCAATACTGAATTGTATTGTGTGACTTAAATCATATTTGATTGATTTAATTGGACTTGAAATTGATGTTAATATGTAGTATGTTCTTGGCCCTGCGTGGCATTATGAGTTGTATTGTTTTCCTTGAATCACCTTGGATTTCATTGGAACTTGGTATTGAATTGGAATATGAAAAATATTATTGTTGATAATGGATTAATTAACAATGTGTTGATCGACTGCTATTGGTTGACGATTTACATCGGTAAATCTGATGCGATTCCACAAGCCGAATTCTGATTTCGTAAACAAATTGTTAAGGGCATGTTGATTTAAAAGTAAGCGTGAGGGTTTTAGTACAACGAGCCAAAACTTGCAAGGAAACTTCAATAGAATAATAGTAGAGATAAGAACTTGAAATAAATAGTACAATTTGCGAAAACAGTTGAGTTAAATGATGCGCCTGGGAAAATTCTGGCTAGGAAAGACTTGGTAATTAAGAGTGTTCGCACCACCTCTCTTTCCTGGGAATTCTCCCAGTGTGTTATTTAGCACAACTAGGGTTTCAACGACCTAGAACTAAAAAGTATTTTCAGATACATAGGAGTGATACAAGAACTGAGAAAGAGATTTCATGATTCGGGATTTCGAAAGAATAAAACATAGGGAACCTAGTGTTCCTATTGAGCATATGGGCCATGTGTCCTGTGCTGGGACTTAATGTCCTGCTTGCGTGCGCATTTTCTTGATTAAGGATTGGACATAATGTTCCGTATGGCGTGCCTAGTATCTTAACCAAAAAGTTGAGCCTAGTGTTCCGCATTACGTGCCTAGAGTTCTGATCTAAGATTGGGACTAGCGTTCCGCAATTGAACACCCGGACTTTGTGTCCTGTGTTGAACTCTTAGTTAATTGAGATTTGGAAACCCACTAAGTTGAGTGAGTGAGGGTTCGTCGATCCGCATTGATTAATTAAAACATTACTCAGGCGTTCACTACGGTGAGCATGCCATATTGTTGAATTGTTGGATATCATTCGGGCGTTCACTACGGTGAGCATGCCATATTGTTGAATTTGTTTGGATGCGTACTAACCATTGAGCATCAACACTCGGAGCGTTTGATTAGTCTTAAAGACTTCAAAAGACGAGTTGTCATGTCACTCGTAGCGTTTGATTAGTCGTACAGACTTCAAAAGGCGAGTTGACACTGCATTGCCTAAGTAGAGGCATGCCAAAGTAGTGGCCAGCCAAAGTAGTGGCAAGCCTAAGCGGAGGCTATTTTGTTCGGACGTTGGGAAAGTAGTCCCCGTCATACTGCTGACCTATTAAGGCTGCAGGCGTATACACAACTTGCCATACTGCATTGACATGCATAGCTAACCACATTTAGGATATGTGATGAAGGGTTTGATGAATTTGATATTGTGATGACTTGATCACTGATCTGTTGATAGATTTGCCTGCTCACATGCAATAGTTTGATATTGTAGTGACTTAATTGTTAATCTGTTGGTTGTTTCGTTTGCTCACATGCAATGCTTGATATACCATGATGATGCGTGCGGTCTATTAAGTATGTATATGTATATAAAAACATGTTGTTGTATTATATATGTATATATTGTTTGCATGCGACATAGCCTATGATAAACTCGTGGACAAAGGATTTACCCTTGCACTGTTGTTGGATTGGATGTCCTTATGGATGTCACATCCAGATGGAGTTCGGTAGCTGTTGCAGTTTTGTCTTTCAGGAGCATTGAAGATTGAGCCAATGGAGGAAGATTCCTCTGAGCGCTTCGTGTTATGGTCTTGCTGAGCTGTTTCTTAGTAAGAGTTATAGTTGTTGGCCAGCTTAGCTTAGGGTTTTGCATTTGTTGATTTGAAATTACTCTTTTCAAAAAACCTCGCCTTAGTGCAAAATGATTATGTTATGTGAAGTATTATTTTGTGATGCATTATACTCTGATAATTGCAAAAGTCTGAATTGGCATCATTTAGAAAACTGTAGTACTCTATGTCTCATTTTGAAAAGGGTTTCAAAGGAGAGAAAATGAAATAAAAATTACCCCCATTTTTCCATTGCGAAATACATAAGAGTACTCTTTAACTGAAAGCATACACGCATTAAACGTTTTCAGCATTAGATTGGGTTACACAGTAGCGCTCCGAAAATTGGGTGTTACAATTGTGATGCTCTACACTCTTTTTGCCTGATGATAAAAGGGGGAGTAAAGGATAAGGATTGATGAACGCAAAAGTAGCATGTATCATGCATTATGCATTATAAATTATCATCAAATATGCTTTGATACACACTATATGTTGTTCTCGATTAAGCATCTGCTACTCTGATACGCATATCATATATTGATGCTCTGATACAAGCATTATATTTTGATATATAGATCATATGTTTTAGAAAATAAATGTTTATGTTTGGCTGTTGAACTCAGTGGGAGACCCTTGTAGTTATTTTCTAAAATAAATTGTTCATCAACATTAGATATTTATCATCATCAAAAAGGGGGAGGTTGTTGGAACCTAAACGATTGGCAAGTTTAGACCCTCAATAATTTTGATGATAACAAAGTATCTATGTGAGAACAACTTACCTTCTAATAAGTCATAAAGTGTGTAGGAAATATAATTACACATATTTATAATACCACTCAAGCAAGAAGAAGAAGTTTACAAGAAGATGAGCACATCAAGTTATGTTTGCATCCGGTTCACTTTAAGCATCTAGCACATACACTAAGCAAGCGTCCGACTATCAGAGGCTGAGACACATGTAACTCAATCAAAACCAGCGATCATCTTATACACAAGCGAGCATCTGGTTACATTAATGAATCATGCGCAAGTTACACTTGGCCTTTTCATTCAATACCTCAACGTATCCTGATTTAGATTCAAATTCGTTTTGTACACTCAATTTGATAGTACGAGGAATTAAAGGTGTAACCTTTGGCTAAAGGACAAATTTTTGTACGCTTTTCAAATTGTGTCAGGCTGCAAATGATTGGAAAATGAAATAGTACAAACGGTCATAAAGTGTACTAATTCGGATATTTTCATAATAAGGGAAAAAAGGGTATTTTTCAAAAATTACCTCACTCAATGATTTGAACCTGATGGATTTCTGCAACAGTAACATTTCTGAAGAAGTCTATAAATACTCCAAGCTCTTTCTTTTTTTTTTTAGGAAGGTGTTGCGGCTCAAGCAGGTGCACCTGATCGTAACACGTAAAAAAAAGTGGAGTACCGATGTAGTAAATATTCTATATTATCTAGGCTAACAAAGGTTGTAATTAGAGAATTGTAAGGAGTGTCACTTAAATAGAATAGTAATTCAAACGATGCGCAAGAACGAGTTAAGAATATTATGGAAGGCCTAAGAGAACCGGGTTCACCAACACTTAGCTCCTAAATTTACTAATTAGTTATTATGAGATCTATTTCCCGATTGAAAGCTAGTCACTCACTCTAAAATTACTAACACCATTTCATCATACAATGTTAATAGTCTTCTTCCTAATAATTACCCAGTTTGATCTGCAAGGCAATTAAGGGATAGAACATTAAGCAAAGGTGAGTTTGTTAATCTAATAACTGATTAGAAGCAAGCAATTATCCTTGATCCGACATAAACCGTGAGTTCTTTATTCCTATATATTCGTTAACTAACTGTGGTACGATCGCCGTCAATTAAGTCAATTAGTTAAAGGTTGATCAGGCCTTATAGGATTAAGCATGCTAGGGATAAAACAATCAATCAAAATAATAGAAACTCATAAAACTAATTAGATAAATGTCAAAAGCATAGTAAAGGATCCCTCATCACCCCTAGTGATGGATTTAGCTACTCATGCTAAATGATAATAACATAAATTCATACATAAAGCCATAGAGATCCATAATAAAGATTATAAGTCAAAACCGGGACACCATTTCGGTATGACGATGGTCCTTAAGCACGTTCTTCACGTCTTCACAAGCTTCGACAACAACACGGGATTGGCAAGAAGCTCCAAGGAATCAAAGATTAATGGAAAAGCAAGGGAATTGTGAGAAACTTCTCAAAAAGGGGCTGAGAAATCAGAAATTAGTCAAAAGGTCCTAAGACTAGGCTAAGATTGCCTATTTATAGGTTGGGATGCGAATTATGTCATCTAGCTTCAAATCTGCACATTTTGTACCGGGGTACGGCCGTACCGCATATATACATGGCCGTACTAGACTTTGATTATGATGCTGGCCCATACTTGTGCACTCTGCACTCCCTGACAACAATTGTGTACAGCCGTACTGCCTTTGGTACGACCTACTGAACTTTCTCATCGGCGCCAGATCAGACGACCAAGGGGTACGCCTCATCGCTTCTCTTGCATAGGTACGATCAGGTCGATCGACCGTTAGCGCTGGCCCGTAAGTGCTAAAAATCTTCAAAACTTGCCAGTTTTTGAACCATTCTCGCATCTTTTGCTCTGAGTGGTGTCTTTATGATCTTTCTGCAAAATAGGGTATAAGTAAGCACTTTCATTCTTTAAATAGCACAAAATGATATGATTAAGTACTGAAAATGTCCCATAAAAGTAAACAATTTGGTGTGTTAACAGAAGGTTACAAAATTACTATTCAAGTGAGCAACCTAAGATTCTATGCCAAGAACTCTGCAAACCAGAAAGTGAACTTTCAGCATCTTATTATTTCTTTAGAAAATTATATTTTTTTGTGCTTAAAGTTTTTATTCTTTCTTGTTGAGAGTTACTTTATTATATTCAAATCTTCTTTGTAAAACTTGTATTGCCTTGTGATAGGCTATTTACTCAAAAGCTCGAATGTACTGAGTCGTTTTAAAAAGTTAAGTGTATAGTCAAGTTGTGACAGAAGTTTACTCGGAAGGAAAATTGTAGTCAGTGTGATTATAGTGGAAAATCCTTTAGGAACGAAGGGATTAGACGTAGCTTCCAGGTTGGTGATGAACTAGTATAAATCTCTTTGTCTCCTTCTCTATTGCTTTAACTTTATTTATGTCTTACAAGAAAAAACAAGTTTCCACAGTTTTCATTTCAGCATCCGGTATCCTCTTAGCGTCTGGTTATAAATGTTTTCAAAAGAACTTGTTTTCAAGCTAGTTTTAATTTAAAGTTTGCGAAAAATTTTCAACACAATTCAACCCCACTCTTGTGTTTAAGTTTAGAATTGTCTAAACTTGTCCTTGATGTGATTGTAGAATTGCCTTCTGGAAGATTTGCTCACTGTTTCCAGTTTCTACCAGGCGATCAATTACACCAAAATTAACGTGCCATGGAGATCTCATCTCAAGTGACAAATTCAAAAATCAAAATCAACTCACCTTCTGGGCCAGCTTTACGAACTGTACAATCAAATCAAGCAATCATAGAGTTAAAAACAACATGATGACCTTACATGTCTAAAATAAATAACAAAAATCTATAGCATTACCATAATGCAACACACTTAATGCTATCAAGGGGCTGAAATGTTCAAACCTGTAATAATTGTTCTCTCTACAGCCTCACGAAATTATAACTATTCTCAACTGAAGAAGATTCTTCCCTATTCCACTTTTACCCATCCTCTGAGAAGAATATTATGGTGGATAATATGAACCTTGTCAAAATATAGACACCAAGTACATTTATAGACAACAATAAAAGTTAAGGAAGCACATACCAGCTAACACCAATAAATTAAATTGTATAAGAAACTTTATTCCACTTTTTACTACTAAAAGCAGAGGGGTAAGCACATCAAAAGAATGTCCTAAGCCTGAAGAGAAGTCAATCTGCAAGATTCAAGAAAAGAAAAGGTAAGGAAAACATAAAAGTGGCAGATCCATGTACAAACTGAAATAATTACCATGAATGGAACAATAGAGCTTTAAAGAATGATTCAATCAATGATACCATGCATTATAAAACCTTTACATAAATGTACATATATAGAAGTAAGTAACACACTCATCGTATTCCCTTCAAAGCAGAAACTTTAATCAGCATGCTAAAAATTTAAAAACAAATAAAAAAATCGGAAAGCAAAGCTTAAGAACAAAAGAGTAAAGGTACACATAAAAACTTGAAAGATATTAAGTTAGCCTATACCTTCATTGTATTTCATAACAGAATTGAAGTCAAGTGATTCCTCGCTTGAGCTATTTCCTCCAGCCTTGTGATTCTTGGTGGCTGCCCACAAATGTACTTTTGTACCTTTCGTCCCTCACCTGAAAGTCTAGTTATCTTGTCCACCTTCCAGCTCCGTACCAATATATATTTCTAAATTGACCCTCAACAAAAGCAAGGAAAATTGGTTTCATCTATGATTAGATATCATGCTTTTAAGTGAGGGATTGAGGATAGATAGGTGAATAGAGAGACAAAGAAATAGAGATAAGGATTACTCAATTAATGAAAGACTCATGTGAGACTCAAAGGTTCCTAGCAGCAAGGTCCTCAATGTATTATTCAGACTAATTTCCAGGTGCATAATCAAACATGTAGGTTCTGTGTAATACCACGATTTCCAGGTGCTACTTCTCTAACCCAAAATCTAATGTTGGTATGCTTTCGGTCAAATTACTCCTCTTGCTTCTTTTTATAAAAATGCGGGTAATTTTTTTTCTTTTTGAAGTCCTTTTTTAAATTGATACTCAAAGTATAACAATATTTTAGCAATTATGCATGATCAACTGAACAACCCAATGAAATACAAGACTGAATATATATATAGCGTCGCATGATTGCGATCAATTTTCAAAAATGCGAATACAAGTCAAAGAAGAAAACATCGAAAATATGAATACCCCTAGACCTAGGACTAACTCATACTCTTGATATACTCCTGGCAATTCCAATGCAGGAGAACTGCTCCAAAAAGTAATCCACCAGGATCTACCCAAAAGGCTACACAAAAGGACACCTATAGCTGCTCAGAACACTTCCTGGGCCCATAATAAGGCTCCTCCTCAGGATCGTCCTCCTCTTCCTCCATCTCCTCATCACTAGAGATCTCTATCTGCTAGATAGAGGTCTACACCAAAGTAGTACGATGAGCATCCCCGACTCTGCTCTCTCCTGAAGGAGTAGGCACGGGTGCAGGTGTAACACCCCGTTTTTAACAGGGCATTTACTTAAATAACAGTAGTCTATATTTTAAACAAACACACATTTTACTTATTGTTTTAAGGTTTACAAACATATTATACATACAAATACAAATATAACCCTACACCCACATGGGTGACAAAAACTCCACTGGCCGAATCCATCTTCTGCCTTTAAGCAGACTTCCCAAAAACTCCCCAGCTACTAATTACAGGTTGTTCTTGTCCATCTGTTATTCCATAACACATAATAGAAATACACAAGAAAACACTGGGGGTAAGATATCCATTGACCAACAAACAGAATAACGGTCTTCATACACAGCACGTCATAATATCATTAAGACAATTAATACCATACTCAAACTTTTGAGCGCACGATTGTAGTCTAGACCCCACTGATATACGTCATACTGACAAATCCGACCACACGGTCAAAGACCACATTATACTCTGACATCATAAACTGACACGTGTCGCGAGTCCTTCAGCTAATCACCGGCTCTACGAACCCATACCACTGGACATTCAGCTGATTATCGGCTCTACTGTCCAGAGGCTGACACGTGACACAGAATACCGAGTTTTCGGGCTGATCACCGGCCCTACTAACCCAACCATAGTCCGCAGAATATTTCGGGCCATTAACGCCCTTCTCCCTAGACCGATCACCAGTCTTAGGGCACCGAGTAAGATAAGTTGGTTTTCCCGGGAACATATCCTGATATGATACCATCTCTGATTATCAGTTACGGCATCCCATACTACCATATCCAATTACCTGAGTAAGGTATCGTCCCGTGCACAAGGACGGCATTCCCTTTACAGAGAATGGCCAAGATTGTCCACATGTCAGAAGTGGAGTCCTAGAGACTCGTCCAGATGACCGAGTACACACCTTCGGACTGATCACCAGTCCTCAGGTCCCCTCAAGGTCACCGACTAACTCCAATCTACTCTGTACCTTTGGTCCGACCACCAGTCCTCAGGTAGACCAACCTCGGATACACCGATCCGGCTAACATCACTGATAAATAGGGTACCGACAGTAATATTTTATTACGGTCTAGTGTAATGACCCAAATTCCCTAGGCTCAGTTTGAAGATAAGTCGTAAGGAATTGTGTGATTGTATTTAAGCTTAATTTGGTTTCAAATTGAGAGAATATGATTACATAAAGTTTTAAGTTGTAAGTTGTTGATTTCGAGTTAAGAAATGAGTTGGATTTAATCCTAAGATGATTGGAAGTGTTAATTTGGTGTTAGAATTGAGCTTGGATTTCTATGCAGTGGGAATCGATTCCCACACCTCTTGAATCGATTCAGACACTTAAATTCCTCTGGGAATCGAAGTTGATCAGTTGCCAATCGATTCACACACCCTGTGAATCGATTCACATGAAAACAAGTCACTGGGAGTCGAATTGGGAGCTGTAGGGAATCAATTCACTCACTTAAATTCAACCAGGCACATTTCTGACTGTGTGAATCGATTCACACTAAGCAATGAATCGATTCACAGGTTCAAAATTGCTTAAAAATGCTGTAGAACGAGCTGAAACGCAAAAAAGGGAAAAATGGGAAGAAAAGAAGGAAAAGGGATGAGAGAAAAGGGGGAAGTGAGCTAGTTTGAAAAGGATTGGAGATATTCATATTGGATTTCTTCAATCTCTTACTTGAATGAGAGTTAGAGAGTGAGATTGAGCTCCAATGGAGGATTTGGAAAACCCTAACTAAGAGGAAGAAGAAGAAGCACGAATTGGAGAAGAAGAAGAGGAAGAAGACTAAGCTCCTTCAAGGATGGCTCAAGTTCTTGGATTTGAAGAAGAAGATTGAAGGTTATAGCTCAAGATAGGAAATACTAGAAGGAACCCTAAGTTGAAGAAAGAGGAAAAACTTGAAGAAGAGCATGGAGGCCAAAGTTCAACCATTCTAGCTCAAGGTCTTGAAGAATCATGGTGAGTTCTTCATCCCTTAGGTGATGGCACCCATAAGTCCCACATTAGGATTTTTCTCAAAGAAGTCTTTGAACCCCAAGGGTTCAAAGTTAGGGTTTGTTAACCCCTTTGATTATTAGTGGGTTTGACTGCAAGAGGTAGGATGGCTGCCCCTAACCCCCCACAAGTTGTATGTTTGATGTTTTGCTCCTTTGCTAGCTCCTTAGAGCTAAGATGGAGATGAGTGTTTGGCTCATAAGGAATCAGACTCAAGTGAGTTGTTCAATTCTATATGAGCCTAATGACGTGTTGGCCATATTATGGTCAATAATGTTAATGCCACGTATGTAATGTTCTTTGCTTGTCAAACATAAATCCTTGGCTTAGTTTGATTCCATTGGTGATGGTTTAGATAAGTAAAGATTTCATAAGGTTAAGAGGCCTAATTGCCTAGAATGAATAAGTGAATATTTCCTTAAAATTTCCTTCCATATGTATATGTATTAAAAATGCATACGATGTAATCAAATAAGTTATGGGACAACCAGAGTAAAGTGAGGAATGCTCATGATCCTCGAATAGGTTTATGACCCTTGAGGTATGTGCATGCTTATGTATGATTAATAATGCTTTGAGTGAATTACATTGGTTTATTCATTTCATTAAATGTATGCATTGGTATAGCATGAGTCAAGTTCAAGAGTCTTAAAAGACACCAAGATTTCTCATAAGAGAAGAGTAAACAGTATGGTTAGTCTCGTGGGACGCCACTTGGAGGTTAATGACGTCTAACCACCATACCGTTAGCTATGTTGATTGGGGTCAATGGTTAAGCCTATGACAAAACCTAGTAACATAGATTCCCTGGTTAGGTCCCAAGTTAACCATTAAAGGGAATAGCAAAAGAAGCGCTATGCACAAAGTAACGAAGAACTATATGTTCTTAGTAAAAGTTGCATTGCATTTCATTTCTACCATGCTAAGTAGAAGAATAAATGTAGATGTTTATATGGTTTATGTGTGTCTGCTATGCAATCCTAGGTATAGCTTATCACAAGTAGCCACCGTGCATATTGGACTGGGATAATTACGACCAGCAATATACTAAGTTTAAGCTAAAGTTCAAGATAGTGCATTCTAGGGTTTCAACTTAAAATGCCTATCAAGTATTGTGTCTTAAAGTTAGTTTTGAATGAGAGAATGAAATGAAAGATAAGTCGTGATAGGTAAAGCCTAGTTAGTCTTTTTAGGCTAGTAAGAATCGACGAGAGAATGGTGAGGATAGGAAGTAAGGTGTGGATAGGCCACTCACTTTAGTGCCTAAATGGTAGTACGGAACCTCGAGGGAGAGTAAGCCCTAGAGAAGCAGATAGAAACCCTAAATCTTTAGGTTTTATGATCCTAGTTGAGAAGCTAGCCTAGAAGGAGAATTAGACTATAGTCTTTGTACTGTAGGAGTTATAAGCAAAGTTAAGTCGGCGAAAATTCGAGGTTATGAGTGTTTGCATTCAATCCAATTGACTGGTAAATGAAGTGAATTCATCTGACCAATTATAGATTTTATCATAGCCAAATAAGAACATTATTTTGAATGAGACTTAGTCTATAATCGGGTAATGAAATCACAAAATTCTCAGGACAATTAGTTCCTTTGCAGAAATTAGTTTCTTCCGGAGTTTCCAATGATTTAGTAGCAGTAGTGAAAGGTAGATCAAGTTAAGGAGAGTAGTAGTAAAGTTCAACTAAGAGTGAATTGGTATGGACACGACATAATCGATGGATATCTGAGATCATAAGTTATTGCGAGTAAATTCATTAGGTTGGGACTGATGTGATTCTAACTAGTCACTTATAAGCTAAGTCTCCCAACAAGGGAAGCTTAGACCTCGCATGAGACAAAGTTTGTAATCAACTGGTGAAAATCAAGTCAGACTAACCAATGGACACCTTACAAGAGTTAGGTATCCTTAGAGTTTCTGAGTGCCAGGCCAAGTATAGAGGTATAAGACGATGGGTGAGAGACTAGTTAAATGGGCTAAGAACTTGAACCGAGTCAAGCAACATCGTGCATAAATTTGTTGGGGATGGCTATCCGAGACTGTGGGTTACTACAGGATTGCATAGGAGGCACAGACTGCCGTAATAGCAGAACATCTAGACAAGTAGCAGAATATGCAGAGCAAACATAAGAATTTCCAACAGGTAAGAGCAACTGAATAAGAGAGCCACACCAGAGTTAAACTTCTCCGACTGCAATTAAGGTGTTCCATCTGATGGAAATAAGATGAAAGGGGTTGATCCATCAACTCAAGCTAAAGAATTTCTAGCAGAGAATTTACACTCGAATGAGAGTCAAGATGCTCTATCATTATTGTTATGATCTGGGAAATGTCAGAAGTGGTGAGATAGATAATCTCTGTCCTTGCCTCACGCTGATGTTGTTATGAACTTCCTGCACTTTTCGCTACACAAAAGGAGTCTTGAAGCGAAAACCCTCTCTCATGGGAAAGATTTAAGGTTCGTAAGGAAGTAAGTTGCCACCAAACCGGCGGATACCTAAAGTTATTCACTATTACAAGTATTTCGTTGATTGGTGTTAAGAGTGATCCCACTTGACCAGTTGCAAACTACGCCCTAACCGGTAAAAGAATATTTCTCGGTTAAAGCCTAGTCTGTGACTGGTTAACGCTATCACAACTAATCTAATAGACTGATGCTTTGTAGGAGTTAATCATTTCTAAGTTTTCCAATGGATGGAATTCGCTATGAGATGAAGTTGTAAATGAAGTTACAATGTTGGAGGTAGCAAATTTGGGGGACGAAAATTTTTAAAAGGTGGGTAGTAATGTAACGCCCCAAATTCCCTAAGCTCAGTTCGAAGATAAGTCGTAAGGAATTGTGTGATTGTATTTAAGCTTAATTTGGTTTCAAATTGAGAGAATATGATTACGTAATATTTTAAGCTGTAAGTTGTTGATTTCGAGTTAAAAAATGAGTTGGATTTAATCCTAAGATGATTGGAAGTGTTAATTTGGTGTTAGAATTGAGTTTCTTGGATTTCTATGCAGTGGGAATTGATTCCCACACCTCTTGAATCGATTCAGACACTTAAATTCCTCTGGGAATCGAAGTTGATCAGCTGTCAATCGATTCACACACCCTGTGAATCGATTCACACGAAAACAAGTCACTGGGAGTTGAATTGGGAGCTGCAGAGAATCGATTCACTCACTTAAATTCAACCAGGCACATTTCTAACTGTGTGAATCGATTCACAGGTTCAAAATTTCTTAAAAATGCTGCAAAATGAGCTGAAACGCGAAAATGGGGAAAATGGGTAGAAAAGAAGGAAAACAGATGAAAGAAAAGGGGGAAGTGAGCTAGGGTTTCATGGTTTGAGAAGGATTGGAGAGATTCAAATTGGATTTCTTCAATCTCTTACTTGAATGAGAGTTAGAGAGTGAGATTGAGCTCCAATGGAGGATTTGGGAAACCCTAACCAAGAGGAAGAAGAAGAAGCACGAATTGGAGAAGAAGAAGAAGACGAAGACCAAGCTCCTTCAAGGATGGCTCAAGTTTTTGGATTTGAAGAAGAAGATTGAAGGTTATAGCTCAAGATAGGAAAGACTAGAAGGAACCCTAAGTTGAAGAAAGAAGAAAAACTTGAAGAAGATCATGGAGGCCAAAGTTCAACCATTCTAGCTCAAGGTCTTGAAGAATCATGGTGAGTTCTTTATCCCTTAGGTGATGGGCACCCATAAGTCCCACATTAGGATTTTTCTCAAAGAAATCATTGAACCCCAAGGGTTCAAAGTTAGGGTTTGTTAACCCCTTTGATTATAAGTTTAATTTATGGTTATTGTTATATCTATTTAGTGGGTTTGACTGCAAGAGGAGCGATGTCTACCCCTAACCGCCCACAAGTTGTATGTTTGATGTTTTGCTCCTTTGTTAGCTCCTTAGAGCTAAGATGGAGATGAGTGTTTGGCTCATAAGGAATCAAACTCAAGTGAGTTGTTCAATTCTATATGAGCCTAATGATGTGTTGGCCATATTATGGTCAATAATGTTAATGCCATGTATGTAATGTTCTTTGTTTGTCAAACATAAATCCTTGGCTTAGTTAGATTCCATTGTTGATGGTTTAGATAAGTAAAGATTTCATAAGGTTAAGAGGCGTAATTGCCTAGAATGAATAAGTGAATGTTTCCTTAACATTTCCTTCCATATGTATATGTATTGAAAATGCATACGATGTAATCAAATAAGTTATAGGACAACCAGAGTAAAGTGAGGAATGTTCATTGTAACACCCCGCATTTCTCGTACATTTTATATTTTTAAATGTATTTATTTCATTAATTATGACGATTTGTAAATGTAGTTATTCTGATTTTCCTAGGTGTGTTTAAATTGTTGAAAATTGTTAAAGTTGTATTTATTTGTATTTTTAGAAAATATTAGTAATTTGTTATTTAATCATTTTACCTTTATAAAATGTTAGTATTTGAAAGGTCAATTATTTGAAAAAAATATTTTGACTTAAAGAAGTGTAAAAAATGAGTTTGATGGGTTAAAAGGTTTTAAAGGTATATAAAAATGAGTTTTACTGATTTCTTGTGTACACCTGCTCTTTACTTGTACGCTCTCATTCTCATAGACTATCTCATTCTCATTTTTATTTATTATGTGTTAATTAAATTTTAATTATGTGTTATATGTGTGAATATAATTACAGGAGTTTAGAAATGATTCTAGTTGTTTTTCCTTAATTTCTATAATTATTTAATTAGATGCTTATGTGCAATGCCTCAATTAAATAAGTGATGATGTGATACCTTGTGTGACTTTGAATTTGTTCTTGATTAATGCTCTTAGGCCTTAGTCTATGTGCCATGGGCTATTAAGAAATGATTTAAGATAGTTTAGAATTGTTATGTTGTTATTGGGCCTAGAGGATTAGTGCTTAAGTGATCCACTTACCTAAAAACCTAGCTAGAGAAAACCTAAGGAGTAAGACAAGCTCTCATTCTTGCCTCCACTAAAAAGTGGCGCCTCTTATCTCCCTCTCACCCTCTCATACGCTTTCTCTCTTTCTCTCCTTCACAAACACTCTCATCACCAAACACCCTCCCACCATTGAAGGAGCAAAGGGTTGAGAATGGAGGAGCCACCCAAGTGTCAACTCTAGGACCATGAAAGGAATCATAAGCATCTCTCTTGTTTGGTAAGGTTCCTAGGAAGCTCTCTCGTTGTCCCTCATTTTAAGTTTTTGAGAAGCAAACCTTTAATCCCATCTTCTACCCTTATCCTTGTTAGCGGGACCAAGAAGGAAGCCAAGGACACGTGCAGTTTCTGTCTTTGTACGATTTTTGTTGTTGTTGCTGCGTTGTTGCGGTGTTTGTTGCGTTGCTACAGATTTTAATTACATGATCAAGAAATAATTATTCTTAAGACAAGTCGTGGATTTCTTATGATTTATTCTTTGATCCGTTTATTATTTTGTGATGATGGTTGTGAAAAGTCCACACTTGTGGCAATGACCTTGAAAGGATAAATGACCTTTTGTGCAAGTCACCTAGCTATTAGTAGCCATAATGGGACTTGAGTCATTCCTTGTGAGATGATCCTAGCCATATGGGCCATCATGGATTGTCGATGAAAAATTGAACTATGACGTTCGGAGGAAACCGACCTTGTGTGTTTGTTTGTCATACAACCCTTGTAACAGGATGGGGGAAGCACTATTGAAATGAAAGGTGGAGGCCAATATGAGTGAGCCTGCGTGGCAATACCTCGACCTAGAGGGTGAGAAGCCGAGTTTGTGTTCCCTAATAGTTTGAGTGTCGCGCCTTGACCTGGGACCACTTATCGACTTAGCTACCCCGACCACACCGACATTATCATCCCTAGTTGAGAGTATGCGGTAATAGAGTAAAACACCCGCGAGGTGATCTCTAATAAACCAAATATGTACTCCTAGGAGACTTCCAGAGTAGTAGATGGTACCACATGCATAAGAAGTAGTGTCGTTAGCATCCAGATTATTTTCTTTTGATAATTATGGGACTATGAGGAATAATGAAATTTTCTGCGTGTACTCGTGGATGATACGAGATGTTGTTGCTACTTTAGGTGAATTGGTTTTTATAGTGTGGTGGGAAAATACATATATATATATATATCTGATATCGTATATAAATATATTATTTATTTGTTCACCTTTTTCTCTCTAAATATCACTATAACTCGATTTCAACGTACTCACCCCTCTATGGTTGTTTGTCTCTTATTCTTCCATGTTCGATTGCAGACACTACTAATACCAGGACACGTAGCTAGTGGTGAAGGCCTCTTATGGAGAATTTTTATAGTTTTATTTCGAACATTTTCTTAGTGAGACGTCGAATCTTTTATGTATTTCGTTGCTGTTGTGTAAGCTGGGTTAAGTAAAGCTCTGAGGCTATGTGACACAGGTTTTCTTTTCTTTGGGGGTTCGTATGTCGTTTGGTTTTTTTTTTTTTCCACAATTTCAAATAAGACCTTTGAAAGAAAAATACTTACTATGCTTGTTATTACTAAATACTTGCAAACTGAATGATATCTGAAATTGATTTATTCGTCGAGTTATCCGTTGATCTTTTTTTTATTTGATTTATTTTATTTAACGATTTTCGAAACGGGGATTAGAGTGTCACATTAAGTGGTATCAGAGCAGTTCGGTCTTACCGGACTGTGTATGTGTCTATTATGCTTTTCTGTGTACTCTGTGACCTTGTTTGATTTGTTTTGTGTATTCTTTGATTTAATAGTGTTCCTTGTACTCGGACTTACTAAGTAGCTTTGCTTTCTGCTAGAGTAGGAGGTAATGGCTATTGGTAGGAACGATTGTGCGATTACTGATGCTCTCTGGACCACAGAGAGGAATCAGAGTTCGGTCGACTCGTCCGACCATATATGTTATGTATTTTCTACATTGGTTGTGTACTCTATAACATGATGACACTTCTGTTTGTATTACATTATCTCTGTGATTTTATAATATGTTGATTATGTGGAAATTCTGTATCTGTGATTATAGGATTCATGCCTTGAGTGATCTGTGTAAGCATGTCGTATGCTGTTATTAAAAATTTTTTTTTATGGTACAATCGATGCATATGCAACCTCTGAAATGTTTAATGAAGGGGTCCACGTGATTCTGAGTGTGCATGACTAATAAATTTGCATGATCTGTGTACCAATGTGACTCATATGCCTGTGTGACTGAAACCGCATGATAGCATGATTAAATGGCTATGTGAGTACCTTACATTGAATATATGACTTATGATGTGATATCAGTTAAGATGATGCTTGACTTATCTAAGCTTGCATGTGAATTACGATGACTTAAAACATGTAAAAGATAGAAACTTGTAATTTTCTGGATTTGTGTGCAGAAGGAGTTTCTGTTCAAAATATTTTTTTTGAGAACGTTTGAGACAAGATTTTGACATAAGACCAGTTGGAGACTGTTTGTATGTGTGTTAGGATCTTGCATATTTAATTTGGTGGATTTTCATTGTGTTTTAACTGTCCTATGATATTATGCATCACAGACAGTGTTTGCTGGAAAATTCTGGGCAGGATCCGAACCTTACATAATTTTTTTTGTAATTTTTGGTAACGTATTTTGACCTAATAAAAATATATCAATGAACATATGCATGTCAAGGACCTACATACTAAATTTTGTTAAAACCCGATTCCGTTTGATATGGCACAAAAATCATTACTTTTAATAGTGTAATAACTGAGAAATTTCGCACTGTCTATGTATGTTTCGGTTTTGAATTTATTTGAGGACTGAATGAGTTGCTCCCGAGTTATAAAATTTATTTCTAAAGTCTTAACATGTTATATGTTGACCTGACATTTATTTAAAATTTTCTTAACCTTGGAGACATTTTTATAAATTCAGTAAATTTGCTACTACATATGCTTGTTCATGCTGTTTTTGGTAGATGTTTATATGAGTTTTGTAATATGTTCGGTAGAAATGTAGGACTTGATGATTATGCCATAAAAAGGAACTTTAATAGAGTTGTGAGAGTAATTATGTTCGCGGACATAATTACATTCAAGTCTTTATCGAAGACCCTTATAGAGGCGTGTGTGCTTGATTTGTATAATTATTATCGTTTGATTACCAAATGGATGAGTAGGAGGGACTGATCACCCCAACAGCTTGTCACCGGGTAGGTGAAATAATAATAATCAAAAGTGTGCATGTGTACCCTGTTGATTAGTTGCGAACTTGAGTAAGGATGCCTCTTTCATTTTGTCATCGACGTTTTTCGCAAATTTTGTGGGCAAAATTTCTTTTAAGGGGGTAGAATGTAACATCCCGCATTTTTCATACATTTTATATATTTTTTTTAATGTATTTATTTCATTAATTATGACGATTTGTAAATGTAGTTATTCTGATTTTCCTAGGTGTGTTTAAATTGTTGAAAATTGTTAAAGTTGTATTTATTTGTATTTTTAGAAAATATTAGTAATTTGTTATTTAATCATTTTACCTTTATAAAATGTTAGTATTTGAAAGGTCAATTATTTGAAAAAATATTTTGACTTAAAGAAGTGTTAAAAATGAGTTTGATGGGTTAAAAGGTTTTAAAGGTATATAAAAATGAGTTTTACTGATTTATCGTACACCGTTCTTTCTTGATACGCCTCTCATTCTCATAGACTATCTCATTCTCATTTTTATTTATTATGTGTTAATTAAATTTTAATTATGTGTTATATGTGTGAATATAATTACAGGAGTCTAGAAATGATTCTAGTTGTTTTTCCTTAATTTCTATAATTATTTAATTAGATGCTTATGTGCAATGCCTCAATTAAATAAGTGATGATGTGATACCTTGTGTGACTTTGAATTTGTTACTGATTAATGCTCTTAGGCCTTAGTCTATGTGCCATGGGCTATTAAGAAATGATTTAAGATAGTTTAGAATTGTTATGTTGTTATTGGGCCTAGAGGATTAGTGCTTAAGTGATCCACTTACCTAAAAACCTAGCTTGAGAAAACCTAAGGAGTAAGACAAGCTCTCATTCTTGCCTCCACTAAAAAGTGGCGCCTCTTATCTCCCTCTCACCCTCTCATACGCTTTCTCTCTTTCTCTCCTTCACAAACACTCTCATCACCAAACACCCTCCCACCATTGAAGGAGAAAAGGGTTGAGAATGGAGGAGCCACCCAAGTGTCAACTCTAGGACCATGAAAGGAATCATAAGCATCTCTCTTGTTTGGTAAGGTTCCTAGGAAGCTCTCTCGTTGTCCCTCATTTTAAGTTTTTGAGAAGCAAACCTTTAATCCCATCTTCTACCCTTATCCTTGTTAGCGGGACCAAGAAGGAAGCCAAGGACACCCACCCTCTCTAAAGGTTGCAAATTCTACATTAAAGGTAAGGGGGGGAGATTATTGAAATTGGGGATATTTGAGGGAATAGGTGAAGGGGTTGTCCTTGAACCCCGTTGTTTGATAATTAATCGAAAAAAAATTCTGGTTTACATGCTTATAGACACTATAACTATGGTTTGAATAAATTATGTGGCTGCCATGGTTGTTCATATATGTTTTAAGTGTTAGAAAAATTTCTGTTTTGATGCCTAGGACGTGGTTGAATTATTAGAGCACCAAATTGATATGTTCGTTAATTTGGAGATGAACTTCAATGTTGGAATGGGTGAATTGCGCTTGAGACTATCTAAATGATTAAAATAGATGCTGTTTTATGGATATTGTTAATGGAAAATTTTAGAATAATTTAACTTGTTATGCTCATATTTTAATTCGTATTATTTTCCTTGTAATAATGTTGCCGTAACTATTTTGAAATTCGAGAACCGGGTTAGAGCTTTAAGAATTACTCCTAAATACTAATTAAGATTTTTCCCTAAGTGTTAGTCTTAATTGTGATGTTCCTAAATATTTAGAATTGAAGAAAAATAGGCAAAAACGTTTTTAAGACAGCAAAGTAGCGCTGCTGTTTTCGGTTTCGCTGATGTTTCTGTTTTTCGCTGCTGTTACTGTTTTTGCTGCTGTTTCTGTTTTTGCTGCTGTCTCTGTTTTGTTGCTGTTTCTGTTTTGTTGCAGTTTTTGTTGCTGTTTTTGTTGCTGTTTAAATTACTGCGAAAATCCTGTTATTTCTGCTGTTTAAATTGCTGCGAAAAATTCTGTTGTTGTTGCTTCTGTTTTCTGCAGAATTTGCGTTGGCTGCTGTAGTTTTTTTTAGTGCAGTTCCTGTTTCTGTTGCTGCAGAATTTTCTGCTGCAGAATTTACGTTGTACTGTGCAGTTTCTGTCTTTGTACGATTTTTGTTGTTGTTGCTGCGTTGTTGCGGTGTTTGTTGCGTTGCTACAGATTTTAATTACATGATCAAGAAATAATTATTCTTAAGACAAGTCGTGGATTTCTTATGATTTATTCTTTGATCCGTTTATTATTTTGTGATGATGGTTGTGAAAAGTCCACACTTGTGGCAATGACCTTGAAAGGATAAATGACCTTTTGTGCAAGTCACCTAGCTATTAGTAGCCATAATGGGACTTGAGTCATTCCTTGTGAGATGATCCTAGCCATATGGGCCATCATGGATTGTCGATGAAAAATTGAACTATGACGTTCGGAGGAAACCCGACCTTGTGTGTTTGTTTGTCATACAACCCTTGTAACAGGATGGGGGGAAGCACTATTGAAATGAAAGGTGGAGGCCAATATGAGTGAGCTCAAGCGTGGCAATACCTCGGCCTAGAGGGTGAGAAGCCGAGTTTGTGTTCCCTAATAGTTTGAGTGTCGCGCCTTGACCGGGACCACTTATCAGACTTAGCTACCCTGACCGTCACCGGACATTATCATCCCTAGTTGAGAGTATGCGGTAATAGAGTAAAACACCCGCGAGGTGATCTCTAATAAACCAAATATGTACTCCTAGGAGACTTCCCAGAGTAGTAGATGGTACCACATGCATAAGAAGTAGTGTCGTTAGCATCTGCATTATTTTCTGTTGATAATTATGTGACTATGAGGAATGGTGAAATTTTCCTGCGTGTATTCGTGGATGAAATGAGACGTTGTTACTACCTTATGTGAATTGGTTGCTATAGTGTGGTGTGTAAATATATATATACCTGTATACGTATATAAATATATTATTTATTCACCTTTTTCTCTCTAAATATCACCATAACTCGACTACAACGTACTCACCCCTCTGTGGTTGTTTGTCTCTTGTCCTCCTATTTTCACTTGCAGACACTACTAATACCAGGACACGTAGCTAGTGGTGAAGGCTTCTTATGGAGAACTTTATAGTTTTATTTTGAATATTTTTCTTATTGAGACGTTGAGTCATTCATGTATTTTGTCGCTCTTGTGTAAGTGGGGCTAAGTAAAGCTCTGAGACTATGTGACACGGGTTTTCTTTTTCTTTGGGGGTTCGTATATCGTTTGGTTTTATTTTTATTTCACCAGTTCAAATAAGATCTTTGAAAGAAAAATACTTACTATGCTTGTTATTACGAAATACTTTCAAACTGAATGATGTCTGAATTCGATTTATTCATCGATTTATCTGTTGATCCTTTTTATATTTAATTCAATTTTTTTTATTTTATCTTTTATTTTTATCGCTACCTCCTCTGGAAAGTAGATAACTTATTTTCATTCCGCAATGACTAGTATATTTTTAATTCAGTTTACCGAATCAAGAGCAAATTGATGTGTTTACCTTTTTCTTTTATTGAACGATTTTCGAAACGGGGTTTAGGGTGTCACATTCATGATTCTCGAATACGTTTATGACCCTTGAGGTATGTGCATGCTTATGTATGATTAATAATGCTTTGAGTGAATGTATGCATTGGAATAGCATGAGTCAAGTTCAAGAGTCTTAAAAGACACGAAGATTTCTCATAAGAGAAGAGTATACGTATGGTTAGTCTCGTGGGACGCCACTTAGAGGTTAATGACGTCTATGAACGTGAACACAAGAAGGGGGTTGAATTGTGTTAAAAACTTTTCGCAAACTATATGTAAAAACTTCGACATAGGTTTTTCAAAACTGTTTGTATATATCAGATGCAGATTAAACCGGATGCAGAAATTAAACAGTTTATAAAAACTTGTTTTACTGAGCAAGGTAAAGATAAATGTAAAGCAGTAAAGGATGAGATGCAGAGATTTATACTAGTTCACCACCAACTGGTAGCTATGTCTAGTCCCTTCGTTCCAGAAGGATTTTTCACTATAATCAACTGATTACAATTTTCCTCAAGAGTATTCTTCTGTCACAAACTTGACAATACTCTCAACTTCTCAAAACGACTCAGTGCAGTCGAGCCTTTGAGGAACAGAGCCTTAACTAGGCCAAATACAGTTTACAAAAGAGATTATAGTTTTGAATACATTCAAAATAACTCTCACAGAGAGGATGAAAAGATTAAGCTCAAAACAGAATGGCTTTCTAAAAGAAAGTATAAGACGCTGAGTTCAGTTCTATGTAGACCAGAAACTTGGCACTAAACTTGATTGCTCACTTGAGTAATATTGCTTTCAGGATGAAGTTTCTTCACAGTTTTTCCAACTTGTCTTCAATGAATACCTTGGGGTATTTATAGGAGTCTTCAAGGGTATTACCGTTGCAGTAAAAATGTCTCCTTTCCATTGAGTGAGGTAATTTGAATTGTAGTTGTAACATCCCAATTTTTTTGAAAATTATTTTGTAGTTCCAACTACTTGAAAATAAATCATAGAGAGTCATGACCTCAATGGTTTGTTAAAAGTATGAAGAACAACAAAGATTTATTGTGAACAATTTACTGTTTTAACAATTAATTCAGATTAAGAGACAGTGTAGACGATAATCGCTTTTAATATGAATTAATATCGAAAAATGTGAAAGATTGTTGTTTGATTAAAGAAAATTATTTTATTGAATGAAAAATAATTTTAGGACTTAATAGTTATTTTTAAGTCATAGTTTGGATTTTTATTATTTAGTTATAGTATTAATCGTCTGGTTTATGGCTTAGTTAATATGACTATGTGTTTAATGATTTTGATTTGATAATTTTATTGATTGAATAATATCTATATGATAAGAGAAATTGAAATTAGTGATCCTCACTAATTTACGTTTTTATTACTGCGAGAATTTCATTGAATTCTGCCGTAGATAGGCTATTGTGTGTGTTTCTAACTGAAACATGCCCAAACGTGATCCAAATTTTATAAAATTTGAGATCTTAGCATTTTCCAATATTTAGGATTTATTGTAAATTTTCTAGAATTTTTGGGCATCAGAAAATATTTAGTGTATTTTCTATGGCCAGAGACTGCCTAATTGCGACGTTTCGGTTCGCATTTCGAGAAAACGAGATACATAGATACTTTTCTTATGCCGCGAGGAATATTTGTGATTTTTGGGTGTGGGGTTATAATTAAAATAATTTTTGGGAGTTTGTAGTATTAAACTCCTAATATACGCCAGAACGTCAGGCACCCCTGAGCGAGAACGCGAAAACGTGGGATTTAAAGGAAACCTCGTGGCCAAGGGGGATGTATGGCAGCTGCACATGTGCTAGGGGAGCTGAATATGGACTTTTAGAACCTTCCATGACATGTGTTTTATTATGATTGGTTAATTAGTAATTTGTAGGTAGTTAACTTAGTTAGTTAGTAACTAATTGGTTAAGTTGGAACTAAATGAACTTTTCCTTTCCATTCTTGCCCTCAAAAATTTCGTGGCCTTCTCCCTTGCTCAAGATCAGATCCATCCATTCTTTCATTGTTGAAGGTTTGAGAAAAAAATTCTTGAGAGAGAAAGTTCAAGATCTTGGAGAAACTTGAAGTTTTAGTCCTTAATCCTTGATTCCTTCCATCCTTTCTTCTTCCTTCATGATCAATCATCATCATCTTGGTTGGTAAGAGTCCTAACCCATTTCCTTTTCTTCTTGGCTGCCATGAATGGGTTTGGTTGGTTTTAGGAATCATTTTTGCTTAAAGGTGTTAGATTTAGCTAGATATGCATGACTAGTCTTTTAGCCCTTTGTTTCCTTCAATGATTAAGCTTGTTTTTGGTAATTGAAATTTGGGAAACCCTAGGTTTTGGGGCTGAACGAAATTAGGGGCTGTTCAAGGTTGTTTTGGTTTGATTTTGTTGATTTAAAGTTAGTTCTTTGATGGGTTATACTTGATTAGTTTGGAAACTAGTCAATATGCATGTTTAACAAGTTATGTGAAAATAATTTGGGGATTTTGTAGGGGCTGGAACCGTGGCTCCTAAGCATGGTTTAGGGGATGTTTTAAATTGTTTTCAAAGTGATTAAAGTGTTTAAGAAGTTGGTTTTGGTTAGAACTTTAAAGCGATAAAGATTTCTATGTGTGGAGCTTTGAAAAATTGTTTGAAACAAATGGATTTTTGGGGCTGTTTTAGGGCCATCAAAACAGTAACTTTTAGGCATGATTTGAGTGGGTTTGAACATGTTTTTAATTGTATTAAAGTGGTAAATAAGTTGGTTTTGATAAGAAGTTTTGATTGAACAAAATTTGTAATGACTTAGAAGTTAATAGCTTGAAACTTTGGAGTTGTTTTTGAAGCTTTAAACCGTGGGCCTTATGGTGTTTTGGAACATGATACTAAATTTGTTTAGGCCTAAAATATGTTGTGAAAAGTGGGTAGAGACTTGGTTTAGCAAAATCTTTCATAGAGGTTAATTTTTGGGAAAAGAATTGTGTTATGTTTTGAGAATTGTTTCACAACAATAAGGAAATTGTTTCTAGAATTTTATAACATGTTTTAATGTTTTAAAAAGTGGTTTAAGTTTGGAAAAACACTATTCATTTGGTAAAACACTATTCCAATTGGTAAGTTTTGGGTTTTGATATTTTCTAAGTGCTTAGCTTTTGAAAAAGTTTCAAAACTTGCATGGTTTGAATATGTACCTTGGCATATGGCTAGATAGCACCAATTAGGGATTAAGTCAAGTAATTCCTAGGCTTTAGGATGCCTAAGCCGTGGCTGCCCTACATTAGGACTAAGTTTTAGTTCTAATTTAGTTAAGTTTGTGTTGTTAAGGTTCGTGCTTAAGGTACGCGCGCGAAGTGCGACTTGACGATTATTTCGGATTACCTTGCTTGGATTGTTAAAGCGCCCAAGGTAAGGGAAATTCTTATATAATGAGTTTGGGCTTTTCGCCTTGTTTGTTGCTTGTTTGATTGTTTGATAGTGTGGTAGTACTTGTAGTACTTTTATGTGTTGTTGGAAATGTTGTAGCATGCTTTTGGCCCTGCGTGGCAAATTGAATTGTATTGCGTGACTTAAATCTTGTTTGAGTGATTTGATTAGACTTGAAGTTGATGAAACTGTGGAGCATGTTGTAGCCTATTGAATTGTTATATACTGTTGAAATGCTATAGCATGTCGTTGGTCTGTGAGGCATTATGATTGATGTTGTTTTCCATGAATCAAGTAGGATTTAAATGGAATTTGGTATTGACTTGGAATATGAAAATATTGTTGTTGATGATGGATTAATTAATAATGCGTTGATCGATCGCTATTGGTTGACGATTTACATCGGTAACTGATGCGATTTCACGTTTCGACTCGATTTCGTAAGCAAATTGTTAAGGGCATTTGAGTTAAAAGTAAGCGTGAGGGTTTTAGTATAACTAGCTAAAGCTTGCAAGGAAATTTCAATGGAACGATAGTAGAAAAAAGAAGTTGAAATAAATAGTACGATTTCAAAGCGGTTGAGTTAAATGATGCGCTGGGAAATTCTGCTAGGAAAGACTTGGTAATTAAGAGTGTTCGCACCACCTCTCTTTCCTGGAATTCTTCCAAAGTGTGTTATTTAACACAACTAGGGTTTCAACGACCTAGAACTAAAAAGTATTTTCAGATACATAGGAGTGATATAAGAATAGAGAAAGAGAGTTCAAAGATCGAGTTTTTGAAAGATTAAAACATAGGGAACCTAGTGTTCCTATTGAGCATATGGACTATGTGTCTGTCTTTGGGATTTAATGTCCTGTTATGCATGCATTTTCTTGGTTTAGGATTGGACCTAGTGTTCCGTATGGCGTGCCTAGTACCTTAACCTAAAAGTTGAGCCTAGTGTTCCGTGACACGTGCCTAGAGTTCTGATCTGAGATTAAGACTAGCGTTCCGCAATTGAGCACCCGGACTTTGTGTCCTGTGTTTGCACTCTAAGTAATTGTTAAAGGTATTTTGGTTTAAAAATAAGCATGAGGGTTGTAGTATGACTAGCCTAAGCTTATAGATAAGTAGAAATGGAACCATGCTAGATAAAGAATTTGATGAAACTCGGGTTCCAATGACCCAAAGCTAAATGAGTTATTTATTTTGGTACAACCTCACCTAGGTAATATAAGAATTGGAAGCATGAAAATTCACTAAGTAGAGTGAGTGAGTTGAGGTGTCGTCGATCCGCATTGATTAATTAAAACATTACTCGCGCTCCTCTACGGTGAGCATGCCATGTTGTTGAATTTGTTTGGATGTATATCGACCATTGAGCATCGACACTCGGAGCGCGTTTGATTGTCTTCGTGACTTCAAAAGGACGAGTTGTCACCGCATGCCCGTGTGGCGTAAAGCCTAATGTGTGGCAAGCCTTTGTGGCAATACCCTTGGTAGGGAGTTGATTTGGACGTTGGGAAATAAAGTTCCTCGTCTCGCCGACCTTGTTTAAGGTCGCAGTGTATACACAACTAGCCATACCGCATTGACATGCATAGCTAACCGCATTTATGATATGTGAGGAATTGTTGATGAATTGGATATTGTGATGACTTGATCACTTATCTGTTGATAGACTTGCCCGCCACATGCAATGGTTGATATTGTAGTGACTTGATCGTTGATCTGTTGGTTGTTTTGTTTGCTCACATGCCATGCTTGATATACCATGCCGGATTGTGTGCGGTCTATTAAGTATGTATATGTAAATAAAAGAATGTTGTTGTATTATATATGTATATATCGTTTGCATGCGACATAGCCTATGATAAACTCGTGGACAAAGGATTTACCCTTGCACTGTTGTTGGATTGGATGTCCTTATGGACGTCACTTCCAGATGGAGTTCGGTAGCTGTTGCAGCTTCGCCTTTTAGGAGCATTGAAGATTGAGCCAGTGGAGGAAGATTCCTCTGAATGCTTCGTGTTTGATCTTGCTGAGCTGTTTCTCAGTAAGAGTTATAGTTGTCAGCCAGCTTAGCTTAGGGTTTTGTATTGGTTGTTTTGTAATTACTCTTTTCAGAGAACCTCGCCTTAGTGTGAAATGATTATGTTATGTGAAGTGTTATTTTGTGATGCACTATACTCTGATAATTGCAAAAGTTTGAATTGGCATCATTTAGAAAACTGTAGTACTCTATGTCACATTTTGAAAAAGATTTCCAAGGAAAGAAAATGAAAAGAAAAAAATACCCCTATTTTTCTATTGCGAAATACATAAGAGTACTTTTTAACTGAAAGCATACAAGCATTAAACGTTTTCAGCATTAGTTGGGTTGAACAGTAGCGCTCCGAAATCGGGGTGTTACAATGGTGGTATCAGAGCAGTTCGGTTCTAACCGGACCGCTTTGTCTAAGCTGGCCTAGATTGTTGGGAATTGTCGGGTATAAGTTTGTTATGCCTAGGTTATGTGAATCTTGTTTGTGATTGTCTGTGAAGTTTCCTAGTTGAAACAGGTGTGATATTGTGTGAAATTGTGTGCGATCATCTTAGATGATTGAATTTGTTAATGGGGATTTTGGTTAGTTTACTTCGTAGAAATTCGATGCCTTCGGGACGAACAAGTCTCTCTCTAGAGCTTGTAACTTAGACGTGAATCACGTAATTCGAGTGATAGTCGAGATAGCAACTACTGTCGCACAATAGATTGCCGCAAAGAATCAACACGATTGGCTAAGACAACGAACGGAGGAGCAAGCTATTAGAGGTCTAGTTAAGCCAGATTATCAAGGCAAAGGACGAAGACGAAGACATCAACAAGGAGCACCTTATTTCTATCCTCAGGGAAATCACACAATCATAATTGTTCTGTGGCGTTGGCTATTGGGAATGGCCAGGAGTTGAAGTGGAACTGTCATCAATGTGGAAGCAAGAAATAGTTAGCTGAAGAATACCCAATGAAGGACCGACTATGCTGCGGATCGCAAGTAGCCGTGACATATTTTTAAGGACTATCAATTGCCAAATGTGGATCTTTGCGAAGGTTGTGTGCCCAACTATCAAGGATATGTCTACATGATAAATGTAAGAGGGAATCACAAGTATCAATAGCCAAAGACGCACTACTTCAACGGTGAAGATGAGGAGCACAACGTTAACAGTAACCAACCATGGAAAGATTATGCTTTAACTGCAAGGAATTGGGATATACGTCCAGAGACTGCAAAGCACCACGAGCTAAGTCTATTGTTGACAATGTTGAAGCTATAAGACCAACCACTAAGGAACGTGTCTACACCCCAAGTAGATCAGAGAACTCATCATCTGAAGACTTCATCTCAGGAAATGCGACACAATGGAGCTGAGCGGGCCAAGATTTACGAGAGGGATTATCCGTAGGTGACGCTATAATTATCGTATTATATGTATTATGGTGTGTGCGTGGTTCTAAATATAGAACACATAAGTGTTTTAACTCTATGACGTATTTTAGTATTATATTAGATTCCAAAATCCAATTTTTTATTATATTTTGGTATTATGATATATGTTATTGTGATTATTCGTGAAATTATTAATGTGATTATTTTGTGAGCGTATTTCTTATACGCGAATATTTTAGAGCGTTGAATTAAATTTCTCTTGATAATTTATTTTACGTGATTGGTCACCAACCAAGCAACCGATTCCGCAATTACCCGACATCGCAAATTGGTGCGATGCACGAAACCATGAGGGCTAAGTCAAGAGAACATTTTGGAGTAGGTGAGACTTAGGGAAGGAATATGGTGCATGATGACTATTGATTGTACATTTTAAAGAATCCTATCCCACCTTGTCTTTGTTCCTAAACACATCGAGGGATTAAAAGAATTTTGGGTAAGGGTCACTATTCCCTCCTTTCGTTCTTGCTAGGTTCGTCTCATTATCAAGGGGATGTGAGTCTATTATTGGTGTTGGTTTTAGTGGAGAGTAATCATAAGATTCCTTCCTTATCTTTTCTTGTGAGTTATCTTATTTTCTTTGACCATTGGCCAACCACACTTATATATAAGGGGAGAGGAGTTTGTTTTCATTCTTAGTTTGAAGTGTGGTGAGTTTTTGTGTGAGAAAAACCAAACCTTCATCTTCTTGTTTCTCCTGCAAACCGCGAGCCTTAGGATGATTTTTGTGATGGATCCTCTCACATTTCTGAATGTAATAATGTTGTTAGTGATTTTGTGGTTGTTAATCGTGGCAATCCTCCTCTGTCTTCATGATTCCAAACCGCGGGTTCCTGGAAGGTTTTAGAGTTTCGTTGATGTGAGCATGTAGCCGTAACCCAAAGGTCGCCGTGGCTATGTTCGTGATCAGGCGTGTTCGTGGATCAGACGTGTTCGTGACCGTGTTTGTGATTGTGTTCGTGATCGTAGATTGGAATAAAGCGTCATTCGCGGGAACTTCTTCAACATGGACGTGCAGTATTGTGTTTTGTAAACGTTTTAAGTTGATGATGTAGTGCCTTACTTTAGTAAGGATATATGAATAAAATGTATGCTTTGTGTTTGATTATTGAGTGAAAAATTATTATGTTGTATTAAATTTCAAAATTCATATTTATGATATGTTTAGTATTAAGTTATGACTTTTCATCATTTTGGTTTTGTTTTGGTTTATAAGTTAATTTTCGAGGACGAAATTTTTTTTTAAGGAGGGTGGTAATGTAACATCCCAATTTTTATGAAAATTATTTTGTAGTTCCAACTACTTGAAAATAAATCATAGAGAGTCATGACCTCAATGGTTTGTTAAAAGTATGAAGAACAACAAAGATTTATTGTGAACAATTTACTGTTTTAACAATTAATTCAGATTAAGAGACAGTGTAGACGTATACTGTTTTTAATATGAATTAATATCGAAAAATGTGAAAGATTGTTGTTTGATTAAAGAAAATTATTTTATTGAATGAAAAATAATTTTAGGACTTAATAGTTATTTTTAAGTCATAGTTTGAATTTTTATTATTTAGTTATAGTATTAATCGTCTGTTTTATGTCATATTTAATATGACTATTATTTTAATGATTTTGTTTTGATAATTTTATTGATTGAATAATATCTATATGATAAGAGAAATTGAAATTAGTGATCCTCACTAATTTACAGTTTTTATTACGCGAGAATTCATGAATTCTGCCGTAGATAGGCTATTGTGTGTGTTTCTAACTGAAACATGCCCAAACGTGATCCAAATTTTATAAAATTTTAGATCTTAGCATTTTCCAATATTTAGGATTTATTGTAATTTTTCTAGCATTTTTGGGCATCAGAAAATATTTAGTGTATTTTCTATGGCCAGAGACTGCCTAATTGCGACGTTTCGTTTCGCATTTCGAGAAAACGAGATACATAGATACTTTTCTTATGCCGCGAGGAATATTTGTGATTTTTGGGTGTGGGGTTATAATTAGAATTATTTTTGGGAGTTTTTAGTATTAAATTCCTAATATACGCCAGAACGTCAGGCAATCTTTGAGCGAGAACGCGCTAAAACGTGATTTAAAGGAAACCTGTGGGCCAAGGGGGATGTATGGCAGCTGCACATGTGCTAGGGGAGCTGAATATGGACTTTTAGAACCTTCCATGACATGTGTTTTATTATGATTGGTTAATTAGTAATTTGTAGGTAGTTAACTTAGTTAGTTAGTAACTAATTGGTTAAGTTGGAACTAAATGAACTTTTCCTTTCCATTCTTGCCCTCAAAAATTTCGTGGCCTTCTCCCTTGCTCAAGATCAGATCCATCCATTCTTTCATTGTTGAAGGTTTGAGAAAAAAATTCTTGAGAGAGAAAGTTCAAGATCTTGGAGAAACTTGAAGTTTTAGTCCTTAATCCTTGATTCCTTCCATCCTTTCTTCTTCCTTCATGATCAATCATCATCATCTTGGTTGGTAAGAGTCCTAACCCATTTCCTTTTCTTCTTGGCTGCCATGAATGGGTTTGGTTGGTTTTAGGAATCATTTTTGCTTAAAGGTGTTAGATTTAGCTAGATATGCATGACTAGTCTTTTAGCCCTTTGTTTCCTTCAATGATTAAGCTTGTTTTTGGTAATTGAAATTTGGGAAACCCTAGGTTTTGGGGCTGAACGAAATTAGGGGCTGTTCAAGGTTGTTTTGGTTTGATTTTGTTGATTTAAAGTTAGTTCTTTGATGGGTTATACTTGATTAGTTTGGAAACTAGTCAATATGCATGTTTAACAAGTTATGTGAAAATAATTTGGGGATTTTGTAGGGGCTGGAACCGTGGCTCCTAAGCATGGTTTAGGGGATGTTTTAAATTGTTTTCAAAGTGATTAAAGTGTTTAAGAAGTTGGTTTTGGTTAGAACTTTAAAGCGATAAAGATTTCTATGTGTGGAGCTTTGAAAAATTGTTTGAAACAAATGGATTTTTGGGGCTGTTTTAGGGCCATCAAAACAGTAACTTTTAGGCATGATTTGAGTGGGTTTGAACATGTTTTTAATTGTATTAAAGTGGTAAATAAGTTGGTTTTGATAAGAAGTTTTGATTGAACAAAATTTGTAATGACTTAGAAGTTAATAGCTTGAAACTTTGGAGTTGTTTTTGAAGCTTTAAACCGTGGGCCTTATGGTGTTTTGGAACATGATACTAAATTTGTTTAGGCCTAAAATATGTTGTGAAAAGTGGGTAGAGACTTGGTTTAGCAAAATCTTTCATAGAGGTTAATTTTTGGGAAAAGAATTGTGTTATGTTTTGAGAATTGTTTCACAACAATAAGGAAATTGTTTCTAGAATTTTATAACATGTTTTAATGTTTTAAAAAGTGGTTTAAGTTTGGAAAAACACTATTCATTTGGTAAAACACTATTCCAATTGGTAAGTTTTGGGTTTTGATATTTTCTAAGTGCTTAGCTTTTGAAAAAGTTTCAAAACTTGCATGGTTTGAATATGTACCTTGGCATATGGCTAGATAGCACCAATTAGGGATTAAGTCAAGTAATTCCTAGGCTTTAGGATGCCTAAGCCGTGGCTGCCCTAGGGCATTAGGACTAAGTTTTAGTTCTAATTTAGTTAAGTTTGTGTTGTTAAGGTTCGTGCTTAAGGTACGCCACAAGTGCGACTTGACGATTATTTCGGATTACCTTGCTTGGATTGTTAAAGCGCCCAAGGTAAAGGAAATTCTTATATAATGAGTTTGGGCTTTTCGCCTTGTTTGTTGCTTGTTTGATTGTTTGATAGTGTGGTAGTACTTGTAGTACTTTTATGTGTTGTTGGAAATGTTGTAGCATGCTTTTGGCCTGCGTGGCAAATTGAATTGTATTGCGTGACTTAAATCTTGTTTGAGTGATTTGATTAGACTTGAAGTTGATGAAACTGTGGAGCATGTTGTAGCCTATTGAATTGTTATATCTTTGTTGAAATGCTATAGCATGTCGTTGGCCCCGTGAGGCATTATGATTGATGTTGTTTTCCATGAATCAAGTAGGATTTAAATGGAATTTGGTATTGACTTGGAATATGAAAATATTGTTGTTGATGATGGATTAATTAATAATGCGTTGATCGATTGCTATTGGTTGACGATTTACATCGAGAACTGATGCGATTTCACGTCGAATTCGATTTCGTAAGCAAATTGTTAAGGGCATTTGAGTTAAAAGTAAGCGTGAGGGTTTTAGTATAACTAGCTAAAGCTTGCAAGGAAAGTTCAATGGAACGATAGTAGAAAAAAGAAGTTGAAATAAATAGTACGATTTCAAAAGCGGTTGAGTTAAATGATGCGCCCGGGAAATTCTCGCTAGGAAAGACTTGGTAATTAAGAGTGTTCGCACCACCTCTCTTTCCTGGAATTCTTCCAAAGTGTGTTATTTAACACAACTAGGGTTTCAACCACCTAGAACTAAAAAGTATTTTCAGATACATAGGAGTGATATAAGAATAGAGAAAGAGAGTTCAAAGATCGAAGTTTTTGAAAGATTAAAACATAGGGAACCTAGTGTTCCTATTGAGCATATGGACTATGTGTCCTGTCTTTGGGATTTAATGTCCTGTTTATGCACATTTTCTTGGTTTAGGATTGGACCTAGTGTTCGTATGGCGTGCCTAGTACCTTAACCTAAAAGTTGAGCCTAGTGTTCCGCATTACGTGCCTAGAGTTACGATCCGAGATTAAGACTAGCGTTCGCACTGAGCACCCGGACTTTGTGTCCTGTGTTTGCACTCTAAGTAATTGTTAAAGGTATTTTGGTTTAAAAATAAGCATGAGGGTTGTAGTATGACTAGCCTAAGCTTATAGATAAGTAGAAATGGAACCATGCTAGATAAAGAATTTGATGAAACTCGGGTTCCAATGACCCAAAGCTAAATGAGTTATTTATTTTGGTACAACCTCACCTAGGTAATATAAGAATTGGAAGCATGAAAATTCACTAAGTAGAGTGAGTGAGTTGAGGTGTCGTCGATCCGCATTGATTAATTAAAACATTACTCGGGCGCTCCCTACGGTGAGCATGCCATGTTGTTGAATTTGTTTGGATGTATACTGACCATTGAGCATCGACACTCGGAGCGTTTGATTGTCTTCAGGACTTCAAAAGGACGAGTTGTCACTGCATGCCCGTGTGGCAGAAAGCCTAATGTGTGGCAAGCCTTTGTGGCAATACCCTTGGTAGCTGAGCTGATTTGGACGCTGGGAACTCAAGTTCCTCGTCTCTGCTGACCTTGTTTAAGGCTGCAGGTGTATACACAAACTAGCCATACTGCATTGACATGCATAGCTAACCGCATTTATGATATGTGAGGAATTGTTGATGAATTGGATATTGTGATGACTTGATCACTTATCTGTTGATAGACTTGCCTGCTCACATGCAATGGTTGATATTGTAGTGACTTGATCGTTGATCTGTTGGTTGTTTTGTTTGCTCACATGCCATGCTTGATATACCATGCTGATTGTGTGCGGTCTATTAAGTATGTATATGTAAATAAAAGAATGTTGTTGTATTATATATGTATATATCGTTTGCATGCGACATAGCCTATGATAAACTCGTGGACAAAGGATTTACCCTTGCACTGTTGTTGGATTGGATGTCCTTATGGACGTCACTTCCAGATGGAGTTCGGTAGCTGTTGCAGCTTCGCCTTTTAGGAGCATTGAAGATTGAGCCAGTGGAGGAAGATTCCTCTGAATGCTTCGTGTTTGATCTTGCTGAGCTGTTTCTCAGTAAGAGTTATAGTTGTCAGCCAGCTTAGCTTAGGGTTTTGTATTGGTTGTTTTGTAATTACTCTTTTCAGAGAACCTCGCCTTAGTGTGAAATGATTATGTTATGTGAAGTGTTATTTTGTGATGCACTATACTCTGATAATTGCAAAAGTTTGAATTGGCATCATTTAGAAAACTGTAGTACTCTATGTCACATTTTGAAAAAGATTTCCAAGGAAAGAAAATGAAAAGAAAAAAATTACCCCTATTTTTCTATTGCGAAATACATAAGAGTACTTTTTAACTGAAAGCATACAAGCATTAAATGTTTTCAGCATTAGTTGGGTTGAACAGTAGCGCTCCGAAATCGGGGTGTTACAATGGTGGTATCAGAGCAGTTCGGTTCTAACCGGACCGCTTTGTCTAAGCTGGCCTAGATTGTTGGGAATTGTCGGGTATAAGTTTGTTATGCCTAGGTTATGTGAATCTTGTTTGTGATTGTCTGTGAAGTTTCCTAGTTGAAACAGGTGTGATATTGTGTGAAATTGTGTGCGATCATCTTAGATGATTGAATTTGTTGTGGGGATTTTGGTTAGTTTACTTCGTAGAAATTCGATGCCTTCGGGACGAACAAGTCTCTCTCTAGAGCTTGTAACTTAGACGTGAATCACGTAATTCGAGTGATAGTCGAGATAGCAACTACTGTCGCACAATAGATTGCCGCAAAGAATCAACACGATTGGCTAAGACAACGAACGGAGGAGCAAGCTATTAGAGGTCTAGTTAAGCCAGATTATCAAGGCAAAGGACGAAGACGAAGACATCAACAAGGAGCACCTTATTTCTATCCTCAGGGAAATCACACAATCATAATTGTTCTGTGGCGTTGGCTATTGGGAATGGCCAGGAGTTGAAGTGGAACTGTCATCAATGTGGAAGCAAGAAATAGTTAGCTGAAGAATACCCAATGAAGGACCGACTATGCTGTGACTGCAAGTAGCCAGGACATATTTTTAAGGACTATCAATTGCCAAATGTGGATGCTGCGAAGGTTGTGTGCCCAACTACTGAAGGATATGTCTACATGATAAACAGAAGAGGGAATCACAAGTATCAATAGCCGAAGACGCACTACTTCAACGGTGAAGATGAGGAGCACAACGTTAACAGTAACCAACCATGGAAAGATTATGCTTTAACTGTAAGGAATTGGGATATACGTCCAGAGACTGCAAAGCACCACGAGCTAAGTCTATTGTTGACAATGTTGAAGCTATAAGACCAACCACTAAGGAACGTGTCTACACCCCAAGTAGATCAGAGAACTCATCATCTGAAGACTTCATCTCAGGAAATGCGACACAATGGAGCCGAAGGGCCAAGATTTACGATAGGGATTATCCGTAGGTGACGCTATAATTATCGTATTATATGTATTATGGTGTGTGCGTGGTTCTAAATATAGAACACATAAGTGTTTTAACTCTATGACGTATTTTAGTATTATATTAGATTCCAAAATCCAATTTTTTATTATATTTTGGTATTATGATATATGTTATTGTGATTATTCGTGAAATTATTAATGTGATTATTTTGTGAGCGTATTTCTTATACGCGAATATTTTAGAGCGCGTTGAATTAAATTTCTCTTGATAATTTATTTTACGTGATTGGTCACCAACCAAGCAACCGATTACGCGATTACCCTGACACTGCAAATTGGTGCGATGCAGAAACCATGAGGGCTAAGTCAAGAGAACATTTTGGAGTAGGTGAGACTTAGGGGAAGGAATATGGTGCATGATGACTATTGATTGGACATTTTAAAGAATCCTATCCCACCTTGTCTTTGTTCTTAAACACATTGAGGGCTTAATAGAATTTTGGGTAGGGGTCACTTTTCCTTCCTTTCTTTCTTGCTACTTTCGCGTCATTAACAAGGGGGGATGTGAGTCTATTATTGGTGTTGGTTTTAGTGGAGAGTAATCATAAGATTCCTTCCTTATCTTTTCTTGTGAGTTATCTTATTTTCTTTGACCATTGGCCAACCACACTTATATATAAGGGGAGAGGAGTTTGTTTTCATTCTTAGTTTGAAGTGTGGTGAGTTTTTGTGTGAGAAAAACCAAACCTTCATCTTCTTGTTTCTCCTGCAAACCGCGAGCCTTAGGATGATTTTTGTGATGGATCCTCTCACATTTCTGAATGTAATAATGTTGTTAGTGATTTTGTGGTTGTTAATCGTGGCAATCCTCCTCTGTCTTCATGATTCCAAACCGCGGGTTCCTGGAAGGTTTTAGAGTTTCGTTGATGTGAGCATGTAGCCGTAACCCAGTGTCGTCGTGGCTATGTTCGTGACTGTGCGTGTTCGTGACTGTACGTGTTCGTGACCGTGTTTGTGATTGTGTTCGTGATCGTAGATTGGAATAAAGCGTCATTCGCGAGAACTTCTTCAACATGGACGTGCAGTATTGTGTTTTGTAAACGTTTTAAGTTGATGATGTAGTGCCTTACTTTAGTAAGGATATATGAATAAAATGTATGCTTTGTGTTTGATTATTGAGTGAAAAATTATTATGTTGTATTAAATTTCAAAATTCATATTTATGATATGTTTAGTATTAAGTTATGACTTTTCATCATTTTGGTTTTGTTTTGGTTTATAAGTTAATTTTCGAGGACGAAATTTTTTTTTAAGGAGGGTGGTAATGTAACATCCCAATTTTTATGAAAATTATTTTGTAGTTCCAACTACTTGAAAATAAATCATAGAGAGTCATGACCTCAATGGTTTGTTAAAAGTATGAAGAACAACAAAGATTTATTGTGAACAATTTACTGTTTTAACAATTAATTCAGATTAAGAGACAGTGTAGACGTATACTGTTTTTAATATGAATTAATATCGAAAAATGTGAAAGATTGTTGTTTGATTAAAGAAAATTATTTTATTGAATGAAAAATAATTTTAGGACTTAATAGTTATTTTTAAGTCATAGTTTGGATTTTTATTATTTAGTTATAGTATTAATCGTCTGTTTTATGTCATATTTAATATGACTATTATTTTAATGATTTTGTTTTGATAATTTTATTGATTGAATAATATCTATATGATAAGAGAAATTGAAATTAGTGATCCTCACTAATTTACAGTTTTTATTACGCTGCGAGAATTCTGTTGAATTCTGCCGTAGATAGGCTATTGTGTGTGTTTCTAACTGAAACATGCCCAAACGTGATCCAAATTTTATAAAATTTGAGATCTTAGCATTTTCCAATATTTAGGATTTATTGTAAATTTTCTAGAATTTTTGGGCATCAGAAAATATTTAGTGTATTTTCTATGGCCAGAGACTGCCTAATTGCGACGTTTCGGTTCGCATTTCGAGAAAACGAGATACATAGATACTTTTCTTATGCCACGAGGAATATTTGTGATTTTTGGGTGTGGGGTTATAATTAGAATTATTTTTGGGAGTTTTTAGTATTGAATTCCGAATATACGCCAGAACGTCAGGCAACCCTTGGCTGAGCGAGAACGCCAAAAACGTGATTTAAAGGAAACCTGGGCCAAGGGGGATGTATGGCAGCTGCACATGTGCTAGGGGAGCTGAATATGGACTTTTAGAACCTTCCATGACATGTGTTTTATTATGATTGGTTAATTAGTAATTTGTAGGTAGTTAACTTAGTTAGTTAGTAACTAATTGGTTAAGTTGGAACTAAATGAACTTTTCCTTTCCATTCTTGCCCTCAAAAATTTCGTGGCCTTCTCCCTTGCTCAAGATCAGATCCATCCATTCTTTCATTGTTGAAGGTTTGAGAAAAAAATTCTTGAGAGAGAAAGTTCAAGATCTTGGAGAAACTTGAAGTTTTAGTCCTTAATCCTTGATTCCTTCCATCCTTTCTTCTTCCTTCATGATCAATCATCATCATCTTGGTTGGTAAGAGTCCTAACCCATTTCCTTTTCTTCTTGGCTGCCATGAATGGGTTTGGTTGGTTTTAGGAATCATTTTTGCTTAAAGGTGTTAGATTTAGCTAGATATGCATGACTAGTCTTTTAGCCCTTTGTTTCCTTCAATGATTAAGCTTGTTTTTGGTAATTGAAATTTGGGAAACCCTAGGTTTTGGGGCTGAACGAAATTAGGGGCTGTTCAAGGTTGTTTTGGTTTGATTTTGTTGATTTAAAGTTAGTTCTTTGATGGGTTATACTTGATTAGTTTGGAAACTAGTCAATATGCATGTTTAACAAGTTATGTGAAAATAATTTGGGGATTTTGTAGGGGCTGGAACCGTGGCTCCTAAGCATGGTTTAGGGGATGTTTTAAATTGTTTTCAAAGTGATTAAAGTGTTTAAGAAGTTGGTTTTGGTTAGAACTTTAAAGCGATAAAGATTTCTATGTGTGGAGCTTTGAAAAATTGTTTGAAACAAATGGATTTTTGGGGCTGTTTTAGGGCCATCAAAACAGTAACTTTTAGGCATGATTTGAGTGGGTTTGAACATGTTTTTAATTGTATTAAAGTGGTAAATAAGTTGGTTTTGATAAGAAGTTTTGATTGAACAAAATTTGTAATGACTTAGAAGTTAATAGCTTGAAACTTTGGAGTTGTTTTTGAAGCTTTAAACCGTGGGCCTTATGGTGTTTTGGAACATGATACTAAATTTGTTTAGGCCTAAAATATGTTGTGAAAAGTGGGTAGAGACTTGGTTTAGCAAAATCTTTCATAGAGGTTAATTTTTGGGAAAAGAATTGTGTTATGTTTTGAGAATTGTTTCACAACAATAAGGAAATTGTTTCTAGAATTTTATAACATGTTTTAATGTTTTAAAAAGTGGTTTAAGTTTGGAAAAACACTATTCATTTGGTAAAACACTATTCCAATTGGTAAGTTTTGGGTTTTGATATTTTCTAAGTGCTTAGCTTTTGAAAAAGTTTCAAAACTTGCATGGTTTGAATATGTACCTTGGCATATGGCTAGATAGCACCAATTAGGGATTAAGTCAAGTAATTCCTAGGCTTTAGGATGCCTAAGCCGTGGCTGCCCTAGGGGCATTAGGACTAAGTTTTAGTTCTAATTTAGTTAAGTTTGTGTTGTTAAGGTTCGTGCTTAAGGTACGCGCGCGAAGTGCGACTTGACGATTATTTCGGATTACCTTGCTTGGATTGTTAAAGCGCCCAAGGTAATGGAAATTCTTATATAATGAGTTTGGGCTTTTCGCCTTGTTTGTTGCTTGTTTGATTGTTTGATAGTGTGGTAGTACTTGTAGTACTTTTATGTGTTGTTGGAAATGTTGTAGCATGCTTTTGGCCCTGCGTGGCAAATTGAATTGTATTGCGTGACTTAAATCTTGTTTGAGTGATTTGATTAGACTTGAAGTTGATGAAACTGTGGAGCATGTTGTAGCCTATTGAATTGTTATATGCTGTTGAAATGCTATAGCATGTCGTTGGCCCGGTGAGGCATTATGATTGATGTTGTTTTCCATGAATCAAGTAGGATTTAAATGGAACTTGGTATTGACTTGGAATATGAAAATATTGTTGTTGATGATGGATTAATTAATAATGCGTTGATCGACTGCTATTGGTTGACGATTTACATCGGAACTGATGCGATTTCACAAGCCGAATTCTGATTTCGTAAGCAAATTGTTAAGGGCATTTGAGTTAAAAGTAAGCGTGAGGGTTTTAGTATAACTAGCTAAAGCTTGCAAGGAAATTTCAATGGAACGATAGTAGAAAAAAGAAGTTGAAATAAATAGTACGATTTAAAAACGGTTGAGTTAAATGATGCGCTGGGAAATTCGGCTAGGAAAGACTTGGTAATTAAGAGTGTTCGCACCACCTCTCTTCCTGGGAATTCTTCCAAAGTGTGTTATTTAACACAACTAGGGTTTCAACGACCTAGAACTAAAAGTATTTTCAGATACATAGTAGTGATATAAGAATAGAGAAAGAGAGTTCAAAGATCGAAGTTTTTGAAAGATTAAAACATAGGGAACCTAGTGTTCCTATTGAGCATATGGACTATGTGTCCTGTGGCCGATTTAATGTCCTGTTTATGCGCATTTTCTTGGTTTAGGATTGGACCTAGTGTTCCGTATGGCGTGCCTAGTACCTTAACCTAAAAGTTGAGCCTAGTGTTCCGTGACACGTGCCTAGAGTTACTGATCCGAGATTAAGACTAGCGTTCTCGCACTGAGCACCCGGACTTTGTGTCCTGTGTTTACACTCTAAGTAATTGTTAAAGGTATTTTGGTTTAAAAATAAGCATGAGGGTTGTAGTATGACTAGCCTAAGCTTATAGATAAGTAGAAATGGAACCATGCTAGATAAAGAATTTGATGAAACTCGGGTTCCAATGACCCAAAGCTAAATGAGTTATTTATTTTGGTACAACCTCACCTAGGTAATATAAGAATTGGAAGCATGAAAATTCACTAAGTAGAGTGAGTGAGTTGAGGTGTCGCCGATCCGCATTGATTAATTAAAACATTACTCTCGCGCTCCCTACGGTGAGCATGCCATGTTGTTGAATTTGTTTGGATGTATATCGACCATCGAGCATCGACACTCTGAGCGCTTGATTGTCTTCGTGACTTCAAAAGGACGAGTTGTCACCGCATGCCCGTGGCGTAAAGCCTAATGTGTGGCAAGCCTTTGTGGCAATACCCTTGGTAGGGGAGTTGATTTGGACGTTGGGAAATAAAGTTCCTCGCCTCTGACCTTGTTTAAGGTCAGCAGTGTATACACAACTAGCCATACCGCATTGACATGCATAGCTAACCGCATTTATGATATGTGAGGAATTGTTGATGAATTGGATATTGTGATGACTTGATCACTTATCTGTTGATAGACTTGCCCGCTCACATGCAATGGTTGATATTGTAGTGACTTGATCGTTGATCCGTTGGTTGTTTTGTTTGCTCACATGCCATGCTTGATATACCATGCCGATTGTGTGCGGTCTATTAAGTATGTATATGTAAATAAAAGAATGTTGTTGTATTATATATGTATATATCGCTTGCATGCGACATAGCCTATGATAAACTCGTGGACAAAGGATTTACCCTTGCATCGTTGTTGGATTGGATGTCCTTATGGACGCTACTTCCAGATGGAGTTCTAGTCATTGCGGCTTCGCTTTTAGGAGCATTGAAGATTGAGCAGTGGAGGAAGATTCCTCTGAATGCTTCGTGTTTGATCTTGCCGAAAGTTTCTCAAGAAGAGTTATAGTTGTCACCAGCTTAGCTTAGGGTTTTGTATTGGTTGTTTTGTAATTACTCTTTTCAGAGAACCTCGCCTTAGTGTGAAATGATTATGTTATGTGAAGTGTTATTTTGTGATGCACTATACTCTGATAATTGCAAAAGTTTGAATTGGCATCATTTAGAAAACTGTAGTACTCTATGTCACATTTTGAAAAAGATTTCCAAGGAAAGAAAATGAAAAGAAAAAAATTACCCCTATTTTTCTATTGCGAAATACATAAGAGTACTTTTTAACTGAAAGCATATAAGCATTAAATGTTTTCAGCATTAGTTGGGTTGAACAGTAGCGCTCCGAAATCGGGGTGTTACAGTAGTCTTTTTCTTCCTTTCCAGAGAATATCAGAATAGTACACATTACCGTTTTCGTACTATCTGCTATTTGCAATTACCTTGTATGATTTTTGTCTTATGCTAAAGGTGTCACCTTTGCTTCCTCGTACATCAAAATGAGCGCATAAAATCAAATTGAATTCGCCTGCAATGCGAGGCTAAGAGCAGAAACGTGATTATCACGTGCTTCATTAAAGAGATCAGACGCTCGCTCAGAGGACGGACGCTCGCAGCAATTGATTATTCCACGTGTCAAGGTGTAACACTGCTGGATGCTTGCTATTAACAAGACGCTGAAATGTTCGGATGTTGACACAAGTGGATTGTATTCAATTCTTTTGTAAATTTCTTCTTCTTCCTTGAGTGATTTGTACATATATATGAAGCTTTTGATACATGTACACTCATAGATATGTTAGAAGATAAATTGTTCTCTTGAGAATACTTTGTTATCATCAAAATTAATGAGGGTCTAAACTTCTCAATCGTTTAGGTTCCAACAATCTCTCCCTTTTTGATGATGACAAATATCCAAGGTTGATGAACAATTTAATTTCAAAATAACATCAAGGGTCTTCCCCTGAATTTAACAAATTAAGATATATAAGACAATTCTGGCATTAAGGCGATTGTTGATAGACAAATTCATTTAAGTGATCGCAAAAATACATAGATGAATCAGAGCATATTTTTAACAAAGTGAGATCGGATGCTGATTTTCATTTTATCAAAAAGATTTTCATTTTACCAATTTTATTGATCATTGTTAGATTATTGGGTCAATGAATATCAATGCATTAATAGATATTAGAGCAATGAATAATCATACAAATGCTATGTATGAAATGATATGCATGATACTTCAGTTTTAGTGTGTCTATCGGAGCTTGAAACATCGGACGGTGAATTTTGTCAATCAGACTTTCACGTGTTCATCAGACCTTTCTTTTACTCCCCTTTTGTCATCAGACAAAAAGAGTGTAAAGCACATCATAGTCAAAGAATGGCTTAGAAAAATTTGAATATATATAAACTGATAATCAGAAATAGATATGTATAGTCAAATAATCAGAAAAACACTGAATATATATATAAAATTATGAGAGTACCAAAAAAAAAATTATATCACAAAAAAATAAAAAATAAAAATTTTAAGGGTTTGGTGGTGGTGGAGGGATGTTGAGACGTTCATATAACAGCTTTAGTGCATTCTCCAGTTGAGTGACTTTCAGATTAGTGGCCTTCATTTCTTCAAACTCTGCTTTAGGAACGGTGACCATCTCAACTGCAGGAGTAGAAGTAGAAGGTCCAGCTTCTGGTGCAGGTTTCATCTTTTGATGCTCTGCTAGCACCCAATTGGAAAGCTTCAGTCTCAAGTCCTTCTTTTGTTGAGCCTTTTGAAAGAACGTATCATTTGGTATAAACCATTTGATGAGACTTTCAAGTTTCCTCTGCTCAGATTCTGACTGAATTCTTCTCCTTTTCTCCACCTCTTCTGGATACAGCAAATCCATGAAGATAGTTTCCCTATGCGTACACGCCAAGAAGGAAAGCATCAAACTTATTCCCAGCTTCTTCTCCCCATATTCTTCTAATGAAGTCACTCAATGCTTCAGAAGCAAAAGAGAGTCCTTCATTTTCTGCCAGGTATAATCTTCTCAGATTTTCCCTGTCATCTTCTGTAAGCACTAGGGAGACGAGGCATGGTAACAAAGCTTTGTCTTTCCACGACTTTGACCATTGACTCCAAGTAAATCCAATGTCAAAGTGCTTGGTTGATGAGTTCGAAATAGCATATAGTTTAGTGTTGGTTTTGCATCACATTTTAGTCATTTTAGTCATTTTTATCCATGTTATTTATGCACTTTGCTTGATTTGAATAACGCACTTGGTTTTGGTTCAATTGTGCTTAAAGGAAGGTATTTGTCCTAGGAAAAAGGAGAAAAATCACTTGGAATAAGTTGGGGTAATTTGTGCTACAAGTTGATAATGTAATGCTGTCTCAGCCTGACACTTATTCAGTGTTTTCATCATATCTGGAGTTTTAGGTGTCCAAATGAGATGAAACCGGTGCCATTGGAAAGCTAAGATCCATAGTTTCAACTTTCATGAAGACACCTTGAACTAATTCGGACGTTAAAGAGGTTAAAAATACAAAACAACATGAAACACGGCCTGGCCGTGTCAGAAGCACTACTGCTATGACAAAGACCTAAACTGTGCGAGAAACAGAATGAAGCACGGCCTGGCCGTGCCTCACACCACGGCCGTGCTACGATAGCACCCTGGACGCAGAATTTTACGTTTTTACATGTTTTGGACCTGTTTTTTACTCCTTTTCACCCTAGACTATAAATAAACACTTTAGAGACTTGTCTAGGGTTGGAACTTGGATTCTTGGGGGCACGGTGGAGGATAGGATTCGTTCTCCTCCTCTCTTCTTCCTCGATTTTTCTGGTTTGGTTTTTCTTACTTTATGAGTAGCTAAATCTCTCAGACTAGGGTAGATGAATCTTGATGAAACTCTTGTGTAGTTAATTCTATTTTATTAAAGCAAGTTTATTTCATTTCAATTGAGCTTTCAATTCTCTGCGCTTAATGCTTTTTGATACTTGGCCGCTATTGAATTGATTTGGGGTTTTTCATGATGATTGGGAAATTGGGTGAATGACTTGAACTAAGATTGCTAGCCATAGTCATGATGAGTATAGGAATATAACTTTGTGATTATGTGTTCTTGTGAATCATTGATCTTTATGCTTAACTTTATTATTGGTCACCTAAGGAATTAGGGATTTTTGGTTTAGTTAAAGGGGTTATGAGACAAGGAATTGTACTTAATCTAATATCGTTGATTCGAACTTCAATTTGTATAGAATAACTTATGCTGGTTGTAGATTGAATGCATAAGAGTGGAAACAAGAGGATTCGATCCCTAGTCATTTTTAATCCTTTGATTTTCAAATCGTTGTTATAGTTATTTTGAGTTGTTACAAATATTCTAAATTTCAAATACCAAAATTTGGGTCCTCGTTCAAAATAGTTACAAAGTTTGTTAAGTTAACTAATCGATCACAATCCCTGTGGAGACGATAACTCACTTACTCACTTTATTACTTGTACGATTCGGTATACTTGCCGAAATCCTCAACAAGTTTTTGGCGCCGTTGCCGGGGATTGTTGAATTGATATTTAACAAGGCAAACTAGTGTTATTTTGAACATTTATTTTCTGTCTATATACCAAAAAAAAAACCAAAAATTTAAAATTTCTTTTCTCTTCTTATAAAATTGTTGTGCTGCTCACAATTCTCTTAGCTTCTGTAGCATGCAGCCTCTTAGATGTGATTTTTGTGGAGTAAAGCATAGAAATGGCTATTGTGAGGATTTCTTAGTCATGGTAGAAGAAGAAGAGGACTATTGCATGGAAAGTATCTTGGGAGAAGAAGAGTCACATCCTAAAAAGCAAGAGAAGACAAGTGCCTTAGAAGATGCTCTTATGCAGTTCATGAAGATGACTCAATCCAATTTCAAGAAACATGAGTCTTATTTCAAAACCAAGAGGCCTCTATCAACAACTGGAGAATCAAATTGGGCAACTCTCAAAGCAACTTATGAGCAAACCAAAGAGTCACATCCTCAAGCTCAATTCGAAGAATCCCATGACAGAGACTCTTACCTTAACAATGTTTGGGTGAAATTCATGAGAGCCAACCAAGCTTCATTTGATAACTTTGAGGTTCGTTGTGAGAGGTTATCAGAGCAATTATCCCAATTTGAGCAGAAGAAAGTGGAGATAGAGAGTGAACATAACTTCATGGTGGCATTGGAAGAAGAATCGAAAAACAAAAATAGTGACATGGAAGAGGACCTAAGGGTGAGGTACGGAGAGATTCATGTGATAGCTCAACTCTTGGGCATTGAAGAGAATCGTCCTCCGCAAGATGAATTTGATGTGCTTCAAGATAAGGAGTGGGGGAAACAATATCCCAAATGTACAATTGCTAAGGCATGGGCACACTTACTTCCCTATGCCAAGTACATGGGAATTCTCTCCAAAAGAAGGAAGCGGAAGGATGAAATCTTCTTCATGAGATATTATCCACCCTAACAAGGGTGTTGAAGTGTCAAGCTAATGACGTTAAAGAAGCGCTTCTTGGGAGGCAACCCAAGTTTTTCGGTTAGTTCTTTCCTTCTCATCCTTGCTTCAACTTAAATTTTTACATTGGGGACAATGTAAGTTTTTAAGCTTCAGTAAGGAGTTTACATTTTGTGCATTTAGTCTTGCATCTCATTTTAGTTTTTGCATCTTGTGTTAATTTTTGTTTTTGTTTGCATCATTTTATCCCCCAAATTGTCATGCTATTCTCTTGTGCTTTTCCATGTGTGCCGCAATTTTGTTGAAATTTGAGATTGCTATGATTTGGAACCCAATTATTTTCTCTTGTGATGGGCTTAAAGGTAGTGTTCTTAATGTACATAGTGACAATCTTTTGATAAGTTGAGAATTAGCATGTGGCGCTCTGATTTGATGTTTTTCACTGATTTTGACTTCTAAATGTGAGACTTGAGCTTGTATTGGGGCTTGCACTTTATCATGTTTATATGCCCCCTTCTCCTTGTATGAGTGTATCCATCCTGATTGTGCTCTCTAGAACTTGACTTGAAACCATTTCAAAACTTGAAAATTTTTGTCTACACACTTGAATATGATTAAGGCATTATAGGCATGTTTTCAAGACTCTGATTTTTGAACGAAAGCTTCCTCTAGTTGCCCCTTTTGAGCCTTAACTGAAATAAATTTTCTTGGTACCCATGCTATTGACCAATGTTTATGGTACCTTTTTAGAGTATGTTTAAGGGAGCAATTGGATGCTTAATCTTGTGAATTGTTTTGATGCTTGATCTTGGGATCTCTTCTGTTGTTTAGTTCCTCCCCAATAAATATTGCAAAATCTCAAATGAGGGAGAATAAAATAAAAAAAAATTATTAGAAAAAAAAAACAACAACGGAAGAGGAGTAAAAAAAAATAAAAAGGTTTTGAAAGCAAAAAGGAAAAATGAATTGCTCCACTTATGCTACTTTAAAAGGGTTGTTTGTTTATAGCCCTTGAATTTTCCTTTCCTTGTTATTATCCCACCTTTCAAGTAAAATCCCATGGCCACGTTACAACCTTTTGAAATACCTTTTGATTCTTTTGTGTTTTCAATAATTTTTGCTGAGATTTGGTTAATAGTCAAGCCTATGGTAGAGCACTTTCTTTGAGGAATATGAGTGAATTGTTTTAACCTTTAAACACTTGGAGAGTGGTAAGGAGAGTGCCCTTATCAGTGAGAGACATGATTTCAGAGAGCCTGAGTTTCTAATTGGACTTGATTTTGATTATGTCTATTGTCTTGTTAGCCTTTAGCCTATTGCTTGATCTTGCTTTTATCTCGGGTTCCTTATCTGTTGCATCTCTTATTTCCATTTTATCTTTGGCCACAACAATTGCTTGAGGACAAGCAAAGTTCTAAGTTTGGGGTAATTTGATGAGTTCGAAATAGCATATAGTTTAGTGTTGGTTTTGCATCACATTTTAGTCATTTTAGTCATTTTTATCCATGTTATTTATACATTTGGCTTGATTTGAATAACGCACTTGGTTTTGGTTCAATTGTGCTTAAAGGAAGATATTTGTCCTAGGAAAAAGGAGAAAAATCACTTGGAATAAGTTGGGGTAATTTGTGCTACAAGTTGATAATGTAATGCTGTCTCAGCCTGACACTTATTCAGTGTTTTCATCATATCTGGAGTTTTAGGTGTCCAAATGAGATGAAACCGGTGCCATTGGAAAGCTAAGATCCATAGCTTCAAATTTCATGAAGACACCTTGAGCTAATTCGGACGTTAAAGAGGTGAAAAATACAAAACAACATGAAACACGGCCTGGCCGTGTCAGGAAGCACGGCTGTGTTGCGACAGCACCTAAACTGTGTGAGAAACAGAATGAAGCACGGCCTGGCCGTGCCTCACACCACGGCCGTGCTACGATAGCACCCTGGACGCAGAATTTTACGTTTTTACATGTTTTGGACCTGTTTTTTACTCCTTTTCACCCTAGACTATAAATAAACACTTTAGAGACTTGTCTAGGGTTGGAACTTGGATTCTTGGGGGCACGGTGGAGGATAGGATTCGTTCTCCTCCTCTCTTCTTCCTCAATTTTTCTGGTTTGGTTTTTCTTACTTTATGAGTAGCTAAATCTCTCAGACTAGGGTAGATGAATCTTGATGAAACTCTTGTGTAGTTAATTCTATTTTATTAAAGCAAGTTTATTTCATTTCAATTGAGCTTTCAATTCTCTGCGCTTAATGCTTTTTGATACTTGGCCGCTATTGAATTGATTTGGGGTTTTTCATGATGATTGGGAAATTGGGTGAATGACTTGAACTGAGATTGCTAGCCATAGTCATGATGAGTATAGGAATATAACTTTGTGATTATGTGTTCTTATGAATCATTGATCTTTATGCTTAACTTTATTATTGGTCACCTAAGGAATTAGGGATTTTTGGTTTAGTTAAAGGGGTTATGAGACAAGGAATTGTACTTAATCTAATATCGTTGATTCGAACTTCAATTTGTATGGAATAACTTGCGTTGGTTGTAGATTGAATGCATAAGAGTGGAAACAAGAGGATTCGATCCCTAGTCATTTTTAATCCTTTGATTTTCAAATCGTTGTTATGGTTATTTTGAGTTTTTACAAATATTCTAAATTTCAAATACCAAAATTTGGGTCCTCGTTCAAAATAGTTACAAAGTTTGTTAAGTTAACTAATCGATCACAATCCCTGTGGAGACGATAACTCACTTTATTACTTGTACGATTCGGTATACTTGCCGAAATCCTCAACATTGGTCACAGCAGCCCATTGGACATATGTTTTCATGCAGTCAAGTGATCTGATTACTAAGCATCTGAACATATCATCAAAGTAGACTGTTCCCAGATTGATGTCAGTAATTCTGCTGATGGTGCCAACTGTTGCCAACTGTTGCAGCAGTTTGAGGAGCCAGTTCTCCATTCATCTTCCTTCAGAGAACTCAGGTAAAACCTTTTGGCTTGATCCTCAGTGATCTTGGCAATCAGAAGCTTAGAGAATTCCTTAAGATTATACTTCTTGGGAGCCTTCTCATGCTCTGTGAGCCCGATCTTGTTGAATGGCTGCTTGCCAGAGCGAGTGTTCTTTCCTTTTTCCCAGGATAGACTCAAGGTAGCCACCTTTGTCCGCATGGTACAATCTTTCTTGTCTGCGAAGGATCCCTGAATCGTCTGACATTTCAATCTTCTTCATCTCAAGACAGTGTGCCATGAAGGCAGCTTCTTCATCTGTGATCCACCTTCTGCACTCCTCCAGTGTGAGAGGTTCAGTTTGTGGTAGGGATCTAGGAAGGTCAACAGAGAAAGGAATGGTCTCAGTCTTCCTTTGAATGACATCTGAAAGTGGTTTTCTCCATCCTTGAAGGTAGCATTCATCGGAGAGGCAATCTCCAGTCTGGCAGCTCCAGAGGTGAAGGTTTTCAAATGCCATGTAGAGGGACGATTGTAGATGCTGTGATTTGACTCATATTAACAAACCGTGGTTTGTTAATACATGAGACATTCTTCCTTCCACCAAAGTCTGTAGGTTTATGGGTAATGGTGAGTAAAGTGGGAGTGGTTTTGGTGATTTTATAGGTTTTAGGTGTGTAGGGTTTGAAAGGATTAATGGGAGGTACTTTGAATAATAGGTTAAAGGGATGAGAGTGAAGTTTAGAAATGTATGTGGTAAGTGATGTATTTGAAGAATTTTGTGGTAGGTCAAGGTTGAGTGTATAGGATGATGGTTGGGTAGGTTTAGAGAGGGTAGAGGTTTGGCGGAGGCTCATTCTGGTTTTCTTGGTTTGTGGTTGTGTTTGTGGTTGTGATACAGACAATGGATGTGCAGGAATAGTATCATGAGCATCAAAGACAGACATCGATTCATCGCCAGAAAGTCGAGTACCTTTGGGTTAAGCTCTGAAGACTTAACCAACCTTCTTTTTGTTCCTCTCGGGGCAACAACAGCAGGAGGAGGAGGAGGAGGGACTTGCTTCCCTTGATCGGACGCTGAAGCATCTTTTTCAGCTGCTGGCTTAAACTTTTTCTCCAAGACCTTTCTGATGGGGATTCTATCCTCATCTTCTGGTTCCTCAACAGTAGGTGCAGGAGCCACCTTCAATTTTGTTCTTCTTGTCTCCCTTGAAGGAGATTCAGTAGGTCACTTCACACCAGCCATTGAGCTTCTGGTGGTTTTCTTTTCAGCTTCTCCTTCCTGTTGCTCTATTTTCACTTTCTTGATCATAGAGCCAGTAATTAGCTGCATTCTGACTAGACTGTTTACTCCAAAAACTTCTGGACGAACAACAGCGCCAACACCAAAGTATTTTTCTTTTTCTTCTGTGTTGATAGAGTCAGTCAGATTCCTCACAACACCGTCTTTAATCATCATTATGGAGAGAAGAACTCCATAAGGGATAACTTTGATGATATTTTTCTTATCGACACTCTTCCTTGAGAAGACAAGGGCATTTATCAGATTGTTGATAATCAACCTTGGCAGATTGATTTTCTTCCCATCCATGTAGTTCCTCATAATGAACTTTTGCTTGTAGTTCACTATGTCGCTTGAGCCAGCCTTCAGAATCACGCTCTTAGCGATGATTTTATGCAGTACTCTGTAGTGGCTTTTCAAGTCTTTGGTTGTGGGAGTAATGTTCTTCTTCTTCAATTCACGGTAGTTTTCAAACAGGGCTTCGTTGACGCTTCCACCCTCCGCACGCCGCCACCCGCTTTGCATGGTAACTGATTCCTTCACAAGGGCACTTGATCGTTTGAGCAATAGAGTTGATGGTGAAGCGTAGCTTGAAGCCTCTGATGTGTCCTTCTATGATTTCTCCCGGAAGTAAGTAAGCGTTCCCCCAGAACTCCTTAATAGCATAGCTCAGTACGTCGACTGGTTCCCAGATGAAGTAATTTTTCCAGCCTAGTTTCTCCAGACCTTCTTCAAAATCAAAACCGTATAGCTTGAAGTTCTCAAAATCAATCTTGTTCTCATTCAGGAGTTTTGCCTCAGAGAAGACGTCGAAGGCAGCAGTGTATTGTCCAACCTTTCTGTCGGCCATGGTAGCAGTTGCAGAGAGGGTGATAGAGGTTTTAGGGTTCGAAAACACACAGAGAGAGAGAGAGCAGTTTTTGCAAGAAAATGCAGAGTGAAGTGATGGAGCGAAAAATGTGGAGTAGTGGGAAAGTTGATAGAAAATGGTACAGTCCTTTTTAAAAAAAAATCGCTTCGTATTTCCACACAAAAATTAAATCAAAAAGAAAAGAAATTGAAGATTCGCCTTTTCATTAAATGCAGACGCCAAAAGAAAAGTAAGATCATGTAAAAAGATTTTATCGAAAGACATAAATAATTATGACTCAGTAGATGTGATGAGACGCTTAAGTCCTTAACACATGTGACACGTGTGGGTGCACTCGGACGCACGCAACCGATTCACCAGACGATGAGTTATGATGCACATGACGAATAAGATGTTTAATCATATACATGCTTATGTCATACCAGATGTTGAGATTGTGCATATTATCTGACGCTGAGATTAATCATTCTTCTATAAGATGAAAATTTAAATTTCTTCTTATAAAATTGAATCTATCTTCAGCAAGGGGTTTTGTAAATATGTCAGCCCACTGATGATCAGTGTCTACAAATTTTATTTCGAGAATACCCTTCTGAACATAGTCTCTTATAAAATGATGCTTAATCTCAATGTGCTTGGCTCGTGAATGCAATATGGGATTTTTAGTAAGACAGATTGCAGAAGTATTATCACAAAAGATAGGAATGTTACTCTCTTTTATCAGATAGTCTTCAAGTTGATATTTCATCCACGAAGTTGAGAGTAACTTCTTTGCTGAAATATATTCACTTCGTTGTTGAGAGTGCAATCGTGTTTTGCCTTTGCTTGACCAAGATACAAGATTTGCTCCAAGGAATTGGCGGCTTCCACTTGTGCTTTTTCTTTCAATTCGGTCTCCAAAGAAAGTCAAGATCACGTAAACCTACTAACTTGTAATCTTTTGATTTCTTATAAAGCAAACCAAGATTAGTAGATCCTTGCAAATATCTAAAGATTCTTTTAACAAAGACTCAAGTGTGATTCTCTAGGATCCGATTGAAATCTAGCACACAAACAGATCGAACATAATATCGTGTCTTGAAGTCATAAGATAAAGTAGAGATCCAATCATACCTCTGTACATCTTCTGATCTACCTTTTTACCAGTTTCATCTTTACTAAGAATGCATGTGGGATGAATAGGAGTACACATAGGTTTGCAATCCACCATTTTGAATTTCTTTAGCAATTCCTTGATATATTTGCTTTGATGTATATATATACCATCATTGCATTGTTTGATTTGAATTCCAAGGAAAAACTTCAGTTCACCTATCATGCTCATCTCGAATTCAGCCTGCATTAGCTTAGAAAATTCTTTGCAAAGGCTTTCATTAGTAGCTCCAAAAATAATGTCATCAACATATATTTGAACAATTATAAAGTGCTTGTTTGATGTTTTTCTAAAATGAGTAGTGTCTACTAGACCTCTGGTAAAGCCATTTTTCATCAAAAATGTACTCAGTCTTTCATACCAAGCTCTGGGAGCTTGCTTAAGACCATACAAGGCCTTTTTGAGCTTGAAGACATGTTCTGGAAATTCAATGTCTTCGAATCCAGGAGGTTGTTTTACAAAGACTTCCTCAGTTATAAAACCATTCAAGAAAGCACTTTTCACATCCATTTGATAAAGAATTATATCATGATGTGCAGCAAAAGAAAGTAAAATGCGTATAGCTTCTAACCTTGCAATAGGTGCAAATGTTTCAGTAAAATCAATACCTTCTTCCTGTGAGTACCCTTGAGCAACCAATCTTGCCTTGTTTCTCACAACCTTTCCATCTTCATCAAGCTTGTTTCTAAATACCCATTTAGTACCAATAGCTTGCTTATCTTCTGGTAAAGTAACCAGCTTCCATACATCGTTTCTTTGGAACTGATTCAACTCTTCTTGCATGGCCAGAATCCAACCTTCATCTTTCAATGCTTGATCAATCGTTTTAGGTTCTATTTCTGAGAGTAGTGCCATATCTGCATGCTTTTTAAAAGAGGATCTGGTTCTTACTCTATCTCCAGGTTTTCCTATGATTTGATCTTTAGGATAATTGGCTTTGTACTTCCAGCTCTTTCTGAATTCAGCTTCTGAAGATTCTTGTGTCTGGTCACCACCGGACGATGAAGATGTAGGTTCACTATTTGTAGTATTTCCTATATTTAATTCTGAAAATAATTCATCTAGCTCTGACATGGCTGTGTCAGGCTTCTTGTCATCAAATTTGACATGAATGGATTCTTCCACTGTCATAGTTTCTTTATTGTATATTCTAAAAGCTTTAGATCTTTCAGAATATCCCAAAAAGATTCCTTTGTCAGCTTTTGAATCAAACTTACCAAGCTGATCCTTAGTATTTAAAATGTAACACGTACAACCAAATGAATGAAAATATGATATGTTGGGTTTCCTTCCTTTCCATAGTTCATATGGAGTCTTCTTCAAAATAGGTCTAATAGAAATTCTATTTTGAATGTAACAAGCTGTGTTTACTGCTTTTGCCCAAAAATGCTTTGCAATGTTAGCTTCATTGATCATGGTCATGGCCATTTCTTGGAGGAACCTATTTTTCCTTTCTACAACACCATTTTGTTGAGGTGTTCTAGGAGAGGAGAAATTGTGGGAGATACCGTTATCATCGCAAAATTTTTGAAAGCTTTCATTTTCAAATTCTCCCCCATGATCACTTCTAATAGAAGAAATGCAAATTCCTTTTTCATTTTGAACTGTTTTGCAGAATACAGTAAATACCTTGTATGACTCATTTTTGTGAGCAAGGAATCTAACCCATGTCCATCTAGTAAAATCATCAACAATGACTAACCCATATTTCTTTCTAGTTAAAGAGGTTGTCCTTGTTGGACCAAAAAGTTCAAGATGCAAAAGCTCAAGTGGTCTAGAGGTTGAAACAACATTTTTTGAATGAAAAGAAGTTTTAACTTGTTTTCCTCTTTGACATGCCTCACAGAGAGCATCGGATTGATACTTAAGATTTGGTAAGCCTCTGACAAGACTGTGCTTGTTTAATTTTGAGATTAATCTCAAATTGGCATGACCCAATCTCTTGTGCCAAATCCATTGTTCTTCGTCAATAGACATGAGACACTTGACATCTTGTTTTGCAAGTTCAGAGAGATCAATTTTGTAAATATTTTGTTTCCTCTTAGCAGTAAAGAAAGTAGAGCCGTCTTTCTTGCTTTTTACTAGACATCCAGTTTCTGTAAAGATGACTTCATAACCATTGTCACATAATAGACTTATGCTCAATAAGTTATGTTTAAGTCCTTCAACATATATTACATTATCAATAGAGGGAATAGAGCCTTTACCAATGTTTCCAATTCCAACTATTTTACCTTTCTGGTTTCCTCCGAAACCAACGAATCCAGCTTCTTTAGGCCTTAGTTCTTGGAACATATGCTTTTCTCCCGTCATGTGACGCGAGCATCCACTGTCTAAGTACCAAGATAGGTGTGTTGACTTTGTTGCTAAGCATGTCTGCAACATAGACTATTTTATCTTTAGGTACCCATATCGTTTTGGGCCCTTTCTTGTTAGTTCTTGAAGGAAGCTTATCCTTCACAGTTTTAAAAACAGTACATGCACTTTTCAAATGACCAGGTTTATTGCAGTAAGTACAATGCAAGCATTTACTATGATTATTGGATTTATCAGATGCTGAATTATTTTCTAAAAGAGGTTCATATGATAAATAACCAAGACCATGAGTTGTCATTTTACTGACACCCCAAATTATTGAAGCTTGCTTGCTACGAGTTACACTCTCTGCAAGAAACTTTTGAAAAGCATATTCATAATCATTTGAATTGCATTTAGGATTGCCTGTAACTTTAGAGCTTTCCGCTTGAGAGCTCTCAGCTTTCTGGTTGCTTGTTAGCGGTCAGACGCTGGTTATCCATCAGATGCTGATTTTCAGCTTTCAAATTTTCAGTTCTCTTTATCGAGTCTGATTTTTCTTTGTTTAAAGCTTGAAAGTCTTGTGATAATTTTGAAAATTTCTTTTTCAAATTCTTATACTCAACAGAGAGGGTGGCAAAGTCCTTAAGAAGATCATCAAATGCAAGTTGAAGTTCAGAGTAGGAATCATATACTATTACCTCTTCAACTTCTTCTTCTGAATCAAGGTCAGTGTCTGCCATGAGAGCGAGATTTGCTTCTACTTCATTATCTTCCTCCGATGAGGATAAATCTAGATCTTCCCATGTAGCCATTAGGCTCTTCTTCTTTTTCTTGAAAGAACTTGTTGTGGACTTCTTCTTAAGATTAGGACATTCGGACTTGAAATGTCCAGGCTTTTTACATTCATAGCAAATGACTTGCATGCTAGCTTTGGTTTCTCTTACTTGGGCAGAGCCTTCGTAAGATAAGACAAGTGAGTCCCAGATTTCTTTGGCAGTATCAAATTTGCCACATTTATCATATTCTTTTTCTGTCATAGCACAGATAAGAATGAATCTAGCCTTTTGATTGATTTGATATCTCTTTTTCTGCTCATCATTCCAATCTTCTCTGGCTATAGCAACACCACGAGGATTAGTGGGAGGAATGTAACCACTTTGAACTATATCCCACAACTCAAGTTGTTGTGTCTCAAAGAAAGCTTTTATCTTATCTTTCCAGTAATCAAATTTTTCTCCATCGAATAGAGGAGGACGGTTCATATGACCACCTTCAGTAGACATGTTCACAGTATAGGATCTTTTCTCTTAACACTGTTAAGTGCTCAACCAAGAGGCCGAGCTCTGATACCAACTGAACGTGAACACAAGAAAGGGGGTTGAATTATGTTAAAAACTTTTCGCAAACTATACGTAAAAACTTCAACACAGGTTTTTCAAAACTGTTTGTATATATCAGATGCAGATTAAACTGGATGCAGAAATTAAACAGTTTATAAAAACTTGTTTTACTGAGCAAGGTAAAGATAAATGTAAAGCAGTAAAGGATGAGATGCAAAGATTTATACTAGTTCACCACCAACTGGTAGCTACGTCTAGTCCCTTAGTTCCTAAAGGATTTTTCACTATAATCAACTGATTACAATTTTCCTCAAGAGTATTCTTCTGTCACAAACTTGACAATACTCTCAATTTCTCAAAACGACTCAGTGCAGTTGAGCCTTTGAGGAACAGAGCCTTAACTAGGCCAAATACAGTTTACAAAAGAGATTATATTTTTGAATACATTCAAAATAACTCTCACAGAGAGGATGAAAAGATTAAGCTCAAAACAGAATGGCTTTCTAAAAGAAAGTATAAGACGCTGAGTTCAGTTCTCTGTAGACTAGAAACTTGGCACTAAACTTGATTGCTCACTTGAGTAATATTGCTTTCAGAATGAAGTTTCTTCACAGTTTTTCCAACTTGTCTTCAATGAATACCTTGGGGTATTTATAGGAGTCTTCAAGGGTATTACCGTTGCAGTAAAAATGTCTCCTTTCCATTGAGTGAGGTAATTTGAATTGTAGTCCTTTTCTTCCATTTCAGAGAATATTAGAATAGTACAAATTACCATTTTCGTACTATCTGCTATTTGCAATTGCCTTGTACGATTTTTGTCTTATGCTAAATGTGTCACCTTTGCTTCCTCGTACATAAAATTGAGCGCATAAAATCAAATTTGAATTCCGTTCCAGAACAGTCTGAGGCTAAGAGCAGAAACGTGATTATCACGTGCTTCATTAAAGAGATCAGACGCTCGCTCAGAGGACGGACGCTCGCAGCAATTGAGTATTTCACATGTCAAGGAGTAACACTGCTGGATGCTTGCTATTAACAAGACGCTGAAGTGAGTTCGGATGTTGACACAAGTGGATTGTATTCAATTCTTTTGTAAATTTCTTCTTCTTCCTTGAGTGATTTGTACATATATATGAAGCTTTTGATACCTGTACACTCAAAGATATGTTAGAAGATAAATTGTTCTCTTGAGAATTACTTTGTTATCATCAAAATTAATGAGGGTCTAAACTTCTCAATCGTTTAGGTTCCAACAGTCTAACCACCATACCGTTAGCGATGTTGATTGGGGTCAATGGTTAAGCCTATGACAAAACCCAGTAACATTGATTCCCTGGTTAGGCCCCAACTTAACCATTAAAGGGAATAGCAAAAAATGTGTTATGCCAAACTAACGAAGAACTATATGTTCTTAGTCAAAGTTGCATTGCATTTCATTTATACCATGCTAAGTACAAGAATAAATGTAGATGTTTATATGGTTTATGTGTGTCTGCTATGCAATCCTAGGTATAGCTAAGTTTAAGCTAAAGTTCAAGACAGTGCATTCTAGGGTTTCAACTTAAAGTACCTATCAAGTATTGTGTCTTAAATTTAGTTTTGAATGAGAGAAAGAAATGAAAGATAAGTCGTGATAGGTAAAGCCTAGTTAGTCTTTTTAGGCTAGTAAGAATCGACGAGAGAATGGTGAGGAGTCCGTGAAGGGCTCACTGAGATTTATAATCTCACCCCATCATTTTATTTGTTTTTCAGATAACAGGTACCGAAGAATAATGAGGCAAAGCTCCAGGCTTGGGACGCATAGACTAGTTTTATATTGTAATGGAATTTGACATTCCAAGTATTGTATAAGTTGTAATCTATTTATTAGATTTATGATTTAGGTTTTGATTTATGGCTTGGATTACTGTAATCAAGTTTGTAAATTGTTAGTAATTCCTGTGCTTTAATGTAATTTGTCGTACTTTCAATGTACATTGAGGTTTGGGTATTATATTATGGTATCAGAGCAGATCAATCTTATCGGACTGTGAGTCATGAGTTTAGTAGTGACTCAGTTTAGGAAGTGTCAGTTTAGTCCTTGTTGGACTGTAGTCAGCTAGCCGGAATTTTCCTTTGTTTGAGAACTTTTCTCTATATTCTTATACTCAGTTTGTAATATTCAGCCTGATCAACTTAATGCTCCATACTGTGTACAAAGCATGTAGCAGATGGAGCTGACGGACGAGTGAGAGGACCTACTAGGAGCGCGAACACTGAGAAAGTTTAATTGATAAGAATTATGCGAATAAGGAAGGAGCGAATGCAAGAGCTCTCAATAAGTGAGACTTTTCGAAATATACTGACTGGGGGAAACAGGCTTCCATCTCTCCGGAACTAATAATCATGGAATGTTTCAAGAGCGGTCAGAACCACAAAGGTGAGTGTTCTAGTTGGACCAAAGCGTGTATCTCATGTACCGACAACAGAGACGTCCTGCAAGGGATTAGGAGTGACGAACAAGTAAGGGGTTTTTAATTGTAAGATTTCAATCTACTTAGGATAGGCGTTTATGATAGGTTAGGGTTCAACAGCTGTTGATTTATCAGGTTGTTTAGCCTAATCTATTATGAATGGATCCAAGATTGATTGAGATCCTACGACAATGCCTAAGTGATACATAGTGTCCCAAGTGATTAGTAGTCCGGATAGGAAGTAAAGTGTGGATAGGCCACTCACTTTAGTGCCAAAATGGTAGCACGAAACCTCGAGGGAGAGTAAGCCCCAGATAAGCAGATAGAAACCCTACATCTTTTAGGTATTATGATCCTAGTTAAGAAGTTAGCCTAGAAGGAGAATTAAACTATAGTCTTTGAACTGTAGGAGTTATAAGCAAAGTTAAGTCGACGAAAATTCAAGGTTATCAGTGTTTGCATTCAATCGAATTGACCGGTAAACGAAGTGAATTCATCTGACCAATTATAGACTTATCTTAGCCAAATAAGAACATTATTTTGAATGAGACTTAGTCTATAATCGGTAATGAAATCACAAAATTCTCAGGACAATTAGTTCCTTTGCAGAAATTAATTTCTTCCAGAGTTTCCAATGATTTAGTAGCAATAGTGAAAGGTAGATCAAGTTAAGAAGAGTAGTAGTAATGTTCAACTAAGAGTGAACTGTTATGGACACCACTTAATCGGTGGATATCTGAGATCATAAGTTATTGCGAGTAAATTCGTTAGGTTAGGACTGATGTGATTCTAACTAGCCACTTACAAGCTAGGTCTCCCAACAAGTGAGGCTTAGACCTCGCATGAGACAAAGTTTGTAATCAACTGGTGAAAATCAAGTCAGACTAACCAACGGACACCTTACAAGAGTTGGGTAACCTTAGAGTTTCTGAGTGCCAGGCCAAGTATAGAGGTATAAGATGATGGGTGAGAGACTCGTTAGATGGGCTAAGAAATTGAACTGAGTCAAGTAACGTCGTGCGTAAATTTGAGGGGGACGGCTATGTGAGACTGTGGGTTACTACAGGATTGCAGAGGAAGCACAAACTACCGTAATAGCAGAACACCTAGACAAGTAGCAGACGATGCAGAGCAAACGTAAGGATTTCCAACAGTCTAGAGCAACTGAATAAGAGAGCCACACCAGAGTTAAACTTCTCCGACTGCAAGTAAGGTGTTCCATCTGATGGAAATAAGACGAAAGGGGTTGATCCATCATCTCATGCTAAGAAATTTCTAGCAGAGAATTTACACTCGAATGAGAGTCAAGACGCTCTACATTTTTGAAGTTGTATCATTATTGTTATGATCTGGGAAATGTTAGAAGTGGTGAGACAGAGTCTCTCTGTCCTTGCCTCATGCTGATGTTGTTATGAACTTCCTGCACTTTTCGCTCCACAGAAGGAGTCTTCAACTGAAAACCCTCTCTCATGGGAAAGATTTAAGGTTCGTAAGGAAGTAAGTTGCCACCAAACCGGCGGATACCTAAAGTTATTCACTATTACAAGTATTTCGTTGATTGGTGTTAAGAGTGATCCCACTTAACTAGTTGCAAACTACGCCCTAACCGGTAAAAGAATATTTCTCAGTTAAACCCTAGTCTGTGACTGGTTAACGCTATCACAACTAATCTAATCGACTGATGCTTTGTAGGAGTTAATCATTTCTAGGTTTTCCAATGGATGGAATTGGCTATGAGATGAAGTTGTAAATGAAGTTACAATGTTGGATGCAGCAAATTTTGGGGATGAAAATTTTTAAAAGGTGGGTAGTAATGTAACACCCCAAATTCCCTAGGCTCAGTTCGAAGATAAGTCGTAAGGAATTGTGTGATTGTATTTAAGCTTAATTTGGTTTCAAATTGAGAGAATACGATTACATAATGTTTTAAGTTGTAGGTTGTTGATTTCGAGTTAAGAAATGAGTTGGATTTAATCCTAAAATGATTGAAAGTGTTAATTTGGTGTTAGAATTGAGTTTCTTGGATTTCTATGTAGTGGAAATTGATTCCCACATCTCTTGAATCGATTTAGACACTAAAATTCCTCTGGGAATCGAAGTTGATCAGTTGTCAATCGATTCACACACCCTGTGAATCGATTCACATCACACGAAAACAAGTCACTCAGAGTCGAATTGGGAGCTGTAGGGAATCGATTCACTCACTTAAATTCGAGCAGGCACATTTCTGACTGTGTGAATCAATTCACACTAAGTAGTGAATCGATTCACAGGTTCAAAATTGCTTAAAAACGCTACAGAACGAGCTGAAACGCAAAATGGGGAAAAAGGGGAAGAAAAGAAGGAAAATGGAAGAGAGAAAAAGGGGAAGTGAGCTAGGGTTTCATGGTTTGAGAAGGATTGGAGAGATTCAGGTTGGATTTCTTCAATCTCTTACTTGAATGAGACTTAGAGAATACGATTGAGCTCCAATGGAGGATTTTGGAAACCCTAACCAAGAGGAAGAAGAAGAAGCACGAATTGGAGAAGAAGAAGAAGAGGAAGAAGGCTAGGCTCCTTCAAGGATGGCTCAAGTTCTTGGATTTGAAGAAGAAGATTGAAGGTTATAGCTCAAGATTGGAAAGACTTAAAGAAACCCTAAGTTCAGGAAAGATGGAAAACTTGAAGAAGGGCAAGGAGGCCAAAGTTCAACCATTCTAGCTCAAGGTCTTGAAGAATCACGGTGAGTTCTTCATCCCTTAGGTGATGGGCACCTATAAGTCCCACATTAGGATTTTTTTCAAAGAAGTCTTTGAATCCCAAGGTTCAAAGTTAAGGTTTGTTAACCCCTCTGATTATATGTTTAATTTATGGTTATTTTTATGTCTATTTAGTGGGTTTGACTGCAAGAGGTTGGATGGCTGCCCCCAACCCCCCACAAGTTATATGTTTGATGTTTAGATCCTTTGTTAGCTCCATAGAGCTAAGATGAAGATGAGTGTTTGGCACATAAGGAATCAGACTCAAGTGAGCTGCTTAATTCTATATGAGCCTAATGATGTGTTGGCCATATTATGGTCAATAATGTTAATGCCATGTATGTAATGTTCTTTGCTTGTCAAACATAAATCCTTGGCTTAGTTAGACTCCATTGGTGATGGTTTAGATAAGTAAAGATTTCATAAGGTTAAGAGGCCTAATTGCCTAAAATGAATAAGTGAATGTTTCCTTAAAATTTCCTTCCATATGTATATATATTGAAAACGCATAGGATGTAATCAAATAAGTTATAGGACAACCAGAGTAAAGTGAGGAATGTTCATGATTCTCAAATAGGTTTATGACCCTTGAGGTATGTGCATGCTTATGTATGTTTAATAATGCTTTGAGTGAATTACATTTGTTTATTCATTTCATTAAATATATACATTGGCATAGCATGAGTCAAGTTCAAGAGTCCTTAAAGGCACCAAGATTTCTCATAAGAGAAGAGTATACGGTATGGTTAGTCTCGTGAGACGCCACTTGGAGATTAATGACGTCTAACCACCATACCGTTAGCTATGTTGATTGGGGTCAATGGTTAAGCCTATGAAAAAAACCAGTAACATAGATACCCTGGTTAGTCCCCAAGTTAACCATTAAAGGGAATAGCAAAAGACGTGCTATGCACGAAGTAATGAAGAACTATATGTTCTTAGTCAAAGTTGCATTGCATTTCATTTCTACCGTGCTAAGTATAAGAATAAATGTAGATGTTTATATGGTTTATGTGTGACTGTTATGCAATCCTAGGTATAGCTTATCACAAGTAGTCACCGTGCATATTGGACTGGGATAATTACGACCAGCAATATGCTAAGTTTAAGCTAAAGATCAAGATAATGCATTCTAGGGTTTCAACTTAAAGTGCCTATCAAGTATTGTGTATTAAAGTTAGTTTTGAATGAGAGAAAGAAATGAAAGATAAGTCGTGATAGGTAAAGCCTAGTTAGTCTTTTTAGGCTAGTAAGAATCGACAAGAGAATCGTGAGGAGTCCGTGAAGGGCTCACTGAGATTTATAATCTCACCCCGTCATTTTATTTATTTATTAGATAACAGGTACCGAAGAATGATGAGGTGAATCTCCAGGCTTGGGACGCATAGACTAGTTTTATATTGTAATGGAATTTGACATTCCAAGTATTGTATAAGTTGTAATCTATTTATTAGATTTATGATTTAGGTTTTGATTTATGACTTGGATTACTGTAATCATGTTTATAAATTATTAGTAATTCATGTGCTTTAATGTAATTTGTCGTACTTTCAATTTACATTGAGGTATGGGTGTTACATCTAGGATTCCGCAAACCTCTACATAGAGGGCGTTACCCTTGACTCATACATCAGGCTCACAGATATCATACCAAATCAACCAACACATAATATCAGGCATCAAACAGGACATCATATACCATTATTCATCATAACTTACAATATATAATTTACTTCGAACGTCGCATAAGCGATTGTCTACTATTCTCATAAATTAACTAAATAATTATAACCTATGTTGGTTGATAAGTCTAGAGTGACTATCCTTAGCAACTTTACACCGCAACCCCTCTCCTGAGGTGTTGCTACTACTAACCCCTAGTAGGGCTAAGGAACCCTACTCACACTAGCTATTCTACTACCTATTTTTCCTAGTAATTAAGGTATCTTCCCCCTTACCTGGCCTAGAAGACTGTCACCGCTCGCGTTCCTCGCGTCCTCGGAGCTCTTCCACGCCCTCCAAACTCTCCCAAAGGCCTTTGGAAGCACTTGGGATGAAATGGGGGCCTTAGGCCTATTTATAAGCTAACGAAGAGCTCCCCCATTTCTCAACCGACTTCGGTCGCGTCGCGATGGCAAGGCCATCGTGTCGCGAGGGGCAGCTTCCAGAATCCTCCTTTTTCTCTCTGCACTGCCTTAACTGTTCATCATTCCATCGCGTCACGATGGTACCCTTTGTACTCTCCGTCACGACGCGACGGTGCTTATATAGTAAAATTTCGTTTTTGACCCTCTAGACGATTCTAGGTTATTCTAGGCTATTCTAGGTCTCCAATGAGTCATTTTTAATCCCCAATTTAATTCTAGCTAGGGTTTTTAATATCCAACTGTTATTTAATTATCATTCTAAAATTATTTAAAATTCATTTAAAAATCAGGATGTCACATTTCTACCCCCGTAAAAATAAATTTCATCCTCGGAATTTTGCAATAAATACCTGAGTCAGAAGTCTTCGCGGCTCCTTTGATTGTGAACATTCATCCTGCTCTGGTTGCTGGTTTAGTTGATGTTGTTGGCTTAGAGTCAGCAGTTTTTTTCTCTCAACCATTTTTCCTTTAGTTCCAGCTATCTCTTCCTTACAATCTTGAGCAATATGTCCCGGTTTCTTGCATCGATAACATACAGGTTCTTTTTCAGGACATTCCCAGATATTATGATTTTTCCGGCAACGCATACATCTTATTGGTCTTGTTTGTTCACTTCCAATAGCTGCTGTTGATTCTTCAGGACGATCATAGGGTTTCTGATAATTCTTCTCGTATTGATTCCTCTTACTGTTCCTCATGGGTCCTCCATTCTTCTGTCTTTCTTTTTCCAATCTGTTGTCAAGATTTTCTAGTTCAATACTTTTCTCCATTAAGTCAAAGAAACGATTGATCTTCAAAGGAATCATGGATCTGCGCAACTCGGGTTTTAACCCGTCTTCAAATTGCCTACACATCCATTCTTCATCCGGGTTCATTTGGTAAAATATGGAGTATTTAATCAGGGTCTCAAATCTTACAGCATACTCTCCTACGGACATTTTTCCTTGTCTCAGGCTAAGGAATTCCTTCATCTTTTCTCGTTTTAATAGACTTGGAAAGTGTTTCCCTAAGAAACTAGTTCGAAACAATTCCCAAGTAATAACCCTTCGTTCACCTTCCAACATTCGTCGTTTGTTTCGCCACCAAGACTCTGCTCCTCCTACCAGCATAAAGGTGGCATAGGCCACCTTCCGATCATCCCTGCAACGTAACGTCGCAAAGATCTTCTCAATTTCTTGGAGCCACAATTCTGCTCCCTCTGGATCATATTCTCCTTTGAATTGTGGTGGCTTATTCTTCATAAAAGCTACCTGTCCGGCGTCTACGGTTACTTCTCCTCCTCCACCTCTCTGGTTCAACAGGTGTTGTAATAACTCTCCCTGCTGTTGTACTAGTAGAGTATTTTGCTGTGCCTGCTGTTGCATAGCTGCTACCAAATTTTCTAACCCTCTGTTTCCATTAGCTCCTCCTAGTCCCTCATCATTTTCTAGAGTGTTACCTCCTCTGTTTCGTGTTCATCGAGCCATTAGTTATCTGGCAAAGCAACTAATCAACTCATGATCATAAAGTAAATTCTTAGCTTATATTCTACCCAACATTCCCAATTATAATTGATACCCAGCGGGGTACAACTAGATTTTAACACGTCCAGTGACTCAAGCCTCCCCACAGTCCGATTAGAACCGAACTGCTCTGATACCATAATGTAACACCCTGTTTTTAACTGGGCATTTACTTAAATAACAGTAGTCTATATTTTAAACAAACACACATTTTATTTATTATTTTAAGGTTTACAAACATATTATACATACAAATACAGATATAACCCTACACCCACATGGGTGACAAAAACTCCACTGGCCGAATTCATCTTCTGCCTCTAAGCAGACTTCCCAAAAACTCCTCAGCTACTAATTACAGGCTGTTCTTGTCCATCTGTTATTCCATAACACATAATAGAAATACACAAGAAAACACTGGGGGTAAGATATCCATTAACCACCAACAAACAGGAAAACAGTATAGTAGAATAATTGTCTTCACACACAGCATGTCATAATATTATTAAGACAATTAATACCATACTCAAACTTCTGAGCGCACGATTGTAGACTAGACCCCACTGTACATCATACTGACAAATCCGATCACATTATACTCTGACATCATAAACGGAAACGTGTCGCGAGTCCTTCAGCTTATCACCGGCTCTACGGACCCATACCACTGGACATTCAGATGATCACCGGCCCTACTAACCCAACCATAGTCCGCAGAATATTCCGGGCCATTAACGCCCTTCTCCCTAAACCGATCACCAGTCTTAGGGCACCGAGTAAGATAAGTTAGTTGTCCCGAGAACATATCCTGATATGCTACAATCTCCGATTATTAGTTATGGCATACCATACTACCATATCCAATTACCAGAGTAAGGTACCGACCCGTGCACAAGGACGACATTCCCTTTACAGAGAATGGCCAAGATTGTCCACCTGTCAGACGTGGAGTCCTGGAGACTCGTCCAGATGACCGAGTACACACCTTCGGACTGATCACCAGTCCTCAGGTCCCCTCAAGATAACCGACTATCTCCAAGTTACTTCGTACCTTTAGTCCGATCACAGATACACTAACCTCAGATACACCGATCCGGCTAACATCACTGATAAATAGAGTACCAACAGTAATATTTTATTACTGTCTAAGGTTCTGCAAACCTCTACTTAGAGGGTGTTACCCTTGACTCATACATCAGGCTCATAGATATCATACCAAATCAACCAACACATAATATCAGGCATCAAACAGGACATCATATACCAATATTTATCATAACTAACGATATATAATTTACTTCTAACGTCGTATAAGCGACTGTCTACTATTCTCATAAATTAACCAAATAATTATAACCTATGTTGGTTGATAAGTCTATAGTGACTATCCTTAGCCACTGTACACCACAACCCTTCTCTTGAGGTGTTGCTACTACCAACCCTTAGTAGGGCTAAGGAACCCTACTCCCACTAGCTATTCTACTACCTATTTTTCCTAGTAATTAAGGTATATTCCCCCTTACCTGGCCTAGAAGACTATCGCCACTCGCGTTCCTCGCGTCCTCGGAGCTCTTCCACGCCCTCCAAACTCTCCCAAAGGCCTTTGGAAGCACTTGGGATGAAATGGGGGCCTTAGGCATATTTATAGGCGAATGGAGAGCTCCCCCTTTCTTAACCGACTTCGATCGCGTCGTGATGGCAAGGCCATCACGTCTCGAGGAGCAGCTTCCAGAATCCTCCTTTTCTCTCTGCACCGCCTTAACTGTTCATCGTTCCATCGCTTCGCGATGGCACCCTTTGTACTCTCTGTCGCGACGCGACGGTGCTTATATAGTAAAAAAAAAAATTGACCCTCTAGACGATTCTAGGATGTTCTAGGTTATTCTATGCCTCCAATGAGTCATTTTTAATCCCCAATTTAATTCTAACTAGGGTTTTTAATATCCAACTGTTATTTAATTATCATTCTAAAATTATTTAAAATTCATTTAAAAATCAGGATGTCACAGCAGGGATAGGAGGGGAAGGCTGAGCAACCTTCGGAACAACCATCGGCTCCACAGCAGGAACTGGTGTGTCCACAGCAGTGCGAGAAGTAGATGCGCCCGCCTAAAAAAGAGACGGCAATGCGCTCTTGCGGATCGTCATCCTAGAAAGAAGGCCACCAAACCTAGGCCCATCGAGGAAGGTAGTCTGTCTCGGGACTCTAGGTGTGTAACACCCCAGTTTTTAAGAAAAATTGTTTTAGCGATAAAGTCTCAGATACTTAAAGGTAAGTCGTGGAGACTGATCACCTCAATGATTTACTGAGAGTACGAGAAATTATTTTGATTTATTTTAAATAAACTATTTAATATAAATAATTATTAATTATGATGTCAATTCAAATTAATCGACAGCATAGACGTATGCTGCTTTTAAGGTGAATTCATCAATTAAACTTATTATAAGTTTTATGTTTGACGCGGTAACGCGTATTTTTGTTCACTAAGAAAGTGATTGAATTAAACCAAGATTTAATAAAATTTGAGAATTAATATTTAATATTAATTTATGGTTCAAAAATCATCGAAATATTCTAACGAAGTTTCGCCGTATTTTGAATCATCGGATAGTTTTTATCTGCAATAAAAATTTTAAACGAACTCCGATTTCGATGAAAATTGAATAGTAACTTGTTATGGCTATGATTGAGTGTTTTCAATTGTTTTTATTATTTATGATTAATTATTATCACGCGGTAAATTAATTTCTAAGTAAAATTAATTTTTACGATTTAATCGGCGAAAGAATTAATCGATAACGCGATTACTTGATGACGTATTTTTTTAGTGCACTTAAGACCCTAGGACTAGGGGGTAATCATGAGAAGATAGGGATTAGATGTTTAGATTTATGATTAGATTAGAATCTTGCTTTAAGTATCTAGGTGTCAAACTTTTCGTGATTAATTTGGTAGTTCTTATCGTATGATCTCTTATACCCTTCTTCTTTAAATGCCATCCTTTAAATCATGGCTCATGGTGCACTAGCATTTACTTAAGAGCACCTAATTCCCACCCAAATTCCACTTCCCCCATTCTTTTTCTCCCAGCGTGATTATCCTTCTTTCTTTCTTAGACCATGATGGTCCATCATTCATTTAAATCCACCCAATTCCAACCCAAAATACTACTTCCTCCTATTTAGCCTCATCAGGCCGAAGCACCCCCTTTCAAACCCTCACTCTCATTTGTCTTATTTCTTCAAGCTCATGAAAGGAGAAAAGCACCAAGAGACAAGTTTTCTCCCATGGCTTATCTTCTTTTTCCTTGCGTGAATCACCTCCCTTTGTCCAACCTCCATCACTTCTAGCTTCTTCATCTTCTTGTCTTCATCTTCATAATCTTGTAGGTGAGGAAGAAAATCAACTTCCCTTGTCTCCTAAACAGCCCCAAAACCGTGAGCCTATTTTTAGGTGTAGGAATTGTTTTGTTTGCTTATTTCTTTGTTTATTGGTTATTGCATAACATGATGATGATCATGAGGAAGATGAACACTTGTTTTCCCAAATTTTACAAACCCTAGACCAATGGTCCAAGGGAAGGGGTTATGTGATTTCTCATGAGAATCTCAAAATTGATTAGGGGTTATTAATTCTTAGTAATGGTTATTGTTGTTGTAGTTGTTAATTTTTGAGTTGGATCAAAGGATTTATAAATTTTGTGAAACCCTAGTTCTTGAAAGGGCATGATTTGAGATTTGAGTTGATTAATGCTTTTGTTTTGGGAGATAATTGTTGTTTCGTGAAAGAAAATAAATGGTTGAAAGGTGTTGTTTTGATTTAGTAAAAGTTTACAAATTTTTTTGGAAAAAAAGGGGTATGGCCATGAGCTCCTATGAGCTTGGAGGAGAATAATTTTGTGTTCTTTGGTTTATATTAGTAGTATTGAAGTGTGGTTAAGTTTTGGAAATTTTTTGAAAATGGTTTGATTGAATTGGAAGTGATTTTGAGGGTTAAGGCAATGAAATACTTAGGTGTAATGGATTCTTTGTGATCCTATAACCAAGTTGAGCCTTAATCAAATATTGCTATGAAATGAATTTGAGTTTTAGTAGTATTAGGAATTGGATTGGTATGTTAAGACCATGAAACACTTATGTTAGAGAAATCTTTGTATTTCTTTAACCAAAGTGGAGCCTTAACTAAGTATTGTGGTGAAAAGTATTTAATCTTAATGTTGTTTAATATTTCAAGTTTTGAAGGAAGTAAGTTTAGTATTTAAAACCTTGTTTTTCATCTTTGTGCATTCTTTCAAATAAGTCTTAAGTCTTTAAAAACATTTAATTTTAACTTGCATGTTATTTCAACTGCGTGATTTAGTAAAAAGATTTTGGGATTTAGTACCTTAGGGGTTAGAGTTGAACCATACCTAGGGAATTATTTTTGAGTGGGTTAGATTTGTACTAAGCCTTGATGTGTTGCTAGGATCCTTGAGGAATTGTTCGTACAGAGTAGGATTGCGACGTGTTTAACATGTGAGCTAATTGCTTTCGGTAAGGGCTATGTAACATCCCAATTTTTAAGAAAAGTGATTTTAGCAATAAAATCCTGAATACTTAAGATAAGTCATAGAGATTGATCACCTCAATGGTTTACTGAGAGTACGGGAAATTATTTTGAGTTATTTTGAATAATTTATTTATTATAAATAATTATTATTCATGATGTCAATTCGAATTAATTGACAGCGTAGACGTATGCTGCTTTTAAAGAGAATTCATCAATTATGCTTATTATAAGTTTTCTGCGTGACGCGGTAACGCGTATTTTTGTTGACTAAGAAATTGATTGAATTAAATCAAGATGAAATTAAAATTAAGAATTTATATTTTATATTAATTCATGGTTCGAAAATCGTCGGAAAACTCTAACAAAGTTTTGTCGCGTTTCGAATCGCCGGGTAAATTTTATCCGCATTAAAATTTAAAACGAACTCCGATTTCGATGAAAATCGAATCTTAACTTGCTGTGAATATTTTTTAGTGTCTTTGATTGTTTTTATTATTTATGATAATTTATTATCGCGCGGTGAATTAATTTCTCGGTAAATTAATTTTTGCGAATTAATCGGCGAGAGAATTAATCGGTAACGCGATTACTCGACGCCGTGTTTTTAGTACGCGTTAGACTCTAGGATTAGAGGGTAATCATGAGAGATAAGAGATTAGATGGGTTAGACTTGTGATTTGATTAGCATCTTACTTTATAGTCTAGGTGTCACATTTTTGTGGTCAATTGGTGGTACTTTTCCTAAATTATTCCTAACCAAGTAAATTCCTTTTATTAAATTTTATTTTTCCTCCCCTATTTTTTTTTGGACAGCGTGATCCCCTCCCTTTTCTTACTCACTCATTCATTTTTTTTATTATTGATTTCCTCCTAATTTGTCTAAAAGTGTATAAAAGGAGAACAACATAATTTTTCCCTCATTTTTAACTCCCAGCCGTGTCCCCTCCTCAACTTCATTTGTTTTTTCTTTTCTCCTTCCCTTCTCATTTAGAAGATCAGGCCGTAGCCCCCTCCCTCATTCTACCCATTTATTATTTCTCTTTTCTTCTAAATCCTAGTGTAGGTGAAGAGAAAAGGAAGCAACAAAGCCCTTCCTCCACCTTTGTTTCCCCCTGATCATGGTCTCTCTCTCTCTCTCAATTCCATTTTATTTTCATTCTTCATTCTCATGTGAACAGGTCGAAGCACCCCATTTTCTCCACTTTTTCATTGTGCTTGGTATCTTATTTCCATACGGTGAAAAGGTGAAATTTCAAGACAAAGTTCTTTCTCCTTCCTTGCTTCTTCAAAACCGTGGCTTCTTCCCTTTTTTTTTACACCACCAAATTTTCTGTTTTCCTCTTCCAATTACCACCTCCATTTTATCCTAGAAAGTGAGCATAAAAATCAAGCTTTTCCCTTTGTTTTTTTGGGCCAAACCGTGGCCTATATGCAGATTTTTGGGTGGTAAGTTCTTGATTTTCCTTGTTTGTTTCTTTCATTTTATTTTGATTATGATCATGTAGTGAAAGGACAAAACCTTCCCCTTGCTCTTGAAAGTCCTGGCCGAATGCTTCAAGAGAAAAAAAAGGGTATGATCACTCATGTGAATCACTCCAATTAGTTGATGTTTTTAGCTTCATTGATGTTGTGGTTGTTATTTGGAGAAGTAGTTTTGAAACTATCATGTCAAACTAGTTGTTTTATGGTATAGACCTATTCTTTAAAATGGGAAATGTGGGTTATGGTTGTTGAATCATGTATCAAGTTGTTGAATTAAATGTTTTGGGTAGTTTAATGACTATTGCAATTGCTATGCATGAGTTAGTAGAAAAATTAGTGTATGTTTTGTGAAAAATCAATTCTTGAGGGACTAAAATAGCATGTGGAAATTGATTAAGTTGTTCTTTAATTTTAGCATGATTATGGCCATGATTTAAATGTTTTGGGATTCTTAGAATTGGTTTAATTGAAAGAACTCCTTAGGAACTCTTATTTTTGGAAATGTTTTGGTAAGTGAACTAGGAAACTTTGTGAATTGGTCTTGAAGATATGACTTGTTTTTTAAAGGAAAAAATGCTAAGGGGAATGGCACTAGCTTGTTGTTTGGAAAATGTTTTAGAACATGTCTTTAAAGGTGCCTAAGCTATGCCTTGTGTTATCTTGATGTTTTGATGCTTTGAAGTGTATTTGAAAATGACTTGGAAATGATTAGTAGTTTGTAAAAGAAGTTTTGTAAAATTTTTGGTGAGAAAATGGAGTGAAGGCCGAGAGGCCATAGGGAGTGTTGGAGAGAAATTTTGGTTTGTGAACTTGATTTATAAATGCTTGAATGAGTATGTGTTTAGGTTTTGAAAATTATGAAAGTGATAAATTGCATGGTGTTGCCTTGAAGTTCAAGAAAGGTTTTTAGTTTCAAAACTTTATTCTTTCAAGTTGAATAACATTTCTAAATGGTTATGTGTGCTAGGTTACCTTTTCAAGAAGTGTGTTGGTTTTAAAACCTTATTTCTTTTCAAGTAGCTAGTATTTAAATGCTTGAGCAAATTTTTGGTTAGAAAAGGGCTAGGTTTGAGAGACTAAGGGGTATAGAATTAGGCCCTTAGAATTGTGCTAAGTTTGTTTGTTGTGTTAGGCTTTGAGTAAATTCGAGACCATGCAGTGTGGAATACGGGAATACGCGCAGCTTGGAGTTCGGTAAGGGCACTTCTAGACATCGTAGGCTTTTATTGTATATGTCCTTGTGTAAGGGCAATTTTTAGATACGAATTTAATTTCAAGTGTTCATGCGAAGAAGTCTGAGAACCTAAGGGTTCGAAGTGAGAGTCTTGTACCCCTTCGTTTTATTTTTGTTATATATGCTGATTATTTAGTGGGCTTGTCTGCAAGTGGTTGGCAGCTGTCCCCAACCCCCCACACTTGTTTGTTCCTCTCTGTCAATTCCATCGAATTGCAGAGGGATGGATTCCATATTGATTGACGACTGTTGCTGCTAAGTGTGATTATTTGAGATGAGATGCTTATGTTGTTTATCATTGATGAATTGAGTTATATTGCTATGTTGCTTATGCTGTTGAACTGAATTATATTGTTATAATTATGCGAATTGTCCATCGGAGTGCGAGAGTTGGTCGAGTCGTTGAGTCGTTGAGACGTTTTTGAGCTTGAGCCGATTCACCTAGGGTGCGAGGATCCCCTAAAAGGCTACGGCTGGTGTTCGGTAGGGAATGGCTAGACGTTAGTTTTGCCGGGACGTTTTTGAGCTTGCGTCGATTCACCTAGGGTGCGAGAATCCCCTAAAAGGCTACGGCTGGTGTTCGACAGGAAATAGCTAGGCGTCGTAATGCTAATGGAACCTGAGCTGAATGTCCTAGGGTGAGGAGAGAGCCCAAGGCTACGGCTGGTATTCAGTGGATGGATCCGCATTACTTCCGGTATGTGGCGAAAGTGTTGAGAGAATGAGTCTTGATTTGGGTCTTGAGTTGCGCTTGTGAATTGTATACAACGTTGTTTGTCTATTGTCATGATTTATTATTTTCCGTAATATGTTGTGCTATTACATGTTTTATTGCCAAGTGTGTTGTCGAATATGTGTATCTGCCTCTTTTATTTTAAGAAGTTGACCCTTGCCAGTGGTTCTTTCAATTGATGAATGTAACCCAGATGGTGAAGCAAGCGAAGGATTCGGAACTGCAGAGAGGAGCAGCTGAGGATAGTCGTCCAACTTTTTACTTGCGTTATGTTTGTGGAATTTACTAGTAGTCTAGTGAAGAGTATAGCTTATGGACCAGCTATAGGATATTTGTCATTTATTTCAGTGTTGTAATAAATCTCTGTTATGTTTCATGACACATTTGTTATATATGATTTGACAGAATAAATGAATGTGGTCTATGTGGTGTCTTAAATTATTTTCCGCCATGTTTTTAAAGGTCGTTGTGATGTGTAACACCTGAGGACGAGATCGACATCGTATTAGGACGACGTATCGAGACCTCGACCAAGACCTTGTGTCGAGATCCCGTGACTAGATCGTTTGCCGAGATCATTTGCCGAGCTGAGGAGACCACGTGCACTAGCTGCTGAGCTGAGGAGGTCGCGTGTCGAGTTGATGAAGTCGCGTACCGAGCTGATGAGGACGCATGTCGAGCTGAGGAGGCCGCGTTCACGAACTCGTGTTAGAACCTTGTGCGCTTGCACGAGCACCCTTGTCGACATCGTGTCGAGATGACACCTCGTATTCTTTCGAACGTTATTCAGCGCTATTATTATATTGTTTGTAATAATTATATTGTCGGCTTGACCGTTCTCGTCGCGTGTTTAGACCGTTGACCGACAGAGTAGAGAGTAATTATGAGAGGAACGATTAAACGGGTAGATGATTGATGGGATTGGCATCTTATAGCTGGAGTTACGTTTATACCCCTTTCTCACCAGCTGTATACCACGACCGATTCCCTCACACTCATTCTTTCTCTTTTCTTCTTTCTTCTTCCTTCCTTCTGCTCTGTGTTTCGTTGTTTTCTTCAAAAACTTCCATCGACGAAACCGTGAGTTCCATCGAGATTCTGCACAAGCTTTCTTCATCAATTTTGTTCATCATCATCTTCTCGACATATCTCGCCTTTCGATCACCATTGAGGTATGAAGAACAGATTTTTCTTTTCTCTCGTACTCTTGTTTAGCGCTATTTCTTCTTCCATTTTTAGCCAGTTTTATGCTTCCAAATCATGTCAAACTGGTGGGTTTTCTTCTTCACAATATTACCTATCTTTCTAACCGATTAATTGGGCTTGTAAAACAAATTTCTTCCTCTGTTTTTCTGCAATCGGCAGTGCCCAGAAACCTCCATTTTTGGTTCGTTTCGATTTCTTATTTTTCATTCGTTGCTTCTGGTTATTGTTGTTGTCGATCTATCTGTTGAAGCATCAGATAACTTTTTCATGAAATTTTGATCGAAATCCCTAACTTTGTGTTAGAGGAAAAATATCTTTCAGTTCTTGAGTTTTATATTTTTCTGGGTTGTGGTTAAGTTTGGGATGAGAGCTAGTGTATTAGAACCCATAGATCGATCTGAGTTATGTTTGTTTTAGGAAGTCTGATTCTCGAGATCGAGTGATTTCCGAATCAAGGTGTACGGGAAAGCGAATCCAAGGACGTGGAAGCAGCGGAATCCAGATCGAGAACGGTACGTGTCGAGGTCGACTGAGAAGCGTACGTGTCGAGGTCGACTGAGAAGCGTACGTGTCGAGGTCGATTGAGGACGGTACGTGTCGAAGTCGTTGTCGAGCTCGTTGAAGACAGCCGTGTCGAGATCGAGTAAGAGAAGTCGTTGTCGAGCTCTTTGAAGACACCGTATGTCGAGGTCGTTGTCGAGCAGCATTAACTTGGAGTTCGGTAAGGGCAACTCCTAGATATCTCTAAGACTTTATTTTTATTGTTATACTTATGTATGGACTCCTTAATTGGTGTCGAGATTGGAATGTTGTGACATGATTGAGTTTTTGCATGTATTTGATATGTGATTGAATATATGTTGTGAATGGTGTATTGCTGTCGAATTGCGTTTCTTCATGCAGAATGTTTTATTGCTTAAATGTCGAATTGTGTTTTCTTCATGTTAAGCATGCTCTCTTTATTTGATATGTGATCAAGTAAGTTGTGTTACTCTTTGACATGCGGCGAGCTAATCATCGAGTGAGAGAGCTAGGGAGTCGTATGACGCGTTTTGAGCGGACCCAGGATAATCGAGGGTGCTAGGTCCCCTTTTTGTTTATGGTGGATTGGCTAGCGTCGCATTATCGATTTGGGGTTGGACCTGCCGATTAATGCATGGTATCGGTTTGGGGTTGGACTGCCGTTTACCTATTACGTCGGTTGGGGATGGACCACGACGATATTCCGGAATAAGAGTTGTGTCGAGTCTAGAGTGAGATGGTCGAGTCACGTGTGGTGATTGAGATATATTATTGCTGTTTGCTTATATCATTTATGTCGAGCTTATCTTGAATTGTCGAGAAGTTGACCCTTTCCCGTGGTGCCTTCAATCCATGACGGTTACCCAGGCGATGTCGAGGCGCGGGGAACTCGACGGTAGATGATGCCGAGGAGGAGCTCGACGAGGACCCGAGTGACGACCTGTACTTGTCGTGATTGTTTGTTTGTTGGATATTTGTTTTTCTGAGGACTGTACTTGTTTTTCTTTTGTGTTCGAGGTCGTGACCAGTTTGGGCAGTGTGTTTTGTTGTTTCAGGGTAGGCTGGTGGGCTTACTTTTGGAGCAAATGCGTGGGAGTTCGCTAAGTACCCCAGGTATGATTGCTTTTTGAAGTCGCTGCACCTTAGGTGTATTTTCTTTGCACATTTGCTACTCTGTATTTTGTATACATTATTATTTCGAGTGATATATATATGTGTATGTTATGCATGTATGTTTTATTGGAATTTAAGTCTTGTGTCTTAGTTGCACCATGTTTCGAAAAGCTGTAATTACTCTGATGTGCACGAGTTGGTTTTAAAAAAAAAATATATCATATTTTTTTAAAAGGCACAAGAGTTTTGTTTTTTAAAACACATCTCATATAGGTTTATGTTGAGCTTGGTGTGTTGAGCTCGGTAACTCGAGCTCGGTATATTGAGCTCGGTAGCGGTCCGGAAACGGGTCGTTACATTGTTGGTATCAGAGCAGTTCGGTTCTGACCGAGCTGTGCATAGGAAATTTGGACTGGTCACTATGTCGGGTTATGTGTTGGGTACCTAGTTGTATTATATTGATTGCTGTTTGATTAAGTGAAGCACTTATTGCTTGAGAAATTGTTTGAACTGTTTCTTGATTGAAGCAGTGTGTTTTAACACATTCTTGTTGTGAGATTCAGACAGGGTTTTAAACTTTGTGGAATCTAATGCCACCTCGTAGGAATACGACATCTGCAACCGAGAACGTCGACATGGAACGAGCTATTCAAGCTATGACCGAGATGGCGGCAGCCATGGCTCAACAATCAGCTGCTGCAACTCAACAGGCTAACGCGATGGCTCAGCCAGACGGCGTTAACTCAGCCAGAACTTGCGGCAGCGACAAAGAACGAGCGAAATCTTTGAAGCGAGAGGATTGGCGGACTTCAGAAGCATGATCCACCGTTCTACGGTGAGCCAAATCGGATAAAGCTGATCTTTGGATGCAAGAGATCGAGAAGATCTTTGAGGCACTCCATTGCCTGGACAACGTGAAGGTCGACTATGCCACCTACCTACCGCTAGAGACGCGAGTATTGGTGGAGAGGGTGAAGCAAACATTTATAGCAGAACATCGCGAGATGACCTGGGAGCTTTTTCGTGAAAGGTTCTTGGACAAGTACTTCCCAGATACTGCACGAGCCGAGAAGGAGCAGGAATTTCTTCAATTGCAGCAAGGCAACTCGACGGTGTCCGAGTATGCGGCCAAGTTCGAATCGTTGGCGAGGTATTTCAGTCCATTTCGTGATCGAGTTGACCAGAGATGGTTAAGTGAGAGATTCCAACGGGGATTGAGATTCGACATTCAGAAGTCAGTGGTGTCGTTGAGGATCCGAAATCTCCAAGAGCTGATTGATCGATGTGTCGAGGTAGAAGGAGTAAGGAGCCACAAGAAGAAGATTATTGTGGGCGGACCGGTGAGACCCCAAAGTGCGGGGCAGAGATTTGCACAGAAAGGGAAACAACCGCAGAAGAAGCCGTACGACCGACCTCAGGGGAACGACAACAGGGGACAGTATCGTCCGATGACCCAGGTACCGAGAAGCGGAGGACAGACCAGTGTCGAGGTGACTTGTTTCCGTTGTGGAAAGACGGGACATTACGCCAATAACTGTACTCAGAAGGAGGGGGTGTGCTACAACTGCAAGAAGCCAGGGCATTTTGCCAAGGATTGTCCTACACCCAAAGCTGAACCGACTATGCTTGCGGCAAGAGCCAAAGGGAAGCGTCAAGTGGCTAAAGGCAGAGTTTTCTGCATGAGTGGCGAGGAAGCAGATCGAGCTGATGATCTTATCCAAGGTGAATGTGAGATCGAGGGTAAATCCTTATCCGTTCTTTTTGATTCGGGTGCAACCCATTCCTTTATTTCTTCTGATTGTGTGAACCATTTGAACTTGATCGTGATCGCTACCGTTTAAATTAGTAGTTACAACCCAAATGCTAAAACCTTAGTCACAAACACCGCATGTCTTAATTGTGTAGTGGTTATTGAGTAGAAAGTTTGTGGTCAATTTGGTTTGTTTGCCTCTTAAGGGCTTAGATGTCATCCTCGGGATGGATTGGTTGTCACACCACCATGTCCTTGACTGTGTGCCCGTAAAGCGTAATTTTTCCAGACCTTGGAGTCTCCAATTATCTTTCACGAGCGTATTGGAGTTTCTTTGAAAGAAGGAACTAGGGAATACATGTATCCGGCTAGTTCGGAAGTTTTTCAGCAGATCGACGTGAAGAATGTTCCGGTGGTGTGTGACTTTGAGGGCGTTTTCGAAGACGTGCCAGGGTTACCACCGGTCGAGGTCGAGTTCTCCATCGACCTGATTCCAGGAACAGGACCGATTTCCAAAGCGCCATACAGGATGTCTCCTGCCGAGATGAAAGAGCTGAAGTCCCAGATCGAACACTTGGAGTCGAAACAATTCATACGACCGAGCGTGTCACCGTGGGGAGCTCCAGTGTTGTTGGTTAAGAAGAAGGATGGACGATCAAGGCTGTGCGTGGACTATCGCGAGCTCAACAAGGTTACCGTGAAGAACCGTTATCCGTTACCACGTATTGACGACTTGATGGATCAACTTCGTGGAGCGGCGATCTTTTCCAAGATAGACTTGAAGTCGGGCTACCATCAGATTCGCGTGAAGGAGGGAGATGTCGCCAAAACAGCTTTCAGGACTAGATACGGTCACTACGAGTACTTGGTGATGCCGTTTGGAGTGACGAATGCGCCAGCTGTGTTTATGGACTACATGAACAGAATTTTCCATTCGTTTTTGGATCAGTTCGTTGTAGTGTTCATCGACGACATATTGATTTACTCGAGGAACCGAGAAGAGCACGCAGAACACCTATGTCGAGTACTACAGATATTACGAGATAAGCAACTCTATGCCAACCTGTCGAAGTGTGAATTTTGGCTTGAAGAGGTGAATTTTCTTGGTCACGTGATTTCCAGAGAAGGGATAGCTGTGGATCCAACTAAAATTGAAGCTGTGCTAGCGTGGGAACAGTAGAAGGCGATTCTGAGATCGAGGAGTTTTGTCGGCTTAGCGAGGATATTACCGAAGATTCATTGAAGGTTTCGAAGATTGTCGCGCCTCTTACACGGCGACGAGGAAGGATCAACCTTTGCCTGGACCGAGGAGTGCGAAGCGGTTTTCAAATCGGGAGCTTTTGGCGGCAGCGCTGTCTGATTTTGCCTCAACCTGAAGAGCCTTTCGAGGTGTATTGTGATGCGTCACACCAGGGATTGGGATGCGTCTTGATGCAACATCGGAAGGTGGTCGCAGATGCATCAAGACAGCTTAAGATTCACGAGAGAACTACCCTACTCACGACTTGAGCCGGGCGCAGAGTTTTTGGCGCCAAGATATGGAGCCACTACCTTTACGGAGCACTCTTATTGCTTTCAGCGATCACAAGAGCTTGAAGTACTGTTCGACCAGAAAGAACTCAACATGCGTCGGCCAAGATGGGACAGAATTTCTCAAGGACTACGACTTTACGTTGGAATACCATCCCGTAAGGCTAACGTAGTAGCAGATGCGTTAGTAGGAAGAGCGTTTTAACCTCGGTAATGATGATCAAGGAGTTGGAGATGCTCGAGAAGTTCCGAGATTTGAAGTTAGTGTCGAAGTTTCACCGAGGAAGTGAGATTTGGTATGCTTACCATTTCTAACAGATTGTTGGGCGAGATCCGAGACCAGCAAGTTCATGACGAGCTTCGCAAGAGAAGATTCATTGATAGCGCAAGGAAGGCGGCGAATTTCAGGTCGGAGCGGACGACATCTTGAGGTGCAATGGCCGAGTGTGCGTACCTAACGTATCCGAGTGAGGAAGTTGATTCTCGACAAAGCGCATAAGAGCAACTTTAGTATTCATCCCGAGTTACGAAGATGTATCAAGACTTGAAGAAGCATTTTTGGTGGTCGGAATGAAGAAGCAAGTGGCCGTAGCACGTAAGCGTGTTTGGCGTGTCGAAGCGAAGGTGGAGCACCAACGACCGCGGGAATGCTACAATCGCTGACGTGCGGTATGGAAATGGGACGATATTTCCATGGATTTCGTTGTAGGTTTGCGAAGACGCAGAAGAAGAATGATTCGATTTGGGTGATCGTCGACCGATTGACCAAATCTGCTCATTTCTTGCCCGGTGGTCGACATGCAACGTGGAAAAGCTGACCGAGATCTACATCGCGGAGATAGTACGACTTCATGGAATACCTCTTCGATCGTGTCGGACCGAGATCCGAAGTTCACGTCTCATTTTTGGAGGGAATTGCAAGGAGCGATGGGAACCGAGCTCAGGCTTAGCTCGGCATATCATCCACGCATCGACGGTCGGCGAGAGAACGATCCAATCGCTTGAAGATTTGTTGCGAGCTTATGCGTTAGATCACCGAGGAAGTTGGGACGACGTCTTACCATTGGTGGAGTTCACCTACAATAACGATTTCCATGCGAGTGTTGGAATGGCACCTTTGAAGCGCCAGTATGGGCGGAAATGTCGACGCCTCTTTGTTGGTACCAGGACGGCGAGCGAACCGTCAGAGACTAGATATGATCCAGCGGACTACCGAGAAGATCCGTTTGATCGAGAGATCGGATGCGAACATCTCAAAGTCGACGTAAGAGTTATGCGGACCAACGGCGTCGACCACTCGAGTTCGAGGAAGGAGAACATGTATTTCTTAGAGTCACCCCCACTCATCGGAGTTGGTCGAGCGATCAAATCCAAGAAACTTACCCTAAATTCATTGGACCTTACCAGCATTCTTCGTCGTATTGGTCGATGGCATATCGATTGCCTTACCACCATTCTTGTCGAACATCCACGACGTCTTCCACGTCTCACAATTGCGGAAGTATGTTTCCGACCCCTCTCATGTCATCGAACCGGATGTGATTCAACTGAGGGACGACTTATCTTTCGAAGCGTCACCAGCAAGGATCGTTGATCGGAAAGCCAATCAGTTGCGGAACAAAGAGATTCAACTTGTCAAAGTTGTATGGGATCAGAAGACGGGAGATGCGACTTGGGAGCTGGAGGAGAAGATGAAGACTTCGGTACTGAACTTTTCCGAGGTAAGAATCTTATTTGCAATTTCGAGGACGAAATTTTTTAGAGGGAGAGATTGTAACACCTGAGGGCGAGATCGACATCGTATTAGGGACGACGTATCGAGACCTCGACCAAGACCTTGTGTCGAGATCCCGTGACTAGATCGAGATCATTTGCCGAGCTGAGGAGACCACGTGCACTAGCTGCTGAGCTGAGGAGGTCGCGTGTCGAGTTGATGAAGTCGCGTACCGAGCTGATGAGGACGCATGTCGAGCTGAGGAGGCCGCGTTCACAAACTCGTGTTAGAGCCTTGTGCGCTTGCACGAGCACCCTTGTCGACATCGTGTCGAGATGACACCTCGTATTCTTTCGAACGTTATTCAGTGCTATTATTATATTGTTTGTAATAATTATATTGTCGGCTTGACCGTTCTCGTCGCGTGTTTAGACCGTTGACCGACAGAGTAGAGAGTAATTATGAGAGGAACGATTAAACGGGTAGATGATTGATGGGATTGGCATCTTATAGCTGGAGTTACGTTTATACCCCTTTCTCACCAGCTGTATACCACGACCGATTCCCTCACACTCATTCTTTCTCTTTTCTTCTTTCTTCTTCCTTCCTTCTGCTCTGTGTTTCGTTGTTTTCTTCAAAAACTTCCATCGACGAAACCGTGAGTTCCATCGAGATTCTGCACAAGCTTTCTTCATCAATTTTGTTCATCATCATCTTCTCGACATATCTCGCCTGCTCGATCACCATTGAGGTATGAAGAACAGATTTTTCTTTTTCTCTGTGCTACTGTTTAGCGCTATTTCTTCTTCCATTTTTAGCCAGTTTTATGCTTCCAAATCATGTCAAACTGGTGGGTTTTCTTCTTCACAATATTACCTATCTTTCTAACCGATTAATTGGGCTTGTAAAACAAATTTCTTCCTCTGTTTTTCTGCAATCGGCAGTGCCCAGAAACCTCCATTTTTGGTTCGTTTCGATTTCTTGTTTTTCATTCGTTGTACGGTTATTGTTGTTGTCGATCTATCTGTTGAAGCATCAGATAACTTTTTCATGAAATTTTGATCGAAATCCCTAACTTTGTGTTAGAGGAAAAATATCTTTCAGTTCTTGAGTTTTATATTTTTCTGGGTTGTGGTTAAGTTTGGGATGAGAGCTAGTGTATTAGAACCCATAGATCGATCTGAGTTATGTTTGTTTTAGGAAGTCTGATTCCCGAGATCGAGTGATTTCCGAATCAAGGTGTACGGGAAAGCGAATCCAAGGACGTGGAAGCAGCGGAATCCAGATCGAGAACGGTACGTGTCGAGGTCGACTGAGAAGCGTACGTGTCGAGGTCGACTGAGAAGCGTACGTGTCGAGGTCGATTGAGGACGGTACGTGTCGAAGTCGTTGTCGAGCTCGTTGAAGACAGCCGTGTCGAGATCGAGTAAGAGAAGTCGTTGTCGAGCTCTTTGAAGACAGCTGTGTCGAGGTCGTTGTCGAGCAGCATTAACTTGGAGTTCGGTAAGGGCAACTCCTAGATATCTCTAAGACTTTATTTTTATTGTTATACTTATGTATGGACTCCTTAATTGGTGTCGAGATTGGAATGTTGTGACATGATTGAGTTTTTGCATGTATTTGATATGTGATTGAATATATGTTGTGAATGGTGTATTGCTGTCGAATTGCGTTTCTTCATGCAGAATGTTTTATTGCTTAAATGTCGAATTGTGTTTTCTTCATGTTAAGCATGCTCTCTTTATTTGATATGTGATCAAGTAAGTTGTGTTACTCTTTGACATGCGGCGAGCTAATCATCGAGTGAGAGAGCTAGGGAGTCATATGGCGTTTTGAGCTGGACCCGGATAATCGAGGGTGCTAGGTCCCCTTTTTGTTTATGGTGGATTGGCTAGCGCCGCATTATCGGTTTGGGGTTGGACCTGCCGATTAATGCATGGTATCGGTTTGGGGTTGGACTGCGTTTACCTATTACGTCGGTTGGGGATGGACTCTTGACGATATTAGGAATAAGAGTTGTGTCGAGTCTAGAGTGAGATGGTCGAGTCACGTGTGGTGATTGAGATATATTATTCTTTGTTTGCTTATATCATTTATGTCGAGCTTATCTTGAATTGTCGAGAAGTTGACCTTTCCCGTGGTGCCTTCAATCCATGACGGTTACCCAGCGATGTCGAGGCGCAGGAACTCGGCGATAGATGATGCCGAGGAGGAGCTCGACGAGGACCCGAGTGACGACCTGTACTTGTCGTGATTGTTTGTTTGTTGGATATTTGTTTTTCTGAGGACTGTACTTGTTTTTCTTTTGTGTTCGAGGTCGTGACCAGTTTAGGCGGTGTGTTTTGTTGTTTGTGGTAGATGGTGGTCTTACTTTTGGAGCATCCCCTGCGTGGGAGTCTGCCGGAAGTACCCCCAGGGTATGATTGCTTTTTTGAAGTCGTCGTACCTTAGGTGTATTTTCTTTGCACATTTGCTACTCTGTATTTTGTATACATTATTATTTCGAGTGATATATATATGTGTATGTTATGCATGTATGTTTTATTGGAATTTAAGTCTTGTGTCTTAGTTGCACCATGTTTCGAAAAGCTGTAATTACTCTGATGTGCACGAGTTGGTTTTAAAAAAAAAATATATCGTATTTTTTTAAAAGGCACAAGAGTTTTGTTTTTAAAACACATCACATATAGGTTTATGTTGAGCTTGGTGTGTTGAGCTCGGTAACTCGAGCTCGGTATATTGAGCTCGGTAGCGGTCCGGAAACGGGTCGTTACATGATGCTCTGACTGCTTCTTTAAAGAACCTTTAAAAAAAAAATTAGGAACACATTTCTTGAAAACCTATGAGCAGAGTATTCCACCTTTCGGAGACATGTCAGCTTTTGTCAGAATGTTCACTTAGTAGCACTCCGGATACGGGGTGTTACAATAGTGGTATCAGAGAGGTTCGGTTCTAACCGGACTGTGAGATGGGTAGCTATAGCTGGTCAAGTGTCGGAATGATAGAAGTTAGCCTGTTGGGAGTCAAGATATGTTTTATTGTGAGTCGAACTATGCTTGTGTGGTTGTTCCTCAAGTGGATTAACTCTACTTGTAATTGTTTGGATTGTTCTTAATTGGAGCAATGTGTCCTGAGCCACACGAAATTGTTGTGGGGTTCTAATGAGGTTGTAAAACCCTGTGGGAATCCGACCTCTGGGACGAGCGATTCTTCCTACCGAAGCGGATAGTTCGAGAAATGGATTAGAGACTTCAGATAGCCAAGCTGAGGCAAGAATTGCCTGTCAGAGATATTATTATATTTATCATCATTATTAATATTATTGCTTAGCGTGATCTTTGAAATATTAGTGGTTCTAGATATAAACCACGTTGTTTGATGTTTGAATTATTTTGATACATAATACTAGATTTGAAAAGAATTGAAATTATTTCATGATTTTCTGAGTGTGACATGTTTGCCATTAACATCTGTGTTTCTTAATAGTTTACTTTGGTACTGCTATGAAATTATGTGATTGATTGTGCGTTTGTTATCTGTGTGAGCGTAATCTTATTTTCCAATGAAAATATTGAACGCAATTACTTTCCCAGCAAGCGCCGATTAAATGTCTTGTGACATTTTAATCTACGCGAAACCATTCAACTCAGTCGAAGGGAAGCTGGAAAGTTAGTGAGAGAGGTTAGCAAGGGGTATGGTGTGGTTAGTGTGTGACTAGATGCTGAACTAGTTCTGGGGTAGTACCTAAGATTGTATCAAAGCTTAGCTTCACCTTACCTTAAGAATAGTTTCCCTTGAAATAAGACTAATCAGACAAACTTGAGAAAACACCGCCTTACCTCTTACCCTCCTTGACCGGTTACTGCAAGAAGAGCGAAAGTGGGAGAGAATAGTTAGTTGCATTACTGGTTTAATATGGGCATAGGAAGATAGAGATAGAACCTAGTTCCCTTCCTTTTCCTCATGTTCCATGTTATGACGAGTTCTGCATTAGAGACCACCATCTTATGTAATTCCTTCCTTAGGTTATACCAAATCGTGTGGTGACTTGAGTGTGTGGCGGTGATTGTGAGATCTTTTCGTCCCTTTTTGTGTATTAACACACCGAAGTTCTTTGAGGAACGCTTGGTGAATATTTCAACTCTCTTGCTTTGATTTTTGTATTATTGTTTATAACCTCGTTGTTGTAGTTTTAAGTTTAAAATGATTTTTGTTAAATTATTATTTTATTTTTACCTTGTATTGTTTGTTAATGATTTTGTTGAAAATAGTTCCAAGTTTTAGATGATTCTATGAAATCATAAATGAGGAGTTTGAAATATTTATTTGAGTTAGCATCTTGTAAATTGTTATTTTTGTGTTTCAAGACAATGAAACGCCTAATTTTTAAAGGAATCCTTGCATCCCTAAACAAGGTGGAGTCTTAAGGACTTAAGTATTTAAAATATTTGGTTTGTTAGTATGAGTATTATGAATGCAAAAACTTTGAATGAAGAAAACTCTTGGGTACTATTTACTATTTTAAAACCCAAGAAGTACTTACTATTTCGACAGTATACTAAAATTTTACGTGCTTAACTGATGGTATTTGTAATTAGGCATTTTGAAAGTTTAATAATTGCCCGAAATTCAAAAAAAAAAAGTGATTTTGAATCTTGAGTACTTAGTGATTGGTGTATGAAATTTTTGTAGGAAAAACTCTGATTTAAAAAGGTTTTTAAGAGATAAGAGAATGTTAGTTGGTTTGTCTTAGTCTTGAATTAAAGTGTGTGTAATGATTTTGAGACAATGAGAACCTAATCTCAAAGGAACTTTGGTGTCCAAGAGAATGGACGAGCCTTAACAACAAAAGTCGTGTTTTAATAGTTCCTCGCATTGGTAATGTCTTCAAGAAATTGATGTTTTCCTTAGAAAAATGTTTGAATTGGAAAAGAGAAGTTTAACCTTTTTGAAGTTGTAAAAGGTTTTTGTGTTCTAGATGGCTGTACCCACGATTGTCTACGAACAGGTTAGTATTATTTTTGTAAGTAATGACACGTAACTGTAATCGAGGTCGTGTTCGCATCCGCGTTCGTGAGCGTGACCGTGGATGGGCAGATGTCGTGATCAGGAATGAAGATCGATCGGTATGAGGGATTCTTCGTCCACTAACTACGCTTATTTTGTGGTGTGCTGTATGTTTATACCTTGTGATCGCTATTATTGCATGCTATATTATGTAGTTACAAAAATATAGTACTATGTACAATAATAAGTATTGTGAATGCTTATGTCAAAATTATTTTATGGTTTTGAGTAAAGTAATTTTTCGTATTTTACTATCCATGTAGTTTCGAGGATGAAACTATTTTAAAGGGGGTGGTATTGTAACATCCCAATTTTTAAGAAAAGTGATTTTAGCAATAAAATCCTGAATACTTAAGATAAGTCATAGAGATTGATCACCTCAATGGTTTACTGAGAGTACGGGAAATTATTTTGAGTTATTTTGAATAATTTATTTATTATAAATAATTATTATTCATGATGTCAATTCGAATTAATTGACAGCGTAGACGTATGCTGCTTTTAAAGGGAATTCATCAATTATGCTTATTAGAAGTTTTCTGCGTGACGCAGTAATGCGTATTTTTGTTGACTAAGAAATTGATTGAATTAAATCAAGATGAAATTAAAATTAAGAATTTATATTTTATATTAATTCATGGTTCGAAAATCGTCGGAAAACTCTAACGAAGTTTCGTCGCGTTTCGAATCGCAGGGTAAATTTTATCCGCATTAAAATTTAAAACGAACTCCGATTTCGATGAAAATCGAATCTTAACTTGCTGTGAATATTTTTGAGTGTCTTTGATTGTTTTTATTATTTATGATAATTTATTACGCGGTGAATTAATTTCTCGGTAAATTAATTTTCGCGAATTAATCGGCGAGAGAATTAATCGGTAACGCGATTACTCGACGCCGTGTTTTTAGTACGCGTTAGACTCTAGGATTAGAGGGTAATCATGAGAGATAAGAGAATAGATGTGTTAGACTTGTGATTTGATTAGCATCTTACTTTATAGTCTAGGTGTCACATTTTTGTGGTTTATTGGTGGTACTTTTCCTAAATTATTCCTAACCAAGTAAATTTCTTTTATTAAATTTTATTTTTCCTCCCCTATTTTTTTTTGGGACAGCGTGATCCCCTCCCTTTTCTTACTCACTCATTCATTTTTTTTATTATTGATTTCCTCCTAATTTGTCTAAAAGTGTATAAAAGGAGAACCACATAATTTTTCCCTCATTTTTAACTCCCAGCCGTGTCCCCTCCTCAACTTCATTTTTTTTTTTCTTTTCTCCTTCCCTTCTCATTTAGAAGATCAGGCCGTAGCCCCCTCCCTCGTTCTACCCATTTATTATTTCTCTTTTCTTTTAAATCCTAGTGTTGGTGAAGAGAAAAGGAAGCAACAAAGCCCTTCCTCCACCTTTGTTTCCCCCTGATCATGGTCTCTCTCTCTCTCAATTCCATTTTATTTTCATTCTTCATTCTCATGTGAACAGGTCGAAGCACCCCATTTTCTCCACTTTTTCATTGTGCTTGGTATCTTATTTCCATACGGTGAAAAGGTGAAATTCCATGACAAAGTTCTTTCTACTTCCTTGCTTCTTCAAAACCGTGGCTTCTTCCCTTTTTTTTTACACCACCAAATTTTCTGTTTTCCTCTTCCAATTACCACCTCCATGTTATCCTAGAAAGTGAGCATAAAAATCAAGCTTTTCCCTTTGTTTTTTGGGCCAAACCGTGGCCTATATGCAGATTTTTGGGTGGTAAGTTCTTGATTTTCCTTGTTTGTTTCTTTCATTTTATTTTGATTATGATCATGTAGTGAAAGGACAAAACCTTCCCCTTGGTCTTGAAAGTCCTGGCCGAATGCTTCAAGAGAAAACAAAGTGTATGATCACTCATGTGAATCACTCCAATTAGTTGATGTTTTTAGCTTAATTGATGTTGTGGTTGTTATTTGGAGAAGTAGTTTTGAAACTATCATGTCAAACTAGTTGTTTTATGGTATAGACCTATTCTTTAAAATGGGAAATGTGGGTTATGGTTGTTGAATCATGTATCAAGTTGTTGAATTAAATTTTTGGGTAGTTTAATGACTATTGCAATTGCTATGCATGAGTTAGTAGAAAAGTTAGTGTATGTTTTGTGAAAAATCAATTCTTGAGGGACTAAAATAGCATGTGGAAATTGATTAAGTTGTTCTTTAATTTTAGCATGATTATGGCCATGATTTAAATGTTTTGGGATTCTTAGAATTGGTTTAATTGAAAGAACTCCTTGGGAACTCTTATTTTTGGAAATGTTTTGGTAAGTGAACTAGGAAACTTTGTGAATTGGTCTTGAAGATATGACTTGTTTTTGAAATGAAAAAAAATGCTAAGGGGAATGGCACTAGCTTGTTGTTTGGAAAATGTTTTAGAACATGTCTTTAAAGGTGCCTAAGCTATGCCTTGTGTTATCTTGATGTTTTGATGCTTTGAAGTGTATTTGAAAATGACTTGGAAATGATTAGTAGTTTGTAAAAGAAGTTTTGTAAAATTTTTGGTGAGAAAATGGAGTGAAGGCCGAGAGGCCATAGGGAGTGTTGGAGAGAAATTTTGGTTTGTGAACTTGATTTATAAATGCTTGAATGAGTATGTGTTTAGGTTTTGAAAATTATGAAAGTGATAAATTGCATGGTGTTGCCTTGAAGTTCAAGAAAGGTTTTTAGTTTCAAAACTTTATTCTTTCAAGTTGAATAACATTTCTAAATGGTTATGTGTGCTAGGTTACCTTTTCAAGAAGTGTGTTGGTTTTAAAACCTTATTTCTTTTCAAGTAGCTAGTATTTAAATGCTTGAGCAAATTTTTGGTTAGAAAAGGGCTAGGTTTGAGAGACTAAGGGGTATAGAATTAGGCCCTTAGAATTGTGCTAAGTTTATTTGTTGTGTTAGGCTTTGAGTAAATTCGAGACCATGCGGTGTGGAATACGGGAATACGCGCAGCTTGGAGTTCGGTAAAGGCACTTCTAGACATCGTAGGCTTTTATTGTATATGTCCTTGTGTAAGGGCAATTTTTAGATACGAATTTAATTTCAAGTGTTCATGCGAAGAATTCTGAGAACCTAAGGGTTCGAAGTGAGGGTCTTGTACCCCTTCGCTTTATTTTTGTTATATATGTTGATTATTTAGTGGGCTTGTCTGCAAGTGGTTGGCGGTGTCTGACCCTCACACTTGTTTGTTCCTCTCTGTCAATTCCATCGAATTGCGGAGGGATGGATTCCATATTGATTGGCGACTATTCTTTGCTAAGTGTGATTATTTGAGATGAGATGCTTATGTTGTTTATCATTGATGAATTGAGTTATATTGCTATGTTGCTTATCTTTGTTGGTGAATTATATTGTTATAATTATGCGAATTGTCCATCTGTCACGAGAGTTGGTCGAGTCGTTGAGTCGTTGAGACGTTTTTGAGCTTGAGCCGATTCACCTAGGGTGCGAGGATCCCCTAAAAGGCTACGGGTGGTGTTCGGTAGGGAATGGCTAGACGTTAGTTTTGCCGGGACGTTTTTGAACTTGCGTCGATTCACCTAGGGTGCGAGAATCCCCTAAAAGGCTACGGCTGGTGTTCGACAGGGAATAGCTAGGCGTCGTAATGCTAATGGAACCTGAGCTGAATGTCCTAGGGTGAGGAGAGAGCCCAAGGCTACGGCTGGTATTCAGTGGATGGATCTGCGTTACTTCCGGTATGTGGCGAAAGTGTTGAGAGAATGAGTCTTGATTTGGGTCTTGAGTTGCGCTTGTGAATTGTATACACTGTTGTTTGCCTATTGTCGTGATTTATTATTTTTCGTAATATGTTGTGCTATTATATGTTTTATTGCCGAGTGTGTTGTCGAATATGTGTATCTGCCTCTTTTATTTTAAGAAGTTGACCCTTGCCAGTGGTTCTTTCAATTGATGAATGTAACCCAGATGGTGAAGCAAGCGAAGGATTGAGCTGAAGAGGAGCAGCTGAGGATAGTCGTCCAGCTTTTTACTTGCGTTATGTTTGTGGAATTTACTAGTAGTCTAGTGAAGAGTATAGCTTATGGACCAGCTATAGGATATTTGTCATTTATTTCAGTGTTGTAATAAATCTCTGTTATGTTTCATGACACATTTTTTATATATGATTTGACAGAATAAATGAATGTGGTCTATGTGGTGTCTTAAATTATTTTCCGCCATGTTTCTAAAGGTCGCTGTGATGCTCTGACTGCTTCTTTAAAGAACCTTTAAAAAAAAAAAATAGGACCACATTTCTTGAAAACCTACGAGCAGAGTATTTCACCTTTCGGAGACATACCAACTTTTGTTAGAATGTTCACTTAGTAGCACTCCGGATACGGGGTGTTACAGGCTACTTCTAGATATGGGCACCCATAAGTCCCACGTTAAGATTCTATATATTTTTTTGCCTATCAAAGAAGTCTGAGAACCTGTGGGTTCAAAGTTAGGGTTTTGTTACGCCTTTGATTTTAAAGCATTATATATGATTAATTAGTGAGTTTGACTGCAAGAGGTTGACGACTGCCCCTAACCCTCCACACTTGTGTGTTTAGGTTTACCTCTTTGTTAGTTCCACGGTGCTTCAAAGGGATGAATTGTGCTTATTAATGACTGAGTTTGAGTAATGTTGATGATGTCTAATATGTGAATTACTGTGGATTCTGTTGTTAAATCTGAATTATTATGATCTTGAATTTGATAACATGATGCGATTGCATGTATGCTTGAATTGTGTTAAGATATATGTTGTGGAATTGGTGTTAGATAATTGAATGTTATTTGATTATGCCATAAGTGAAATATCAAATGTGGTGATATGTTCATTGGGGTAGTGGAAGGCATTGTCGTGTCTTGTGCTAACTTCGACCTGTCTATCCTAGGTAATGGAATTGCCCATGGCCAAAGGAATTCAGGAACGTCGTTAAATTAACCATCGCATGAAAAAGTGTCGGCTCTGGTACGTACAGAACGATCTGAAACTTACTTAAGTATTCCCTCCACTGTGGTGGGTCCTTTAGAGGTCAGGTAAGTAGGGGACCACAGTGCAATGTAGGTAAACGGGCGAGGAAGTTCACTATTGTCTGGTCAGTGACCGACAACGAGTTGAAGTCCACCTCTTTTATGGGGCGAGAATTGGGACTCCAGTAGAAAGGAAACAAGGGCTCGTCTTGAGCAGAGAAGAAAAAGGGGTCTCCCTTTCGTACCCGGATTTTAAAGAAATCGGGTTTCCAGCTCTTATAGGATTGGTCGAAGAGCTCCAGAATGTAGAAGCCGGGTATTTTATTAAGCAAACACCACTTAAGCTGTTTACCAAGCCTGAGTTGGAAGAAACTGAAGAAGAGGGCAGCAGAAGGGGTAACCCCAAAGTACTCGCACACGAGCTTGAAAGCTCGGATGAAAGCCCAGCTATTGGGGCGAAGTTGCGAGGGGGCTGCATCCAACCATTGGAGGACCTCGCACTCAAACCCACTGAGGGGAAACCGAAGGCCGACTCGGGTAAAGAAAGTATTGTAGAAAAAGCAGAAGTCGGAAGAACTCGACTCACCCATACCAAAACACACTCAGTCCTCGGGAGAGCAAGGAAGGCACGTCACCTCCTCGTCTCGTTCCCAGTTCCGCGTAAAAGATACGCTAGACCGAAGAGCGGCCACGCCGGTGTCCGAAAAGATATTTGAGGCCACCCTGAGCACATCTGGGTGCACCTAAGCATAAGGAGACCTATCGTCTCCCACTCGGCGTTCGCCCCCCTTGTGAAGTGAATACGAGGGAACAGAAGCGACAGGAGGAGAAGCTGGAACCCAGGAAACGGGGGGAACCACCTGGAGGGGCACCGGGTCGCGGCCATCGTGGCCACTAGCGAAGGGAAATTCCCTTTGGCCTGAACCTCCGGTGCGTGGTGGCGTGGAGAGATCGAAGGAAGTGCTCGTCGTTTCAGACGACGAGCCACCCCCAGAACTCAGAGGTATGGGGGAGGGGGGACGACGAGAAGGAGATGAAGAAGCCATTAGCGAGATTAGAAGAGAAACTTACCAGGAAGTGCGAGGAAAGGGGTAAAGATGACAGCTCGGGGAACAAATGCAGAGATGAGGCAGAAGGAGCGTTGCAGGAGCAAGGAAACAAAGAAGAGAGGAAAAAAAGGTAGCTTTATAACCCCTGTTGAAGGGAAGCCGAAAGACGAACCAATCTGAGCCCTCCATTTTCAAAACCAGACGCAGATCTAACGGTTCAGGTCGTATCAGGTGATCGACGGTGGGAAGGGGAACGGCTGAGCAGGTGTCCCATCCGAGTCCCATCGTGTGTGGCGAGCAGGGTAAAGTGCGACACGTGGGCGTAGCGCCCTAGGCATGGAAGCTTCTGAGATACGCTCCCGAGAATAACACTCAGCTCGGATGCCGACCCAAGAACGATAGTTAGACCCTATGCCCTTTCGTGCAAAGATTCTAGGGGGCTTGTGTTACGGACCGGTCTCCGAGACGAGCTCCCGTCTATCCACTGAACCGAGCCAATCCGACCCCTATCCGACCGACTCCGACCTTGGGCGAGGCACGTCCGACCCGGAACAGGCCAAACCCTTCCTCCAGGTATAGTCGTTCAGGGGTGACCACCGAGTGCATCAGGGCCGAGCCGGCCGGTGGCTCTCGAACCTTCTGGAAGAGGATGTGCCCGGAGACGACACTTTGGGCCATTGCCACTCCGAAGATTGAGGAGCACGTAGCCAGTACGCGATAAACCTGGCAGGTGCGAGATATTAGGAAGGGATGAGCTGACCCCTGAAGCTTGGGGGAGGAGTTACCACGCGCAGGATTCGGATCGTTAGTTATCATCCTCATGCGAGACTCCACTATATAAAGGGGCTTGACCCCCCAGGTTTGTATACTCTCTACACACTCTGAAACCCTAAACACTTAAGCTCACCTTCTCTTCTCCAAAAGCCCTATCTGACTTAGGCATCAGAGTGCCTTTTGCAGGTACCCCCCAGTCGTACCAGATGAAAGAGGACGCTACTCCGAGGAGATAGAGAGCCCTGTCATTTCGTGCATTAACATGTATATATTCAAACCTTCAATATCTAATCTTCCTAGAATAATTAGTTATATTTAAAATAATAATCATTGTAATAATATTTTCAAAATCATAACTGTAATTATCATTGCAATTATAGTATAATAAAAATTAATATTATATTCTTTCAATAATTATCTTATTGAAAGACAATTTTCATTTTAAATTTGAAAAACAACAAAAACTTGGCAATTAAACATTTTTATTATAATGAAAACATAAAATAGAGGTTTTGAACTAAAATACATCATCATCTAATATGGTACTCGTGTCATGCACATGTATGTATGTCTTATAAACAATTCTATAAAATAATTAGAACATCATATATGCATTTTTTCCTAAACAATTGTAAAAGGACCTTCATTACAAAAATTTATATAATAATTGGTTTATTTCAATCATTGATTACGAATTATAATCATTTTAAAGTTACTAATTACTATTATATACCCAGTAAAACTGGTGGATGAATCTGTTTATAATTAATATATTTAAAGTAACACTAAAAACCAAATATAAAATAGTTAGAGCTTTCCAAAAAAAGGAAAATAATAAATAAGAATAGGCATATTCGTAGCTGCACGAAAATATTTTATCTCTGTGTAAGACATATTTATCTCTTGTAAGAGCGATGTGCACGACTTATTTGTGATAGAAGAAGCGCCAGAAATAGTAAGAAGGTCTAAAAGGTAGAGAAGGGAGAAAAACTTCAAGGAAAAAACCGAAAAGACTCAAACAATTTGCATCATGGATCCGGGTAAGTTCTTTGTACTCTCCTATAGAAATTAGTGGAAAGGTGAGACTCATGATATCCAAGATCCTATTATAGATCCCCTTTTCTGTGTGGTACCTTATTACTCTTAGATTTTTATCTGGATACTAATATATTATCATATAAAATAGTCTATTACAAAATTTAGATCTTAAATAAACTACTTAAGTAAAAAGATAATAAATAAATAAGTATAATAATTTATCTAAAAAAGGATAAGAATATTAAGCACTTTACTTATATATATTAAAATGTGGTATCTAGTGCCTCTATCACTAACTTTGATGATCCGTGATACACATAGTTTATATCAAAATAACTACAAAAATATTTAAAAAAAATAATTTAATTATTTAAAACAACATGAAAGCTAAAATAATACTAATATTTGAAATTTAGCCCATTAATTGTAGTAGCTAAACTCTAGTAGGAATCAACAATAAAAAATAAAATACAGCTTATATAAAAGTTATATTCAGTAATTTATATTATTTTAAGTATTTATACCACCATATATATAATATGACATCTAGTGCTACATACGATGTATATTCTTGTAGTTCATCGATCGTGTGTTCAGAGGAAAATAAAATAAAATGGAGAATTGGCTTTTTAGGACCCTCATTTTTTATCGACTTTCATACTCTACCTTCATTAAGTTATGTTGAAGCTGAACTATAATAGATAAAAACATATGCAAAAAGAGAAATAAATTCACAACATATATTATGTTTTTGGTAAACCTATTAAGCATAATGCTCATTATCCCTAAAAAAACATGTTTAAGTCTCCATGCAAATGAAACCCCAATAAAAAGAGTTTATCATAATGAGGATAGTTCAACCCACAAAGGGTGAGGAATACTTTCCTAAAACCAATAGAAACCATTAAAAATGACATTAATGGAATTTCTCAAATACCTGGTTTTGTCTTTATTGTGTGAGCTTTACTTTTCCTGTGTTTCTCAAACAGATATCTGTTCATCCTATACCATGATAAAATCTTAATATGCCAACAATGATATGCACATTATATTACTACACACATATTTTGCGCATTCCACTGCACAACCTTTTTTTATAAGCAAAATAAAATTAATTGATGAAAACTAAGAACCAGAAACAATATCACAAGTTGTGCTGAAGGTGTTAAATACAAATTCGAAAACTAATCAGATGAAGTATTCCCAATATTAGGGGGGGGGGGGGGAAATGAAACACCAAGCGTGATACATATATGCTTAAACCCCCAAGTCAGACTTAGTGAATGAGTTGCAGTGCACTTTTATCAGAAGACCAAAGCCAAAAGGATGTAGCCGCTGACAGTATTTAGATCCATTTACGCCGGCCAGTTCATGAACCATCTAAATTTTATCACCACTGCTTGAACAGACTTGAATTGATTAATATGTTTAAAGAAATTCAAAACCATCAGTAGCACCAATCCACCGTTTAATGTCATCCTTGCACAAAAATCTTCTGAGAAAAATCTTTTTTAATGGTATAACAAAACATCACATTGTGGAAAAAACCTCATGAGCAAATCCTACCCATTATCCTTGACAGTGGGTAAGTGTGCTAAATGGAAAACAACAAACAATTAAGCATTGTAGAATGTGAAGTTCGACAGTGGTTGGAAACAAAAGAGCTTGGAATAAAAGAAATTTTCAGAATAAAAAAAATAAAGAAAAGAGTAAACAATTAAGCATTGTAGAAAATGAAGGTCTTCGACGGTGATTGGAAACAAAAGACCATGAATAAAATTAAATTTCAGAAAAATCAGTAAAAGGTACCCCAGTAAATTGTAAAACTAATCTTCTAAGAGATTCATTTCAAAAAAGCTACAGAGAGTGAAAGGTGAAGCTTAAAAAACATAATAGTACACAAAGCCATATAGAGTAGACGAGATCAAAAAAACAAAAAATAGGCCTAATAAAAGGCAAGAAGACACATGTATCAATAGAGTTTGCCAGCATTGTCACCTGTTAAATATACGGTTAATTAGGGATTCTTGTCGATATTGTAATTATTATTAGGATTCATTACGTTTCCTTATTTCTTTATTTGTACATCTCTCTTGATTATAAATATACACTGTGTGGTCACATTAGACACACAACATGGTATCAGAGTTAGGTTTTTCTTTCCGCCTCCCTTTTTTTTTTCCTCTGCCACAGTGCTTTTTTTTTCCTTTCAGTTTTTCCCTCACGGTGAATAATAACCGGAAGCACTTCGTGGCCCTTTTCTCTGCAACCGCAGGTCCGATCTCCGATCCAACACCACCGCACGAATAGCCTCGCCGAGTCGACTCGGCCACCGAAAGCTCGCCGCCAACCGCCACCGCACGCGCCCACACGCGCGCCTCCTTCCCGGCGCGTGACACCCATGTGCGCTCCAGATCTGCATTTTTCTGCAGTTTTTTATGACACTTATCGTCTGGCGCGCCTTCCGCCGCCCTCCTCACTACTTGGAGCCCTGTTCCAGTCATTTCTCACCTACATTCATCATGGGTGATGACTCCGACACCGACACTGTCATGTTCACCAAGGATCCACTTATCTCGTGTGAGAAACTTACTAGGACAGCCAACTACAGCATCTGGGCTGCTGCCGTCAAGCTTTGGTTTCAAGGTCAAGGCCGAGACGACCACTTGACCAAACAAGCCAAAGATATCGCCGCCGTTCACCGAACCAAATGGAAGCAAGTTAACGCATCCTTATGCATTGTCCTATGGTTTTCCATTGTGCCTAAACTCCAGCCGCAATACCAAGCATTCACCACCTGTTATGATGTTTGGGAAAAGGCTAAGAAGGTCTACTCCAACGACATCCACCGAACTGCTCTGATACCACTATTGTAACACCCCGTTTTCGGAGCGCTACTAAACTAGTATTCTGACAAAAGTTGACATATTTCTGAAAGACGGAATACTCTGCATTGCACGTTTTTCGAAAATATGGTTCTACATTTTTTTTTAAAACAAGTCCTTTAAGAAAGAACGGTCAGAGTATCACAGCGATTTTAGAAACATGGCGGTGAATAACTAAAGATACCAAATAAACCACATTAACCATACTCCATCAATTCATATATGACAATACACATCTGGAAACATAACATACATTTTATTACAACGCTGAAATAAACGACAATTATCCTATAGCTGGTTGACAAGCTATACTCCTTACTCGACTACTAGTAAGTCCCACAATGTAACACAGATAGAAGGCTGGACGACTATCTTCAGCTGCTCCTCTCTGCAGTCCCAAATCCTCTACTTGCTCCGCCATCTAGGTTACATCCATTAATTGAAAGAACCACTGGCAAGGGTCAACTTCTTAAAAATAAAGAGACAAGTATACATACGACAAAATATTCGACAACAAGTCATGAACGACAATCATAACAAAACATAAACAATGGGCAAAACAAAACACATGTACAGTTCTCAAGACGCAACATAAGACTCCGCTCAAGACTCAACGCTCATGACACTATGACAATTTTTTCGGAAAGCCGACGCCGCACTATCCACTGAATACCAGCCGTAGCTTTGGGCTCTCCGCTCACCCTAGGACATTCAGCTCCAGTTCCTTAACGCTGCGACGCCTAGCTAATCCACCATGAACGAAGGGGACCTAGCACCCTCAGTTGTCCGGCTCACAGCTCAAAAACGTCTCGACGACTCAACGACTCGACTAAGCTCTCACACTCGATGAACAATTCGCCGCATACGAAATTCAAGAGCAATTCGCATAATTATTCGACCGCATATCAAATAATTTATAGCAAGCTTATTACAATGAAACGCAATTCAACAAACATAAGCAGCATAAGCAATTCACATTGTGAAACACAATTCAATACATAAGCAATTCACGGCAGTTATTCAATCACACATTAAATAAATGCATAACTCAACAACATCGTCATTCACATCATGGAATCCATCCCTCTGTAACTCGATGGAGTTGACAGAGAGGTACAACAAGTGTGGGGGGTTGGGGCCAGGAGACCAACCACAATATTTTTCACCTACGAACGACTCGGAATATAGGCGACCGCACGATAATAATCACGAAGGGGTTCGGAAACCCTAACTTCAAACCCGGAGAGTTCTCAGACTTCTTCGCATTTAAAACTTGCCCTTACACGAGGACATACAAAAATAAAAGCCTACAAATATCTAGAAGTGCCCTTACCGAACTCCAAGCCATGCGTCCACGTATTCCTCGATTCTACGCCGCACGGTTTCGGATTTGCTCAAGGCCTAACACAGCAACAAACTTGGTACAATTCTAAGGCCTAATTCTATAACACTTAGTCTCTCAACCTTAACCCTTTCCTAACCAAAAATTCATTCAAGCATTTAAATACTAGCTACTTGAAAAGAAATAAGGTTTTGAAACTAAACACTTCTTGAAAAAGTAACACATACACTTACTTTAGAAAAATGCTAACTTACTTGAAAAGAAATAAGGTTTAGAACCAAAATCATTTTATTGAAAGTTACATAACACATAGAAGTATTAAATAACCAAGTTTTTTAGCAAATTCTCCTTCCACCTTCCTTTAGGGCCTCTTGGCCACACCCTTTCTTTCTTTCAAAAACAAAATTTGCAAAAACTTCTTTTCATAACTACAACCATTTCCAAGTCATTTTCAATTATACTTCAAGACAACAACATCAAGTTAACACAAGATATAACTCAAACATATTCAAAGATATGTTTCTAAAACCTTTTCCAACAACAAGCTAGTGCCATTTTCAAACCTTTTCAATCACACTTCAAAGCAACAAAACAACAAACCATAACCAAAACATAGTTCAAGCATATTCTAAAACATTTTCCAAAAACAAGAGTTTCAAGAGTTCTTTCAATCAAACCAAACACTCTTTACTTGAAAATTAGTTTGAAATACTAAATCACATACTTGAAGTATTTGTGTAAAGAATAATCTCTTGACAACTAAAACACAGCTCACAATTTAAGGCTAGCTTTTGAAGAATCATTTTTCTGTATTTCTAAAATCTTGAAAACACGTCAATCAAGCATCTAAATCAAGTTCACAAGATACTTTTCCTCCCCAAAAACTTCCCTTGAGCTCACGGCTCCTATACCCCTTTTTTTCTAAAATATTTTTCAAATCCTAAATATCATACCTCTAAGCAAATGTTACCCACATAATTAATTACCAACTCAAGCTTACAAGAAAATGTACAATTTCCTTTCAAATGATAACCATGTTCAAAACCAAATTCTAAGTTTCATATCTTATTTACCAAAAACAATTCCAAACTAAAAGTTTCAAGAGACTTTCCAAATTCTTTTGGGTTCCAAAACATTTTTATCGTGGCCATAATCATGCTAATTAATCAAAGAACAAGTCAAACAATTTTCACATGCCATTCTAGTCCTTCAAAAATCGATTTTTCTCAAAACATACACTAACTCCTGTACTAGTTCATGCATAACAATCCCAATAGCATTTAAACTACCTAAAACATATCATTTAACAATTAAATACATGATTCAACAACAAAACCTGTTTTTCCCCAATCTAAAGAATCAAGGGTTTTCACAAGAGTTACTCAATCCAAGTTTTAAATCGAAACTAGTGACTAGAATGACAACAACAACATTTAGTAAGCATGAAACAACAACTAATTGCAAGATTCACTTGAAGATCACATAAATCCCTCTTTCCTTTAGGTTAGGGTTTTAAGAATATGGGGATGAGATGTTCATCTCTTCTTTTGATCATAATCAAGCAACAAACTAGCATAAATTAAACACAAACCAAAGAAGAAAAGGAAAGAACCACTACCCAACTCCCTCCTTGCACTCTCGGCCTTGGGGCTATTTGGAGAAGAAGATGATGCTTTCAAATAACTTGGATGAAGAGGTAAATGATGATGGAAAGTAGAAGAAGTAAGTAGTAAGAAGTATGGAGGTTTAGAAGTGGAAAACTCATGAAGCAAGGTGAAGGAATGTTTCCATGGAAGAGCTTCTCTCTCAAAAACTTGGAGAAGAAGAAGATGAGGGTAGAGAGAAGGGGATGTCACGAGATATGGGCTGATGGGAGGGGTTCCATCCCTTTTTATTTGCTTAAAATAATATTAACCAACATAAATTCATAAACAAGCGTTATTTCTTTAATTAGGAAATAAATAACTAAAGAATAAGTGAGCAAATAAGAGTGTGAGGGTGATAAAAATGGGAGGTCACGCTGATTCTTGGGCAAAAAGGAGATGGTTACAAATTTAATTAACCATTAAAACACTTGGCTAAAAACTAGTCTAATAAAGTGCTAAAAACTAATCACCCAAATTATGACACCTATTAATAAAGCAAAGATGCTAATCACATCATCTAGTCTATCCCATCTAATCTCACATCCCTCATAATTACTTTCTAATTCTAGAGTCTATGGGTACTAAGACACGACGTCAAAAAAAACCGCGTTACCGATTAATTATCTGACGATAAAATCGCGAAAATTAATTTACCGATGAATTAATTCATCGCGTGATATTATTCTAATATAAATAATAAAAAAAATATCAAACCCTCCAAAATAATAGCAACAAGTTACGATTCGATTTTTATCGAAATCAGAGTTCGTTTTTAATTTTAATGCGGATAAAATTTACCCGGCGGTCCGAAACACGACGAAACTTCGTTAGAGTTTTTCGACGATTACGAACCCTGAATTAATATTAAATATTAGTTATTAAATTTAGTCTCATCTTGATTTAATTCAATCAGTTTTCCAGTTAGCACAAAATACGCGTTACCGCATCACGAAGAAAACTTATATAAAGTTTAAATTGATGAATTCACATTAACGTAGCATACGTCTATGCTGTCTATTAATTTGAATTGACATCATGAATAATATTTATTTATAATAAATAAATTATTCAAAATAACTCAAAATAATTTCTCGTACTCTTAGTAAATCATCGAGGTGATCAATCTCTATGACTTATTTTTCGAGTATTCATGATTTTATCGCTAAAATCACTTTTCTTAAAAATTGAGATGTTACAGCACTCATGCTCAGCACGGGTCCATCCACTAGTTTTCTTTTTAAAACTTGAAACCATCATCTTAACTTCAAAATCAATATGTCTACAGAAGGGAGATCTAAAGAGATGCATAGTCTTAATTATCAGAGAAATGTAAATTCTACACCTAATCTAGATTGAAGTGACTATAAATTATATTTATTGTTTTTTTTTATTAAAAAAGATATTCATTTATTCAAATTGGTAAAATACAGTAAAGACAACACAAATTCAACATCGCTAAAAACCGAAAAGGATAAATCTACGAACAAACTCACAACACCCAGATTAATAGCATAAAACGACAAAGTTCCTATAAATATGACAAAATCAAAGTGACCGGAATATCCGTGCCTCTGGATCTGTAAAATTGACGCCTAAGTCTTGATTGAATCTATAATGGATCGAAGCTGATCTGTCAATCTGAACCAAACGAACACCGCAACAAGACGAAAAACCAAACAACGCTGCACCAAGATGACGAACAAAACAACGTCGCACTCAGACGATGAAATCACGGAAAAATACGAAAGAAAAACCAGATCTATGTGGAAAAATTAATTATTTAGATAAAAGGAGAGAAAAACAATGTAGAGGAGTGATTTCAGGCCAAAAACCACCCCTCTGGTGAATGAGGAAGAAGGAAAGTTGAGAGAGAGACGGCTCAGGAAAAATTATTATATCTATTGTTATAAATTTTCTTTCTGTCATATAAATTCATTTAGGATATATTTGTTTCTAAGGAAAGAAAGTGTGGGGAAGAGAAAGATTTTGGGAAAAAGTAAAAAGTGTGCATGAGTAAGTATGACAGACCAATCATAGTGTAACACATCAGCAATTTTACACTTTAATCAATAAACTTTCTTCTCCCCTGTTTTCTTTTTTATCACTTTTTTTGGCTACTAAAAATGGCCTGACTCTTACTAATGTATTAAATTCTACTCGCAACGCAAGTTGCATCATCTTTTTTTTGGTAAACCAATTATTTTTTTTGGTATATGTAAGCAATTGTCATTATCTAGTTATTATTATTACAATTAATTTGTAATTATTATTATTACAATTAATTTGTAATCTGCGGCTAATAACCGGCGTCAAAAACATTTTTTTTTTGACTGATCAAAAACATTTTTTTTCAGAAGTCAAAAACCTACTTTCTTGCGCATTTTGTTTTAATATATTCCTCAGCAGAAGAACCTGAACGTTGTTTCGTCCATATTCACACCTACCCTAACTCCCCCAATACGTGGCACCCTCATCGGCAAACACAACATTAAGTAGGCCCTGTCTCGAACTTTATAACGCGCTCTGTTCTGTTGAGTTGCAAATTGCAATCACTGTCGCACAGGAACGACGTCGTCGAAGAGAAGGGTCCGTAACATGAAGAGCGAGAAGAAAACATTGTTGCAGGATCTGATTGAGAATGCGGGAGGTTGTGCTGTTGCAGATGGAGGATTTGCAACACAGCTCGAAACGCATGAAGCTTCCATCAATGATCCACTTTGGAGTGCTATCTGTTTGATCAAACAGCCACATCTTATCAAGCAGGTTTTTCATTTTTTATTAATTTTTTTTTTTTGCTTCCATCCATAACTTTTTGCTTCATTTCCGTTGTTTTACACGTCTGTGTAATGATAAATCTTGACTGGATTTATGTATTTATTTATTTGTTGATAGGTTCATTTCGAATATTTGAAGGCTGGTGCAGATATATTGGTTACTTCATCTTACCAGGTAATTTTGTGACTTTGTATATTACTGTGGGAAATTTTGGTTTAAGTTTCGATTTCTACTTTGATCAGTTTTTTAAACCGTAGGGAAATCTTTTATTTTTATTTTTATTTTTTGTGGATTATTTGTGTTGGAAAGGAATATTTTTCAATGATGAGCTGATGGTGGAATAATGCAAAGGTTTATTTCCAAAAGTTTGTGCTTTGTGCATTGTGGTGTGTCTATTTTATTTGAAGTTGCCGTGAAAGTTAGCTGAACATGCACCTGTAAGATGTTTATCTGGACCAACTCATCAGGAAGACCATATGGAAAAATATATTAACAAAATCCTGCAGTAATTATATACCAAAAAACAAAAAAGAATCTTTTCGTAGTAATTATGAGTTTTTAATATAATGGTTTTTCGTAGAAATTAAAATTATCTCAATTTCTCAAATTTTTCATAAGCTTGTAGGATCTTTTTCGTAAATGAAGAATCATAAACTTATTTTTAACTAAAAAGTTCTTATATACTAGGAACTAATCCAAACTGGGTCAATGTTTATATTTGGTTTGCTTATTCATGCTTATTGTATAATACTCCCTCTGGACTTAATTATAAGCAAAAAAAGTACATGTATTTGGTCCAAATTTGGATCAAATATATGTACCTTTTTGCTTATAATTAAGTCAGGAGTAGTATAATGCTTGAAGTGCACCGTTGAATAACTGTGATGGACCTGATCATAATATGTATGTTTGTGTCATTAAAAAGCAGAACAGAACAATCTGTTGCTATGAAATGAATATGAAATCCATGAGTGTAGTGAATCTTTTGGTTCAGTCGTACTCTAAGGTTTATATTTGAAGATTAACCTCTGACGATTTATAGAATAAGCAAAAGAAATGCCTTCTATGTTTCCAATTAACATAACATATGAAGCATATACTTGTGATTTTCTGTTTTCATTGCTTCCAGTCACTGAAGCTGACATTTTAAATCTATATTCCAAGTTGAAATCTCAATGTTGGAGAAGGAAAGTTATCATTTTCTTATAGAAGTTTTTATAACTATAGGCTACACTTCCTGGATTTGTGTCCAAGGGGCTGTCCATTGAAGAAGGGGAATTGCTACTACAGAGGAGTGTCAAATTGGCTGTTGAAGCTCGTGACAGTTTCTGGACTTCAGCTAAAAGAAATCCCAGAAATGAATATAGAAGAGCTTTGGTTGCAGCCTCCATTGGCAGCTATGGGGCTTACCTTGCTGATGGCTCTGAGTACAGGTGCTTCTACACTCCTTAAAAGTTAACAGTTTTGTTCTTATCCATCCTGCAGAGGAACTGCTTTTGTGTTTTTTTGGTATGTTAAAAGGATTTATTCATGCTGTTATCTTCTTGTAGGGGTTTGTATGGACCAGATGTGAATTTGGAAAAGTTGAAGGATTTTCATCGTCGCAGATTGCAAGTTCTCGTTGAAGCTGGTCCAGATTTGCTTGCTTTTGAGACCATTCCAAACAAACTTGAAGCCCAAGTATGCCTTTTTATTTGCAAACAAACTTTTTTGTTTGTCAACAAAATGTTTCATAGATAGATGAGTATACCTTACAATTATTAGTTAAACTAAAATTACTGCAAACCAATACAGTGTTTATCTTTGTGGGGCATTGCTATAAATCTTTGTAACACAAAAAAACTAGGATTCTTCTATTCTGTAATTTTTCCACTGCTTTTTATATATCTCTAATGAGATTTGTTTTTCAAAATCAGTTATAAATTCTCTTGCTGTTTTGGTTCTTTATATCCATAACTATACACACACACTGAGTTTTCTTAGTTCGGTAAAATATGCTCAATTTCGTATAGTGTAATCTCTAAGGCACAGTTGTAATGGTAGTCCTCCATGCTGCTTCATAACCACTTAAACGAACACCAAACAGACAACATTCGAAGCGTCAATTTATAAATTCTTTGATAATAAGAAAGCATCAAAATCAAAATTGAAAAATACTGACTGAAGTTTTTATGTAGAACTGAAATATCTCTTTCTCCTTGTTTAAGCTGCTTTTAAATCTTAAGGTACTCAATATCACATTATAATAAAAGACATGTTTATAGTGAAGAATTATTTTTAAATACAATAAAGCCAAACTCCTTAAGTTATTCCTATTTCCTATTCTAAGCTAATATAAGATAATCCGAAATAGATAGAATCCCCAGCAGTGGATAATCCCAAATCAAAAAAACCTACTTATGGAATTATAAACCCTAACTAAATAGCTCAATCAATCTCACTTAATCCTTTGCACAATATGTTTTCCTGCAACTATAGCTTTACACCTAATACAGCCTCGTTCATTAACATCAACTTTGCTAGTGCTTTAACAATTCCTTGATTTGTATGAGTCTGGATATTTCACTCTAATATCCGTGAAGGTGGACCCAAAGTAAATATCTTCGTAGTTCTGAAGATGTTTCCAGTTGATGGTGTAGTGATACAGAATGAAGAAGCGTAATTTATTACTCGTTCAGGGATTATTATGTTATGTGTAGAACATATCTTGCCTAATCATCTCTGAATTGTTTCATTGCCTGCTTTAATTCCTTATACCTTCGTATGAATGAATCATATAGGGAGAAAACATTTTATGTTTTTATTTTCTATAGGTATCGTTAATAGTGTTGGGATGATACAATTATATTTGTTATTTTTTTTTTTAGCCAATTAATGTGCAAAAGCATCACTATAAAAGTAATAATCCCAGCTAGGCTGGCACCAATGTCCCTATCAATCATTTGCAGCACATTAAAATTTTATTAAAAAATAAGAAAACCATACAAGAGAATCATGGGGGGCATAGAACCAAACCCATGAAAAGAATTAGGCAAATCTATAGGAAGGAGGCCTAGCCTATTATGAAAAAACTCTATACAAATAAAATTGGGAATGGAATCCCACCAAATAAAATTTTGTATAATAGTAGCAAAAGAAGCTAATTTATCAGCACAAGCATTTTCTTTCCTATAAATATGAGAAAAGATGAATCTCATCCTCCTTGTAAGATCCATTAAGTTAGATCATCTATTGCGCATCTTCCAAGGAACCAGAGAGTCATTCTTGACGGCAGCAATTACCAGCTGGGAGACACACTCTAACCAAAGATTATGCCTGTGACATCCTAATTTTTAAACAATGACAGAAAAATAATTAAATCTACAGTTAGATAATAAACGGATATTTAAAAGTTTTAAATGGGCTTAAATGAGGCGTAGAATACCCTAGAAGGGGTCGGAACACTCTAGAATCGTGTAGAGGGGCAAAAATGGAATTTTCAGAAGCTCGCGACGCGACGGAAACTAGTATAAATCACATAGCGACGCGATAGTAAGTCGGTGGAGTAGGTTGGTGAATCAGAGCGTGTGATGGCTGACACGTGTCCCTCATCGCGACGCGACGGGGTTCACGTGTAATTCCATCGCGACGCGATGGGCCGATTTATGCCTATAAATAGGCCTCGACCCCTTCCATTCAGCCCAAGTCTTTCCAAGGGCTTCTGGAGGAGCATGAAGAGCGTGGAGAGCTCGGGAGAGGGAGGAGCGAAGGACGAGAGCAGCAACAGTCTTCTAGGCCAGGTAAGGGGGAAGATACCTTAATCTCTAGGGGAAATAGATAGTAGAGTAGGACTGTTAGCATGAGTAGGGTTCCATAGCCCTACTAGGGGTTGGTAGTAGCAACACCTTAGGAGAAAGGTTGCGGTGTACGGTGGCTAAGGATAGTCACCGTAGACCTACCAACCATAGGAAAAATTTATTGATATTTATGGATGGATGTTGATTGTTATGATGTTTAATATGATTGTTTTATGATTGTGTGACTATTGATTTGTTGATTGATAACATGTCAGTAGTAGGTCGCCTAAGCGACATTAGGATTGATCCTCATGTTAATTAAAGTTGATTGATAATCTGATTAATGTGTTGTGATTGATGCATTGATTCTATATGATGGATATGAGTTTGATGTACGAGTCAAGGGTAACACCCTTTAGTTGGAGGTTTGCGAATCCCTAGATGATAGTAGCAGGTATTACCATCAATACTCTGTGATAGTGCTGATAGCCGGGTCAGTGTACCCGAGGTTGGTGTACTTGTGGTATTGACGGGATGGTAATGAGATAGTCGGTGGCTTTGAGGATTATGCTCAGCCAAGACCTTGAGGAGTATGCTCGGTCTTTCCGACGAGGCTCTCCATGCCTGTGGTACCAAAGTACGGAGTAGTATTGGGGATAGTCGGTGACCTCGAGGGGTATGCTCGGTCAACTGGACGAGTCTCTAGGACTCCACGTCTGACAGGTGGACAATCTTGGCCATTCCTGTTATGGGAATGCCGTCCTTGCGCGCAGGACAGTGCCTTACTCCAGTGGTTGGATACGGTAGTATGGGATGCCATATCCGATAACTGGAGATGGTAGCGTATCAGGATATGTTCTCGGGACAACCAACTTAAGACTCGTATTCAGTGCCCTGAGACTGGTGATCGGTCTAGGGAGTACGGCGTTAATGGCCCGTAAGTGTTCAGTGATCTGTGGTATTCCGTGTCCACTAGGTCCATAGAGCCGGTGATCAGCTGAAGGACCAGTGAGACGTGTCAGTCTGTGGTATCAGAGTATAATGTGGTCTGTGACCGTGTGGTCAGATTTGTCAATGTGACGTTTTGGTATGGTTTGGTCTGTGACCAAGTACTTAGGAGTCTGAGTGTGTGACATCTGTGGTTATGTTGATACCACCTACCATGTACTCAGTAATGATATTTCTACCTTTAATAAAAGCTCTTCGATTCATAGAAACAATGTTAGGAGCAACTATTGCTAATCTGTCAGCAAGGACTTTAGTGATAATTTTTGACTGAAAGTTGGCAAGTGCAATAGGTCTACACTGCTCAATTGCCTCAGCTCCAAGAGTCTTGGGAATTAAAACAACTATTTGAATTAAGATTAGGCATAATCCAGCCTTCCTTGAAAAATTGTAAAACAATTAAATGCATCCTCACCAATGATGTCCCAGTAATGATGAAAGAAATAGCCACCAAAGCCATCTGGACCAGGAGCACTATTTCCATTTAAGGAGAAAACTACATTTTTAACTTTCTTTACTAGGTAGGTTTGTTAGCATTGCATTATCTTCAATAGAAACAAGCTTTGGAATGATGTCTGCAACAAACTCTTCATTCTGTGTGCAAGGGGCTGAGTTGAATAAAGAAGAGTGTTAGACAGTGTGGTAAAGTTAGGTCCAGTAAGAGTGATAGGCCCATTAAGAGGAAATAGAGGGAGGAGAATATGCATAAATAGGGATTCACTGAGGGGGAGAGGCAGGCTGGTTTTGGAGTAGATCGAGGGACTGAGTAGTGGGAGTGGTTCTTTCCTCAGTAGGGGGTATTCTCATCTTGGGATCATTTTCTTTTGCAGTTTTTATCCATTTTCTCCAAGGAGAGACTCTCTCCTTCCATTGTTTCATTCACTGTTACATTGCCTGTATTAGGGAATTCCTTCCCTGTTTCCAGTGTTAATACCATTTCTACTTGATATTTTCCCCAATTCTGTTTGTGTTCTATTAAAGAGTAATACTGAAGAATATGTCATTCAATAGCCTCAGCATCCATAAGAATATGATCATCATGACTTTTTGTCCTGATAGTCATTCATGTTGACTGAAATAAAAGTAATGATGTACATGTAGCTGTCTGTTTAAGGCTGTAAGCTATTTCTATTTTTTTTTTTTTTTTGAGCTGTTCATTAAAATTTTTATATTGGTTAAGGTCAAACACTTTAACTTGTAAAATACTACTCCGGTCTCATTTATAAGCAACAAACACCTTTTTAGGTTCGTTGAATAACTCATGCATCTGGTACCAGATGCATGAGTTATTCAACGAACCTAAAAAGGTGTTTGTTGCTTATAAATGAGACCGGAGGGAGTAATTTCTAAGATTGCTAATACTGTGTTTGTAATTCTCTCACTTTCAAGCTGAACTTTTTATTTGTCTACACTAATTCTAACATCTTAATTCTAGGAAGCTTTTCTGGTATTCATGTTAAACATATTTTATTGCAGGCTTGTGTCGAATTACTTGAAGAAGAAAATGTCCAAATCCCATCTTGGATCTGTTTTACATCTGTAGATGGTGACAATGCTCCATCGGGAGAGAGTTTCCGAGACTGCCTTGAAGCAATAAATAAGAGTAACAAAGTAGATGCAGTTGGTATAAACTGTGCACCTCCCCATTTTATAGAAAGCCTCATCTGCAAATTTAAGCTGGTAACCGTTAAATCTCATGTCATTAGTTTGAATACTTGACAAAGAATTTTAATGTTCATTATCAGAGAATTTAAAGTTTATAATCCTATTCCTGCAGTTGACAAAGAAGGCAATCATTGTATATCCAAATAGTGGGGAGGTATGGGATGGTAGAGCGAAAGAATGGCTAGTAAGTCAGAGCTCTCTCTCGCGTTCTCACACATGCCCACGTGCGCACACACTCGTACACACTCGCACGCCTATTAATTGCTATTTTTCGCATGTTAATCTAATTGTGTTTTCCAATTTCTTTTTATTGACAGCCATCCAAGTGTTTTCACGATGATGATTTTGGATTTCATGCAACAAGATGGCGTGATTTAGGAGCTAAAATAATAGGAGGCTGTTGCCGGACTACACCCACCACCATTCAAATTATTTCAAATGCTTTAAGAGAAAATTCTTAACTATGATCCTTGATGTAGCTGTTTTTGTCAAATTGCTTTTGTCTGTGAATTTTCTACAATTAAGAGTTTTAGTTTTTAGTTGTTTTAAGATTGTTCATTCAAGTTGAAAGCAAGTTTTTTCTTTTTCTCCCTTCCATTAGAATTACTTGTGGTAAAACATAGCATAAATATTATTGTTGAAATGGAGGTTCGAGTTGATGTAGGGTCTAAGGTACGAACATCCAAACTGGCACTTGAGGTGGGTAGCTGTACTGAAATTTAGTAGAGTAGCATGAAGAATGTTGCTCCTTTTAGGAATCGGCCACCATATGTTTCGAATGTTGTTCCTTTTAGGAATGGGCCCTCGACGTAGCCCACTCCATAGTCCCACAATAGCCGAGCTGGAACAGTGAGGGAGATTTGAACTTAACCACACATCGATCTGTAGTCCCACATGAAAAAGCTTCCTCTTGTTCATCCAAGCATTGCCCGAGCTTCCCGGGCTAGTAGCACAGTCCACAGTCCCACAAGCGCCGAGCTAGTATAACGACAATGATTATAGCCTTAGCATATAGCGAGGAAGTCCACCACTTGTTCGACCGACCTAAGTGTCAGAATTACAATGCCTTGGGAAAAGTGCTCGCGGGTCACCTTTTGTCTCTTCATGATTGACGTTTCACTTAATGCGTCGTATCTCACATTTCCCGAAGCGCTTTGTGCTCCATAACTGCCCTGCCTAGACTGTTGGATGCATCCTTTCAAGGGAAGATCCCCACCATCGATGCTTTCAAATGCCTTGGTATTTAAACTGTCTCCCCCTTTCTCCTATTTCTTCTGCTTCTGCAAATTCTTCATCTTCGCAAATTCTTCCGCCCAAAGCTTCCATTGCCCGCTTCTTCAACAACCTTTTGATAGTCACCCGCATTTTATTCAGGAACACACTTCTTGTACTCTTTTGTCTTTATCTTTGATTCAGTAGGGAAAGAAATAGTACACTCCTCCATGTTTTTCATTTAGAATGCTCCTAGAGTGGCATTGCAAGCGCTCCTCATTCCCTTCCTATTTCTCGTGAACGGAATTGTTATCTTTGATGACGAAAAGGATGAAGGGGAAATGATTCCCCTAATTCGTAAAACGATAAAACCCTTTGCCACCCACACAATTCCTGATAAACTCCTTCTTTGCCCATCTCAAGTGTTGCAAGAGATCAGGGAATTTTTTGCCTCTGATTCCTATGATGGCTCTAGCACTGTGATGGCTCTAAATGTAACACCCTAATTAAACTATCGCTTATTCTATTATCAAATAATAGAAATTCAAAATGCTTTGTGAAAAGAATTAGATTTCTTTTTCGAAACTAATTGTCTAGGAGTAAAAATTAAAATCTCTTCTTCAATAAAAATATGACGTTCATAAAATTCTTTCACTAATAAAAGTAACACATATGAAATAATTACGGTAATTCGTTTTGTCCTTTTAGAACACGTATATGCAACCTTTTCCAAACCCTAAGCTTTTAAAAGAAATTAGACTCTTTAAAACTAAACCTGTCGTAAATCACCGTAAGACATTACATTTTAGTCCAAAATACATTTACAATACTCCATGTAAATAATTCTCGAATATAAAAACAATATACAAACTTGAGACTTCATTTACAAATACTCTTTCTAAAAATCAAAATTAAACTTAAAGGACATCTTCAGTTCTCCAAGCTAATTAACTGGAAAAAAAAAAGAAAATGGAAAGGAATGAGATAAAAATCTCAGCGAGCGTTCCCGACACACACGCACCCAGCAATCAAGAGGCAAAGCATGCAAAGGAGATAAGTGTTCATGCAGCACACATAACGAAGCTATAAAACAACTTGAGTCATTTAGAACTTAAGGCAAACCATCCAAATTCAATAGCAACAAAATTCTTATTCATACTAGCATAAGATCAAGTACAAGGTCAATCCATCTCAATAACGCATAAACACAAGTACAAAGTCAGTCAATCTCAATAACACAGAAGTTCATACTTGAAGTATGACTATTCACTTTCTTTCTAAACGTCCTGCGCAAGGATCAATTTCAAACAATTTACCACTTGTCAGTGGACTTGTCAAGGCCACACGTGAGTGGACTTGTCACAGAGTAGTTGCCACTTACGGTGGACTTGTTGCCACTTACGGTGGACTTGTCACAAAGTAATCACAAGGTCACAAGGTAAATCACAAGGTAATCACAAAGTCACAAAGTAATCACAAGGTCACAAAGTTTATCATTCGACTTAAGCCACAAAGTCTAATCTGATACAAAATACAAGTTCATTCAGCAATCACCTAAACTCATTCCATGATATTTAGGGCAGGGATCATTCCACAATAAAATTCAGCATATTAACTAATTTAGATGCACACCATAGTACATTTAATTCCACAACCCAATTCGACCTTTAACCACCACTTATTATTTATCAAAGTAACCCATCCATCAAGAACCATGTCAAAGCATCATCAAAATCAATATTACATCATAAATTATACATATTTAGACATAAAACATTTTCAAAGTCGTAAATCATATTCACATGCGATTTCAGTCAAATATCATTAAAACATACTCATACGCAAATGATTCAATTGGGTTCATTGCTCCTACAATGAACACACACCAGGACTCACGTCACACATCAAAACATGCCATTGCTCATACAATGGTACACACAAAGCACATAGAGACACGTTCGGGGTCACGAGGTACCCAAACAAGGAAACACTCACCTTTTTCAATTTAGCCATTATCAACGTAATTTCTTTCTCCTGATCACGTCTACAAGCAGTCCCGCAACAAGCCATATAGCTCCCATTCCACAACTTTCATTCTCTTTTCTTGTCAATGGTCACATTCATTATCCCGTGTTGTTATATTAATTGAAACTGCTTAATGATGTGTTGTAAGAATTATTGTTGTGATGATATGTCATGTGTGAAGTATATGATGCTTTGGTTGTATTGGCTTGTATGTTAATACATGTATGTGTGGGATGAATATGTTGATGATTATTATTTGGCCATGTATGAACATTGAAATGATGTGTAGATAAGTGCTAGAATGCCTCAGAGTGATTTAGTGATTTGAGTTCATTAGATGGTGTAGTGTGATTATGAAGAGGATTAAGGTATGAATGATAAATGCAATTGTGTAGAACTTAGCTAAGGTAAATGATGTTTTTAGTGCTTAAGTTATGGATCAAGAGAGTCTTAGGACTTATGTATGATGGTATTATTGTCTTGTTGATGGTTTGAGTGTTTTTCAGCAAGGTTAGAAGAGGTTGAGAACTTAGAGTAAAATTAAGCAGAAAAATGATAGCAGAAAAATGGCTAAGTCTGGACAATTTTTAGCAAAGTCACACTAATCAAATTTCTAAATTCAAGGTATAATAGGTATTGACCCAAACTCTTTTGGATAGCGTCCTATAATTTTAGGGGAGTAGTACGGTACGTCCGGTTGCCACCGAATACGCGGGGAACACCCGAAAATTAGAGCACAAAGAATTTCTCACAGAGGGCGCCCGACGCCCTGGAGGGCAACCTAGGTGCGTTTCGTTTTGTTGTTTCCCCGTCCGTTCCGGCCTAGGGCAGTGTTCTAACGTGTATTCTAAGGGTATTCGAGGTTCGATAGGGTATCCTAAGTAATAATCAAGCCTAGATTAAATTAAGTAAGTTGAAGCACTTGGGTTAAGAGTTGGAAACTAAGTTAAGTTGGTTTAGACTTAGTATGGCGAGGTAGGTTGATAACTTGGACTTGTTCCAAGGTTTGGGAAACTTGTTGGGTTACTGACAAGTAGTACCTCGTTAACATTGTTGTAGCCGGCCGCTTGATTAGGTGGTCGGTGAGTTGATAAGTTGTAGCCCACCGCTTGATAAGATGGTCAGTGAGTTGTTAAGTTGTTGTTGTTATTGTTAGACACTTGTTTGGTTTGTGTTCATGCATCATATGTGTCTTCTTAAGTTAACATTATTGGGAGTGAGCAACGATAATGCGATATAGTTTCGGCCATGATGGGCAAGGTACCCGGCCTTAGGGGTCAATCACATGGGGGCGTCTTATATAAAGGCAGCGGCTTGCAACCACTGCTGGGGCGTTGACCAATTACACCTGGTTACCCTGACTAGATATTGTTCGTACTCAAGAGTGATGATGTTTTCTCACTCGCTCATCTGAGTTCATTTGGATCCACATGTTCGGTGAAGTAGGTGTTGTCTAGGATTGCATTAGTACTTGTTAAGTTATGCATCCATGTTATGTGTTAATTAAATTGAAGTTGTTATATGCGTATTGCTTAGTCTATGCCCTTTGCTATTTGTGCTATGATTGTATATGATGTCTAACCCCTCTTTGTTGTGACTACTCATACTCCATTGTGTATGTTTAGATGATGAGATTGCAGGTGACGACGGCGATGTGGCTGAGGAGTGATCCGTAGATGCGGTCACCGTAGTTAGGATTTCCGTTATTTTGATTGTTCCTGTAACGACCCGTTTCCGGACCGCTACCGAGCTCAATATACCGAGCTCGAGTTACCGAGCTCAACACACCAAGCTCAACAAAACCTATATGAGATGTGTTTTAAAAACAAAACTTCAGGCCTTTTTAAAAATGCGATATATATTTTTTTTTTTTTATAAAACCAACTCGTTAAACCGTCGAGTAATTCTGACTTTTGAAACACGGTGCAACTAAGACACAAGACTTAAATTCAAATAAAACATACATGCATAACATACACATATATATATCACTCGAAATAATAATGTATACAAAATACAGAGTAGCAATGTGCAAAGAAAATACACCTAAGGTAATGCGATAACTTCAAAAGAGCCATCATACCCTGGTACTTTCCAGACTCATCGCATGGGTCGCCCAAAGTAAGACCACCAGTCTACCCCCAGAGCAACAACACAATAACATCGCTTGAACCGGGTCACGACCTCGAACACAAAGGAAAAACAAGTCAGTGACTTTAAAAACCAACATCCAACAAATAAACAATCACGAGATAGAGGTCGTCACTCGGGTCCTCGAGATCCTCCTCGGCATCGCTTCATCCGAAAGTTACCGCGCCTCGACATCGCCTGGTAACCGCCATGGATTGAAAGGCACCACGGGAAAGGGTCAACTTCTCAACAAGTTAAGATAAGCTCGACATAAAAATATAAGCAAGCGGCAAAGTATGACAATCACCGACGTGACTCGACCATCTCACTCTCTAAACTCGACACTACTCACAATTCCATTTTCTCTCGACTCGACAATTTTCCGAATGCACACGCCGTCATCAGTATGTCGGAAAGTCCAGCCAAGCCTTGGGATCTCGCTCTCCCTAGGAGACAATCAGGTCCCGTAGCGTGGCGACGTCTGATCAATCTCCGTAAACAAGTGGACCTAGCACCCTCGCTTATCCGGTCACGGCTCAAAAACGCCATACGACTCACCTAGCTGCACTCGATGAACAATTCGCCATCACGATATTCAAGGAGTTAAACACAAAATATTCAACCGCATGTTAAATAAGAGAGCAAGCTCGACATGAAGAAACGCATAATTCAACATGCAATACACACTTCACGACATATATTCAATCACATATTAAATACATGCAAAACTCAATCATATCACAACATTTCAAATTTCGACACAAATCAGGAAAATCCATACACAATAACATAACCACGTAGAATATGAAATGCCCTTTACTTAAGGACTTATACAATAAAGCCTTAGAGATATCTAGAAGTAGCCCTTTACGAACTCCGAAAGGAGTTAATGCCTTGCCGACAAACGACTCCTGCAACATTGTCTCCAAATGAGCTCGACAACCACTCGGACAAGGTTGTCTTTAAAGGCTCGACCGCGCACGCTTCTCGGTCGACCTCGACACGCATACCTCGATCTCGATTCTGCCTGCAGCGTCCTTGGATCTTTCCGTACACCTCGATTCGGAATCACTCGATCTCGGGAATCGACTTCCTAAAACAAACACAACTCGGTCGATCTATGGTTCTAATACATCTAGCTCTCTTCCCAAAACTCAAGCCACAACCCGAAAAATATGAAACTCAAGAATCGAAATATATTTTTCCTCTCAACACAAAGTTAGGATTTCGATCAAAATTTCATGAAAAGTTATCGATGCTTCAAATGTGATAGATCGACAACAACAATAATCAAGCAACGAATGAAAATCAAGAAAATCGAAATGAACCAAAAATGGAGGTTTTTACCGCATCGCGCAGAAAAACAGAAAGAAATTTGTTTTACAAGCCCAATTAAAAAGATAGGTAACATTGTGAATAAGAAAACCCATCAATTTGACATGATTTGGAAGCATAAAACCGGTTAAAATGGAAGAAGAATTAGCGCTAAACAAGAGTACAAATGAAAGAAAATTGTTCTTCATACCTCAACGGTGATGGTCGATCGAGGCGAGATATGGGTCAAGAAGTTGATGATGAACAAGATCGATGAAGAAAGCAGCGTATCTCATTTGGAACTCACGGTTTGTCGATGAAGATTTTGAAGAAAACAACTAAACACAGAGCGAGAAGGAAGGAAGAAGAAAGAAGAAAAGAGAATGAGGAAAGCGGTGCTGTGGTATCTGACCGGCGAAAGGGTAAAACGTAACTCCACTAAAAGATGCCAATCCCATCAATCATCTACCCGCTAACTCGTTCTCTCATGATTACCTCTACTGCAGCCGGTCAAACAAGCGGCAATGTAATAATTACAAACAATATAATAATAACAGCGAGTAACGTTCGAAATAATACGAGGTATCATCTCGACACCGATGTCGGCAAGAGTGCTCGTAAACGTGCAAGGAAGTTCTAACACGAAGTTCGCGGAACGCGGTCTCCTCGGCTCGACTTGCGCCCTCGTCACCGATGCGGCGACTTCATCAACTCGACACGAGCCGACCTCTCACGGCTAGCCTAGTGCACGGGTCTCATCACCGACAAATGATCTCTCGGCAACGATCTGAGTCACGGGATCTCGGACAGGTCTCGTCGAGGTCTCGACACGTCGTCCTAATACGATGTCGATCTCGCCCTCGGGTGTTACAATCTTCCTCTAAAAAAATTTAGTCTCGAAATTTCAAATAAGGATTCTTACCTCGTAAAAGTTCGGTAATCAATCTTCATCTTCTCCTCCGGCTCCCAAGTCGATCTCCGTCCTCGATCCCACACAACTTTGACAGGTTGGATCTTTGTTCCGTGAATCGCTTGGCTTCCGATCAGCGATCCTTCACGCGACGCTCAAAGATGAGTCGCTTCAGTTGAATATCATCCGGTTCGATGACATGAGAAGGGTCGGAAACATACTTCCGCAATTGTGAGACGTGAAAGACGCGTCGTGGATGTTCGACAAGAATGGTGGCGGCAATGCAACCGATATGCCACTGGACCACACGAAAGAATGCGGTAAGGTCCAATGAATTTAGGTAAGTTTCTTGGATTCGATCGCTCGACCAACTCCGGTGAGTGGGGGTGACTCTAAGAAATACATGTTCTCCTTCCTCGAACTCGAGTGGTCGACGTCGTTGGTCCGCATAACTCTTACCGCCGACTTTGAGATGTTCGCATCCGATCTGATCAAACGGATCTTCTCGATGGCGGATCATATCTGGTCCTACTGACAGTTCGCTCGTAGATCTGGTATATGACAAAGAGGCGTCGACATTTCGCCCATACAACGCTTCAAAAGGCGCCATCCCAATACTGCATGGAAACTGTTGTTGTATGCGAACTCCACCAATGGTAAGACGTCGTCCCAACTTCTCGGTGATCTAACGTCTGAGCTCGCAACAAATCTTCAAGTTTATTGGATCGTTCTCTCGGTCTGACCGTCGTCATGGATGATATGCCGAAGCTGGCACGAGCTCTGGTTCCCATCGCCCTTGCAATTCCCTCCAAAAATGAGAGCGTGAACTTCGGATCTCGGTCCGACACGATCAAGAGGTATTCCATGAAGTCGTACTATCTCCGCGATGTAGATCTCGGCAGCCTTTTCCACGTTGTATGTCGACTCACCGGGCAAGAAATGGCGGTTGGTCAATCGTCGACGATCACCCAAATCGAATCATTCTTCTTCGTCTTCGGCAAACCCTACACGAAATCCATGGAAATACTCGTCCCATTTCCATGCGGCGCGTCAGCGATTTATCAGCATTCCCGCGGTCGTTGGTGCTCCACCTTCGCTTTCGACGTCGCCAAACATGAAGCTCGTGCTCGGCCACTGCTTTTCATTCCGACCACCAAAAATGCTTCTTCAAGTCTTGATACATCTTACCGTAACTCGGGATGAATACTAAAGTTGCTTTGCGCGCTTTCGCCGAGAATCAACTTCTCACTGGATAACGTTAGGGCACGCACACTTGGCCATCGTTGCACCTCAAGATGTAAATCGCTCAGGCCTGATGCAATTCGCCTTCCACTTGCGCTATCAATCAATCTTCTCTTGCGTAAGCTCGTCATGAACTTGCGGGTCTGGATCTCGCCCAACAATCTGTTAGAAATGGTAAGCATACCAAATCTCGGCTTCACTGGTGAAACTGCCGACACTAACTTCAAATCTCGAACTTCTCGAGCATCTCCAACTCCTTGATCATCATTCACAGGTTAAACGCTCCCGCTGCTCAACGCATACGCTACTCGTTAGCCTTACCGGATGGTATTCCAACGTAAAGTCGTAGTCCTTAAGAAATTACGCCCATCTACGCTGACGCATGTTGAGCTCCTTCTGGTCGAACAGCACTGCTCTTGTGATCAATGAAAGCGTAAAGTGCTCCCGTAAAGGTAGTGCCTCCATATCTTCAGCGCCAAAAACTCACGCTAGCTCCCAAGTCGCGGAGGGTAGTTCCTTCCGTGAATCTTAAGTCGTCTTGAAGCATACGCCACCACCTTCCGATGTTGCATCGATCGCATCCCAATCCCCACTGGTGTGGCATCGATACACCTCGAAAGGCTCTTTCTGAGGCAAATCAAGACAGCGGTATTTGTCGTCAAAAGCTCCTTCGATCGCTGAAAAGCCAGCTTCACTCCTCGGTCCAAGCAAAGGTTGATCCTTCCTCGCAATCGTAAATGAGGCGTGACAATCTTCGAAACCTTCAATGAATCTTGTTAATAGCACGCTGGGGTTTACAAAACTCCCTGATCTCGAATCGCCTTCTACCGTTCCCACGCTATCACCGCCTCAATCTTAGTTGGATCCACGGCTATCCCTTCTCTGGAAATCACGTGACCAAGAAAATTCACCTCTTCAAGCCAAAATTCACACTTCGGCTGATTGGCATGAGTTGCTTATCTCGTAATATCCTGCGATTACTCGGACATAAGTGTTCTCGTGCTCTTCCTCGGTTCCTCGAGTAAATCAATATGTCGCCGATGAACACTACAACGAACTGATCCAAAAACGAATGGAAAATCCGCTGCTCATGTAGTCCATAAACATACCGCGATTCGGCTACCCAAACGGCATCACCAAGTACTCGTGGATGACCGTGATCTAGTCCTGAAAGCTGCTTTTGGCGACATCTTCCTCCTTCACGCCGAATCGATGGTAGCCCGACTTCAAGTCTATCTTGGAAAAGATCGCCGCTCCACGGTTGGTCCATCAAATCGCCAATACGCGGCAACCCGGATAACGGTTCTTCACGGTAACCTTGTTGAAGTTCGCGATAGTCCACGCACGCCTTGATCGTCCATCCTTCTTCTTAACCAATAACACCGAGCTCCCCCGCGGTGACACGCTCGGTCATTATGAATCGCTTCGACTCCAAGTGTTCGATCCGGGACTTCACTCTTTCATCTCGGCAGAGACATCCTCATCGCGGCGCTTTGAAATTCCGGCCTGATTTCACTGGAATCGTGTCGATGGAGAACTCGACCTCATGTGGTGGTAATCACGGCGCGTCTTGAAAAACGCGTCCTCAAAATCACACACCACCTGGAACATTCTTCACGTCGATCCGGAAAACTTCCGAACTAGCTAGATACATGTATTCCTAGTTCCTTCTTTTCAAAGAAACTCCAATACGTCGAGAAGATAATCGGAGACTCAGTCCGAAAAATTACGCTTTACGCGATCAAAGGACATACGGTGGTGTGACAACCAATCCATCCCGAGGATAACATCTAAGCCCTTAAGAGGCAAACAAACCAAATTGACCACAAACTTTCTACTCGAATAATCACTACACAATTAAGACATGCATGTTTGTGACTAAGGTTTTAGCAATGGGGTCGTGAACTACTAATTTAAAGCGTATCACAGCCAAGTTCAAAAGGTTCACAATCGAAGAAATGAAGGAACGGGTTGCACGAATCAAAAAGAACGGATAAGGATTTACCCTCGATCTCACATTCACCTTGATAAGATCATCACCGACCGCTTCTCGCCACTCATGCGAAAAACTCGCCTTTAGCCACTGGACGCTTCGGCCTTTGGCTATGACGCATACGGTTCGGCTTTAGGCGTAGGACAATCATAGCAAAATGCCTGGCTTGCAATTGAAACACACCTCCCTCGGCACAAGCGACTCGCGTAATGCCCGAGCTTTCCACATCGGTAGCAAATCACCTCGGACACCGGATCGACCTCCACTCCTCGGTACTTGGGTCATCGGACGACATCGCCCCCGGTTGTCGTTCCCGAGGTCGGCCGTAGGTCTCTTACAGCGTGGTTTCCCTTTACCGTACCGATCTCGCCCCGCACTGGGTCTCACTGTCCAGCCCACAACAATCTTCTTCTTGTGGCTCACCTCGCCTTTCTACTCGACACATCTGGTCGATCGCTCTTGGAGATTTCGATCCTCAAACGACACTACCGACTTGATGTCAATCTCAATCCCCCGTTGGAATCTCACTTAACCATCTCTCGTCAACTCGGTCACGAAATGGACTGAAATACCTGCAACGATTCAAACTTGTCAGATACTGCACCGGGCCGAAGGTTGCCGCAGCTTGAAGAAATTCCCTGCTCCTTCGACTGCGGCAGATCCAGGAAGTACTTGTCCAAGAACCTCTCACGAAAAAGCTCCGGGTCATCTCGCGATGTTCGCTTATAAACGCTTGTTTTACCTTCCACCAATACTCTGCGTCTCAGCGTAAGTAAGTGGCATAGTCGACCTTCACGCTTGTCCGCAATGGAGTGCCTCAAAGATCTTCTCGATCTCATCCAAAAATCAGCTTTATCCGGATTTGGCTCACCGTGAACCCGATTGGATCATGCTTCACGAAGTCGGCCAATCCTCGCTAAAGATTACGCTCGCCGCTGTCATTAGCTGTTTGCTCGCCGAAGCTAACGCCGCTGTTGAGCCATCGCGTTAGCCTGGTTGAGTTCAGCAGACTGATTGTTGAGCCATGGTCGCCGCCATCTCGGCCATAGCTTGAATAGCCTCGCTCCATGTCGGCGTTCTGCTGCGGATGTCGTATTCCTACGAGGTGGCATTAGATTCCACAAAGTCCAAAACCCTGGCTGGGATCTCACACAAGGATGTGTTAAACACACTGCTTCAATCAAGAAACAGCCTCAAACAATTTCTCAAGCAATAAGTGCTTCACTTAATCAAACAAAGAATCAACACAAAACAACTAGGTACCCAACACATAACCCGACCACGTTGACTAAGCCCAAATTCCTATGCACACTGCTGGCCGAAGGCAATCGCTCTGATACTCAGCGGTGTAACGAATTCGCTTCCTGACCGCTAATGAGCTCAATATCACCGAGCTCGAGTTACCTGAGCTTCAACACACCAAGCTCAACAAACCTATATGAGATGTGTTTTAAAAACAAAACTCTTGTGCCTTTTAAAAATGCGATATATATTTTTTTTTTTTTATAAAACCAACTCGTGCAAATCGAGTAATTACTGACTTTTTCAAACACTGGTGCAACTAAGACACAAGAACTTAAATTCAAATAAAACATACATGCATAACATACACATATATATCACTCGAAATAATAATGTATACAAATACAGAGTAGCAAATGTGCAAAGAAAATACACCTAAGGATGCAACTTCAAAGAGCCATCATACCTGGGGTACTTCCAGACTCCCCGCAGGGGCTGCTCCAAAAGTAAGACCACCGATCTGCCACCAGAGTAACAACACAATGAACATCGCCTTAAATCACGACCTCGAACACAAAGGAAAAACAAATGCGATTTCGGAAAAACCAACATCCAGCAAATAAACAATCCACGACGGATAAGTCGTCACTGGTCTCGCCGAGATCCTCCTCAGACGCATCGTCATCTTGTCGAGTTACTGCAAGGCTTCTCGACATCGCCTGGCAACCGCTCATGGATTAGGCACCCTGGAAAGGGTCAACTTCTCAACAAGTTAAGATAAGCTCGACATAAAAATATAAACAAAGCGACAAAGTATGACAATCACCGACGTGACTGACCATCTCACTCTAAACTCGACACTACTCACAATTCCATTTTCTCGACCGACAATTTTCCAATGCACACGCCGCATCAGATGTCGGAAAGTCCAGCCAAGCCTTGGGATCTCGCTCTCCCACTAGGACACTAACTCAGGTCCCGTGGCGTGGCGGCGTCTAGTCAATCTCAGTAAACAAAGGGACCTAGCACCCTCGATTATCCAGGTCACGGCTCAAAAACGTCATATCGACTCACTAGCTCGCTCACTCGATGAACAATTAAGCATACGATATTCAAGGAGTTAAACACAAAATATTCAACCGCATGTTAAATAAGAGAGCAAGCTCGACATGAAGAAACGCATAATTCAACATGCACACACTTCACGACATATATTCAATCACATATTAAATACATGCAAAAACTCAATCATATCACAACATTTCACTGACACAAATCAGAAAATCCATACACAATAACATAACCACGAGAATATGAAATGCCGCTTACTTAAGGACTTATACAATAAAGCCTTAGAGATATCTAGAAGTAGCCCCCTACCAACTCAGAGTTAATCTTTAGCCCGACAAACGACCTCAACACGACTGTTTCCAAATGAGCTCGACAACCAGCGGCCTCGACAAGGTTGTTTTCAAAGAGCTCGACACGTCACGCTTCTCGGTCGACTCGACACGTCATGATCCTCGATCCGATTCACGCTGCTTCCGCGCCCTTGGATTCGCTTTCCGTACACCTCGATTGAATCACTCGATCTCGAATCGGACTTCCTAAAACAAACACAACTTCGAATCGATCTATGGTTCTAATACATCTAGCTCTCTTCCCAAAATCTCAACCTGACAACCGAAAATATGAAACTCAAGAACTAAATATATTTTTCCTCTAACACAAGTTAGGATTTTCATCAAAATTTCATGAAAAGTTATCTGGCTTCAAACAGATAGATCGACAACAACAATAATCGAAACGAATGAAAATCAAGAAAATCGAAATGAACCAAAAATGGAGGTTTTCTCGGGCGCCGATTGCGAAAAAGCAGAGAAAGAAATTTGTTTACAAGCCCAATTAATCGTTAAAAGATAGGTAACATTGTGAATAAGAAAACCCATCAATTTGATACATGATTTGGAAGCATAAAATCGGTTAAAATGGAAGAAGAATTAGCGCTACTTGAGCACAAATGAAAGAAAATCTGTTCTTCATACCTCAGCGGTGATGGTCGATCAGGCGAGATATGGGTCAAGAAGTTGATGATGAACAAGATCGATGAAGAAAGCTTCAGCAGATCTCATTTGGAACTCACCGCTGATGAAGATTTTGAAGAAAACAACTTGAAACACAGAGTAGAAGGAAGGAAGAAGAAAGAAGAAAAGAGAAATGAAGGTAAGCGGTAGTGGTATCTGGCGAAAGCGGTAAAAGCGTAACTCCAGCTAAAAGATGCCAATCCCATCAATCATCTACCCGTTAACTCGCTCCTCTCATGATTACCTCTCTACCGCTTGGTCAACGACAAGTCGACAATGTAATAATTACAAACAATATAATAATAACATAGTAACGCTCGAAATAATACGAGGTATCATCTCGACACGATGTCGACAAGAGTGCCTCGTGCAAACGTCATAAAGTTCTAACACGAGTTCGTGAACGCGGTCTCTCGGCTGACTTGCGTCCTCATCGGCTAAGTGCAGGCTTCATCAACTCCGACAGGCCTCCTCACCGAATAGCTAGTGCACGTGGTCTCATCAGCTCGACAAATGATCTCGGCAAACGATCTAGTCACGGGATCTCGACACAAGGTCTTGGTCGAGGTCTCGATACGTCGTCCTAATACGATGTCGATCTCGTCCTCAGGTGTTACAGTTCCGTTGTTGTTATTTCCGATTTAATTACTTAGGGTTAGCTCTGAGACGTTGTGACATCGGGGTGCTTATATTTTTCTGAATTTGAACGTATTTGTTATTTGAATTTCCGCAAGTTTGTAAGAGCGTGATGACTCTATCCTTGTTTATGAAAAATTTTATTAGACCGTATATTTCAACAATTGCACTTATTTAATTTATTTGCTTTAATAATAGCATGCGGGGTAGAGGGTGTCATATTTAGAGGTATTAGAGCTCGACTTGTTCTTCAAGCCGTGGTATAAGTCCATTATGTATTCTCTGTGTACTCTTATATGAATGACTATGCTAGAATAGATGTGATTATAAGATTGAATGTGGTTACATAGAATCTAACCTCGTTCTAGTGTTTGTCTGTGAAAGAGGAAATGACAAACAGGGCTGACCGTGCTGTGATTGAGCTTTAGGCCGGGTTGCTGAAGCAATGGAACGCGACCACGCTCGTTGGGATAGGACCACCCGCTTTCAGGGCATTGCTGACTTCCAAAAGAATGACCCTCCGTCGTTCAACAGAGCTTTTGACCTTGAGGAGCGCAGCACTGGATTCGCAAAATGGAGAAGATTTTTAGGGTGATGACTTGCACTGACGCTCAGAAGGTGGCTTTTGCTACTTTCAAACTGATGGATGAAGCTGAGCACTGGTAGGAGAACACCCGTCAGCGCCTGGAGAGTGCTGAAGTGGTAGTCACCTGGAACTTGTTCAAGGAGCATTTTCTGGAGAAGTACTTTCCGGTTGAGTTACGTGACAAGAAAGAAGCTAAATTCTTGGCATTGACTCAAGGCAACATGTTAGTGGATGTGTACGCCGTCAAGTTTGAGGAGCTGTCTCGCTATTACCCTCCCTATCAGACTGCTACAAGCGACCGCTCTAAGTGTGTGAAGTTCAAGAACGGGCTGCATCCTGAACTCAAACGGGGCATAGCCATTGTTGAAATGAATAACTATGGCAACCTGGTGAAGAAGACAAGAGATTATGAGGATGCCTATAAGGAGAGCGCAGGTACACTGAGGAACATTAGAGGCAATCAGTATCAAGGAAAGGGGAAGCAGCCTTTAGCCCCTACTGGCCGAGGATTCAAGCATGAGGGAAACAGGAAGACCAACACATCTGCAAGAGGACCAATAAGAGGAGGCGCATGGCCTTACAGTCGGATCAAGTGCAGGAAGTGCGGCTTGGGTCACTATACCCAAGAATGCAAGGAGACTTTAGTTATCTGTTTCAAGTGCGGTAAGCCAGGGCATATTAGCAGGGATTGTGGAGAGGCTAAGTTTGACCAGCAAGTGGGAGCAAACCTCAGAAGTCTCAGGCCAACAAGATGAGGACAACTGGCAGGGTCTTTACTCTCTCAGGAACTGAAGCAGCAGAATCAGAGAATCTCATCCAAGGTACTGGTTTCATCCAAGGAACTCCTGTTTTAGTATTGTTTGACTCTGGCGCGAGCCATTCCTTCATCTCGCACAACTGTGTGAGAACACTGCAACTGCCTTTGACTCGACTTGCCTTAGATTTAGAGGTAGCCCTCCCTTCAAAGGATCCTATAATTACATCTTATGCATGTAAGAACTGTGCCCTGGAGATTGGTGACAGGAGGTTCGTAGTGGACCTTGTGTATTTACCTCTTCGGGAGTTGGATGTCATACTCGAGATGGATTGGCTAGCTGCCAATCAGGTGTTTTTGAACTGCTTTGACAATACGGTGATGTTTGTAAAGCCTAAGCCTAAGGACCCAAATATTGTCACCGCTAAGCGTGTGGAATCATCTCTGAAGGAAGGAGCCCAAGCTTATATGATGTTGTGTACCATGTTGGCAGGGAAGAAGTTAGAAGTGAAGGATATTCCGATTGTCCGCGAGTTTTCGAAAGTATTTGAAGAGATTAATAGCCTACCACCGGAGCGAGATGTGGAATTTGCAATTGACCTTGTTCCGGGTATGTAACATCCCAATTTTTATGAAAATTCTTTTACAGCTTCCGATTACTTAAAAATAAATCATAGAGATTGATCACCTCAATGGTTTGTTAAAAGTACGAAGAACTATAAAGATTTATTGTAAATAATTTACTGTTTTAGTAATTAATTCAGATTAAGAGACAGTATAGACGTATACTGTTTTTAATATGACTTAATCTTGAAAAATGTGAAATTTTTTTGTTTGATTAAAGAAAATTATTTTATTGAAAGAGCAATAATTTTTGGGATTTAATAGATATTTTTAAGTCACAGTTTTGATTTTCGATGTTTAGTTATTTGATAGAATTGTCTGCTCACATGCAATTATTTGATATTGTGGTTACTTGATTGTTGATCTGTTGGTTGATTTGTCTGTTCACATGCAAATGCTTGATATACCGTGATGTTGCATGCGGTCTATTAGGTATGTATATGTATATAAAGACATGTTGTTGTATTATATATGTATATTGTTTGCATGCGACATAGCCTATGATAAAGTCGTGGACAAAGAATTTACCCATGCACTGTTGTTGGATTGGGCATTCTTATGAATGTCACTTCCAGATGGAGTTCGATAGCTGCAGTAGTTTCGTCTTTCCAGGAGCATTGAAGATTGAGCCAGTGGAGGAAGATTCCTCTGAGTGCTTCGTGTTTTGACCTTGCTGAACTGTTTCTCAGTAAGAATTATATTTGTTGGCCAGCTTAGCTTAGGGTTTTGTCGTTGTTATTTGTGTAATTACCCATTGTATTGTAATAGCTCTTTCCAGAAAACCTCGCCTTAGTGCGAAACGATTATGTTATGTGAAGTATTGATTGTGATGCATTATACTCTGATATTTGCAAAAGACAGATTTTGCATTATTTAGAAAACTGTAGTACTTTTTATGTCTCATTTTTGAAAAGGGTTTCAAAGAGAAGAAAAAGGAAAAAAAAATCATTACTCCTATTTTCCATTGCGAAATACATAAGAGTACTTTTTAACTGAAAGCATACAAGCATCAAATGTTTTCAGCATTAGATTGGGTTGCACAGTAACGCTCCGAAAATAGGGTGTTACAGGGTACGGGGCCTATCTCTATGGCACGCTACCGAATGTCTCCATAGGAGTTGGCAGAGTTGAAGAAACAATTGGAAGAGATGTTAGAGAAGAAGTTCGTGACGCCTAGTGTGTCACCCTGAGGAGCACCGGTTTTATTGGTCAAGAAGAAGGATGGTTCGATGAGGCTGTGTGTAGACTACCGGCAGCTCAATAAGGTTACTATAAAGAATCGCTACCCGTTGCCACGGATAGACGATCTCATGGACCAATTGATCGGAGCTTGTATTTACTCTAAGATTGACTTAAGTTTTGGATATCATCAAATTCGAGTGAAGCAGGAGGATATTTCGAAGACCGCATTACGAACGCGTTATGGTCACTATGAGTACTCAGTGATGCCTTTCGGCGTGACTAACGCAGCAGCGGTATTCATGGACTATATGAATATGATATTCAGCCCCTATTTGGATAAGTTTGTGGTGGTGTTCATCGATGACATCTTGATCTACTCTAAGACTCGAGAAGAACACAAAGGACACCTAAGAGTTGTGTTGCAAGTCTTGCAGGCGAAGCAACTGTATACGAAGCTGTCGAAGTGTGAATTCTGGTTGGAAGAGGTAAGTTTTCTCAGGCATGTAATTTCTAAAAGGGGAATAGCAGTTGACCCAACCAAGGTTGATGCCGTTTTGCATTGGGAAGCCCTTAAGTCTGTAACGAAGATTCGAAGCTTTTTGGGACTGGCGGGTTACTACAGGAGATTTATTGAAGGCTTTTCCAAGATTGCACTACCGTTAACTCGCATTACGAGGAAAGGACAGGTTTTTCTGTGGGATGCTAAGTGTGAGGAGAGCTTTCAGGAGTTGAAGAACAGGTTTACTTCAGCACCGGTGTTAGTTTTGCCAGACCCTGGTGAACCATTCGTGGTGTATTGTGATGCTTCTAAGCAAGGACTAGGTGGATTGTTGATGCAGAATGGTAAGGTGGTGGCGTATGCGTCGCGACAACTGAAGGTACATGAGCAGAATTACCCGACTCATGACTTAAAGTTGGGAGCAATGGTTTTTGCTCTAAAGATCTGGAGACATTATTTGTATGGTGCCAGATTTGAAGTTTTCAGTGACCATAAGAGTTTGAAGTACTTGTTTGACCAGAAGGGGTTGAATATGAGACAACGCAGGTGGATGGAGTTCTTGAAAGACTACGACTTCGAGCTGAGTTATTATCCCAGTAAGGCAAATGTGGTGGCGGATGCTCTGAGTAGGAAGGCCTTACATTGCTCAGCCATGATGGTTAAGGAGATGGAGTTGATAGAAGATTTCAGGGACATGAGTTTGGTTTGTGAAAGGACTCCGAAGAGCATTAGGCTCGGTATGCTGAAGGTGACTAGTGAATTGATGGACCTAATCCATGAAGGACATATGTCAGACTTATTCTTAGTTGATCAGAGGGCCTTGATGGTACAAGGGAAGTTAGCGGACTTCATCGAAGGCACCGATGGTATTCTGCGGTCTCGGGATCGAATTTGTGTGCCAGGTGTTCCAGAACTAAGGAAGATGATTCTAGAGGAAGGTCATAGGAGTAGCTTAAGTATTCACCCCAGAGCTACTAAGATGTACCAAGACTTGAAGAAAATGTTTTGGTGGCCCGGAATGAAGAAGGAGATAGCGGAGTTCGTGTACTCTTGTTTGACTTGTCAAAAGTCCAAGATTGAACATCAGATGCCATCGGGGAAGTTACAGCCGTTGCCTATTCTAGTGTGGAAGTGGGATAGCATTGCCATGGACTTCGTGTCAGGACTTCCGAGGAGTCCAACGGGTTGTGACACTATTTGAGTAATTGTGGACCGGTTGATTAAAGCAGCTCATTTCATAGGTGTGAATATGGAGTACTCACTGGAGAAGTTGACTAGGTTGTATATCCGCAAGATTGTCAGGTTGCACTGAGTACCGTCCAATATCGCATCGAACCGAGATCCCAGGTTCACATCGGGCTTTTAGGACAGTTTACATGCCGCTTTGGGGACTAAGCTTAAGTTGAGCTCTGCTTACCATCCTCAGACATTTGGACAGTCAGAGAGGACGATTCAATCTTTGGAGGATTTGTTGAGAGCTTGTGTCATGGAGGAGTTTGGGAGCTGGGAGAAGTTATTACCTCTCATAGAGTATATACAACAACAGTTTCCATTCTAGTATTGGGATGGCACCGTATGAGGCTCTGTATGGGAGGAGATGCAGGACTCCATTGTGTTGGTATGAGACCGGCGAATAACTCGTGTTAGGACCAGAGATGGTGCAAGAGACCACTTAGAAAGTGAGAATGATTCAAGAGAAGATGCGAGCAGTGCAACGTAGGCAGAAGAGTTATCACGACAGAAGGACTAAGGACTTGGTGTTTCAGGAAGGTGATCACGTGTTCCTACAGGTTACACCCACGAAGGGAGTTGGAAGGGTAATGAAGGCTAGAAAGCTAACACCTAGGTTTATTGGACCCTATCAGATTTTGAAGAGAGTTGGCGAAGTAGCCTATCAAGTGGCATTACCTCCATTTCTATCGAATCTGCATAATGTCTTTCACGTGTCGCAATTGAGGAAGTCTATGCATGACCTAAGTCATGTGATCGAACCAGATGCTATACAGTTGAAAGAGAATCTTACTTTCGAGGCACTACCGAAAAGGATTGAGGACCGGAAGTTGAAATAGTTTAGGGGAAAGGAAATTCCGCTGGTGAAGGTAATCTGGAGCGGAGCTACAGATGAGAGTGCTACATGGGAATTGGAAAGAAAGATGAAGGAGCTTTACCCGCAGCAGTTCACTAAAGGTTAGTGACAATTTCGAGGGCGAAATTTTTCTAAGGGGGGAGGATTGTAACACCCTCAAAATTCACTTTTAGGACTTATAATTTTGATGTTTACATATGTATGTTTTTAATGTGTGATTATATGTTTGAAATTTTTTTTGATTGGTTAGGAATTGATTAGGATCGATACGGGACATAACTGCGCAAATTAGGACGCAAAACGGGACGATTATAGGCTACCAGGGGGCGCAAGGCACCCAGTTAAGGCGCAGGGTGTATGGGGATCACAGAGGTAGAGACAGGGCGCCTGGCTCTGTTTTCTACAACACGTAATTTTGCATTTTGGGGCCGGTTTAGTGACTGTTGGTGTAAGCCCTAGAGGCCAATGTAGTTCCTTTGAACTTATAATTTTTATCATGCTATTTATCTATAATATGAGGCATTTCAATTATTATGTTTGTTTTAACGTAAAAAAGCCCTTGAGTAAAAGTTCGATTTTAATAGAACATCGAGTGGACGACTCGGGTGTGAGATACTATAGAACTTTACTCTTAAACATATGTAGTCGAGTGTTATTATTATTAAGGGCAATAATAATATATCAAGACTATTATGTATGTGGACTGATAACCTAATCTCACAGGTTATAGATATGAGATATCAAGTCACTGCATAGGTACACATTAGGGTAATTGTGTACTGGATTAACCCGCCATGAGAATACTACATAGTGCGTTATGTGTAACACCCCATTTTCGGAGCGCTACTGTGCAACCCAATCTAAGGCTGAAAACATTTAATGCTTGTATGCTTTCAGTTAAAGAGTACTCTTATGTATTTCGCAATGGAAAAATACGAGTAATTTTTTTTTTCCATTTTTTTTCCTTTCAAACCCTTTTTAAAATGAAACATAGAGTACTACAGTTTTCTAAATGATGCCAATTCAGACTTTTGCAATTATCAGAGTAGAATGCATCACAAAATAATACTTCACATAACATAATCATTTCGCACTAAGGCGAGGTTTTGTGAAAATAGTAATTACACAAATAACATCGGCATTACCCTAAGCTAAGCTGGCCAACAACTATAACTCTTACTGAGAAACAGCTCAGCAAGACCATAACACGAAGCACTCAGAGGAATCTTTCTCCATTGGCTCAATCTTCAATGCTCCTGAAAGACGAAGCTGCAACAGCTACCGAACTCCATCTAGAAGTGACATCCATAAGGACATCCAATCCAACAACAGTGCAAGGGTAAATCCTTTGTCCACGAGTTTATCATAGGCTATGTCGCATGCAAATAATACATACATATATAATACAACAACATGCTGTTATATACATATACATACTTAATAGACCGCACGCATCATCATGGTATATCAAGCATTGCATGTGAGCAAACAAAACAACCAACAGATCAACAATCAAGTCACTACAATATCAAACAATTGCATGTGAACAGGCAAATCTATCAACAGATCAGTGATCAAGTCATCACAATATCAAATTCATCAAACAATTCATCACATATCATAAATGTGGTTAGCTATGCATGTCAATGCAGTATGACAAGTTGTGTATACACCTGCAGCCTTAATAGGTCAGCAGTATGATGGGGACTACTTTCCCAACGTCCGAACAAGATAGCCTCTGCTTAGGCTTGCCACTACTTTGGCTGGCCACTACTTTGGCTTGCCTCTACTTAGGCAATGCAGCGTCAACTCGTCTTTTGAAGTCTGTAAAACCAATTAAACACTCCGAGTGACATGACAACTCGTCTTTTGAAGTCTTTAAGACCAATCAAATGCTCCGAGTGTCGATGCTCAATGGTTAGTACGCATCCAAAAAAATTCAACAATATGGCATGCTCACCGTAGTGAACACCCGAGTGATATCCAACAAATTCTACAATATGGCATGCTCACCGTAGTGAACGCCCGAGTGATATCCAAACAAATTCAACAACATGGCATGCTAACCGTAGTGAACGCCCGAGCGATATCCAAACATATTCTACAATGTGGCGTGCTCACCGTAGTGAGTACCCGAGTAATGTTTTAATTAATCAATGCGGATCGACGAACCCTCACTCACTCAACTTAGTGGGTCTCCAAATCTCAATTAACTAAGAGTTCAACACAGGACACAAGGTTCGGGGGTTCAATTGCGGAACACTAGTCCCAATCTTAGATCAGAACTCTAGGCACGTAATGCGGAACGCTAGGTTCAACTTTTAGGTTAAGATACTAGGCACGCCATATGGAACACTAGGTCCAATCCTTAACCAAGAAAATGCGCACGCAAGCAGGACATTAAGTCCCAGCACAGGACACATGGCCCATATGCTCAATAGGAACACTAGGTTCCCTATGTTTTATTCTTTCGAAATCCCGATCTTTGAAATCTGTTTCTCAGTTCTTGTATCCCCCCTATGTATCTGAAAATACTTTTTAGTTCTAGGTCGTTGAAACCCTAGTTGTTCTAAATAACACACTGGAAGAATTCCCAGGAAAGAGAGGTGGTGCGAACACTCTTAATTACCAAGTCTTTCCTAGCCAGAATTTTCCAGGCGCATCATTTAACTCAACTGTTTTCGCAAATTGTACTATTTATTTAAAGTTCTTTTCTCCACTATTATTCCATTGAAATTTCCTTGCAAGCTTTGGCTAGTTGTACTAAAACCCTCACGCTTACTTTTAAATCAAAACGCCCTTAACAATTTGTTTACGAAATTAGATTTCGTCTTACGGAATCGCATAAGATTTATCGATGTAAATCGTCAACCAATAGCAGTCGATCAACGCATTGTTAATTAATCCATTATCAACAATAATATTCTTCATATTCCAATTCAATACCAAGTTCCAATGAAATCCAAGGTGATTCAAGGAAAACAATACAACTCATAATGCCACGCAGGGCCAAGAACATGCTACATATTATCATCAATTTCATGTCCAATTAAATCAATAAAGTATTATTTAAGTCACACAATACAATTCAGTCTTGCCACACAGGGCCAAATCAATACACAACAGTTCATGCTACAACATCTCAATAGCACATAGTAATACTACAAGTACTACCACACAATCAATCAACAATCAAACAAACAACACACAAGGCGAAAAGGCCAAACTCATTATGTAAGAATTTCCCTTACCTTGGGCGCTTTAACAATCCAAGCAGGGTAAATCCGAACTATCGTCAAGTCGTACCTCGCGCATATCCTAACGCCACAAGTTTCAATCAATTAAAACCAAAACTCAAGCCCTAATACCCCTAGGGCAGCCACAGCTCTAAGGTTCCTAAGGCCTAAGAATTACTCACTTAATCCCATTTCGTTCACACCTAGTCACATATCATGAAACAAGTTCAAACTATGCATGTTTTCAAACTTTTACAAAAGCTACACACTTAGAAAATACTAAAACTCAAAACTTACCAATTGGAATAGTGTTTTACCAAATGAATGGTATTTTCCAAACTTTGAACAACTTTTCAGAACACTAAAACATGTCACAAAATTCTAGAAATAAATTCATTACAAGTTTAAAACAATTCTTAAGACATAACCCAAAACTTTTTCCAAAATCATGCTTCTTTAAATTGTTTTGCTAAATCAAATCCCTACCCACTTTTTGCAACATTCACAAGGTTTAAAACAACTAAATTCAATCCCAAAAAGTCACTATAAGTCACGGCTTAGAACAATAAAAACCAACTCAAGATTTTCAACCATTTTCAATATTTTAAACATACTAAACTTTATGGATTCAAGCCATAACCAAAAACCAAACTCTTTACCATTTTAAGGACACAAAACAACTTAGAACATTGTTTAAAACTACCATGAAGGCCACTGTTTTAGTTACCCAAAAACAACTCAAAATTTTCAATTTTTAATTTCCAAAACAAAGCATTTCACCATCCTTAATTTCTTGAACCTTAAACTCACTTCCTCAACACTTAAAACACTTTAAAACTAATCAAAACATCCTCAAAATGATACAAAATAGCCACGGTTCCAGCCCCCAAAAATTAACCAAATCAATTTCTCAAAACTTTGTAAAATATACATATATGACTAGTTTCCAACATACTACTTAAAATCCACCAAAGAACTAACTCCAAAACAACAAAATCAAGCCAAGAACAAGCCCTTGAGCAGCCCCTATGGTTCGGCCATGTCTCAAGGTTAGGGTTCCCAAATTTTAAAAAAAATTCTAATCAAGCTTAAACATGGAAGAAATTGATAGATCTATGAAATAGACAAGCTAGAACATAAAGATCTAACATTTCATAAAGAAAACAACACTAAAACCATGAAGAACACAATCATGGCAGCCATGAGAAGAGGAAAGTGATCAAGAACACTTACCAACAAGATTGATGATTGTTGATCAAAGATTAAGAAGAAAGTATGGAAGGTTGAAGCTTAAACATCAAATTCCTTCGAGAATAAAAACTAAAATCATGAGGAACAACTCTAGAACCATGAAAGTTCATCCATGGCAGCCATGGAGAAAAGGAAAATAAGCTTACCACAAGGATGGAGATGATTGAACAAGAAGGAAGGAGAAAGGATTAGGATTTAGCTTCCAAAATCACAAGATTAAGCACCTAAATCAACTTTCTCTTTCTAGAATTTTTTTTTTCAAGCTTTCCAAAAATGAAAGGAAACTGAAATGGACCAGCCAAATGGAGAAGGAGCCACGAAATTTTAGGGACAAGGATGGAAGAAATTTGGTCATTTAGTTGGAAACTAACCAAACTAGTTACAAACTAACTAAACTAACTTAACAAACTAACTGCCCATTACTTCCTAAACCAATCAAAATGCTTCCTTCAAAATTCAAGGCTACAAGCACATGGCTGGCCTCCCATTGGTCCATGTGTGGCAGCCATTTGCTCAAAATATCTCAGGGTTTCGCTATGACGCGTTTTCGCTCAATCGGGTGCGCGGCGTTACGCGTATATTAGGGTTTTTGTATCAAAAACTCAAAAAATAAATCTAATAAATTATTCTATAATAAAAAATTATTAATCAACCAAAATTTCCCCAAAAATATTAGAAGTATTTCTATGAATGTCGCTAGGTTCAACTTTTAGGTTAAGATACTAGGCATGCCATACGGAACACTAGGTCCAATCCTTAACCAAGAAAATGTGCACGCAAGCAGGACATTAAGTCCCAGCACAGGACACATGGCCCATATGCTCAATAGGAACACTAGGTTCCCTATGCTTTATTCTTTCGAAATCCCGATCTTTGAAATCTGTTTCGCAGTTCTTGTATCCCCCCTATGTATCTGAAAATACTTTTTAGTGCTAGGTCGTTGAAACCCTAGTTGTGCTAAATAACACACTGGAAGAATTTCCAAGAAAGAGAGGTGGTGCGAACACTCTTAATTACCAAGCCTTTCCTAGCCAGAATTTTCCCAGTCGCGTCATTTAACTCAACCATTTTCGCAAATTGTACTATTTATTTCAAGTTCTTTTCTCCACTATTATTCCATTGAAATTTCCTTGCAAGCTTTGGCTAGTTGTACTAAAACCCTCATGCTTACTTTTAAATCAAAACGCCCTTAACAATTTGTTTACGAAATCAGAATTCGGCTTGTGGAATCGCATCAGATTTACGGATGTAAATCGTCAACCAATAGCAGTCGATCAACGCATTGTTAATTAATCCATTATCAACAAGAATATTCTTCATATTCCTATTCAATACCAAGTTCCAATGAAATCGAAGGTGATTCAAGGAAAACAATACAACTCATAATGCCACGCAGGGCCAAGAACATGCTACATATTATCATCAATTTTAAGTCCAATTAAATCAATCAAGTATGATTTAAGTCACACAATACAATTTAATCTTGCCACACAGGGCCAAATCAATACACAGCAGTTCATGCTACAACATCTCAATAGCACATAGTAATACTACAAGTACTACCACACAATCAACCAACAATCAAACAAACAGCACACAAGGAGAAAAGCCCAAACTCAATATGTAAGAATTTCCCTTACCTTGGGCGCTTTAACAATCCAAGCAGGGTAAATCCGAACTATCGTCAAGTCGTACCTCGCGCATATCCTAACAACACAAGTTTCAATCAATTAAAACCAAAACTCAAGCCCTAATACCCCTAGGGCAGCCACGAATCTAAGGTTCCTAAGGCCTAAGAATTACTCACTTAATCCCATTTCGTTCACACCTAGTCACATATCGTGAAACAAGTTCAAACTATGCATGTTTTCAAACTTTTACAAAAGCTACACACTTAGAAAATACTAAAACCCAAAACTTACCAATTGCAATAGTGTTTTACCAAATAAATAGTGTTTTCCAAACTTTGAACAACTTTTCAAAACCCTAAAACATGTCACAAAATTCTAGAAATAAATTCATTACAAGTTTAAAACAATTCTTAAGACATAACCCAAAACTTTTTCCAAAATCATGCTTCTTTAAATTGTTTTGCTAAATCAAATCCCTACCCACTTTTTTCAACATTCACAAGGTTTAAAACAACTAAATTCAATCCCAAAAAGTCACTATAAGTCACAGCTTAGAACAATAAAAACCAACTCAAGATTTTCAACCATTTTCAGTGTTTTAAACATACTAAACTTTATGGATTCAAGCCATAACCAAAAACCAAAATCTTTACCATTTTAAGGATACAAAACAACTTAGAACATTGTTTAAAACTACCATGAAGGCCACGGTTTTGGTTACGCAAAAATAACCCAAAATTTTCAATTTTTCATTTCCAAAACAAAGCATTTCACCATCCTTAATTTCTTGAACCTTAAACTCACTTCCTCAACACTTAAAACACTTTAAAACTAATCAAAACATCCTCAAAATGATACAAAATAGCCACGGTTCCAGCCCCCAAAAATTAACCAAATTTATTTCTCAAAACTTTGTAAAATATACATATATGACTAGTTTCCAACATACTACTTAAAACCCACCAAAGAACTAACTCCAAAACAACAAAATCAAGCCAAGAACAAGCCCTTGAGCAGCCCCTAAGGTTTGGCCATGTCTCAAGGTTAGGGTTCCCAATTTTTTTTAAAAATTCTAATCAAGCTTAAACATTGAAGAAATTGATAGATCTATGAAATAGACAAGCTAGAACATAAAGATCTAACATTTCATAAAGAAAACAACACTAAAACCATGAAGAACACAATCATGGCAGCCATGAGAAGAGGAAAGTGATCAAGAACACTTACCAACAAGATTGATGATGGTTGATCAAAGATTAAGAAGAAAGTATGGAAGGTTGAAGCTTAAACATCAAATTCCTTCAAGAATAAAAACTAAAATCATGAGAAACAACTCTAGAACCGTGAAATTTCATCCATGGCAGCCATGGAGAAAAGGAAAATAAGCTTACCACAAGGATGGAGATGATTGAACAAGAAGGAAGTTGGAAGGATTAGGATTTAGCTTCCAAAATCACAAGATTAAGCACCTAAATCAACTTTCTCTTTCTAGAATTTTTTTTTTCAAGCTTTCCAAAAATGAAAGGAAACTGAAATGGACCAGCCAAATGGAGAAGGAGCCACGAAATTTTAGGGACAAGGATGGAAGAAATTTGGTCATTTAGTTGGAAACTAACCAAACTAGTTACAAACTAATTAAACTAACTTAACAAACTAACTGCCCATTACTTCCTAAACCAATCAAAATGCTTCCTTCAAAATTCAAGGCTACAAGCACATGGCTGGCCTCCCATTGGTCCATGTGTGGCAGGCATTTGCTCAAAATATCTCAGGGTTTCGCTACGACACGTTTTCGCTCAACCGGGTGCGCGACGTTACGCGTATATTAGGGTTTTTGTATCAAAAACTCCAAAAATAAATCTAATAAATTATTCTATAATCAAAATTTATTAATCAACCAAAATTTCCCTAAAAATATTAGAAGTATTTCTATGAATGTCGCTTTCTCGATTTGCGAGCAGACACGCTATCGTAATGCAGTTCTAGGCGTAGAAAACACCCTATATTATTCTGATGCCTAAAAATTTCAGAAAAATTTCCAATAAATCATAAATATTGGAAAATACTAAGATATCAAATTTTATTAAATTTGGATCACGTTTGGGCATGTTTCAGTTAGAAACACACACAATAGCCTAGTTACGGCAGAATTCGATAGAATTCTCGCAGCGTAATAAAAACTGTAAATTAGTGAGGATCACTAATTTATATTTCTCTTATTAACTAGATATTATTCAAACAATAAAATTATCAAGACAAAATCTTTAAAATAATAGTTATATTAAATATGACATAAAACAGACAATTAATACAATAACTAAACCATGAAAATTCAAACTATGACTTGAAAATATTTATTAAATCCTGAAAATTATTTCTCTTTCAATAAAATAATTTTCTTTAATCAAACAACAATCTTTCACATTTTTCGAGATTAATTCATATTAAAAACAGTATGCGTCTACACTGTCTCTTAATCTGAATTAATTGCTAAAACAGTAAATTGTTTACAATAAATCTTTGTTGTTCTTCATACTTTTAACAAACCATTGAGGTGATCAATCTCTATGATTTATTTTCAAGTAGTCGGAAACTATAAAATAATTTTCATAAAAATTGGGCTGTTACATTATGTAAGTGTCATAAGTTATTCTCATAGTGATAGTGGTGTATGCCACCCTTTGACCTGAAACCACTATGGTCCCTACATGAGGAGTTGAGTGTTTTATTACCGTCAAACATTGTCTATAACAGGACAATTATAAAGTCGGTCAACTGGGCACTCCACGAGTCGTGGAGAGGGACATGAGTGACCTAGATGGGATTTGCCCTTTCTACATAGCAGGAGTAATATCTGTGGGCCTGTTGATAGAGTATGACTGTAAAATGCATGGCCATGCTGAAATAAGTCAATATGAGACATCAAAGTAGTTCGGTCCTCACTGGACTGTGAGTTGGGTAACCTAAGCTGATCAAACTCGTCGAGTTTTCCTTGTCGGGCGTCGAATTGTGTCTAAATTGTACTTGTTTGCTGAGTGAAGCATGTATGCTTATAATTGTTTGAATTGTTTCTTAATTGAAGCAATGTGTGCTAACACACCCATTTGTTGTAGGGTTCTTACCGGTTTTGAACCTTATAGGAACCCAATGCCGCCAAGCCGTGAAATCCAAACTGGAGGAGTAGACAATCTAGAGATGGCACAGATGGCTCAGGTGGCTGAAGCCATGGTTGAGATGGCAACTTTCGTTGCTTAGCAGAATGCTGCCAAGAATCAACGAGACTTACAAAAACAAGAGAGGGAAGCACAAGTTGCTGAATCAAAGGGATTGGTTGACTTCCGTCGACATGATCCTCCAAAGTTTCATGGTGAAGTCGACCCGGAGAAGGCAGATTTATGGCTGCAGGAAGTGGAGAAATTTTTTGAGGTGCTACGTTGCCCGACTAAAGTATAGGTGAACTATGCAACTTATCTGCTCTTGGGGGACGCAAAATACTAGTGGAGAAGTACTAGACTGATGATGGAGGCAAAGTATCAGGCAATCACTTGGGAAGCTTTCCGGGAGAAATTCTTGGATAAGTACTTTCCAATCAATGGAAGGACCAAGCTGGGAGACGACTTTTTGAAGGTACGATAAGGTAACATGACGATCGGCGAGTATGCTACGAAATTCGAGTCACTATCTCGATATTTCCTTTTCTTCCTACAGACCGTGGATGAAGGGTACATGTGTCATCGATTCATGGAGGGACTCCGCTATGACATTTTGGATTCGGTGCTGCCATAGGGAATTCGGAAATTCTAGCCACTAATTGAGATGTGGTTAGAATGATCAGGAGGTGCAACCGTGGAGGCAACAACTCTGGAGGCCCAACTGGACAGAATGGTTAGAATTAGAAGAGAAAACAAAAGCAAAAGAGGCTATACAATAGGCCACAAGGGACTAACAAGGGCCACTATCGTCCAATGGCTCAGAACTCAAGAGGTGGGAGTCAGTCTCGAGGAGAAGAGGCGTGTTGCTATCGCTGCGAAAATTTGGGCATCTCGCCAACCAGTGCACCGTCAAAGACAACCTGTGTTTCAAATGCAAGAAACCGGGACATTTTGCTAAAGACTGCAAGGTGCCGAAGGCAGAACCATCGGTGAATTCCGCAAAGACCAACTGCCCAATTATGAGGGGACAAGTTTACTGCATGAACGGGGAGGAAGCAGATTAATCTGATGAGCTGATTCAGGGGGACTGCGAGATCGCGGGTAACCTTTTATCTGTACTCTTTGATTCTAGTGCAACCCATTCAATAATTACCATGAGTTGTGTGAACCGTTTGAAGTTACCTGCGACTACATTGCCATTTGGCTTCTTAGTTACTAATCTGGCTGCTAAGACATTAACTGCCAACACCACATGTCTTCATTGTCCTGTGGCTATTCAGGGTAGAAATTTCTTTGCAAATTTGACATCCCTGCCTTTGAAACATCTTGATATTATTCTCGGGATGGATTGGTTGTTACACCACCATGTCCTTTTAGACTGTGCCCGTAAGATTGTTATTTTCCCCGACCCGGGAGTTTCTAAGTACTTATTTGCCAATCCCGTCAGAGTTTCCCTGAAAAAGGGGGCTCAGGAATACATATCACTCGCTAACTTAGAAGTAACTCAAGAGATAGAGTTAAAAGATGTAGTCGTGGTGAGGGATGAACGTGAACACAAGAAGGAGGTTGAATTGTGTTGAAAACGTTTCGCAAACTTTAAGTTAAAAACACTTTGATTTGAAAACTGATTGTTATTGGATGCTGAAATATTACCGGACGCGGGAAAAACGTTTATGAAAGAGACACAGAGATTTATACTAGTTCACCACCAAACTGGTAGCTACGTCTAGTCCCTTCGTTCCTGAAGGATTTTCATTATAATCAACTAATTACAAAAATTCCTTAAGAGTATTCTACTGCCACAAACTTGACAATACTCTTAACTTCTCAAAACGACTCAATACGATCGAGCCTTTGAGGAACAAAGCCTGTAACTAGGCAATACAAATTTCACAAAGTATTTTTCTATTGAATACAATCAAATAACTCTCACAGAGAGGATGAAAAGATTAAGCTCAAAACATAGCTTTCTTAAAGATAGAATATAAGATGCTGAGGTTCAGTACTTAGTTTCCAGAAACTTGGCACGAAACTTGATTGCTCACTTGAGGTATTTATAGGAGTCTTGAGGATAATACCGTTGCAGATATTTCAGCTCCAAATCATTGGGTGAGGTAATTTGAAAAAGCATGTCTTTTTCTTCCTATCCAGAGAATATCAGAATAGTACATATTTTCGTTATGGTACTATCTGCTTTTCACACAATTGCCTTTTACGAATTTGTCTTATTCTAAAGGTGTCATCTTTGATACCTCGTACATCAAAATGAGCGCATAAAATCAAATTTGAATTCCGTTCCAGGAAAACTGAGAGCAAAGAGAATAAATGTGACTATCATGTGATTCATTAAAAGACCTTTTGCTCGCTTATAAATCAAACGAACTCTCGCAGCAATTCAGTAACCAAGTGTCATAAAAATACACTACCAGATGCTCGCTAAGAGCAAGACGCGGGAGTGAGCCGGATGCAGACACACGTGAATGTATTCACGTGTGAAATTCTTCTTCTTGCTTGAGTGAGTCATAAAACATGAATGATTTTAATACCTACACACTTCAAGACTTATTAAAAGTTAAATTGTTCAGTTGCAAATACTTTGTTATCATCAAAATTAATGAGGGCCTAAACTTCTCAATTGTTTAGGTTCTAACAATCTTCCCCTTTTTGATGATGACAAATATCTAAGGTTGATGAATAATTTAGTTTTTAAAAAAAAATTTAAAGGGGTCTCCCCCTGAGTTCAACATACTCAGATTACGTCAAATATTTCTAAGTGACAGAGTATTTGTATGATAGCACAATGTATACATGTATCAAAGCATTTAATTAAATAACATTGAGGACCAGATGCTAAGATCATTATATCAGAATTCAATAAGATTGTACTAATGAATATCAATGAATATCAGAGCAACAAAAATATGTTATGAATGATGCATGTTATGTGACACTTAAGCGCGTTCATCAGACGTTCATCAGACCTTACTTTTACTCCCCCTTTTGTCATCGGAGAAAAAAAAGTATGAAACACATCATAGTCAAAACATAATAAATAATAAGAGAAAAATTTGAAGGTAAAGGTCAGATCATTCAAAGGGTAATTGTATCAAGTGCAAAAAGGATAATTGTACCAAATTGAAAAATAATACAAAACATTTGGAGTAAGGGTTTTAAGGTGGAGGGGGAGGATTTGATTGAGGCGTTCCATGAGAAGGTTCACAGTGCTTTCCAACTGATTCACTTTATGAGATGTAGCAATTAACTTCTCATATTGTGCTCTAGAAATGATGACAGGTTCATCATCTGCAGCAGTAGGATCAGATTCTGGAAGTCTTTCAGCATGCTCAATAATGGCCCTTTGCCATCTTCTGGAAATCCGCTTCTAATGTTCCATAATAACTTGCTATGACAATCTCTGTCTCCTTTCCTTATTTTCCTTAGCCTTCTGAAAGAAATCATCGTTTGGTAAACTCGATTTGATGAACCTTCCTACCTTCTGCTTCTCAAACTCCATGTTCTGTTCCCATCTATGTACCAATTCTTTTGGGTAAAGCTTACTCAGAAATACAATTTCCCTGTGCTTGGATAGCGTATCAACATATGCATCAAATCTTGTAAGCTCAGCTTTTGATGAGTCTCTTCTTATAGCTTCTTCTGTCTCAGCAAGACAAGTGTTGAGAACTTCATTCTCAGACAGATAAATTCTTCTCAGGTTCTCTTTTTCATCTTCATCTTCGGTGACAACCTTCAAACAAGGAGAATAGCCTTGTCTATCCATTGCATTCCTGTTCGACTCCAATTGAATTCAATATCAAGATGTTTACTAATTTCTCCCCATAGTTGTTACAGTCTTGAATAACTAGGAGGCCTAATAACAGAGCACATCAGCGTATCATCAAATTGCAGAATGGCAAGATTAGTGTCATAGACTCTGTTGATAGTTCCACCAGTTGGAACTTCAGCTTTCTCTGCCTTACTCAATCCTGAGGCACCAGTAAGACCTGAATCCCTCGAGATACAAGTGAGATACACTTGCATGGCATTGTTCTCAGATAGCTTTCTAGCAGGTTTCAGAGAGAATGACCTTGTGTTGTATCTTCTAGGGGCTTCTTTAAATTCTTTCAATGTCATGATCTTAGGGAGTCTCTGAGGTGGCTTATTTTTCCTTTTCTCAGGAATTAATCATGGAAGCCACCTTTGCCTATCAGGCACAATCTTGACAGATGCTGAGGAGGGATCTTTGTTCATAAAAACTAACTCATGCCTCTTCATTTCCAGGAAGTGATTCATGAACGCCCTTTCTTCATCAGAGATCCACCTTCCGCACTCTTCCAGAGTAAAAGGTTCATGTTGTGACAGATTCTGAGGGAGTTCAACAGAGAATGGAATAATTCCTTGGTCTGGAGGAGGTCTTAACCTTCTACCAAATGTAGTTTTCAGCCTTTTATTGTAGCTGAATGGGGCAATTTCCAGTCTTGCTACCCTGGAGGTGAAAGTCTTCAAATTCCAAAGAGAAGCACGATCATATATGGAATGATACTCTTCTTCTCATGCGAGCCTTGGTCTATTTATAAGCAATCAACATAGACCTTGATGCACCAAAAAATGTGATATCCTATGTAGGAGTGGTAGTGGTGGATGATGGAGTAGGTTTGAGAGTGAGAGCGAGAGTGGAAGTCACCTTGACTTTGTAAGTTTTGGGTTTATTGGGTGTGACTTTGAATAGATGATAAAAAGGATGAATCATAGATAAATGGCATTTATGAGGTTAGGGAAGTGTTTGAGGAGGTAGATGAGTATGGATTGGGAAGTGTGAGTGTTTCTGGTGGGGCTAATGTTTGGGTAGGTCTAGGTGATTGGTTTCCCAAGTACCATGAAATGGTTCCTCAGGGGGTTATGTAAGGTTTTATGGATCGTTTTTAGTAGTATGGAGGAAGTGGTGGTTGTGTGATGATAAGGACAATGGTTTGTGTTTTGGATTTTGTGGTTTTCTTGGAAGGTTGTGGTTCGGTGGATGGAGGTTGCGTGGGTTGTGTATGTGGTGATGAAACAGACAGTGGTGGTGGTAACAGGATCATCAAAACCAAATGCAGTAATTGAATCATCAACTATAAAGTGTAATACCTTAGGTGTAGGCTTCTCAGAAAGCCTAAACAATCTCCTTCTTTTGCCTTGAGGGGCATCAGCTTGAGGCAGAGGAGGAGGAGCTTACTTCTTAGGGCCAGATGCTGAAATTGGTTTTTCAGCTTCTGCCTTCTTCTTCTTCTCCATTATGTTTCTGATGGGGACTTGATCCTCATCATCTTTTGGTTCATCTCTCCTTTCAGATGCAGGAGGCACCTTCTACTTCTTGCTTCTTGTCTCCCTGACTAGAGACGAACCAGTTCTTTTCTCACCAAAAATACTGAGCTTCTGGTGGGTTTCTTCACAACTCCACCAATAGTAGCATTAGCTACTTCTCCTTGCTCTTGTTTCACTTGCTTGATCACTTCACCAGTAACAAGATGCATTCTCGCCAAACTATTGACTCCAAAAGTATCAGGACGAACAATAGCACCTAATCCAAAATATTTTTCCCTTTCTATTTCTTGCAAAGCTCCAAGCTTTCTTGCAATTCCATCTTTAATCATCATCGCAGTAAGAAGAACACTGTAATGCTCTTGTTGATTTGTTTTAATTCAACAGAACCTTTCCTCGAATTGACAAGTGCATTGACCAGATTGTTGTGGATTAATCTGGGTAGATTTTTCTTGTTCCTAGCCATGTAGTTCCTCATTATGAACTTTTGTTCATAATTTACAATATCACTCGACCCAGCCTTTAGGCAGACGCTCTTAGCAATTATCTTGTGAAGCACTCTATAGTGACTCTTCAGATACTTCGCAGATAGAGGTTCCCCAGATTCCTTCAACTGACGATAGTTCTCAAACAAATCCTCATTCACCTTCTCCATTCCATTGAAGGCATTTTCCCAACCAGTGTAGAAACTGATCCCTTCACATGGACACTCAATAGTATCAGCAATACTGTTAATAGTAAATACCAACTTATAACCTTTAATATGGCCTTCGAAAATGCCACCGTTATGTAATCGAGCATTTCCCCAGAATTCCTTGATAGCAGTTACCAAAACTTCAACTGGTTTCCAAAAGAAGTAGTTTGTCCAACCCAAAGCCCTTAGTCCATCATCAAAATTAAAACCATAAAGCATGAATTTCTCCAAATCAATCCTATTTTCAATCAGTATCTTTCCTTTAGTTATAGTACCATAGATAGTTGTGTCTTCATAAACTCTAACTTCAGACATGATTGCAGTAGAGGAAATGGTGACGGAGGTTTAGGGTTTCCAGAGAGGGCACACAAGGAAGGAGGGAAAACAGTTTTTCACAGAGAAAATAGAGGGTACAGAGTGGTGCAACAAAAGTGGAGTAATGGGAAAGTTTTGAAACAAAAGGTACAGTTACTTTTTCCAAACCGCTTCATATTTCCTTTGATAAAATTAAATCAAAAAGAAAATAAAAATAAAGATTCTCTTTTGCATTAAATGCAGTTGGCAAAATAAAGTAAAATCAAGAAATTTTTTTTATTGAAAACACAAATATAATCATGACTCAGTAGGTGTGATGAGACGCTTTAGTCCCACACGCGTGCTACACGTGTGTGCCAGGATGCACGCAACGAATTCACCGGATGCCGAGTTATGTAATGTGAATGACATATAATATGCTTACACATGTGAATGCTTATGTCATACTAGATGCTGAATGATACATTACACAAGACGCTGAGATTATTCATTCTTCCACAAGTTGAAAATTTAAATTTCTTCTTATAAAATTGAATTTATCTTCAGCAAGGGGTTTTGTGAAAATGTCAGCCCACTGATGATCAGTGTCTACAAATTTAATTTCAAGTACACCCTTCTGAACATAGTCTCTTATGAAGTGATGCTTAATGTCAATGTACTTTGCTCTAGAATGCAATATTGGATTTTTAGTAAGACAAATTGCAGATGTATTATCACAAAAGATAGGAATGTAACTCTCTTTTGTCAAGTAATCTTCAAGTTGATATTTCATCCACAGAAGTTGAGAACTGCAACTTGCTGCTGATATGTATTCAGCTTCTGTAACACCGGTAGTTTTACTACGGCTTAATTATCGCTACTGTATTGTAATATCCTGTATTACGCATTTATATACATAATTAATATTTTGTGTGCTATTAATCAAGTGGATGAATTTAACTAAAATGAAATTATATTTGGGACTTAATATATTATATTAAGTCACAGTTAAATTTTCAGTTCAAAATTCCACCGTTTTTCGGTCGCGTTTTGAACTACCCGGGTAAGATTTTGCCCGATTGAAAACTCTAATTCGACCCGAATATTTAAATATTTGGGAATTTGATGTTTTATAATATTTCTGATTTATTAGAATTTTTTTGGCAATTTTACTTAATTTTTTTAATAATAATGTATTTTCTACGCGCCGGAGACGCGAGACACGTGAAACCGAACGTGCGACGAAACTGGAAGCTGAGAGGACCCTGAGGGAGGAGCGAAAATCAGAAGATAAAAAAGGGATTAGATTGTGGTAGATTTTAAGTCATGACACAAAGAGATAGTGATGTGATTAACCTACCAAAAATGTTAAAGTTTAGTTCTATTTATGGTAAGAGTTAGTAAGGTCTTTGTGCTAGCTTGCACCCATGGATTTGGCCAAGATTTCCGCCTCTCCTTTTCAGCTCATCTTGGTCGAAATTATGCAGCTGAATTAGAGGAGAATTCCACACCTAGATCATTCACCAAAATCTTGATTTCATGCATGATGATTTCATATCTTTTCCTAGCTTTACCTACCATCTCCTAAGATCACTTCAACACCAAATCTCCTTCTTTTTAACATCAAATCTCCTTTTTTGCTGGCTGGAAATCAGCTCCTTTAAGTGACCAAATCCATCACTTTTCTTGTGTCATTTACTAAGCACAAAATGAGGAACTCAAGGGTAATAACCATGAGATCTTTTAACTAGTCTTTAACCACTTGAGCAAGTAAAATTCTGCCCTTCTCACTTCAGTTTTGGCGAGCTCCTCAAGGCCTATATAAGGCCAACAACTTCAGCTCATTCACTTCATTAAGTTGAGAAAAAAAAAATAGTGGAAGAAGTGAGGTAGTTGGAGAGAGTATTGAAGTTGTTTTGTTCAAAAAAAAATTCTGCACTTGCTTCTTTTTTTTCAAGCTGCGACCAGCAGCTCCCTTGTGTAAGAAACACCATTCTTCTTCCTTCTTAAGCTCACTTTATATCATGAGTAGTTGGCCATGATCCCTACTTAAGTTCTTCCAAAACAAAAGAAAGATTTTATACTACTTGTATTGCCATTTTCCTTCCATAGTTCTAGTTACTTAAGCATGCGTTTTCTTTTCATTTCAAGCTTGATGAGAAGCCAAGAACATAGATGGATACATATATATATATATATATATTGTGTCATGAATGGTCTATGTAAAGGCTTGAGAGCATTTCTTGAAGTTGTGACTTAGGTTTTGTAGTTCTAAAAACTAACATATTGGTTAATATTACTATCAAAGTTTTGTAAATGAGTAAAAATAATGAAAGGAAACAAACCCCTCATTACCATTCCATAGAGGAGACCGTGGCCTTAAGGTAGAAACTAGGGCTCTAGTTTGAGTTCTAACTTAGTTGAATAACTTGATTGGTTGAAGGTGTGAGAAAGTAAACTTGTAGAGCAAAATCGTGCGTTGGAAGGAAAGCGTCTACGGTAAGGGCAACTCTTAGATATTGTTAAGGATTATGGTTTATATGTTATGAGTAAGGGCTACTTCTAGATATCTCTAGGCTTATGTTTCATATGCTTTATATGCTTGTATTTTACATGCCTATGTTTCATATGCTTTATATGCTTGTATTTTACATGCTTATGTTTCATATGCTTTATATGCTTGTATTTTACATGCTTATGTTCCATATGCTTATGTGTAAGAACATCTTTAAGTGTGTATATTAGTAATATGTGAATGCATAAATTAAGTATGTGACAATATGATGAACAATGTGATGGAATGATTTTCTTGAATGATGCCTTGTGATTATGATTATTGTGTTGTGATCATTGACTATATTTGAGAATATATTGTTAAATGACTGTGATAATTTGGGGAAGTGCCGAGAGCACGTGAGTTGGGTTACCGTCGTATCAACGTCAAATAAATCTTGGATTTTGAAATAAAAACTAAGAGGCATTTTATTAAAATCAAAGAGACACTTAAAAATAGATCTTTCTAAAACCCTAATTAGTAATGGACTAACCACTTTTTCATTAAAAAGAATTAAGTGAGAGTTAGAATAATTAAATTAATTATTTTGAACTATTAGTGGATTTCCAACATAAATTATTTCATAACTAGTAGGAGATTTTCTAAAGAAAAGAGACTTAGGACTATAAAGGGAGATCTTGAGCCGAAAATATGGGGTTCTAATTAAGGGAGTTAGTACAAGAATAGATGATCTCGGACACTCCGTGTGAGTGATCCCGTCGAGGTAAACTAACTATGATGATAGAGTTGCTTGTTCATGCATACATCGATGCCAGAAGAGAGGTGTCGTAGAGTCGCCCAGACCTAGGTGCGAGCACGTATTGACAGTCAAGAGGAAAAACGGGCGTTGTGTCATCAGGGGTATTACTCTGGGCACAAATCCCTGCGGGGAATAGCGTTTGAGAAAGCCTGGTAGCGGACTCCAGAGCTCCTGAGGCCCTTGCGAGGGTGATATTCCGGAATCATGTGCATTGGCATATAGACTGACAAATAGGGATTTGTGGTGCATCTTATTTTGTGGACTATCCGTTATGATATAGTGTTATGCTTGCCTATTCGTATATGTTGTCATTATTTATGTCTTGTTAAGAAGTTGACCCTTGCCCGTGGTTCTTTCAATTAATGAATGTAACCCAGACGATGACGACGATCGAGCTGACCCCGCTAGTCATGTCGTCCATGACGACATTTGAGTTCCCGGACTCGGGAGCCCCGTTCGCCTGGGAGGTAGACCACACCTCAGGCCAGGTGACGTACACAGGGAACTTGGTCGAGACGACACATACCGACGGACAGGCTACACACATAGGGATCACGCACCAAGTGATGCGTTTTCCGGTGCCCATCGCACACATGTTAGCTGCTTGGATAGACGCACACCCTGATGGAGACACCTCAGCTTCAGAGGGCATGTCCAAGATTCCACGCCAAGAGCACTTTTCGCAGTGAGCCTCGGGCTACGGATTCTGCGTTACGCGCTACTCCCCTTAGATTTGTACGGCGCATGCGACCCAGGAGGATGGACGTCGGAGCACCCTCTTCTCACTCCGCTGTAGACCCGTCGGGTTCCCCTGCTAGATTCGTATCACCCGTAGAGTATACTCCCTCGTCTCCGATTCCTATCCCTAAGACTACTCCCTCGGCGGATCCTTCTGTATGCCCTCGCTGTGGCCAGGTAGGGTGTGGATCCGGAGGTTGGATCATAGATTCATCTGACCAGGAGGATAGTATTGGGGATGCACCTCTCGATATCCCTACTGTTGACGCCATTGGTGACGACAACGTCATTACGCCCTTGGTAGTTCATTTTGAGGCGGACCGAGATCGCACAGTCGCCCCTGCTGCTTGAGTTAGCTTGTTGATCAGCTTAGTGTTTCTAATGTCGGAGTCTGTCTGTTGTATTTTGGGATTATGTCTGTACTTGTAGTAGTTTAGTAGTCGAGTAAGGCTTTACTTTTGGAGCAGCCCTCTGCGTAGGTGTCTGCCGGGAGTACCTCAGAGGTATGAGTATTTCTTATAGGAAATTCATATGTCAGATGTATTCCTATTTTGATGTTGTATTTTGTAAAACCTTGCAGGATGTATTGCCTCAGGATTTTATATATGTATTCCATACGTATTTCCTTTTATTCTCTTTGCATGCCATGTTCTGTCAACGCTGTATTTACTCTGTCATGTTATTTGCGAAAGGGTTTTATAAAAAAAAAAAAAATTTAACCGTGATTTCTAGCGAACAGTATCAAAACTATTTCATACTTGGTGGTTTTTGTCTCGTAAGTAGCGCCTGGATTTCGGGGTGTTACATTGTGGTATCAGAGCAGTTCGGCCTCACCGGACTGTGAGTTGGGTAGCCTAAGCTGATCAAGGTCGTCGGGTTGTTGTCTGCTTTTGAGCTGTGTCTGAATTGTACTTGTTTGCTGAGTGAAGCATATATGCTTATAATTGGTTGAATTGTTTCTTAATTGAAGCAATGTGTGCCAACACACCTATTTGTTGTGGGGTTCTGACCGGTTTTAAACCTTATAGGAACCCGATGCCTCCAAGACGCGAAGTCCCTGCTGAAGGAATGAACAACCCAGAGATGGCATAGATGGCTCAAGCCATGGCCGAGATGGCGACTGCTGTTGCTCAGCAAACTGCTGCCAAGAATCAACGGGATTTACACAAACAAGAGAGGGAAGCACGAGCTGCTGAATCAAGGGGATTGGTTGACTTCTGCCGACATGACCCCCCGAAGTTTCGTGGAGAAGTCGATCCGGAGAAGGCAGACCTATGGCTGCAGGAAGTAGAGAAGATCTTTGAGGTAATACGTAGCTCGGTGGAAGTAAAGGTGAACTATGCGACTTATCTGCTCCTGGGGGACGCAGAATACTGGTGGAGAACCACAAGACTGATGATGGAGGCAAACCATCAGGCAATTACCTGGGAGGCCTTTCGGGAGAAATTCCTGGATGAGTATTTCCCAATTAGTGCAAGGACCAAACTTGGAGACGACTTTCTGAAGGTACGATAAGGCAATATGACGGTCGGTGAGTACGCTGCAAAGTTCGAGTCACTGTCTCGATATTTCCTCTTCTTTCGACAGACTATGGATGAAGGATACACGTGTCATCGATTCATGGAGGGACTCCGTTATGACATCTAAGATTCAGTGCTACCACTGGGAATCCGACAATTCCAGCCACTGGTCGAGAAGTGCAGAGAAGTGGAGACCATGAAGAACCGAAGACTCAATCGGGGAGGCAACAACTCTGGGGGACCAATCAGACAGAACGACCAGAACCAAAGGGGAAAACAACAGCAAAAGAAGCCGTACAATAGGCCATAGGGACATAACAAGGGTCAGTATCGTCCAATGGCTCAGAACTCAGGAGGTGGGAGTCAGTCTGGAGGTGCAAAGGTACGTTGCTACCGCTGTGGAAAGTCAGGACATCTCGCCAACCAGTGCCCCACCAAGGATGACCTATGCTTCAACTGCAAGAAGGCGGGTCATTTTGCCAAAGACTGCAAGGCGCCTAAGGCAGAACCATCAGTGAATGCCGCAAAAACCAACCGCCCGACTGCAAGGGGACGAATCTTCTGCATGAACGGAAAGGAAGCAGAGCAATCTGATGAGCTGATTCAAGGGGGCTGCGAGATCGCTGGTAACCTTCTATCCGTAATCTTTGATTCCGGTGCAACCCATTCATTCATTGCCATGGATTGTGTGAACCTCTTGAAATTATTTGTGACTGTATTGCCATTTGACTTAGTAGTTACTACTCCGGCTGCTAAGACATTAACTGCTAACACCGCATGTCTTCATTGTCCGGTGGTCATTCAGAGTAGGAAGTTCTTTGTAAATTTGATATGTCTGCCTTTGAAACATCTTGAAATTATTCTCGGGATGGATCGGTTGTCACACCACCATGTCCTTTTGGACTGTGCCCGTAAGACCGTGATTTTTCCCGACCCTGGAGTTTCTAAGTACTTATCTGCCAATCCCGTCAGAGTTTCCTTGAAAGAGGGGACTCAGGAATACATATCGCTCACTAGCTTAGAAGTCACTCAGGAGATAGATTTGAAAGATGTGACCGTGGTGAGAGATTTTCCGGATGTTTTCCCTGACGACGTACCAGGTTTACCACCAGTAAGAGACATCGAATTCTCCATCGATTTACTACCTGGAACGGGCCCGATTTCAATAGCACCCTATCGGATGTCCCCATCTGAATTGACAGAGCTGAAGGAGCAACTAGAAGACTTGATGTCCAAACAGTTCATCAGACCCAGCGTCTCGCCGTGGGGAGCTCCAGTGCTATTAGTAAAGAAAAAGGACGGACGGTCAAGACTTTGTGTGGATTATCGGCAACTCAACAAGGTTACCATCAAGAACCGATACCCCTTACCGCGTATTGAAGATTTGATGGATCAACTTAGAGGATCCGTAGTCTTTTCGAAGATTGATCTAAAGTCCAGGTACCATCAGATACGTGGGAAGATCGAAGATATTCAGAAGACCGCGTTCAGAACTCGATATGGACATTACGAGTATCTTGTGATGCCGTTTGGAGTAACGAATGCTGTAACACCCCGCATTTCTCGTACATTTTATATTTTTAAATGTATTTATTTCATTAATTATGACGATTTGTAAATGTAGTTATTCTGATTTTCCTAGGTGTGTTTAAATTGTTGAAAATTGTTAAAGTTGTATTTATTTGTATTTTTAGAAAATATTAGTAATTTGTTATTTAATCATTTTACCTTTATAAAATGTTAGTATTTGAAAGGTCAATTATTTGAAAAAAATATTTTGACTTAAAGAAGTGTTAAAAATGAGTTTGATGGGTTAAAAGGTTTTAAAGGTATATAAAAATGAGTTTCTACTGATTTCATGTGTACACCCGTTCTTTCTTGATACGCCCTCATTCTCATAGACTATCTCATTCTCATTTTTATTTATTATGTGTTAATTAAATTTTAATTATGTGTTATATGTGTGAATATAATTACAGGAGTCTAGAAATGATTCTAGTTGTTTTTCCTTAATTTCTATAATTATTTAATTAGATGCTTATGTGCAATGCCTCAATTAAATAAGTGATGATGTGATACCTTGTGTGACTTTGAATTTGTTACTGATTAATGCTCTTAGGCCTTAGTCTATGTGCCATGGGCTATTAAGAAATGATTTAAGATAGTTTAGAATTGTTATGTTGTTATTGGGCCTAGAGGATTAGTGCTTAAGTGATCCACTTACCTAAAAACCTAGCTAGAGAAAACCTAAGGAGTAAGACAAGCTCTCATTCTTGCCTCCACTAAAAAGTGACGCCTCTTATCTCCCTCTCACCCTCTCGCACGCTTTCTCTCTTTCTCTCCTTCACAAACACTCTCATCACCAAACACCCTCCCACCATTGAAGGAGCAAAGGGTTGAGAATGGAGGAGCCACCCAAGTGTCAACTCTAGGACCATGAAAGGAATCATAAGCATCTCTCTTGTTTGGTAAGGTTCCTAGGAAGCTCTCTCGTTGTCCCTCATTTTAAGTTTTTGAGAAGCAAACCTTTAATCCCATCTTCTACCCTTATCCTTGTTAGCGGGACCAAGAAGGAAGCCAAGGACACCCACCCTCTCTAAAGGTTGCAAATTCTACATTAAAGGTAAGGGGGGGAGATTATTGAAATTGGGGATATTTGAGGGAATAGGTGAAGGGGTTGTCCTTGAACCCCGTTGTTTGATAATTAATCGAAAAAAATTCTGGTTTACATGCTTATAGACACTATAACTATGGTTTGAATAAATTATGCGGCTGCCATGGTTGTTCATATATGTTTTAAGTGTTAGAAAAATTTCTCTTTTGATGCCTAGGACATGGTTGAATTATTAGAGCACCAAATTGATATGTTCGTTAATTTGGAGATGAACTTCAATGTTGGAATGGGTGAATTGCGCTTGAGACTATCTAAATGATTAAAATAGATGCTGTTTTATGGATATTGTTAATGGAAAATTTTAGAATAATTTAACTTGTTGCGTTCATATTTTAATTCGTATTATTTTCCTTGTAATAATGTTGCCGTAACTATTTTGAAATTCGAGAACCGGGTTAGAGCTTTAAGAATTACTCCTAAATACTAATTAAGATTTTTCCCTAAGTGTTAGTCTTAATTGTGATGTTCCTAAATATTTAGAATTGAAGAAAAATAGGCTTAAAACGCTTTTAAGACAGCAAAGTAGCGCTGCTGTTTTCGGTTTCGCTGCTGTTTCTGTTTTTCGCTGCTGTTACTGTTTTTGCTGCTGTTACTGTTTTTGCTGCTGTTTCTGTTTTGTTGCTGTTTCTGTTTTGTTGCAGTTTTGTTGCAGTTTTTGTTGCTGTTTTTGTTGCTGTTTAAATTACTGCGAAAATCCTGTTATTTCTGCTGTTTAAATTGCTGCGAAAAATTCTGTTGTTGTTGCTTCTGTTTTCTGCAGAATTTTCGTTGGCTGCGGTAGTTTTTTTTTAGTGCAGTTCCTGTTTCTGCTGCTGCAGAATTTACGTTGTACTGTGCAGTTTCTGTTTTTGTACGATTTTTGTTGTTGTTGCTGCGTTGTTGCGGTGTTTGTTGCGTTGCTACAGATTTTAATTACATGATCAAGAAATAATTATTCTTAAGACAAGTCGTGGATTTCTTATGATTTATTCTTTGATCCGTTTATTATTTTGTGATGATGGTTGTGAAAAGTCCACACTTGTGGCAATAACCTTGAAAGGATAAATGACCTTTTGTGCAAGTCACCTAGCTATTAGTAGCCATAATGGGACTTGAGTCATTCCTTGTGAGATGATCCTAGCCATATGGGCCATGATGGATTGTCGATGAAAAATTGAACTATGACGTTCGGAGGAAACCCGACCTTGTGTGTTTGTTTGTCATACAACCCTTGTAACAGGACGGGGAGGAGCACTATTGAAGGGAAAGGTGGAGGCCAATATGAGTGAGCTCAAGTGGCAATACCTCGGCCTAGAGGGTGGGAAGCCGAGTTTGTGTTCCCTAATAGTTTGAGTGTGGCGCCTTGGACTGGGGACCACTTATCAGACTTAGCTACCCTGACCGTCACCGGACATTATCATCCCTAGTTGAGAGTATGCGGTAATAGAGTAAAACACCCGCGAGGTGATCTCTAATAAACCAAATATGTACTCCTAGGAGACTTCCCAAAGTAGTAGATGGTACCACATGCATAAGAAGTAGTGTCGTTAGCATCTGCATTATTTTCTTTTGATAATTATGTGACTATGAGGAATAATGAAATTTTCTGCATGTACTCGTGGATGATACGAGATGTTGTTGCTACTTTATGTGAATTGATTTTTATAGTGTGGTGTAAAAATACATATATATATATCTGTATATGTATATAAATATATTATTTATTTGTTCACCTTTTTCTCTCTAAATATCACTATAACTCGATTTCAACGTACTCACCCCTCTATGGTTGTTTGTCTCTTGTTCTTCCATGTTCGATTGCAGACACTACTAATACCAGGACACGTAGCTAGTGGTGAAGGCCTCTTATGGAGAATTTTTATAGTTTTATTTCGAACATTTTCTTAGTGAGACGTCGAATCTTTTATGTATTTCGTTGCTGTTGTGTAAGCTGGGTTAAGTAAAGCTCTGAGGCTATGTGACACAGGTTTTCTTTTCTTTGGGGGTTCGTATGTCGTTTGGTTTTATTTTTATTTTTTTTCCACAATTTCAAATAAGACCTTTGAAAGAAAAATACTTACTATGCTTGTTATTACTAAATACTTGCAAACTGAATGATATCTGAAATTGATTTATTCGTCGAGTTATCCATTGATCTTTTTTTATTTGATTTATTTTATTTAACGATTTTCGAAACGGGGATTAGAGTGTCACAAATGCCCCAGCAATATTCATGGACTACATGAACAGAATCTTCCACCCGTTCGTGGATCAGTTCGTTGTGGTATTTATCGACGACATCTTGATCTACTCAAGGAGTCATGAAGAGCATGAGGAGCATCTGCGTCAAGTTTTACAGATTTTAAGAGAGAAGCAGCTTTACACTAATCTGTCGAAGTGCGAGTTCTGGCTCGAGGAAGTCAAATTCTTGGGACACGTTATCTCAAAGGACGGAATTGCCGTGGACCCGACCAAGGTGGAAACGGTATTGGCATGGGGACAACCAAAGACAGCATCTGATATTAGAAGCTTTGTTGGACTAGCGGGATACTATCGGAGATTCATTGAGGGTTTGTCGAAGATCGTAGCACCACTGACTCAACTTACCAGAAAGGACCAGTCGTTCGCTTTGACAGAGAAGTGTGAGAACAGTTTTCAACTGCTGAAGAAACGCTTGACGACATCACCTGTGTTGGTCCTACCACAGCCAGAGGAACCTTACGAAGTTTACAGCGACGCCTCTCATCAGGGACTCGGATGCGTGTTGATGCAACACAAGAAAGTGGTGGCCTACGCCTCAAGACAACTAAAGACCCACGAAAGAAACTATCCCACGCATGATTTGGAATTTGCTGCCGTAGTTTTTGCACTGAAGATTTGGAGACATTATCTCTACGGGAGCACATTTACCGTGTTTAGTGACCACAAGAGCCTAAAGTATCTGTTTGATCAGAAGGAGCTCAACATGCGACAACGAAGATGGATGGAATTCCTGAAAGACTACGACTTTACGCTAGAGTATCATCCGGAAGGCAAATGTAGTGGTGATGCCTTAGCGAGAAAAGTATGTTGGTCTCGACGATGATGATTAAGGAGTTGGAGTTCTTGAAAGGTTTGGGACCTACACTTGGATGTGGAACTGTCATCGTGAAGGATTAGTTTTGGGATGATCACTATTTCGTGGATTGTTGGATGACATTAGAGAAACGACAAGTTAATGATAGGTTGCTACGGGACAAGAGGAATTGATCGTGCTAGGAAAGGCACCTGAATTCAAGGTTGGACTCGACAATATTCGAGGTGCAATGGGCGTGTGTGCATACCCGATGTGATGTAACTAAAGAGGACAATCCTAGATGAGGCACACAAGAGCAAGTTGAGCATACATCCGAGCAACTAAGATGTACCAGGATCTTAAGCGTAAGTTCGGTGGCCTAGAATGAAGAAGCGGTGGTGATGCGTGGCGTCGTGTTTAACTTGTCGAGGCGAAGGTGGAGCATCAACGACTGCCGATCTTTGCAATCGTTGGACGTACCAGAATGGAAGTGGGACATCATTTCTATGGATTTTGTTGTGGCACTGCCCAGAACGCAGAAAAGATACGACTCAATTTGGGTAATCGTCGACAGGTTAACCAAATCCGCTCACTTCTTGCCAGTAAGGACGACGTACAATGTGGGGAAGCTGACTAAAATCTATATTGCAGAGATCGTGCGACTGCACGAGATTCCCTCAAGTATCGTATCCGATCGAGATCCGAAATTCACTTCTCACTTTTGGGGAGCATTACAAGAAGCCTTGGGGACGAAGCTGAGACTTAGTTCTGCCTACCACCCTCAAACTGATGGCCAGACCGAGAGAACAATCTAGTCACTTGAGGATCTACTGAGAGCTTGTGTATTGGACGATCGTGGGTGTTGGGACAACTTACTGCCACTGATCGAGTTCACCTACAATAACAACTATCACGCAAGCATAGGGATGGCACCGTACGAGGCCTTATATGGACGCAAGTGCCAGACGTCACTCTGCTGGTACCAAGATGGTGAGAGCGCAATCACAGGACCTGACATAGTACAGGAAACCACTGAAAAGGTGAAGAAAATCCTAGAGAACATGAGGACATCTCAGAGTCGACAAAAGAGCTACGCAGACAATCGTCGCCGACCATTGGAATTTGAAGGAGGCAACCATGTATTCCTCCGTGTCACACCCACAACTGGAGTTGGTCGAGCGATCAAATCCAGAAAGCTTACCCCTAAATTTATCGGACCCTACCAAATTCTTCGTCGTGTGGGGCCCGTTGCCTACCAAATAGCTTTACCGCCATTCCTATCAAATATTCATGACGTTTTTCATGTCTCGTAGTTGCGAAGGTACATATCTGATCCGTCTCATGTCATTGAACCGGATGTGATCCAGTTGAAGGATGACCTCTCATTCGAACTACCCCCGATCAGAATCACCGATAGAAAGATCAAGCGACTGAGAAACAAAGAGATTCCACTAGTTAAGGTAAGCTGGAACTAGGCAACCGGAGATACGACTTGGGAGCTTGAGGACAAGATTAGGGAATAGTATCCAGAGCTATTCTCTAACCCTTAGTTTTGAGGACGAAACTATTTTAGTGGGGGAGTATTGTAACACCGGTAGTTTTACTACGGCTTAATTATCGCTACTGTATTGTAATTTCCTGTATTACGCATTAATATGCATAATTAATATTTTGTGTGCTGTTAATCAAGTGGATGAATTTAACTAAAATGAAATTATATTTGGGACTTAATATATTATATTAAGTCACAGTTAAATTTTCAGTTCAAAATTCCACCGTTTTTCGGTCGCGTTTTGAATTACCCGGGTAAGTTTTTGCCCGATTGAAAACTCTAATTCGACCCGAATATTTAAATATTTGGGAATTTGATGTTTTATAATATTTCTGATTTATTAGAATTTTTTGGCAATTTTACTTAATTTTTTAATAATAATGTATTTTCTACGCGCCGGAGACGCGAGACACGTAAAACCGAACGCGTCGTTTAAACCTGAAGTCGAGAGGACCTTGAGGGAGGGGCGAAAATCAGAAGATAAAAAGGCATTAGATTGTGGTAGATTTTAAGTCATGACACAAAGAGATAGTGATGTGATTAACCTACCAAAAATGTTAAAGTTTAGTTCTATTTATGGTAAGAGTTAGTAAGGTCTTTGTGCTAGCTTGCACCCATGGATTTGGCCAAGATTTCCTCCTCTCCTTTTAAGCTCATCTTGGTCGAAATTATGCAGCTGAATTAGAGGAGAACTCCACACCTAGATCATTCACTAAAATCTTGATTTCATGCATGATGATTTCCTATCTTTTCCTAGCTTTTCCTACCATCTCCTAAGATCTCTTCAACACCAAATCTCCTTCTTTTTAACATCAAATCTCCTTTTTTGCTGGCTGGAAATCAGCTCCTTTAAGTGACCAAATCCATCACTTTTCTTGTGTCATTTACTAAGCACAAAATGAGGAACTCAAGGGTAATAACCATGAGATCTTTTAACTAGTCTTTAACCACTTGAGCAAGTAAAATTCTGCCCTTCTCACTTCAGTTTTGGCGAGCTCCTCAAGGCCTATATAAGGCCAACAACTTCAGCTCATTCACTTCATTAAGTTGAGAAAAAAAATAGTGGAAGAAGTGAGGTAGTTGGAGAGAGTATTGAAGTTGTTTTGTTCAAAAAAAAATTCTGCACTTGCTTCTTTTTTTCAAGCTGCGACCAGCAGCTCCCTTGGGTAGGAAACACCATTCTTCTTCCTTCTTAAGCTCACTTTATATCACGAGTAGTTGACCATGATCCCTACTTAAGTTCTTCCAAAACAAAAGAAAGATTTTATACTACTTGTATTGCCATTTTCCTTCCATAGTTCTAGTTACTTAAGCATGTGTTTTCTTTTCATTTCAAGCTTGATGAGAAGCCAAGAACATAGATGGATACATATATATATTGTGTCATGAATGGTCTATGTAAAGGCTTGAGAGCATTTCTTGAAGTTGTGACATATTGGTTAATGTGACATATTACTATCAAAGTTTTGTAAATGAGTAAAAATAATGAAAGGAAACAAACCCCTCATTACCATTCCATAGAGGAGACCGTGGCCTTAAGGTAGAAACTAGGGCTCTAGTTTGAGTTCTAACTTAGTTGAATAACTTGATTGGTTGAAGGTGTGAGAAAGTAAACTTGTAGAGCAAAATCGTGCGTTGGAAGGAAAGCGTCTACAGTAAGGGCAACTCTTAGATATTGTTAAGGATTATGTTTTATATGTTATGAGTAAGGGCTACTTCTAGATATCTCTAGGCTTATGTTTCATATGCTTTATATGCTTGTATTTTACATGCCTATGTTTCATATGCTTTATATGCTTGTATTTTACATGCTTATGTTTCATATGCTTTATATGCTTGTATTTTACATGCTTATGTTCCATATGCTTATGTGTAAGAACATCTTTAAGTGTGAATATTAGTAATATGTGAATGCATAAATTAAGTATGTGACAATATGATGAACAATGTGATGGAATGATTTTCTTGAATGATGCCTTGTGATTATGATTATTGTGTTGTGATCATTGACTATATTTGAGAATATATTGTTAAATGACTGTGATAATTTGGGGAAGTGCAGAAACACGTGAGTTGGGTTACCATCGCATCAACGTCAAATAAATCTTGGATTTTGAAATAAAAACTAAGAGGCATTTTATTAAAATCAAAGAGACACTTAAAAATAGATCTTTCTAAAACCCTAATTAGTAATGGACTAACCACTTTTTCATTAAAAAGAATTAAGTGAGAGTTAGAATAATTAAATTAATTATTTTGAACTATTAGTGGATTTCCAACATAAATCATTTCATAACTAGTAGGAGATTTTCTAAAGAAAAGAGACTTAGGACTATAAAGGGAGATCTTGAGCCGAAAATATGGGGTTCTAATTAAGGGAGTTAGTACAAGAATAGATGATCTCGGACACTCCGTGTGAGTGATCCCGTCGAGGTAAACTAACTATGATGATAGAGTTGCTTGTTCATGCATACATCGATGCCAGAAGAGAGGTGTCGTAGAGTCGCCCAGACCTAGGTGCGAGCACGTACCGACAGTCAAGAGGAAAAACGGGCGTTGTGTCATCCGTGGGATTGCTCTGGGCACAAATCCCTGCAGGGAAGAGCATTTGAGAAAGCCTGGTAGCGAACTCCAGAGCTCCTGAGGCCCTTGCGAGGGTGATATTCCGGAATCATGTGCATTGGCATATAGACTGACAAATAGGGATTTGTGGTGCATCTTATTTTGTGGACTATCCGTTATGATATAGTGTTATGCTTGCCTATTCGTATATGTTGTCATTATTTATGTCTTGTTAAGAAGTTGACCCTTGCCCGTGGTTCTTTCAATTAATGAATGTAAACCAGACGATGACGACGATCGAGCTGACCCCGCTAGTCATGTCGTCCATGACGACATTTGAGTTCCCGGACTCGGGAGCCCCGTTCGCTTGGGAGGTAGACCACGCCTCAGGCCAGGTGACGTACACAGGGAACGTGGTCGAGACGACGCATACCGATGGATAGGCTACACACATAGGGATCACGCGCCGAGTGATGCGTTTTCCGGTGCCCATCGCACGCATATTAGCTGCTTGGATAGACGCACACCCTGATGGAGACACCTCAGCTTCAGAGGGCATGTCCGAGATTCCACGCCAGACCACTTTTCGCAGCGAGCCTCGGGCTACGGATTCAGCGTTACGCGCTACTCCCCTTAGATTTGTACGGCGCATGCGACCCAGGAGGATGTTCGTCGGAGCACCCTCTTCTCACTCCGTTGTAGGCCCGTCGGGTTCCCTACTAGATCCGTATCACCCGTAGAGTATACTCCCTCGTCTCCGATTCCTATCCCTGAGACTACTCCCTCGGCGGATCCTTCTGTATGCCCTCGCTGTGGCCAGGTAGGGTGTGGATCCGGAGGTTGGATCATAGATTCATCTGACGAGGAGGATAGTACTGGGGATGCACCTCTCGATATCCCTACTGTCGACGTCATTGGTGACGACGACGTCATTACGCCCTTGGTAGTTCATTTTGAGGCGGACCGAGATCGCACAGCTGCCCCTGCTGCTTGAGTTAGTGTGTTGATCAGCTTAGTGTTTCTCATGTCGGAGTCTGTCTGTTGTATTTTGGGATTATGTCTGTACTTGTAGTAGTTTAGTAGTCGAGTAAGGCTTTACTTTTGGAGCAGCCCTCTGCGTAGGTGTCTGTCGGGAGTACCTCAGAGGTATGAGTATTTCTTATAGGAAATTCATATGTCAGATGTATTCCTATTTTGATGTTGTATTTTGTAAAACCTTGCAGGATGTATTGCCTCAGGATTTTATATATGTATTCCAGATGTATTTCCTTTTATTCTCTTTGTATACCATGTTCTGTCAACGCTGTATTTACTCTGTCATGTTATTTGCGAAAGGGTTTTATAAAAAAAAAATTAACCGTGATTTCTAGCGAACAGTATCAAAACTATTTCATACTTGGTGGTTTTTGTCTCGTAAGTAGCGCCTGGATTTCGGGGTGTTACAGCTTCTACTGTCAAGAGTGCAACGGTGCTTTATCTTTTGCTTGACCAAGACACAAGATTTTCTCCAAGGAATTGGCAGCCTCCACTTGTGCTCTTCCTTTCAATTCGATCTCCAGCGAAGTTAGCATCACAGAATCCTGCTAACTTGTAATCTTTTGATTTCTTATAAAGCAAACCAAGATTAGTAGATCCTTGTAAATATCTAAATATTATTTTTAACAGGACTCAAGTGTGATTCTCGAGGATCAGATTGAAATCTAGCACACAAACAGACGCTAAATATAATATCAGGTCTTGAAGCAGTAAGATAAAGTAGAGATCCAATCATACCTCTGTACATTTTATGATCTACCTTCTTACCAGTTTCATCTTTGCCAAGAATACAAGGAGGATGCATAGGTTTGCACATTGGTTTGCAATCTACCATCTTGAATTTCTTAAGCAATTCTTTGATGTTTTTGCTTTGATGTATATAGATACCATCATTGCATTACTTGATTTGAATTCCAAAGAAGAACTTCAGTTCTCTTATCATGCTCATTTCAAATTCGGTCTGCATTAACTTAGAAAATTCTATGCAAAGGCTTTCATTAGTAGCTCCAAAAATGATATCATCAACATAAATTAGAACAAGTATAAAATGCTTGTTCGATATTTTTCTAAATAGAGTAATGTCTACTTGACCTCTGGTAAAACCATTTTTCATTAAAAATGAACATAGTCTGTCATACCAAGCTCTAGGAGCTTGTTTAAGACCATACAAAGCCTTTTTAAGCTTAAAGACATGTTCAGAAAATTCAGTGTCTTCAAATCCAAGAGATTGTTTCACATAGACTTCCTCAGTTATAAAACCATTCAAGAAAGCACATTTCACATCCATTTGATAAGGAATTATCTCATGGTGTGCAGCAAATGAAAGTAAAATGCGAATAGCTTTTAACCTTGCAATAGGTGTAAAGGTTTCAGTAAAATCTATACCTTTTTCCTGTGAGTAACATTGAGCAACTAAGTTTGCTTTGTTTCTCACAACCTTACCATCTTCATCAAGCTTATTTCTAAATACCCATTTAGTACCAATAACTTGATTATCTTCTGGTAGAGTCACTAATGTAACACCCGAAATTTCTTAAGCCTGAGCGTTAGAAATTATGGAGCCATTGGGTGTAAATTGGGGGTTGAATAAATGTTTAGTACCCATTTACATAAGGACATGTCTAGACTTAATTCTTTCATTATGTTTAGTCAACCCAGTCATTGTATTCTTCATTTTCTAACCCTTTAGAGACTGAATGTGTAACACCCCAAATTCTAAATCTTAGTAATTAAAAATACTACGTGAATTAGGGGATTTAATCCCTAAGGATTAAAGAGGCTAATTTTAGAAGACCCAAGTACATAGACTTCCCTTATGCGTTTGGAATGGTGAGAATTAAAAAGATGGAGTGTGTATTATTTAAAAATAGGGGGTTGTATTATGTAGAAAAGGGGGTGTAATGAATAAGTTGTAATAAAAAAAAAAGGAAAAAGGGCTGACGCCCTCGTGAGTAAAAAGAAGGGAAATAAAAAGAAAGAAAGGAAAAGAGAAAGAAAGAAGAAGAAAAGAGAAGAAGAGAAAGAAGAGGAAGAGAGGGCGATGGTGAGACGGAAGAAGAAGGAAGTAGGGCGTGGCGGCTCTGGACGGTGCGGCGACGCGACGGCTCGCCAGAGAAGAAAGGAGGGAGCCGCGAGACAGAGGGAGGCTGAGAGAAAGAGAACGAGACTGAGAGAGTAGAGAGATCGAGAGACAGAAAGGGTAGGAGAGCTCAAAAGGAAGAAGAAAATGGAAGAAGAAGTAAGTTTGGAGCTTCAATGGTGGAAGGAGCAAGCTTAAAGAAGATCCAAGCCCTAGAAATTGGGGATTTTTAACCCAATTTCATGGAGCCCTAAGGTAACATAGATCTCCCTACTTCAAACCTCTCGTAGGGTGTGCTAGGATTTTCTCAAAGAAGTCTTTGAATCACAAAGGGTTCAAAGTTAAGGTTTGATAACCCCTTGATTTTAAGTTTGATTTTATGGTCATTGTTATGATTATTTAGTGGGTTTGACTGCAAGAGCTTGGCGACTGCCCCCAACCACCCACAAGTTATATGTTTGATCATTGAACCGTTGTTGCTCCATAGAGCTCCAATGGGGATAAGTCCTTGGTTCTTGAAAGAACTATACCCCAAATGTGAAGATAAGATTTATATGAAATTGTATTTGTGTTGATTATATGTATAGGTGAGTGTGCATGTCTTAAAAAGCTCAGTGTTTCCAATGCATGTTAGGTTAATTTCTTTGATTTTGTAACCAATGTCTTGGAATAAGTAAAGTATGTTTTAGAATTGTAGGATGTTTGCCAAAATGTGAGTTCTACGTGATTCCACTTGGGATGTTTGATTTATGATTAGGATGTTGAAGCGAAAACATGAAAGATAGATAAAATTAGAAATATTCACGTTTATGCCTATTGATGATTGCTTATGACACAAAGGGTTTTGATCTTATAATTTCTTAAAGATGCATGATGTGAACGTGAGTTACTCAAATATATGTTAAGTTAGTCTTCTTGATTTCTTTGGATATCTTTGGAGAAAGTTTGTTAGTAGAATGATTGAATTGCATATTCATTTCATTATGTTCATGCATTTTGATGCATAAGTTAAGAGCAAGAGTATTAAAAGACACCAAGATTCCTCATAAGAAGAGAGTTCGGTATGGTTAGTCTCGTGGGACGCCACTTGAAGGTTATAGACGTCTAACCACCATACCGATAGCTTTGTTGAGTGGGGTCTATGACCAAATCCAACAATATAGATTCCCAGTTAGTCTCCAAGTTAACCATCAAGGTACTAGTAAAGATGTGCTAAGCACAAAGAAAAGAAGAACTTTATGTTCTTAGTTAAGTTGCACTGCATTTAAGTACGTTCATTGCATTGGCTATCACAAGTTATGTGTTCTCATAAATGTGTGTATGCTTGTGTAAGAAAAATGTTTTGGCTTAAAGGTCTAGGGTATGTCTAACTAAATAGCATGTTATGAGGAGAGGCATTTTCCATAGGTAGCATACCGCATATAACTAGAAACAACGGTAAATGATTTTTATGTTAAGTCTATGTTACTGAGTTTTATAACTCACTATGTTTTGGGGCATTGTTTTCAGGTACAAGTATATTGAAGCAGTTAGAGCTTGAAGTTGTGCTCGGTCTTGTCTTCGCGGCGAGACTTTTCGAGTTCATACCAGATCACGAGTTGTCCTTTAAATTCTTTACGTTTATGTACGAGTCAAGTTAAGTTTTATACTGTATGAGCTTAGTATAAGTTGAGTTAATGGTCTGTAGTCCAAGTTGGAGTTATATTTGTTATAAGTCTCTTCAGTGTCTTCAATTTGGTTGTAGCTTTGATGTATGTCTATTATTAATTTTGTTTTAAAATGCTTTATGTGATCAAAGAATTTATTTATGCAAAGTCTTGTTTTTTTTAAAAAAAAAAAGGGATTTATTTTTATCGTGCATTAGGTAAAGAAAAATTTTATTACGTTAAATTCAGTTTTCTGTTAATTTAGTAAGTAATGCCCTAATTGGAGTTAGGGCGTTACATTATGATATCAAAGCCGTTCGATCTTATCGGACTGTGAGTTATGAGTCTAGAAGTGATCCGGTTTAGGAAAGTGTCAGTTATGTCTGTAAATTTGAGTTTTCTAAGTTCTTTTGATGAATTATTGAGGTAGGCCACCTCAAGGATTCATCTAAGGAATGAGGAAGATGAAAATTTGTAGGGAATATTAGAGGCATGTACTCATTTCGTAATGATCGTCTAATGGTAGTTCAGGTTGTGAATTTGTAGCCACTCTAGCCTGCCTAAGTCCACGGATGTACACCTGGCTGCAGTGTGTTTTGTTGACCACGTTAAACTCTGCTACTGTTAGAAACTCATTACGAGAATCATGGCATGATGGATTAAATGATTAAAATAGTCACAGGACTAACAAGAGTATTATGGGATGCTCTTGGGAGTACCGAGGATTTTGAACAAGGTACAAACAATTTGTGATTCAGTTGAATTGATGAGATTCTATGTGATTTAATGTTAGATGATTAAAGTGAAATTGATGGTTGAATGACGAATGTGTTAAAACCTTGTTGACTTCTTGTTGGTTTAGCTTTATGTGTTGCTTATGATTAGCAGAAATTTGATAAGTTTATATGTTTAAGTGATTTGTTCTTGATTGGGAATTGATTTCAAATTTGTAAAATTAGGTTATAGATGAATGAAAATGATAAGTATGGAATGTTATGATGTTTTAAGCATGTCATTATCATGATTTTGATGCCAAATGAGTGTATTCTACATTGTGGTATATTGAATGCTTGATGTTAAGTCTTAATGGATTGAGATTTAGAATAAGATTGTGTTTGAAACACATAGTTTCTGCACAACATCCTAAGAAATTCGCTAAGCGCGAAGAGATTTGCTGAGCAAATCCCTGCGACTAGTGCCAGGTGTAACATCCCAATTTTTATGAAAATTATTTTATAGTTTCCGACTACTTGAAAATAAATCATAGAGATTGATCACCTCAATGGTTTGTTAAAAGTATGAAGAACAACAAAGATTTATTGTAAACAATTTACTGTTTTAGCAATTAATTCAGATTAAGGGACAGTGTAGACGTATACTGTTTTTAATAAGAATTAACCTTGAAAAATGTGAAAGATTGTCGTTTGATTAAAGAAAATTATTTTATTGAAAGAGAAATAATTTTCAGGATTTAATAAATATTTTCCAGTCATAGTTTGAATTTTTATGGTTTAGTTATTGTATTAATTATCTGTTCTATGTCATATTTAATATGACTATTATTTTAAAGATTTTGTCTTGGTAATTTTATTGTTTGAATAATATCTAGTTAATAAGAGAAATTGAAATTAGTGATCCTCCCTAATTTACAGTTTTTATAACGCTGCGAGAATTCTATTGAATTCTGCCGTAACTAGGCTATTGAGTGTGTTTCTAACTGAAACATGCCCAAAAGTGATCCCAATTTTATAAAATTTGAGATCTTAGCATTTTCCAATATTTAGGATTTATTGTAATTTTTCTAGAATTTTTGGGCATTAGAAAATATTTAGTGTATTTTCTATGGCCAGAAACCGTCTTACCGTAACGTTTCAGTTCGCATTTTGAGAAAACGAGAAACATTGGTACTTTTCTCATGCCGCGAGGAACATTTGTAATTTTTGGGTGTGGGGTTATAATTAGAATTATTTTTGGAATTTTTAGTATTAAAACCTAATATACGCGTAAAGTCGTGCACCCGGTTGAGCGAAAACGCGTCGTAGCGAAACCCTGAGATATTTTGAGCAAATGGCTACCACACATGGACCAATGGGAGACCAGCTGTAACACCCCAAATTTCCTCAAGCTTGGTTGATATGCATGCATAAGCTTAGTATGGCTTAATGATGAATTTTAAGTGATTTTCTCATTGATTGCCAAAAATTGAATGTATGAATATTGTGTTTAGTGACTTCTGCCCAGTGTAAATCGATTCCCAGGCCCTGTGAATCGATTCAGGGCTGTGAGTTTGCTGGGATTCGATCAGGCTTTCAGTGAATCGGAGAGTGAATCGATTCACAAAGGTTGATTCTCTGTGAATCGAAGCTTGAATCGATTCACGAAAATCAGTTCTCTGTGAATCGAATCTGGGAGCTGCAGGAATCGATTCATCCACTTAAAACTGCGATTCCTGTCATTTTTGCACTGAGTGAATCGATTCACCTATGTTGTGAATCGATTTACAGCTGCAGTATATCAGAAAAAACTCAGCAGAAAAAGAGACAGAACGCGATTTTGAGAGAGAGTTAGAGAGAGGATGCGATAGAGAGAAGGAGGAGAGGGGATTAAACACTAGGGTTCATATTTTTAAGGGGAAAACATGGATTCATGCTAGATTCATCATCAATCTTAGCTTGAATCCAAGTTGGGGAGTATTTATTCTTGGTTTGGAAAGTTGGAAGAAATCCCTAGAAGGCAAGCTTGAAGGAGAAGAAGCAGAACGTGAAGGAAGAAGAAGAAGGGGCTGAACATCAACCTTTGAGCTTGAATCTTGGTTTAGTTGGTGAGTTCTTCCTTCTCCTAGGTGATGGGCACCCATAAGTCCCACATTAGGGTTTCCTTGAAGAAAACCCTTGAACCCTAAAGGGTTCAAGGTTGGAATTTTTCAAATCCCTCTTGTTTCTACAGTTTTAGTGTTAAATAGATATGCATGTATTATTGGGACTGATTGAGGGGGGTTAATGTTGTACCTAAAACCCCCTATAGACTGAGAAATTGATGTTTTGACCATTGGGAGCTCCATGGAGCTCTAATGGAAGTGAGTCTTGTCTTGATGTGTTTTCCTTGATTAAGCATGATATATGTTTACATTTGAATATGAAATGTATGTTTGACATGAATATGTTTAGTTGCATGCGAAGATGGAGTAGCACCTAATTGTATTCCTACTTTTGAATAAGGCATGCATTTAAGGATATAGTGGTGAATTAAATTCCCTAAAAGACACTAAGATGCCTCACAAAAAGGGGGTGATCGATATGGTTAGCCGTGTGGGACGCCCTCGGACGGTTAAGACGTCTAACCACCATATCGAAAGCATATTTCTGGGGTTGTATGGACGTAAGCATACAACGCTACCCATGAATACGAGCCAAAGATGAATTAGAAATTAATAGTAAGAATAAGCATTGCATAAATGTGTGATATCAATTCTTGACTGATAGTAAATTGTATGAGTGATGGTGAGGAGTCGAAGGGAGAATTCACTGAGATTATTATCTCACCCCACTCCTGTAACACCCTCAAAATTTAAATTCTTAGGATCTATAAATTGTGTGCTTATATGGTAATTTCGTGACAATTTATGTGTGTTTGCCTTAATAATTAGTATATTTTAATTAATACTATTTTACTATATTTTTATTAAATATTAGTTTTGAATTTATTATAGATATTGTAAAATAATGGTATATTTTAAAAGTTAGTAAAAATATGAATTTATTATATTATATACATTATTATATATAGATATATGTGTGTGTGCTGATGCTTTAAAAAAAAAAAAAAAGAAGATACAATCATATATGCATACTGCAAACGTTTTTTTTTTTTAAAAAAAAAAAGAGAAGATACAATCAGCTATGCATGCTGCTCACGTTTTCTAAAAAAAAAAAAGGAAGAAGGCCCAAGCCCAGTAGGTCACATTTTTTTCTCTTTAACTGCGACTCTGTTCATCATCTCCCTCACGAAATCGGCCGCGCGCAGTGGAAAAAAAAAACCTTATTCCTTTTCTTCTCTGTTCCTGTTCTCTCATTCTAGGCCACGAAAAAATCCCAAAACTTACAACCCAACTCGAAATCGATCAAAGAACACGTTTCCGGCCTCTGTTTGTTCAATCGCGGCTTCGTTCGTCGCGTTTTGTTCTGTTGGGCGAACTGTACTGTCACTTTTTCGGCCACCACAGTTTTCGGTTCAAAAAACGGACGACATTTTTGGATTCCTCGCGTCAAAACCTTCAGAAAGCACTTCTCCTTTGCTCGATTCGGTGAAGTTGACGTCGGACCCCTTGTGACCCTTTTGTCTCGGTATGGCGTTTTTCGGTTACGCTTTTTGCTTCCTTTTAATTTCGTTTCAGCCTTAAAAATTCTAAAAAAATATATTATACTAATTATTATTTTTTCCAGCCGCGTTTCGCTCTTCCGAAAATTTTATCCTGTGCTCAGTTGGTGCTCAAATTGTCGTTGTAGCCAGTTTTCTTCGCCTTGGAATACTTCAAACTTTTTTTTGAGGTAAGGGGGGTAGATGGATACAAGATTAGTCGGCTCATGGATATAATTAGGTAATAGGGACGTCCCATGGTCCCTAGACTTGGCGCGGTTATGCAAAATAAGTACCCTTGACATTGTGAGGGGAAACTTCGTATTGAATTCTGTCGTGATATTTATGTTAGTAGAAATTGTCTTATAATGTGTTGCTTGAGTTGATATATTATGATATGTAAGGACTATATGATGATTTGCTTGTCTTGGCCTGTTGTTGATGAATGTATGTATGAGGTAAATGGGTTGAAATGAAATTACTTGTTACTATATGATGTTCTGAAATTGTTGTGTTGAGTGAGAACTAAATTATCACAGGGTATGGTTTGTTATACTTAGATCCTCTAGGTGATGTATCATGGTTATGTGAAGGATAAAGTATGGACGGTGGGTATAATTGTTAGGAGTTAATTAATGTATAATTATGTTTCTTTTGCTTTTAAGTTACGGTATAAACAAGTCTTAGGACTAGGATATGACGGTTGACATTTGGTGTTGACAGTTTAAAATGCTTTAGAAGTAAGAATTGACGTTATGAGTATCTAGCAATAGTTGTGCAGAAAAATGATTAAATCTGAGATTGTTTTAGCTAAGTCTTACTCACTTAATTTTAGTAAATTCAATACATAATAATTACTAACCCAAACACTTTTGGATAGCGTCCTTTAATTTTAGGGGAGAAGTATGGTACGTCCGGTTAAAAAAAATAATGATAATAATAATAAGTAAGTGGAAGCACTTGGGTTAAGAGTTAGAAATTAAGTTAAGCTCGCTTAGACTCAATATGGTGAGGTAGGCTGATAACTAAAACTTGTTCTAGGATTGGGGAAACTTGTTAGTTTACTGACAAACAGTACCTCGTTAATGTTGTTGTAGCCGACCGCTTGATAAGATGGTCGGTGTGCTGTTATGCCGTTGTTGTTGTTATTGTTGGACACTTGTTGATCTGTGTTCATGCACCATTATGTCTGGTTAAGTCAACGTTATTGGGGGTGAGCAATGATGATGCAATATAGTATCGGCCATGATGGGCAAGGTACCCAGCCTTGGGGGTCAATCGGATAGGGGTGTCTTACATAAAGGCAGCGGCTTGCAACCAATGCTGGGGCGTTGACCAATTTACTTGGTTACCCTGACTAGACATTGTTCGTACTCAAGAGTGATGATGTTTTCTCACTCGCTCATCTGAGTTAGTTTGGATCCACATGTTCGGTGAAGTAGAGATTGTCTAGGTTGCATTAGTACTCGTTAAGTTATGCATCCATGTTATGTGTCAATTATACTGAAGTTGTTATATGCGCATTGCTTAATCTATGTCCTTTGCCATTTGTGCTATGATTGTATATGATGTCTAACCCCTCTTTACTGTGGCTACTCATGCACCATTGTGTATGTTTAGACGATGAGATTGCAGGTGACGATGACGTTGTGGCTGATGAGTGATACGTGGAAGCCGTCACCGTAGTTAGGATTTTCGTTGTTATTATTTTATTATTGTTGATTGTTCCGATGTAAGTACTTGGGTCGACTCACGAGGCGTTGTGACATCGGGGTGCTTTTATTTTTTTGAACTTGACATAATTGTTATTTGATTTTTCCGCAAGTTTGTATGAGCGTGACGACTCTACCTTCGTTTATGAAAAATTTTATTGGACCGTATTTTTCAGTGGTTATATTTATTTTAATTTATTTCTTTAATAATAACATGCGGGTAGAGGGTGTCACATTTAGTGGTATCAGAGCTCGGCTTGTTCTTCAGGCCGTGGTATGAGTCTATTATGTATTCTCTGTGTGCTCTTATAAGGAGGTCTATGCTAGAATAGATGTGATTACGGAATTGTACGTACTTAGACCGAATCTAATCTCGTTCTACTGTTTGTTTGTGAAGGAGGAAATGGCAAACAGGACTGACCGTACTGTGATTGAGGCTTTAGGCCGGCTTGCTGAGGCGATGGAACGCGACCACGCTCGTCGGGATAGGACTACCCACTTTCGGGGCATTGCTGACTTCCAGAAGAATGACCCTCCGTCGTTCAAGGGAGCTTTTGACCCTGAAGGAGCGCAGCACTGGATCCGCGAAATGGAGAAGATTTTTCGGGTGATGACTTGCACTGACACCCAGAAGGTAGCTTTCGCTACTTTCAAACTGATGGATGAAGCCGAGCACTGGTGAGAGAACACCCGTCAGCGCCTGGAGAATGCTGAAGTGGTTATCACCTGGAATCTGTTCAAGGAGCATTTCCTAGAGAAGTATTTTCCATCCGAATTACGTGACAAGAAGGAAGCTGAGTTTCTGGCATTGACTCAAGGCAACATGTCAGTGGATGAGTACGCCGTCAAGTTTGAGGAGCTGTCTCGCTATTACCCTCCCTATCAGACTGCTGCAAGTGACCTCTCTAAGTGTGTGAAGTTCAAGAACGGGCTGCGTCATGAACTCAAACGGCGCATAGCCATTGTGGAGATGAACAACTACGGTAACTTGGTGAAGAAGACCAGAGATTATGAGGATGCCTATAAGGAGAGCGCAAGTGCACTGAGGAACGCCAGAAGCAATCAGCATCAAGGAAAAGGGAAGCAGCCTTTAGCCCCTACTGGTCGAGGGTTCAAGCATGAAGGTAACAAGAAGAACAACACATCTGCAGGGGGACCAGCTGGAGGAGCCACTTGGCCGTACAGTCGTATCAGGTGCGGGAAGTGCGGTTCGGATCACTATACCCGGGAGTGCAAGGAGACTTCAGTCATCTGTTTTAAGTGTGGTAAGCCGGGGCACATTAGCAGGGATTGTGGGGAGGCCAAGTCTGAACCAGCAAGTGGAAGCAAACCTCAGAAGTCTCAAGCTAACAAGATGAAGACCACTGGCAGAGTCTTTGCTCTCTCAGGAACCGAAGCAACAGAATCAGAGAATCTCATCCAAGGTACTAGTTTCATCCAAGGAACTCCTGTTTTAGTATTGTTTGACTCTGGCGCGAGCCATTCTTTCATCTCGCATGACTGTGTGAGAACCTTGCAACTACCTTTGACTCGACTTACTTTAGATTTGGAGGTAGCCCTCCCTGCGAAGGACCCAATAATTACTTCTTATGCATGTAAGAACTGCACTCTAGAGATTGACAATAGGACCTTTGTAGTGGATCTGGTGTGTTTACCTCTTCGAGAGTTGGAGGTCATACTCGGAATGGATTGGTTGGCTGCCAATCAGGTGTTTTTGAACTGCTTCAACAAGACTGTGATGTTTGTAGAACCTGAGCCTAAGGACCCAAATGTTGTCACTGCTAAGCATGTGGAATCATCTCTGAAGGAAGGAGCCCAAGCTTATATGATGTTGTGTACCATGGTGGCAGAGAAGAAATTAGAAGTGAAGGACATTCCGACTGTCTGCGAGTTTCCGGAAGTATTCGAAGAGATTAATGGCCTACCACCGGAGCGGGATGTGGAGTTCACAATTGATCTTGTTCCTGGAATGGGACCCATCTCTATGGCACCTTACAGGATGTCCCCGTTAGAATTGGCAGAATTGAAGAAGCAGCTGGAAGAGATGTTAGAGAAGAAGTTTGTAAGGCCCAGTGTGTCGCCATGGGGAGCACCGGTTTTATTGGTCAAGAAGAAGGATGGTTCTATGAGGTTGTGTGTAGACTACCGACAACTCAATAAGGTTACTATCAAGAATCGCTACCTGTTGCCACGGATAGACGATCTTATGGACCAACTGATAGGAGCTTGTATTTTCTCGAAGATTGATTTAAGGTCTGGATATCATCAGATTCGAGTGAAGCAGGAGGATATTCCGAAGACTGCGTTCCGAACGCTTTACGGTCACTATGAGTACTCGGTGATGCCTTTCGGCGTAACAAATGCACCAGCAGTATTCATGGACTATATGAATAAGATTTTTAGCCCCTACCTGGATAAGTTTGTGGTGGTGTTCATTGATGACATTCTGATCTACTCTAAGACTCGAGAGGAACACGAAGGACATCTAAGGATTGTCTTGCAAGTCTTGCAGGAGAAACAACTGTATGCAAAGATGTCGAAATGTGAATTCTGGTTGGAAGAGGTGAGTTTTCTCGGGCATGTGATTTCTAAAGGAGGCATAGCAGTCGATCCAACCAAGGTTGAAGCCGTCTTGCATTGGCAAGCCCCTAAGTCTGTGACGGAGATTCGAAGCTTTTTGGGACTAGCAGGTTACTACAGGAGATTTATCGAAGGCTTTTCCAAGATTGCACTACCGTTGACTCGTCTTACGAGGAAAGGACATGTGTTTCTATGGGATGCTAAGTGTGAGGAGAGCTTCCAGGAGTTGAAGAACAAGTTGACTTCAGCACCAGTGTTAGTTTTGCCAGACCCTGGTGAACCGTTTGTGGTGTATTGTGATGCTTCCAAGCAAGGATTGGGTGGAGTGTTGATGCAGCATGGTAAGGTGGTGGCGTATGCATCACGACAGCTGAAGGTGCATGAGCAGAATTACCCCACTCATGACTTAGAGTTGGGAGCGGTGGTTTTTGCTCTAAAGATCTGGAGACATTATTTGTATGGCGTCAGATTTGAAGTTTTCAGTGACCACAAGAGTTTGAAGTACCTGTTTGACCAGAAGGAGTTGAATATGAGACAACGTAGGTGGATGGAGTTCTTGAAGGACTACGAGTTTGAGCTGAGTTATCATCCCAGTAAGGCTAATGTGGTGGCAGATGCTCTGAGTAGGAAGGCCTTACATTGCTCAGCCATGATGGTTAAGGAGATGGAGCTAATAGAAGAGTTCAGGGACATGAGTTTGGTTTGTGAAAGGACTCCAGTGAGCATTAGGCTCGGTATGCTGAAGGTGACCAGTGAGCTGATGGACCTAGTCCGTGAAGGATAGAAGACTGATTTGTTCTTAGTTGATCAGAGGGCCCTGATGGTACAAGGGAAGTTGGCGGATTTCATCGAAGGTACAGATGGTATTTTGTGATTCCGGGATCGGATTTGTGTACCGGATGTTCCGGAGTTAAGAAAAATGATTCTGGAGGAAGGTCACAGGAGTCGTTTGAGCATTCACCCCGGAGCTACGAAAATGTACCAAGACTTAAAGAAGATGTTCTGGTGGCCCGGAATGAAGAAAGAGATAGGCGAGTTTGTATATTCATGTCCGACTTGCCAAAAGTCCAAGATTGAGCATCGTAAACCGTCAGGAAGGCTGCGGCGCTACCTATTCCGTAATGGAAGTGGGATAGCATTGCCATGGATTTCGTGTCGACTTCCGAGAGTCCAACGGGTTGTGACGCTATTTGGGTGATTGTGGACCGGTTGTGGCGGCTCATTTCATAGGCGTGAACATGGAGTACTCACCGGGAGAAGTTGACTAAGTTGTATATTCGCGAGATCGTCGGGTTGCCGCGAGTACCCTCCAAAGATCGTGTCGGACCGAGATCCCGAGGTTCACATCGGGCTTTTGGGAGAGTTTGCATGCCGCTTTGGGGACCAAGCTTAAGTTAAGCTCGCTACCATCCTCAGACAGATGGGCGATCGAGAGGATGATTCAATCCTTGGAGGATTTGTTGAGAGCCTGTGTCATGGAGAGGCGGGGGTGGGAAAAGTTCTTACCTCTCATAGAGTTTACCTACAACAATAGCTTCCATTCTAGTATTGGGATGGCACCGTATGAGGCCCTATATGGAAGGAGGTGTAGGACAGATTGTGTTAGTATGAACCGGTGAACAACTTGTGTTAGGACCGGAGATAGTGCAAGAGACCACCGAAAAAGTGAGGATGATTCAAGAGAAGATGCGGGCGGCGCAAAGCAGACAAAAGAGTTATCACGATAAGAGAACTAAGGATTTGGTGTTTCAAGAAGGTGATCATGTGTTTCTATGGGTTACGCCCACCAAAGGAGTTGGAAGGGTAATGAAAGCTAGGAAGTTAACGCCTAGGTTCATTGGACCCTATCAGATTTTGAAAAGGGTTGACGAGGTAGCATACCAGGTGGCGTTACCTCCATTTCTGTCGAATCTGCATAACGTGTTTCACGTGTCGCAATTGCGGAAGTACATTCATGACCCGAGTCATGTGATCGAGCCGGATGCTATACAATTGAAGGAGAATCTTACTTTTGAGGTGCTTCCGAAAAGGATTGAGGATCGAAAATTGAAACAGTTAAGGGGAAAGGAGATCCCGCTAGTGAACGTGATTTGGAGCAAAGCTACGAATGAGAGTGCCACATGGGAATTGGAAAGTAAGATGAAGGAGCTTTACCTGCAGTTGTTCGCGACAGGTTAGTGACAATTCCGAGGACGGAATTTTTCTAAGGAGGGGAGGATTGTAACACCCTCAAAATTTAAATTCTTAGGATCTATAAATTGTGTGCTTATATGGTAATTTCGTGACAATTTGTGTGTGTTTGCCTTAATAATTAGTATATTTTAATTAATACTATTTTACTATATTTTTATTAAATATTAGTTTTGAATTTATTATAGATATTGTAAAATAATGGTATATTTTAAAAGTTAGTAAAAATATGAATTTATTATATTATATACATTATTATATATATAGATATATGTGTGTGTGTGCTGATGCTTTAAAAAAAAAAAAAAGAAGATACAATCATATATGCATACTGCTAACGTTTTTTTTTTTTAAAAAAAGAGAAGATACAATCAGCTATGCATGCTGCTCACGTTTTCTAAAAAAAAAAGGAAGAAGGCCCAAGCCCAGTAGGTCACATTTTTTTCTCTTTAACTGCGACTCTGTTCATCATCTCCCTCACGAAATCGGCCGAGCGCAGTGAAAAAAAAAAAAACCTTATTCCGTTTCTTCTCTGTTCCTGTTCTCTCATTCTAGGCCACGAAAAAATCCCAAAACTTACAACCCAACTCGAAATCGATCAAAGAACACGTTTCCGGCCTCTGTTTGTTCAATCGCGGCTTCGTTTGTCGCATTTTGTTCTGTTGGGCGAACTGTACTGTCACTTTTTCGGCCACCACAGTTTTCGGTTCGAAAAACGGACGACATTTTTGGATTCCTCGCGTCAAAACCTTCAGAAAGCACTACTCCTTTGCTCGATTCGGTGAAGTTGACGTCGGACCCCTTGTGACCCTTTTGTCTCGGTATGGCGTTTTCCGGTTACTCTTTTTGCTTCCTTTTAATTTCGTTTCAGCCTTAAAAATTCTAAAAAAATATATTATACTAATTATTATTTTTTCCAGCCGCGTTTCGCTCTTCCGAAAATTTTATCCTGTGCTCAGTTGGTGCTCAAATTGTCGTTGTAGCCAGTTTTCTTCGCCTTGGAATACTTCAAACTTTTTTTGAGGTAAGGGGGTAGATGGATACAAGATTAGTGGGCTCATGGATATAATTAGGTAATAGGGACGTCCCATGGTCCCTAGACTTGGCGCGGTTATGCAAAATAAGTACCCTTGCCATTGTGAGGGGAAACTTCGTATTGAATTACATCGTGATATTTATGGTAGTAGAAATTGTCTTATAATGTGTTGCTTGAGTTGATATATTATGATATGTAAGGACTATATGATGATTTGCTTGTCTTGGCCTGTTGTTGATGAATGTATGTATGAGGTAAATGGGTTGAAATGAGATTACTTGTTGCTATATGATGTTCTGAAATTGTTGTGTTGAGTGAGAACTAAATTATCACAGGGTATGGTTTGTTATACTTAGATCCTCTAGGTGATGTATCATGGTTATGTGAAGGATAAAGTATGGACGGTGGGTATAATTGTTAGGAGTTAATTAATGTATAATTATGTTTCTTTTGCTTTTAAGTTACGGTATAAACAAGTCTTAGGACTAGGATATGACGGTTGACATTTGGTGTTGATAGTTTAAAATGCTTTAGAAGTAAGAATTGACGTTATGAGTATCTAGCAATAGTTGTGCAGAAAAATGATTAAATCTGAGATTGTTTTAGCTAAGTCTTACTCACTTAATTTTAGTAAATTCAATACATAATAATTACTGACCCAAACCCTTTTGGATAGCGTCCTTTAATTTTAGGGGAGAAGTATGGTACGTCCGGTTAAAAAATAATAATAATAATAATAATAAGTAAGTGGAAGCACTTGGGTTAAGAGTTAGAAATTAAGTTAAGCTCGCTTAGACTCAATATGGTGAGGTAGGCTGATAACTAAAACTTGTTCTAGGATTGGGGAAACTTGTTAGTTTACTGACAAACAGTACCTCGTTAATGTTGTTGTAGCCGACCGCTTGATAAGATGGTCGGTGTGCTGTTATGCCGTTGTTGTTGTTATTGTTGGACACTTGTTGATCTGTGTTCATGCACCATAATGTCTGGTTAAGTCAACGTTATTGGGGGTGAGCAACGATGATGCGATATAGTATCGGCCATGATGGGCAAGGTACCCGGCCTTGGGGGTCAATCGGATAGGGGTGTCTTACATAAAGGCAGCGGCTTGCAACCAATGCTGGGGCGTTGACCAATTTACCTGGTTACCCTGACTAGACACTGTTCGTACTCAAGAGTGATGATGTTTTCTCACTCGCTCATCTGAGTTAGTTTGGATCCACATGTTCGGTGAAGTAGAGATTGTCTAGGTTGCATTAGTACTCGTTAAGTTATGCATCCATGTTATGTGTCAATTATACTGAAGTTGTTATATGCGCATTGCTTAATCTATGTCCTTTTCCATTTGTGCTATGATTGTATATGATGTCTAACCCCTCTTTACTGTGGCTACTCATGCACCATTGTGTATGTTTAGACGACGAGATTGCAGGTGACGATGACGTTGTGGCTGATGAGTGATACGTGGAAGCCGTCACCGTAGTTAGGATTTCCGTTGTTATTATTTTATTATTGTTGATTGTTCCGATGTAAGTACTTGGGTCAGCTCTGAGACGTTGTGACATCGGGGTGCTTTTATTTTTCTGAACTTGACATAATTGTTATTTGATTTTTCCGCAAGTTTGTATGAGCGTGACGACTCTACCTTCGTTTATGACAAATTTTATTGGACCGTATTTTTCAGTGGTTATATTTATTTTAATTTATTTCTTTAATAATAACATGCGGGTAGAGGGTGTCACAACTCCTCTATTTAATTCTTTTACAGATACACAGGTACCAAAGGAAGGCTGACAGCGGCTTGCTCTCGGAACCTTGTTTATTGTAGTAGTTTTAAGTAACACCTTTGAGATGTAATTTCTAGAATTATGTATTGGTATTGTACCGTCATGAAACTTATGTATTTGAGTTTTAGTCTTTTGTGATATTCGGACTTAATGTTGGACTTAAGTTTGAGTTAATGTTGGGATTAATGTACCTAATGATAATTATCATATTTTCAAGTTAATGAAAGTATGGTGTTACATTATGGTATCAGAGCAGTTCGATTCTAATCGGACTGTAGGGGTTACTAGGGATAGTTTCGTGAATTTCTTGAGTCTGCTGCTGTTTTCTACTTATTATGCTAAGAGATATTGAGCTTGATCAACTCAATGCTTGGTGCATTCTATGCAGATTTATGGCTTCAGGTTCTGGAAGGCACGGGAGACCCAGAAGGAATGCTGCGATACCTCCGAATCCGCCAGGACAAGAGAATGCTTGGCTACAAGGGATATTGCAGGCTATTCAGAATCAGAGTATCGCAACCAATAACCTTGCGGCTCAGTTAGCCCAACAACAGCAGTACCAAGCCCAACCTCCCCCGCAAGAGGAGGAATTAGACCGGAAATTCCTTAAGTTCCTCAAGACGAAGCCACCAACCTTCAATGGAAAAACAGAAGCCATGGCATCTCAACACTGGTTGGAAGCCGTGGAGAAGAGTTTTAAGGTTGTTCATTGTACCGAGGAGCAAAAGGTCGAGCTAGCTACTCATGTGCTCATAGAGGATCTTTGGCTGGTGGAAGGGGGCCCGAGCCTATATGGTGGCTCAAGGGACACCACTAACTTGGGTAAACTTTCAGAGGGTCTTCTTGGAGAAGTACTTTCCACATACTGTGAAAGATATGATGGATAGAGAGTTAGTCCAACTTCAGTAAGGAAAATCTACGGTTTCAGAGTATGTGAACAAGTTTGAGGAGTTGGTAAGGTACTCATCTGTTACTCAATTTGCTCCGAATGATAATTGGAAAATCAAGCAGTTCAAGTGGGGACTGAGGCCAGACATCCAGAACAGCATTTCACAGACTGAATTTACTGAGTTCGCCAAAGGAGTCCATTAGAGCTACGTGGCTGAAGCAAGCTTGAAGAGGATGTATGAGGATAGGCAAACTAGGTGGCAAGATAAGAACAAAAAGAAGGATGCGGATAAGAACGCTCAACATATGAGACCGAAAGGAAATCTTTTCAAAGGAAAGCCGGTTCAAACTTCCGAGTCTGATTATCATGCATGCTCGAACTGTGGAAAGGTGCATCAGGGAGAGTGTATGAAGGGCAAGAATTTTGTTTTGTTTGTCACCAACCAGGGCACATGGCTAAGGAGTGCCCCCAATACATTAAAGGAAAAGGAGCCAAGTCTGGTGATCCTAACCAAGGGAGAGTCTTTACTCTTGATGCCAAGAAAGCAAAGGGAGCGGAAAATCTGATGAAAGGTACTTGTTTCTTTCAGGATGAACCTCTAGTTGTTTTATTTGATTCGGGAGCAACACATTCCTTTATCTCTTGTACATGTGTTCAAAGGCTAGGGTTGTGTCTTACCTCTTTACAATCCCCGTTGCATGTGTATACACCCACCGAAGGTAGCATTTCTACTTCCTTGATATGTGAGAATTGCCCTCTCCTAATTCAAGGGAGGATGTTTTTAGTAAGCCTTGTGTGTCTACCTCTTAAGGGAATGGACATTATCCTGGGTATGGATTGGCTTTCCGCCAATCAAGTTGTTCTGAACTATTTTTGTAAAACGATTGAGTTTCCAAATGTGCATTCTAATGTTGAAGAGTCAAGTCATGTTACACAGAGTAATGATCTTCTATTGAGTCACTGTCCAGTGGAAGGTCTTGCAGGATATATGATCTTACTTTTTTCGACTGTAGAGGTTAACCTAGATCTGGACACTATCCCTGTAGTGAACGAATTCTTAGATGTGTTTCCTAGCGAGGTAGCGACCTTACCCCCTGAGAGAGAAGTGGAGTTCTCAATAGAACTGGTTCCCGGAACGGGACCAATCTCCATAGCACCTTATAGGATGTCACCCTTGGAGTTGAGGGAACTAAAAGCACAGTTGGAAGATTTGATTGCTAAGCAGTTTATTAGACCTAGTGTGTCACCTTGGGGCGCACCTGTCCTTTTGGTAAGGAAGAAAGATGGGAGTATGAGGTTATGTATTGATTACTGAAAAATCAATAAGGTCACAGTGAAGAATAAGTATCCCTTGCCCAGGATAGATGACTTGTTAGATCAACTTAGGGGAGCTTCGGTTTTCTCTAAGATTGATCTAAGATCGGGTTATCACCAGATTAGAGTTAAGGTAGAGGATGTCCCAAAGACGACATTTAGGACTAGATACGGGCACTATGAATATTTGGTTATGCCTTTTGGTCTGACCAATGCTCCAGCCGTATTTATGGACTACATGAATCGAATTTTTAGGCCTTTCCTTGACAAGTTTGTAGTGGTCTTTATAGATGATATTCTAGTCTATTCTAAGGATCCTCAAGAGCATGAGGAACACCTTAGGATTGTTCTAAGTACCCTTAGAGAAAAGAGCCTCTTCGTAAAACCTGAGAAATGTGAGTTCTGGCTCAGTGAAGTTAAGTTTCTTGGTCATGTGATTTCTAAAGCGGGAGTGTCGGTTGATCCTAGTAAAGTGGAAGCAGTCCTTAGTTGGGAACGACCAACCACAATCCGCAGTTAGGAGCTTTCTAGGATTAGCGGTTACTAGAAGGTTTATTAAGGGATTTTTCGCAGATGGTACTTCCCACGACAAGGTTAACCCGAAAGGGGAGCCGTTTGTGTGGACTAAGAGGCATGCGAGTAGTTTCCTAGAGCTTAAGATCAAGTTGACTTCCACCCGGTCTTGATTATCCCCGACCCAAAGATTGGGATTTGAAGTTTATAGTGATGCCTCTAAGAAAGGGTTAGGATGTGTTCTCATGCAGAATCGACAAGTTGTAGCCTACGCATCTAGGCAGTTAAGGCCCCATGAGGAGAACTACCCTACTCATGACTTAGAGCTCGCAGCCATTGTCTTTGCTCTAAAGATTTGGCGACATTATCTGTATGGTGCTCAGTTTGAAGAGTTTAGTGATCATAAGAGCTTGAAATACCTTTTTGATCAGAAGGAACTTAACATGAGACAGAGAAGATGGGTTGAGTTCCTGAAAGATTATGACTTTGAGTTGAAGTACCATCCGGGTCAAGCGAATGTGGTCGCTGATGCCCTGAGTAGGAAATCCTTACATGTGTCTTCACTGATGATAAAATAAATGGAGTTGTTGGAGTCTTTTAGGGACCTTAATCTTGGAATTTTCCCATCGGTGAACAGTCTCATGCTTTACCATCTGGAAATTTCCTGCAATTTTAGGGAACAGATTAGACTTTCCCAAAGCTTAGATGTAGAGTTGCAATCTAGCAAACATCGCCCCGGCTTTTCGGAAGCCGAGGATGGCACCTTATTGTTCCATCAGAGAATCTGCATACCAAAGGATAATTCCATTAAGCAGCAGGTTCTAGGAGAAGCCCACAAGAGTGGATTCTCGATACACCCTGGCTCCACCAAGATGTACCAGGACCTTAGACAGAGGTATTGGTGGCCAGGCATGAGGAATGATGTGGCAGAATTTGTAGCTCAATGCATGGTTTGTCAGAAAACCAAGATAGAACACCAAAAGCCTTCAGGTTTTCTCCAACCCTTAGAAATTCCCGAGTGGAAGTGGGATAGTATAGCAATGGACTTCATGGGAGGATTACCCTACACTCAGTTAGGGTATGACTCTATATGGGTCATAGTGGATAGATTAACCAAATCTGCTCATTTTCTTCCCATAAAGTCCACTTACAAAACTGCCCGGCTAGCTGAGATCTACATCAGAGAGATTGTTAGACTCCACGGAGTTCCAACTAACATTGTCTCTGACAGGGATCCAAAGTTTACCTCTCGGTTTTGGAAGGCACTTCATCAAGCCTTAGGTACGAGATTGAGTCTTAGCACAGCCTACCATCCCCAGACAGACGGCCAGTCGGAGAGAACCATTCAAACTTTAGAGGATATGCTTAGAGCCTGTGTTTTAGAGGATGGCGGTAGTTGGAGCAAGTATTTATCATTAATTGAATTTTCATACAACAACAGCTATCACTCTAGCATTGGAATGGCACCGTACGAGGCTCTCTACGGTCGCAAGTGTAGGACTCCTCTATGTTGGTTTGAAGTGGGGGAGAAACAATTGTTAGGCCCCGACCTTGTTCAAGAAACCACTGATAAGATTCGTATGATTAGGGAGAGGATAAAGACTGCTCAGAGTAGGCAGAAAAGTTATGCAGATCGTAGGCTCAAACCCCTTGAATTTGATGAAAGAGAACATGTATTCCTGAAAGTCACTCCCACTGTGCGTATTGGTAGAGCCCTTAGGGCCAAAAAGTTGACCCCTCGGTATGTGGGTCCTTTCCAAATCCTCAGTCGAGTTGGTCCGGTCGCATACCAAATTGCCTTACCTCCTTCTTTGTCAAATCCCCACAATGTTTTTCATGTGTCTCAGCTTAAGAAATACATTCCAGATCCATTCCACTCTATAGACCATGAGTCTATACAACTGAGATCAGATTGCACCTACCAGCCCAAACCGGCCCAAATAGTGGACCGAGCTTCCAAGGCACTCAGGAATAAGACTATCCCTTTGGTCAAGGTGATCTGGGAAGGATCCACTCTCGAAGAAGCCACTTGGGAACTTGAAGATGAGATGCGAAGCCAATATCCGCAACTTTTTCAATAGGTATGTAAGTTTATCCAATTTTGAGGACAAAATTTTTTAAAGGTGGGTAGTAGTGTAACACCCCAAATTTCCTCAAGCTTGGTTGATATGCATGCATAAGCTTAGTATGGCTTAATGATGAATTTTAAGTGATTTTCTCATTGATTGCCAAAAATTGAATGTGTGAATATTGTGTTTAGTGACTTCTGCCCAGTGTGAATCGATTCCCAGGCCCTGTGAATCGATTCAGGGCTATGAGTTTGCTGGGACTCGATCAGGCTTTCAGTGAATCGGAGAGTGAATCGATTCACAAAGGTTGATTCTCTGTGAATCGAAGTTTGAATCGATTCACGAAAATTAGTTCTCTGTGAATCGAATCTGGGAGCTGCAGGAATCGATTCATCCACTTAAAACTGCGATTCCTGTCATTTTTGTACTGAGTGAATCGATTCACTTATGCTGTGAATCGATTCACAATTCTGATATATCGAGAAAAAATCCAGTGAAAAAGAGGCAACGCGATTTTGAGAGAGAGTTAGAGAGAGGATGCGATAGAGAGAAGGAGGAGAGGGGATTAAACACTAGGGTTCATATTTTTAAGGGGAAAACATGGATTCATGCTAGATTCATCATCAATCTTAGCTTGAATCCAAGTTGGGGAGTATTTATTCTTGGTTTGGGAAGTTGGAAGAAATCCATAGAAGGCAAGCTTGAAGGAGAAGAAGCAGAACGTGAAGGAAGAAGAAGAAGGGGCTGAACATCAACCTTTGAGCTTGAATCTTGGTTTAGTTGGTGAGTTCTTCCTTCTCCTAGGTGATGGGCACCCATAAGTCCCACATTAGGGTTTCCTTGAAGAAAACCCTTGAACCCTAAAGGGTTCAAGGTTGGAATTTTTCAAATCCCTCTTATTTCTACAGTTTTAGTGTTAAATAGATATGCATGTATTATTGGGACTGATTGAGGGGGGTTAATGTTGTACCTAAAACCCCCTATAGACTGAGAAATTGATGTTTTGACCATTGGGAGCTCCATGGAGCTCTAATGGAAGTGAGTCTTGTCTTGATGTGTTTTCCTTGATTAAGCATGATATATGTTTACATTTGAATATGAAATGTATCTTTGACATGAATATGTTTAGTTGCATGCGAAGATGGAGTAGCACCTAATTGTATTCCTACTTTTGAATAAGGCATGCATTTAAGGATATAGTGGTGAATTAAATTCCCTAAAAGACACTAAGATGCCTCACAAAAAGGGGGTGATCGATATGGTTAGCCGTGTGGGACGCCCTCGGACGGTTAAGACGTCTAACCACCATATCGAAAGCGTATTTCTGGGGTTGTATGGACGTAAGCATACAACGCTACCCATGAATACGAGCCAAAGATGAATTAGAAATTAATAGTAAGAATATGCATTGCATAAATGTGTGATATCAATTCTTGACTGATAGTAAATTGTATGAGTGATGGTGAGGAGTCGAAGGGAGAATTCACTGAGATTATTATCTCACCCCACTCCTCTATTTAATTCTTTTACAGATACACAGGTACCAAAGGAAGGCTGACAGCGGCTTGCTCTCGGAACCTTGTTTATTGTAGTAGTTTTAAGTAAAACCTTTGAGATGTAATTTCTAGAATTATGTATTGGTATTGTACCGTCATGAAACTTATGTATTTGAGTTTTAGTCTTTTGTGATATTCGGACTTAATGTTGGACTTAAGTTTGAGTTAATGTTGGGATTAATGTACCTAATGATAATTATCATATTTTCAAGTTAATGAAAGTAAGGTGTTACACCAGCCATGTGCTTGTAGCCTACAATTTTGAAGGAAGCATTTTGATTGGTTTAGGAAGTAATGGGTAGTTTGGTTGTTAAGTTAGTTTCTAATTATTTGGTTAGGATTCAACTTAAATGAACAATTTTATTCCCACTTTGTCCTCATTATTTTCGTGGCCTTCTCCCTTGCCCAAGATCAGATCCATTCAATTCTTCCATTGGAGAAAAACTTGAAAAAAAATTTAGAAGGAGAAAGCTTGAGTTTTTGAAGTTTTGGTGATCAAAGTTTCAATCTTTACTTCCTTTCTTATCAAACCTTGTTCTATCACCTCTAATCTTCTTGGTAAGGATCTTAATCCCTTTTCCTTTCTCCATGGCTGCCATGGATGAGTTTTCATGGTATTTGTGTTGTTTCTCATGATTTTAGTTTTGATTCTTGAAGGAAAGTGATATTTAAGCTTCAATCTTCCATCCTTTCTTCTTAATCCTTGATCCATCACCTCCAAACTTCTTGGTAAGCTTCATACCCATTCTTTTCTCTCTTGAGTTTCATGATATGGGTTTGGTTGGTTTTAGGAATTATTTTTGGGCAAAAGTGTTAGATTTTGCTAGATATGCATGATTAGTCTTAAAGCCCTTTGTTTTCTTCCATGATTAGCATTGTTCTTGATTTTTAAAATTTGGAAACCCTAACTTTTTGAGTTGGCCGAAACCTAGGGGCTGTTCTAAGCCTTGGATTTGTTTGATTTTGGTTGTTTTAGGGTTGATTCTTGATGGGTTATACTTGATAAGTTTGGAAACTAGTCATATATGCATTATTACAAGGTTTTGGAAAAACAAATTTGTGTGTAAAGAGGGCTGGAACCGTGGCCATTAATATAGTTTTGATGATGTTTTTAATTGTTCTTAAGTATATCAAAGTGATTTGGAAGTTGGTTTTTGATTAGGATTTTAAATCTATAAAGATTTGTTAGTTTAAAGCTTTGAAATATAAGTTGAAAAAAAAAAAGAATTTGGGGCTGTTTGTGATGCTTAAAAACAGTGATTTATGAGCATGATTTGAGTGAGTTCTAACTTGTTTTTAAGTGTATTAAAGTGGTAAATAAGTTTGGTTTTGATAAGAAGTTTTGATTAAGCAAAGTTTGTAAGATTTTGATGTTAAAAGGTTTGAAAACTTGGAGTTGTAATTAAAGCCTTGAAACCGTGGCCTTCAAAAGGATTTTGTGATTTGTTCTTGACTTGCATTTATGCTTAAAAATAGTTGTAAAAGTGGTTGATGATTTGATTTAGCAAAACAATTCAAAGAAGCATGATTTTGGAAAAAGTTTTGGGTTATGTCTTAAGAATTGTTTTAAACTTATAATGAATTTATTTCTAGAATTTTGTGACATGTTTTAGTGTTTTGAAAAGTTGTTCAAAGTTTGGAAAACACTATTCATTTGGTAAAACACTATTCCAATTGGTAAATTTTGGTTTAGCTATTTTTCTAAGTGTGTAGCTTTTGTAAAAGCTTGAAAACTTGCATAGTTTGAACTTGTTTCATGATATGTGACTAGGTGTGAACCAAATGGGATTAAGTGAGTAATTCTTAGGCTTTAGGAACCTTAGAGCCGTGGCTGCCCTAGGGGTATTAGGGCTTGAGTTTTGGTTTTAATTGATTGAAACTTGTGTTGTTAGGATACGCGCGAGGTACGACTTGACGATAGTTCGAATTTACCTTGCTTGGATTGTTAAAGCGCCCAAGGTAAGGGAAATTCTTACATAATGAGTTTGGGTTTTCGCCTTGTGTGTTGCTTGCTTGATTGTTGATTGATTGTGTGGTAGTACTTGTAGTATTACTATGTGCTGTTGAGATGTTGTAGCATGAACTGCTGTGTATTGATTTGGCCCTGTGTGGCAAGACTGAATTGTATTGTGTGACTTAAATCATACTTGATTAATTTAATTGGACTTGAAATTGATGATAGTATATAGCATGTTCTTGGCTCTGCGTGGCATTATGAGTTGTATTGTTTTCCTTGAATCACCTTGGATTTCATTGGAACTTGGTATTGAATTGGAATATGAAAAATATTATTGTTGATAATGGATTAATAAACAATGCGTTGATCGACTGCTATTGGTTGACGATTTACATCGGTAAATCTGATGCGATTCCACAAGCCGAATTCTGATTTCGTAAACAAATTGTTAAGGGCATTTTGATTTAAAAGTAAGCGTGAGGGTTTTAGTACAACTAGCCAAAGCTTGCAAGGAAATTTCAATGGAATAATAGTGGAGAAAAGAACTTGAAATAAATAGTACAATTTGCGAAAACGGTTGAGTTAAATGATGCACCTGGGAAAATTCTGGCTAGGAAAGACTTGGTAATTAAGAGTGTTCACACCACCTCTCTTTCCTGGGAATTCTTCCGGTGTGTTATTTAGCACAACTAGGGTTTCAACGACCTAGAACTAAAAAGTATTTTCAGATACATAGGGGGGATACAAGAACTGAGAAACAGATTTCAAAGATCGGGATTTCGAAAGAATAAAACATAGGGAACCTAGTGTTCCTACTGAGCATATGGGCCTTGTGTCCTGTGCTGGGACTTAATGTCCTGCTTGCGTGCGCATTTTCTTGATTAAGGATTGGACCTAGTGTTCCGTATGGCGTGCCTAGTATCTTAACCTAAAAGTTGAGCCTAGCATTCCGCATTACGTGCCTAGAGTTCTGATCTAAGATTAGGACTAGCGTTCCGCAATTGAACACCCGGACCTTGTGTCCTGTGTTGAACTCTTAGTTAATTGAGATTTTGAAACCCACTAAGTTGAGTGAGTGAGGGTTCGTCGATCCACATTGATTAATTAAAACATTACTCGGGCACTCACTACGGTGAGCACGCCACATTGTAGAATTTGTTTGGATATCGCTCGGGCGTTCACTACGGTGAGCATGCCATATTGTAGAATTTGTTGGATATCACTCGGGCATTCACTACGGCGAGCATGCCATATTGTTGAATTTGTTTGGATATCACTTGGGCGTTCACTACGGTGAGCATGCCATATCGTAGAATTTGTTGGATATCACTCGGGTGTTCACTACGGTGAGCATGCCATATTGTTAAATTTGTTTGGATGCGTACTAACCATTGAGCATCGACACTCGGAGCGTTTGATTGGTCTTAAAGACTTCAAAAGACAGTTGTCATGTCACTCATAGCGTTTGATTGGTCGTACAGACTTCAAAAGGTGAGTTGACACTGCATTGCCTAAGTAGAGGCAAGCCAAAGTAGTGGCAAGCCTAATCCGAGGCTATCTTGTTCGGACGTTGGGAGAGTAGTCCCCGTCATACTGCTGACCTATTAAGGCTGCAGGTGTATACACAACTTGTCATACTGCATTGACATGCATAGCTAACCACATTTATGATATGTGATGAATTTGATATTGTGATGACTTGATCACTGGTCTGTTGATAGATTTACCTGCTCACCTGCAATAGTTTGATATTGTGGTGACTTGATTGTTGATCTGTTGGTTGTTTTGTTTGCTCACATGCAATGCTTGATATACCATGATGATGCGTGCGGTCTATTAAGTATGTATATGTATATAAAAGCATGTTGTTGTATTATATATGTTTATATTGTTTGCATGCGATATAGCCTATGATAAACTCGTGGACAAAGAATTTAAACTTACACTGTTGTTGGATCGGATATCCTTATGGATGTCACTTCCAGATGGAGTTCGGTAGCTGCTTCAGTTTCGTCCTTCCAGGAGCATTGAAGATTGAGCCAGTGGAGGAAGATTCCTCTGAGCACTTCGTGTTTAGTCTTGTTGAGCTGTTTCTCAGTAAGAGTTATAGTTGTTGGCCAGCTTAGCTTAGGGTTTTGTATTTGTTGTTTTGTAATTACTCTTTTTAGAAAACCTCGCCTTAGTGCGAAATGATTATGTTATGTGAAGTATTATTTTGTGATGCATTATACTCTGATATTTGCAAAAGTCTGAATTGGCATCTTTTAGAAAACTGTAGTACTCTATGTCTCATTTTGAAAAGGGTTTCAAAGGAAAGAAAATGAAAAAAAATTTACACATATATTTTCATTGCGAAATACATAATAGTACTCTTTAATTGAAAGCATACAAGCATTAAATGTTTTCAGCATTAGATTGGGTTGTACAGTAGCACCTCGGAATCGGGGTGTTACACCAGGGGTCACTTCTGGACGAAATTCGCTAAGCGAAATTGAGACGCTAAGCGAGCCCTCGCTAAGCGAAAATTCTTCGCTAAGCAAATCAAGGTTAGTTGATGTTCTATTTTCGAAAATTCCACATTCTTTAATTAGGATTCTTTTAGATAAGTTATTTCACCATATGAAGGTCACTTTGGTTATATTGAGTCTAGTGTGTGCTAGCAACTTTTAGCAATTCTTGTGTTGAGACTACTTGGCTCAATGACAATTAGAAATGACAAGTAAAGGTTTTTAATAGTATGGTTCCAATCAATTAGGATGGGCATTTACAATCGATTAAGCTTCCAATACTTGTCAATCAAGTTTGTCTGGCCTAAGCCATTATAAATGGATCCTAGATTGGTTAAAATCCCATGATAAGTCCTAAGTGAGGCAATAAGAACCCTAAGTCTTCTAGGTGACATTAGTAGAGTAACTAGCCTAAGAAAGAAGATTAGACGATGGTCTTTGAACTGAAAGAATTTTAAGTGAAGCTAAATTAGTGAGAATCTCAAAGTTATTAATGCTTGCATTCAGTTTAATTTACCAGTACATGAAGTGACTTCGCTTGCCCAATTACAAACTTTTTCTTGACCAAATAAGAACCTTATTTGGAGTGAGACCTAGTCTGTGATCAATTAATGAAATCATGAATGTTCCGGACAATTATCTCATATGTAGAGATTATTTTCTTTCGGGATTCTCAATAATTTAGAATGAGCAATAAGAGTAGTTTAAGATAAGTGAGATGGATTATTCCCAAGAAAACGAATTTACTTCCTTGATGTTTGTCGGTCCATTGGTCGTTAAACCCTGTGATAGTTGCGTTGGTCCATGTGATAATGGTCATGGCCGTGTGGAATCCCGGTTTAATTCCAATTAAAACAAATCTGGAATTAATCTATTAAGTTGAAGAGAGTTGTAGAAAATTTCCACTAAGGGTGAAATAGTATGGGTATGTCTTAGTTGTGGGCATCTAAGGTTGTAAGTTATTGTGAGTAGATTCGTTGGGTTGTGTCTGAGGTGATCCTAACTAGCCATTTACAAACTGAGTTTCCAACCAATTGAGACTTAGACCTCCCGTGAGACAAAGTTTGTAACTGATTGGCGATGATCAGGTCAGTCTAATCAACGAACACCTTATAGGGATTGAATACCCTTAGAAATTCCTAATTTCCTGGACCAAGTTTGCTATGGAACCAATTATAGCGAAATAAGAGATGAGTACCAATTCCATAAGTTACAGAAAAAGGTACTTAAGGAAAGAACCTAACCTCCAAAGAGTATTCTTAGGAAAGTGCCTCTCAAGGAGTGTAAGGAGGAGGAAGGATGGGATAAGAAGGTAAGGAGAATTTAGAGATGAAATTCCAAAGATGTTTAAGGTTCGTAAGTAAGTAAGTTACTACCCAATTGGCAGAGACCTAAAGTTATTCATGATTACAAGCCCTTCGTCGATTAGTATTTAGTGTGATTTTACCTAACTAGTTACAAACTACGTCTCAACCGGTCGAGTAACATCACTTGGTTAAGGCCTAATCTGTGACCGGTTCATGTTATCACGATTAAGCGAATTGACTGAGGCCTTGTAAGGATGAATCACTTCTAGGTTTTTCCAATGGATGGAATTGGCTATGAGAGAAAAAATTGCAGATGCAGTTACGATGTTAGATGTCGCAATTTTCGAGGACAAATTTTTTTAAAAGGTGGGTAGTAATATAACACCCCAAATTCTAAATCTTAGTAATTAAAAATACTATGTGAATTAGGGGATTTAATCCCTAAGGATTAAAAAGGCTAATTTTAGAAGACCCAAGTGGATAGACTTCCCTTATGCGTTTGGAATGGTGAGAATTAAAAATAAAGAGTGTGTATTATTTAAAAATAGGGGGTTGTATTATGTAGAAAAGGAGGTGTATTGAGTAAGTTGTATAAAAAAAAAAAAGAGAAAGGAAAAAAGGGCTGATGCCCTCGTGAGAAAAAAGAAGGGAAATAAAAAGAAAGAAAGGAAAAGAGAAAGAAAGAAGAAGAAAAGAGAAGAAGAGGAAGAGAAGGCGACGATGAGAAGGAAGAAAAAGGAAGCAGGGTGTGGCAGCTCTGGATGGCACGACGGCGCGACGATTCACCGGAGAAGAAAGGAGGGAGCCGCAAGTCAGAGGGAGGCCGAGAGAGAGAGAGAGAGAGAACGAGACTGAGAGAGACAGAGAGATCGAGAAACAGAAAGGGAAGGGGAACTCGAAGGGAAGAAGAAAATGGAAGAAGAAGCAAGTTTGGAGCTTCAATGGTGGCTTCAATGGTGGAAGGAGCAAGCTTGAAGAAGATCCAAGACCTAGAAATTAGGGATTTTTACCCAATTTCATGGAGCCCTAAGGTAACATAGATCTCCCCACTTTAAACCTCTCTTATGGTGTGCTAGGATTTTCTCAAAGAAGTCTTTGAATCCTAAAGGGTTCAAAGTTAGGGTTTGATAACCCCTTTGATTTGAAGTTTTATTTTATGGTCATTTTTATGATTATTTAGTGGGTTTGACTGCAAGAGGTTGGCGACTGCCCCCAACCCCCCACAAGTTGTATGTTTAATGATTGAACCGTTGTTGCTCCATAGAGCTCCAATGGGAATAAGTCCTTGGTTGTTGAAAGAACTACACCCCAAATGTGAAGATAAGATTTCTATGAAATTATATTTGTGTTGATTATATGTATAGGTGAGTGTGCATGTCTTAAAAAGATCAGTGTTTCCATTGCATGTTAGGTTAATTTCTTTGATTTTGTAACCAATGTCTTGGAATAAGTAAAGTATGTTTTAGAATCATAGGATGTTTGCCAAAATGTGAGTTCTAGAGGATTCCACTTGGGATGTTTGATTTATGATTAGGATGTTGAAGCGAAAACATGAAAGATAGATAAAATTAGAAATATTCACGTTTATGCCTATTGATGATTTCTTCTGACACATAGGGTCTTGATCTTATAATTTCTTAAAGATGCATGATGTGAACGTGAGTTGCTCAAATATAAGTTAAGTTAGTCTTCTTGATTTCTTTGGATATCTTTGGAGAAAGTTTGTTAGTTGAATGATTGAATTGCATATTCATTTCATTATGTTCATGCATTTGTGATGCATAAGTTAAGACCAAGAGTATTAAAAGACACCAAGATTTCTCATAAGAGGAGAGTTCGGTATGGTTAGTCTCGTGGGACTCCACTTGAAGGTTATAGATGTCTAACCACCATACCGTTAGCTATGTTAAGTGGGGTCTATGACAAAATCCAACAATATAGATTCCCGGTTAGTCTCCAAGTTAACCATCAAGGGACTAGTAAAGATGTGCTAAGCACAAAGAAAAGAAGAACTTTATGTTCTTAGTTAAGTTGCACTGCATTTAAGTACGTTCATTGCATTGGCTGTCGCAAGTTACGTGTCCTCATAAATGTGTCTATGCTTGTGTAAGAAAAATGTTTTGGCTTAAAGGCCTAGGGTATGTCTAACTAAATAGTATGTAATGAGGAGAGGCGTTTTCCATACATAGCACACCGCGTATGGCTGGAAACAACGGTAAATGATTTTTATGTTAAATCTATGTTACTGAGTTTTATTAGTCACTATGTTTTGGGGTGTTGTTTTCAGGTACAAGTATATTGAAGCAGTTAGAGCATGATGTTATGCTCGGTCTTGTCTTCATGGCAAAACCTTTCGGGTTCATATCGGATCACGAGTTGTCCTTTAAATTCTTTAAGTTTTTTGTACGAGTCAAGTTAAGTTTTATACTGTATGTGCTTAGTATAAGTTGAGTTAATGGTCTGTAGTCCAAGCTGGAGTTATATTTGTTATAAGTCTCTTCAGTGTCTTCAATTTGGTTGTAGCTTTGATGTATGTCTATTATTAATTTTGTTTTAAAATGCTTTATGTGATCAAAGAATTTATTTAGGCAAAGTCTTGTTTCTAAAAAAAAAGGGATTTATTTTTATCGTGCATTAGGTAAAGAAAAATTTTATTACGTTAAATCAGTTTTCTATTAATTTAGTAAGTAATGCCCTAATTGGAGTCAAGGCGTTTGTAACATCCAAATTTTTAAGAAAAGTGATTTTAGCGATAAAATCCTGAATACTCGAAAAATAAGTCATAGAGATTGATCACCTTGATGTTTTACTGAGAGTACGGGAAATTATTTTGAGTTATTTTTTTTAATTTATTTATTATAAATAAATATTATTCATGATGTCAATTCAAATTAATAGACAGCGTAGACGTATGCTGCGTTAATGTGAATTCATGAATTTAAACTTTATATAAGTTTTCTTTGTGATGCGGTAACGCATATTTTGTGCTAACTGGAAAACTGATTGAATTAAATCAAAATGAGACTAAATTTAAGAACTAATATTTAATATTAATTTAGGGTTCGTAATCGTCGGAAAACTCTAACGAAGTTTCGTCGTGTTTCGGACCGCCGGGTAAATTTTATCCGCATTAAAATTTAAAACGAACTCTGATTTCGATGAAAATCGAATCGTAACTTGTTGCTATTATTTTGGAGGGTTTGATATGTTTTTTTTTATTATTTATATTAAAATAATATCATGCGATGAATTAATTCCTCAGTAAATTAATTTTCGCGATTTTATCGTCAGGTAATTAATCGGTAACACGGATTTTTTTTTTGACGCCGTGTTTTAGTACCCATAGACTCTAGAATTGGAAAGTAATTATGAGGGATGCGAGATTAGATAGGATAGACTAGATGATGTGATTAGCATCTTTGCTTTATTAATAGGTGTCATAATTTGAGTGATTAGTTTTTAGCACTTTATTAGACTAGTTTTTAGCCAAGTGTTTTAATGGTTAATTAAATTTGTAACCCTCTCCTTTTTGCCCAAGAATCAACGTGACCTCCCATTTTTATCACCCTCACACTCTTATTTGCTCACTTATTCTTTAGTTATTTATTTCCTAATTAAAGAAATAACACTTGTTTATGAATTTATGTTGGTTAATATTATTTTAAGCAAATAAAAAGGGATGGAACCCCTCCCATCAGCCCATATCTCGTGACCTCCCCTTCTCTCTACCCTCATCTTCTTCTTCTCTAAGTTTTTGAGAGAGAAGCTCCTCCATGGAAACATTCCTTCACCTTGCTTCATGAGTTTTCCACTTCTAAACCTCCATACTTCTTACTACTTACTTCTTCTACTTTCCATCATCATTTACCTCTTCATCCAAGTTATTTGAAAGCATCATCTTCTTCTCCAAACAGCCCCAAGGCCAAGAGTGCAAGGAGGGAGTTGGGTAGTGGTTCTTTCCTTTTCTTCTTTGGTTTGTGTTTAATTTATGCTAGTTTGTTGCTTGATTATGATCAAAAGAAGAGATGAACATCTCATCCCCATATTCTTAAAACCCTAACCTAAGGGAAAGAGGGATTTATGTGATCTTCAAGTGAATCTTGCAATTAGTTGTTGTTTCATGCTTACTAAATGTTGTTGTTGTCATTCTAGTCACTAGTTTCGATTTAAAACTTGGATTGAGTAACTCTTGTGAAAACCCTTGATTCCATAAATTGGGGAAAAATGGGTTTTTGTTGTTGAATCATGTATTTAATTGTTAAATGATATGTTTTAGGTAGTTTAAATGCTATTGGGATTGTTATGCATGAGCTAGTAAAGGAGTTAGTGTATGTTTTAAGAAAAATCGATTTTTGAAGGACTAGAATGGCATGTGAAAATTGTTTGACTTGTTCTTTGATTAATTAGCATGGTTATGGCCATGATAAAAATGTTTTGGAACCCAAAAGAATTTGGAAAGTCTCTTGAAACTTTTATTTTGGAATTGTTTTTGGTAAATGAGATATGAAACTTAGAATTTGGTTTTGAACATGGTTATCATTTGAAAGGAAATTGTACATTTTCTTGTAAGCTTGAGTTGGTAATTAATTATGTGGGAAACATTTGCTTAGAGGTATGATATTTAGGATTTGAAAAATATTTTAGAAAAAAAAAGGGGTATAGGAGCCGTGAGCTCAAGGGAAGTTTTTGGGGAGGAAAAGTATCTTGTGAACTTGATTTAGATTCTTGATTGACATGTTTTCAACCTTTTAGAAATACAGAAAAATGATTCTTCAAAAGCTAGCCTTAAATTGTGAGCTGCGTTTTAGTTCTCAAGAGATGATTCTTTACACAAATACTTCAAGTATGTGATTTAGTACTTCAAACTAATTTTCAAGTAAAGAGTGTTTGGTTTGATTGAAAGAACTCTTGAAACTCTTGTTTTCGGAAAATGTTTTAGAATATGCTTGAACTATGTTTTTGTTATGGTTTGTTGTTTTGTTGCTTTGAATTGTGATTGAAAAGATTTGAAAATGGCACTAGCTTGTTGTTGGAAAAGGTTTTAGAAACATATCTTTGAATATGTTTGAGTTATATCTGGTGTTAACTTGATGTTATTGTCTTGAAGTATAATTGAAAATGACTTGGAAATGGTTGTAGTTGTGAAAAGAAGTTTTTGCGAATTTTGTTTTTGAAAGAAAGAAAGGGTGTGGCCAAGAGGCCCTAAAGGAAGGTGGAAGGAGAATTTGCTTACAAACTTGGTTATTTAATACTTCTATGTGTTATGTAACTTTCAATAAAATGATTTTGGTTCTAAACCTTATTTCTTTTCAAGTAAGTTAGCATTTTTCTAAAGTAAGTGTTATGTGTTAATTTTTCAAGAAGTGTTTAGTTTCAAAACCTTATTTCTTTTCAAGTAGCTAGTATTTAATTGTTTGAATGAATTTTTGGTTAGGAAAGGGTTAAGGTTGAGAAGCTAAGTGTTATAGAATTAGGCCTTAGAATTGTGCTAAGTTTGTTGTTGTGTTAGGCCTTGAGCAAATCCGAGACCGTGCGGCGTAGAATCGAGGAATACGTGGACGCGTGGCTTGGAGTTTGGTAAGGGTGCTTCTAGTGTTATTGTTTATGTATTTATGCGTGGGTATATTGATTTAATTGTTTCTGTCGAAAATGTGAAGAAGTCTGAGAACCCTCCGGATTCGAAGTTAGGGTCTCGTACCCTTTTGTTTATTTATGGTCGTGCAGTCGCCTATTTTCCGAGTCTTCCGTGGGCTTGGTTAAAAAGTGGTTGGTCTTCTGGCCCCAACCCCCCACACTTGTTTGTTCCTCTCTGTGAACTCCCTCGAGCTGCTGAGGGGTGGATTCCTTGATGTGATTGTTGACTGCTGTTTCGAGCTATGCAATTATTTAATATGCGATTGAATAATGCTGTGAGTTGCTTATGTTATTGAATTGCGTTTCACTGTATTAAGCTTGCTTTAAATTATTTGATATGCGGTCGAATAATTGTGCGACTTGCTCCTTGAATTTCGTATGCGGCGAGTTGTTCATCGAGTGTGAGAGCTTAGTCGAGTCGTTGAGTCGTCGAGACGTTTTTGAGCTGTGAGCCAGACAACTGAGGGTACTAGGTCCCCTTCGTTCATGGTGGATTAGCTAGGCATCGCAACGTTATGGAACTGGAGCTGAATGTTCTATGGAGAACGAAGATCCCAAAGCTACGACTGGTATTCAGTGGATAGTGCGGCGTCTGCTTTCCGGAAAAATTGTCAAAAGTGTCGTGAGCGTTGAGTCTTGAGCGAAGTCTTATGTTGCGTCTTGAGAACTGTACATATGTTTTGTTTTGCCCATTGTTTATGTTTTGTAATGATTGTCGTTTATGACTTGTCGTCGAATATTTTGTCGTATGTATACTTGTCTCTTTATTTTTAAGAAGTTGACCCTTGCCAGTGGTTCTTTCAATTAATGGATGTAATGCAGATGGCGGAGCAAGCAGAGGATTTGGGACTGCAGAGAGGAGCAGCTGAGGATAGTCGTCCAACCTTCTATCTGTGTTACGTTGTGGGACTTACTAGTAGTCTAGTAAGGAGTATAGCTTGTTGACCAGCTATAGGATAATTGTCATTTATTTCAGCGTTGTAATAAAATGTCTGTTGTGTTTCCAGATGTATATTATCATATATGAATTGATGGAATGAATGAGTATGGTTAATGTGGTTTATTTGGTATCTTTAGTTATTCACCGCCATGTTTCTAAAATCGCTGTGATACTCTGACCGTTCTTTCTTAAAGGACTTGTTTAAAAAAAATGTAGAACCATATTTTCGATAAACGTGCAATACAGAGTATTTCGCCTTTCAGATATATGTCAACTTTTGTCAGAATACTAGTTTAGTAGCGCTCCAAAAACGGGGTGTTACAGCGTTACTGAATGAGAATTATGCATCTTCATGAAAGTTATAGCTTTCCCTTATCTTTCAATTGGCTTTTGTTTGACTCGATTTCGAAACCTACAACTCTAGATATGCTCTCCCAAGTCAATGGAGCGCAAACGTAGAATTGGAAACAACTGAGTCAATTTTAAATAGATTTTACACCATGTTAGACTTTGTTTTTGGAAAGAACTGTGAAACAAGGTTTTGTAGGAAATTCTCTTATCTTTCTAACGCACCAAGAACGCCTCAATCGGACACCTATAAATCAAGTTATATCCAAAAGAGACTCTATGAATCGATTCACACGTGCCTGAATCGATTCACACATGCTGACAGCATTTTTTAATTAGCGGGTTTCCCCGTTTCGTCTCCAAACGTGATGAATCTCATAAGTCATGACCCAAACCTGATCCTATATCTATTAGGAATCTAAAACCTAGTTTTAAACATTAGTTAAGAGCTCTCAAGAACCCTAGAACTCCTTGGAGCTCCATCGTTGCCGTTGCCACCATTTTCGCCGTTTCTCTCTCATTTGTCAACCATATCGAGTCCCGTCTTTGAGGCTGTGATCATAAGAATATTCTCTTCATTCCTCTTAGTTTCTTTTCTATTTTTATGAATCAAAATTTGTGACCCTCACCGTTCTATGGTTTTGTTCTCTTAGAGTTCTTCCTCTCCATTCTAATTGTTAAAATTGGAGTTGTTTGATACCACAAGACTTGGATTAACAAAGAACTCAATCCCGGGACCTTCTAGGATGCTTTTGGAAGGATACAACTTCTGTCCAAGGTATGGGGGTGGATGATCTCTTGGAAATAGGCTTATGGCTTCAAATAATATGTTAGGGATGTCCCATGATCCCTATGCCTTGTGGGGCAAAGCTTTTTTTGTGTAATCCTTGTAAGAACATGGATTTGGATGTCTATGGTTTATGTTTAATTTAATTGGAGGCCATTGTATGAGCAAGGGGCCATAATGGTTGTTAATTAACATTTTTAAATGGATTAAAATATGTTTATCCTTTAAAGGTTAATTGTAACACCTGAGGACGAGATCGACATCGTATTAGGACGACGTATCGAGACCTCGACCAAGACCTTGTGTCGAGATCCCGTGACTAGATCGTTTGCCGAGATCATTTGTCGAGCTGATGAGACCACGTGCACTAGCTGCTAAGCTGAGGAGGTCGCGTGTCGAGTTGATGAAGTCGCGATACTGGCGATGAGGGCGCAAGTCGAGTGAGAGGCGCGTTCACGAACTCGTGTTAGAACCTTATGCGCTTACGAGCACTCTTGTCGACATCGTGTCGAGATGACACCTCGTATTCTTTCGAAGCGTTATTCAGCGTTATTATTATATTATTTGTAATTATTACATTTGTCGCTGCCCGGGTTGGCCAAGCAGTAGGAGGTAATTATGAGAGGAACGATTAAGCGGGTAGATGATTATTGGGATTGGCATCATATAAATTTGGAGTTACGATTATGCCCTTCCACCCTGTATTCACGATCGATTTTCCCTCAAACATTCATTTCTCTTTTCTTAACTTAACTTCCTTCCTTTGCTCTGTGTTTCGTTGTTTTCTTCAAAAATCTCCATCGGCAAACCGTGAGTTCCATCGAGACTGCGCATGCTTTCTTCATCAATCTTGTTCATCATCAACTTCTCGCCCCATATCTCGTCTGCTCGATCACCGTTGAGGTAATGAAGAATAGATTTTTCTTTTCATCTATGCTACTGTTTAGCGCTAATTCTTCTTCCATTTTTAACCAGTTTTATGCTTCCAAATCATGTCAAATTGATGGGTTTTCTTCTTCACAATATTACCTATCTTTCTAACCGACACTGGGCTTGTAAAACAAATTTCTTCCTCTGTTTTTACGCAATCGGCGTGCCGAAGAAAACCTCCATTTTTAGTTAGTTTAGATTTTTTTGTTTCTCGTTCGTTATACGGTTATTGTTGTTGTCGATCTATCATTGAAGCATCGGATAACTTTTCATGAAATTTTGATCGAAATCCTAACTTTGTGTTAGAGGAAAATATATTTCGATTCTTGAGTTTTATATTTTTAAGGTTGTCAGGTTTGAGTTGGGGGAAGAGAGAGTTAGATGTATTGGAACCCGTGGATCGATCTAAGTTGTGTTTGTTTTAGGAAGTCTATTTCAGAGATCGAGTGAATTCGAATCAAGGGTACGGAAAAGCGAATCCAGGGCGGAGCGTGAATCCAGTCGAGTATGCGTGTCATTGAATCGCTATGCGTGTCGAGGTCGAGAAGCGTCGTGTCAAGTCGTTGTCGACTCGTTGAAGACACAGTGTCGAGATCGAGTAAGAGAAGTCGTTGTCGAGCTCTTTTGAAGGCAGTGTGTGAGGTCGTTGTCGGCGGCATTAACTTGGAGTTCGGTAAGGGCAACTCCCTAGATATCTCTAAGGCTTTGTTTTATAAGTCCTTATGTAAGGGCGCTTCACATTAATATTTTAGTAGTATGCTTTAGCATAAGGGCATTTCATATTCTCGTGGTTATGTTATTGTGTATGGATTTCTGATTTGTGTCGAATGAAATGTTGTGATATGATTGAGTTTTTGCATGTATTTAATATGTGATTGAATATATGCTTGAATTGTGTATTGCATGTTGAATTGCGTTTCTTCGTCAGTTTGCTCTTTTATTTGACATATCAGTTGAATATCTTGTGTTTAACTCTTTGAATATCGTATCTGGGTGTTCATCGAGTGAGCGAGCTAGGTAGTCATTATGGCGTTTTTGAGCCGTGACCCGGATAAGCGAGGGTGCTAGTTCCCCTTTGTTTACGGGAGATTGACTGCGTCGCCACGCTATGGGACTGAGTTGACTGTCTAGGAGAGCGAGGATCCCGAGGGTTTGGACTTCTAGACACGTCTGATGCGTGTGCTGCATTAGGAAAAATTGTCGAGTCGAGAGAAAATGGATTTGCGAGTTGTGTCGAGTTTAGAGTGAGATGGTCAGTCACGTCGGTGGAATGTTATACTTTCTTTGTTTGCTTATATTTTTATGTCGAGCTTATCTTGAATTGTTGAGAGAGTTGACCCTTTCCGTGGTGCCTTCAATCCATAGCCCAGTTACCCAGCGATGTCGAGCGCAGGAACTTCGGCTTGATGACGATCTTAGGAGGAGCTCGGCGAGGACGAAATGGCGACCTCTATCTGTCGTGATTGTTTATTTGTTGGATGTTGGTTTTTCGAGGGTACTTGCCGTCTTTCTTTTGTGTTCGAAGTCGTGACCCGGTTTGGCGTGTTGTTTTGTTGCTCTGAGGTAGGCTGGTGGTCTTACTTTTGGAGCGACCCACTGCGATGGGAGTCTGGAGTACCCCAGTATGATTGCTCTTTTGAAGTTGTCGTACCTTAGGTGTATTTTCTTTGCACATTTGCTACTCTGTATTTTGTATACATTATTATTTCGAGTGATATATATATATGTGTATGTTATGCATGTATGTTTTATTAGAATTTAAGTCTTGTGTCTTAGTTGCACCATGTTTCGAAAAGCTGTAATTACTCTGATGTGCACGAGTTGGTTTTATAAAAAAAAAATATATATCGTATTTTTAAAAGGCACAAGAGTTTTGTTTTTTTAAAACACATCTTATATAGGTTTATGTTGAGCTCGGTGTGTTGAGCTCGGTAACTCGAGCTCGGTATATTGAGCTCGGTAGCGGTCCGGAAACGGGTCGTTACATTAATGCTTTAGTTTTTACTTAACATGTTTAAGTGGATTAAAGTATGTTACCCTTTAAAGTTTGGTAAATAGCATGTTTAGTAAATTGATGTATGTGTAATAACAAAGAGTTTGTGCTTTATGTGTGTTTATTAGTATGACCATGATCTAGGATTATTGGCTCTATTTGCTTGTAAAGATGCATGATTCACATGTTCTAATTGTGTGTTAATACTTGACTGAGAGTTATCATATTTTAAAATTAAATTGAGATTGTTAAGGAGTGTTCTTATATGGCCATACGTACAAATAGTGTTAGTTGATTGTGTTGGAAGCGTTAATGTAGTAAAAGCTTGATGTGGGACTGAACAATATTGTGATGATTATGTAAAGGCATGATACATGTATTTTAGTTACTATTTTACTTGTTGAGTATGTGCTCATATGCTTAGAATTAATTTAGACTCAATAAATATTATGTATGTAATGCTTTGATGAATGAATAGTATTATTTGATGAATTACGACTAGAAGAATCATGTTTAGTGGACATTGGTGTGGTTGAAGTTGTCTAATAATAGAATGAGGATGTATAGCTATTGTTTTCATGATTGAATGGGTGATATATGCTTAAACTGGTTGTGGTTTCTATGATGTAATAAAGTGGAATTGTTATCTAGAATTGAAGGACTTGATGTAGGTAACTAAGAATTGCGTTACAAGGTAGAACTGTTAAATTGAATAAAGAACCTCTAACGGACTTGAGACTTGAGGAATTAAATGGATTAAAATAAGTGGTTATGAACTAAGAGGTTAAAAGAAGATAAGAGGCGTATGTGAATTACTATGAATAGGAATGAAACCATTAATGATTAAGGGCATGAGTTGAATCAAGGATAAATGAGTAGAAACTTTAAGGATCAATTGGTTGTTGCCCTGGACCTTGAATTATACGTGGGACCACTTAGGAAGGGTCCCCAATGCGCGAATTGCTGAAAAAACTGTGTAACTACTGTTTTGTAGGTTCTGTGAATCAATTCACTACTGTGTGAATCGATTCACTACTGTGTGAATCGATTCACCTGATTCTTGTCTTTAATGAATCGAACATGAATCGATTCACAGTGAGTCTGGTCGATTCACAGGGTGACATTTTGACCCTGAATCAATTAACAGGGTTGCTGAATCGATTCAAACCCCTGTTTAATGATAACTTGATGTTTAAAATGTATTGTAGGGGTTGGTTAAGGGTAGTAACCACCTAGGCTTATTAAATGTTAAATGTGGAATGTTTGCCTTGTTTGAAGGGGTTACCGGTTAGTGACCCCATAATTGATGATGGGCACAGGTACGTCCAAATATCGTGCACGTTGTTTGGTTTGGTTGATTGTTTGTGGATTGGTCATGAGTTTGGGACCAAGTAATAGGTTGGCATCCAATGGTTTTATTGGGTACCGGTTGTTTGTATGACTTATCGCCAGTTTGCGACGCAGTAGGTTTCGTTGTTCGTATTTGGGTTTCTATGGCAGCACTCATCGATATTTCACTGATAGAGGGGACCCTGTGGCTCGCAAGTATTGATTCAAGGACGACGAGTTACATGATGGAACTCATCGGCGTTTCACTGCTTGGTGGGACCGTATGGCTCGTTAGACTCCGTTATTCGTTAGTCGTTCAGGTGTAGACTTCGAGTTACTATAGTGGCACTCGTCGGCGTTTCACTGACGGGGGGATCCCATGGCTTGTTGGTATTGGTTTAAAGAACATTGGGTTACTATGACGGCACTCGTCGGCGTTTCACTGACGGGGGGATCGCATGGCACAATGGGACGCCGTTTGAAAAGAGTTACTATGGTGGTACTCATCGACGTTTCACTGACGGGGGATCCCATGACTCGACGGCATTGTACATATGTTGGGGATGCTTGCATTCACTCTCCCGAACAAGGTAAATGATCCTAAGGTTAAATTGAATAGTCGTAGACTCGCGTTAGCAGGTTGCCGATGTAGGATTGTGACTAGTTACGTGGTATTTGTTGGATTGTTGTATGCTTGTTATTATACTCGCAATATGTTGAATCTAAGGTTATGTCGAATAAAGTAGGAGGTCCACGTTAGCTAGTTGCCGACTAAGGACTACCGACCATTTGATGGTACACGATGACTCATCATCGAGACTTGTTTAACCGTGATTGAAATGTTGTTTTACTGTTGACGCAACATGTTATTTTGCTTATGCCGTTGTCTTTTCATTTGAGTATGATTCCTCACCCCTCTGTGTTTTGTGGCTACTTGTGCACCCCGTGTACGAGTAGACGATGAGTTTGCAGGTAATGACGTGGACATGGTCGCTGAGGAATAGACTTTGTGCTGCTGCTTAGCATAGGAGTTATTTACATATTATATTATTTACCGTTGTAAAACAAAGGGTCAAGCTCTGAGACATCTGACATCGGGTTGTTGGGTTTTAATTCTGCAATTTGTTTATTTCTGCAAAAGAGTTGTGTTGATGTGAAACTTCTATTCCGTAAAAGATTTTTAAAAAACCACATTTTTAGCTTATTCGTATACGTTTCTATGCATTCCTTGTACGATGACGTAGAGGGTGTCACAACTAACTTCCAAACATCATTTCTTTGGAACAGATTCAACTCTCCTTGCATAGCCAGAATCCAACCTTCATCTTCTAATGCTTGATCAATTGTTTTAGGTTCCATTTCAGAGAGAAGTGCAAGATTTGCATGCTCTTTGAAAGAGGATCTTGTTCTCACTCTATCTCCAGTATCTCTTATGATTTGATCTTTGGGATGATTAGTTTTGTATCTCCAACTCATTTTGGCTTTAGCTTCTGCTTGAGTAGAATCCTGTGTCTGGTTGTCACCACTAGATGATGAAGATGTAGGTTCACTGTTTGTTGTTCCACCAATATTTAAATCTGAAAATAACTCATCCAGCTCTAACAAAGCAGTGTCAATCTTCTTGTCATCAAACTTGACATGAATGGATTCTTCCATTATCAAAGTTTCTTTATTGTATATTCTAAAGGCTTTAGATCTTTCAGAATATCCCAAAAAGATACCTTTGTCAGCTTTGGAATCAAATTTACCAAGTTGATCCTTAGTATTCAGAATATAACATATGCAACCAAAGGGATGAAAATAAGAAATATTTGGTTTTCTACCCTTCCATAGTTTATATGGAGTCTTCTTCAAAATAGGTCTAATAAGAACTCTGTTTTGAATGTAATAAGCTGTGTTTACTACTTCTGCCCAAAAATTTTTTGCAATATCAGCTTCATTGATCATGGTCCTGGTCATTTCTTGGAGGGACCTATTTTTCCTTTCTACAACACACCATTTTTGTGGTGTTCTAGGAGAGGAGAAATTGTGGGAGATGCCATTTTCTTCACAAATTTTTTGAAAGTTTTCATTTTCAAATTCTCCCCCATGATCACTTCTAATAGAAGAAATACAAATTCCTTTTTCATTTTGAACTGATTTGTAGAAAACAGTGAACACCTTGAATGACTCATCCTTGTGGGCAAGGAATCTAACCCATGTCCATCTAGTAAAATCATCAACAATGACTAACCCATATTTCTTTTCAGTTAAAGAGGCTGTCCTTGTTGGACCAAAAAGTTAAAGATGCAAAAGCTCAAGTGGTCTAGAAGTTGAAACAACATTTTTAGAATGAAAAGATGTTTTAACTTATTTTCCTCTTTGACATGCCTCACAGAGAGCATCGGGTTAGAATTTAAGATTTGGTAAGCCTCTAACAAGACTGCGCTTGTTTAATTTTGAGATTAATCTCAAACTGGCATGACCCAATCTTTTATGCCAAGTCCATTGCTTATCTTCAATAGACATGAACACTTGACATCTTGTTTTACAAGTTCAGAAAGATCAATTTTTTAAATATTTTGTTTCCTCTTTGTAGTAAAGAAAATAGAGCCATCTTTCTTGCTTTTTACTGAGCATCCAGTTTCTGTAAAAATGACATCATAACCAATGTCACATAATGGACTTATGCTCAATAAGTTATGCTTTAGTCCTTCAACATAAAGTACATTATCAATAAAGGGAAGAGAGCCTTTACCAATGCAACCAATTCCAACTATTTTACCCTTTTGGTTTCCTCCAAAACAAACAAATCATTCTTCTCTAGGTCTTAGTTCTTAGAACATATGCTTTTCACCCATCATGTGACGCGAGCATCCATTGTCTAAGTACCAAGATAGGTGTGTTGAACTTGCTGCTAAGCATGTCTGCAGCATAGACTATTTTATCTTTAGGTACCCATATCTTTTTGGGTCCTTTCTTGTTAGTTCTTGAAAGATACTTGTCCTTCTTAATCTTAAAAGCAGTACAGACACTTTTCAAATGACCAGATTTATTGCAGTAAGTTCAATGCAAGCATTCACTGTGATCATTGTGTTTATAAGATGCTAAATTTTCATTTTGTAAAGTGGGTTCATCTGATATGTAACCAAGACCTTGAGTTGTCATTTTACTGACACCCCAAATCATTGAAGCTTGCTTGCTTCGAGTTACACTCTCTGCAAGAAACTTTTGAAAGGCATATTCATAATCATTTGATTTACACTTAGGATTTCCTTTAACTTTAGAGCTTTCAGCATGAGAGCTCTCAGCTTCTTGTTGTTTGTTAGCTGCCAGACACTGGTTATCCACCAGACGCTGATTTTCAATTTTCAGCTTCTAGTTCTCTTCATTGATCTTTGAATTTTCATTGTTCAAAACTTGAAATTCTTGTGATAATTTTAAAAATTTCTTTTTCAAAGCTTTATACTCAATGGAGAGAGTGGAAGAATCCTTAAGGAGATCATTAAATGTAAGTTGAAGTTCAGAATAAGAGTCATATATTATTACCTCTTCAACTTCTTCTTCGGAGTCTAAGTCAGTATTTGCCATGAGGGTAAGATTGGCTTCTTCATCATTATTATTTTCCTCTGAGGAGGATAAATCCAGATCTTCCCATGTAGCCATGAGATTTTTCTTCTTTCCCTGGAAAGAACTCCTTGTGGGCTTCTCTTTAAGATTAGGACGGCTCATATGACCACCTTCTGCAGACATGTTCACATTATAGGATCTTTTCTCTTAACACTGTTAAATGCTCAACCAAGAGGTCGAGCACTGGTGCCAACTGAACGTGAACACAAGAAGGGGGTTGAATTGTGTTGAAAACTTTTCGCAAACTTTAAGTTAAAAACACTTTGATTTGAAAACTGATTGTTATCGGATGCTAAAATATTACCGGACGATGGAAAAGCATTTATGAAAACTTGTTTTTCTTTGTAAGACAAAACTAAATGTAAAGCAGTAAAGCAAGAGACACAGAGATTTATACTAGTTCACCACCAAAGTGGTAGCTATGTCTAGTCTCTTCGTTCCTGAAGGATTTTCACTATAATCAACTGATTACAAAAATTTGTTAAGAGTATTCTACTGTCACAAACTTGACAATACTCTTAACTTCTCAAAACGACTCAGTACGATAGAGCCTTCGAGGAACTAAGCCTATAACTAGGAAATACAAATTTCACAAAGTATTTTTCTTTTGAATACAATCAAATAACTCTCACAGAAAGGATGAAAAGATTAAGCACAAAACAATAGCTTTCTAAAAGAAAGAATATAAGACGCTGAGGTTCTGTTCTTGGTTTCCAGAAACTTGGCATAAAACTTGATTGCTCACTTGAGAATAGCTTTTGTAGTATAGAGTTTCTAGTAACCTTCTTCAATGAAGACCTTGAGGTATTTGTAGGAGTCTTGAGGATAATACCGTTGCAGATATTTCAGCTCCAAATCATTGGGTGAGGTAATTTGAAAAAGCACGTACTTTTCTTCCTTTCCAGAGAATACCAGAATAATACATATTTCCGTTATGGTACTATCTGCTTTTCACACAATTGCCATGTATGAATTTGTCTTTTTCTAAAGGTGTCAACTTTGATACCTCGTACATCAAAATGAGCGCACAAAATCAAATTTGAATTCCATTCTAGGAAAGATGAGGGCAGAGAGAATAAACGTGACCATCACGTGATTCATTAAAAGACCAGATGCTCGCTCAGAAATCAAACGGACGGTCGCAACAATTGAGTAACCACGTGTCATGAAAATACACTATCGGACGCTTGCTAACAGCAAGACGTTGGAGCGAACCGGATGCAGACACACGTGAATATATTCATCTTCTTGTGAAATTCTTCTTCTTGCTTGAGTGAGTCATAAAACATGAAGTATTTTAATACCTACACACTTCAAGACTTATTAGAAGTTAAATTGTCCACTTGCAAATACTTTTTTATCATCAAAATTAATGAAGGTCTAAACTTCTCAATCATTTAGGTTCCAGCAAGAGACTTTCTGGATGTTTTTCCTGACGACGTACCGGGTTTGCTGCCAGTGAGGGACATCGAATTCCCCATCGATTTACTTCCTGGAACAGGCCCAATTTTGATAGCACCCTATCGAATGTCTCCATCCGAATTGGCTGAGTTGAAGGAGCAACTATCCAGTGCTATTAGTGAAGAAGAAGGACAGACGGTCAAGACTCTGTGTGGATTATCGATAACTCAATAAAGTCACCATCAAGAACCGATACCCTTTATTGCGTATTGATGATCTGATGGATCAACTAAGGGCAACTGCTATCTTTTTGAAGATTGATCTAAAGTCCGGATATCATCAGATCCATGTGAAGACCGAACACATTCAGAAGACAGCGTTTAAAACTCGATATGGACATTACGAGTATCTTGTGATGCCGTTTGGAGTGACGAATGCACCAATGATATTCATGGACTACATGAATAGGATCTTCCATCCATTTCTGGATTAGTTCGTGGTGGTATTTACAGACGACATTCTGATCTACTCAAGGAGTCGTGAAGAGCACGGGAAGCATCTATGCCAAATTTTACATATTTTGCGGGAGAAGCAGGTTTACGCTAACCTGTCGAAGTGCGAGTTCTGGCTCGAGGAAGTAACATTTTTGGGACACATCATCTCAAAAGATGGAACTGCCATGGATCCAGCCAAGGTTGAAACAGTATTGGCATGGGAGCAGCTGAAGAAAGTATTGAATATTACAAGTTTTGTCAGATTAGCGGGATTCTATCGGAGATTCATTGAAGGTTTTTCAAAAATCGTAGCGCCACTGACGCAACTTACTAGGAAGGATCAGCTGTTTGCTTGGACGAAGAAGTGCGAGACGGTTTTCAACTATTAAAGGAACACTTGACGACCTCGCCTATTTTGGTCCTACCGCAACCAGAGGAACCTTACAAAGTTTACTACGATGCCTCTCATCAGGGACTAGGATGCGTGCTGATGCAACACAAGAAGGCGGTGGCTTACGCCTCAAGACAACTAAAGACACATGAGAGAAACTATCCCACAAATGATTTGGAGCTTGCTACAATGGTATTTACACTAAATATTTAGAGACACTACCTTTACTGGAGCACATTCACCGTATTCAGTGATCACAGGAGCTTAAAGTACTTGTTTGATCAGAAGGAGCTCAACATATGACAATGAAGGTGGATGGAATTCCTGAAAGACTATGACTTTGCGGAGTATCATTCTGGGAAGGCGAACGTAGTAGCTGATGCTTTGAGTAGGAAGAGTATGTTGGTCTCGACAATGATGATTAATGTAACACCCCAAATCCCTCAATTTTAGTTTAGAATTATGTGCATAAGCTTAGTATAGTTTAATGGTGAATTTCAAGTAAATTCAAGTTGATATTCATAATTGAGAAATGAGGATGTTGTGTCCTGATGATCCTAAGTGATTAGATGAGTTGTAATTAGCTTTAAAGTGATGTTAAGGATGGATTGTGAGTTAGTTTAAGAAGGAATAGGAAAAAGGACTCAAGATTGGGTGTTAGAACCATGTTTCATTGATTTTTATGCAGTGGGAATCGATTCGCACACCTCTTGAATCGATTCAAGCACTAAAATCCCTCTGGGAATCGAATTTGATCAGTTGGGATGTGAATCAATTCACTCACTTAAAATTCGCATCAGGAATTTTCTATCTGTGTGAATCGATTCACTCATGTAAGGTGAATCGATTCACTACTGTTTAAAAGCAGAAAATGCAGCAGCAAAGCAACAGATCACGAATTGGGTAAAAATTAGAGAAGGGGCGATTGAGAGAAGAGAGAAGAGGGAAAATACTAGGGTTTCACAAACCTTATGAGAGATTGAAGGATTCTTGCTAGATTTCACCAAATCTTAGCTTGAATAAAAGTTGTAAGGTTGAGTTTTGGGTGTTCTTGAAGATTTGGAGTTGAACCCTAGCTAGAGGAAGAAGAAGAAGAACGTGAAAGAAGAAGAGGAGGGAGCTGAACTTGAACCCTTGACCTCAAATCTTAGGAGTTGTGGTGAGTTCTCTCTTCCTTTAGATGACGGGCATCCATAAGTCCCACATTAGGTTTTTCCTATCAAAGAAGTCTGAGAACCTTTGGGTTCAAAGTTAGGGTTTTGTTACCCCTTTGATTTAAAGCTTATTATTACGTTTAATATTATGATTATGTAGTGGGTTTGGCTGAAAGAGCACTACTACAATTTGGACTTTTAACATCGATTAAAAAAAGCTTTTAACATCGGTTATCGAATCGTTATTGATTCAAGCGATATTAAAAGTGCGAACTTTTTACATTGGATAATGAACTGATATGAAAAACCTTTTTAACATTAGTTTTTTGAGGAACCAATGTGACCTTATTACATCAGTTTTCAACCAAAACCAACGTTAAAAGTTCACTTTTAATATCGGTTTTTGCATAACTGATGTTAAAAATGTACTTTTAATATCGGTTTTTGCATGACTGATGTTAAAAACGTACTTTTAATATCAGTTTTTAAATAACTGATGTTAAAAAATTACATTTTAACATCTCTTAATTTAAGAACCAATGTGATTTTTTTTTTTTAATTTCTTTTGTTTGTATATATCCTCCATACAGACCAAAAATCAACAAAGAACATCAAATACAATATATCCATATCCATATATCCAAATGCAATACAAATCAAAATTTTAGTAAACCTACAAGATCGTCAACTACAGTGTGCACAAGGCCAATGCAACGTACTCTAACAAAACATAAGGTAGGGCCAAGGCTAAGTAGCTAGTTGATTGAAACCTTGTTTCGAACATCATATTCATACTTTTGAGAGTTCCATGGTGCCAAACACATATGACAGTTAGAAAAATAAAAGCCAAAAACAATTGGTACTCATGCTCCTTTCAAAGAACTTGATAACTGTAGCCGAGAAGAAGAGAATCTCAATGGGCCCAAATAAAAACCCAACTGCAAGGAGAACATTCTAGTGTCAGCAGAGTACAATTACAAGTGACATCAAACATATGGTGACCAGCATTACTGAGATAACTGCCAAAAATTGAAGAAGCAAGACATTCATAAAGAAAGGCATTCATAAAGAAACGCTATAAAGAAGACATCGAAGAAGCAGGCATTCATAAAGAAGACAACAACACAAGCCATAAATAACAAATCCTGTACATTCTTGGTAGCTTGAAGAAACGCTAGAAGTTTTAAACATTATTACTGGCCAGTCTTCCAAGTGCATCTCAGTTATGTCTGACCATAAATGTCATCATTTTAATTTAAATTTTATACAATACACCCTTAATCTAATATTTTGATCACCCAAAATCTTGAAGTTATAAGCAGAAGCTGGCTGCACAATAGTAGAAAATAAGACAATACACTTCTGTATATAATCCTTGAGTTGTTCTGATCAAAATGTTATTGTAGAGCATTATTAGTTAATTTTTTATTTTTATTAAAACTCCCACAATATGCAGCAATGAACTAATTTAAAACCAATGATGAGATATAACCCTAGCCAGATTCAAGACTTATAGAGTTCAGAGGCTCATAACAAAACAATTAAGAAAGGTTATACTATACAACAATTGGGTGCAGAGTACCCTAATTAATCAAATGTAACAGCATTACGGAATCGATAAATTAAAAACACAAAGCAGAGGGAAAAAAACAATTGAAAGAAAACTAGACAAATAGATCCGAAGATAAAATTAATTGATGCTCCCTTAATCAATGGCCAATAATTGCATGTCACTAGAAATTAATAACACATGCAAAGAGAACAAAAATGTACATTTGGTTAAAGATCATACAGATTTACCTATCCAGCAGATTCTATGACTCAATAATACGACTTGGGTAAAGATCAAGAAATAATCTTGCCCAACGTTTTTGGATGTCGTAAAGATCCTGTTGAGGGAATGGTTCCTTAGTGTAGAATCTTTGCAAGTTGAAATGACATAAGACAAAACATTAGCTCATCAACTAAAAAAACCATATGTAACATAAACATGGTATATCATTGTAGTCAAGCTAAGTTGTCATGCTGTCATGCAACTCAGAAGTTGCAATTCTACTGCTTTTAATATTGAGTAATAAGCCAATTGGTATTAAGCAAATTAATTGGTATAAAAGGGTGCTATCATATAAGAGCAGCTGAAATTAAATTAATTAGAATAAAAAGACTGAAGTAGCCATTTGTTTCATTTAGTAGCTAACCAAACAACTCAATAGCAAAACAATTCTTATCATGTTAAGACCCTAAGGAACTCAAAATTTATCAGAAATCAACATGCAACAATAGAAACACCAAGAGTTGGAAATGTCAAACTCAAATTTAAGGCAAACTTAATTGATTCGATTGATCTTTTCAGTGAGCCATTTTGTAAAGTTATAAGTCACTGATGTAAATAATATAAGAAATTGCGGCCACCTACTCCTAATAGAACTTTTTTAGTAGTAGTCTAAACATATCAGCAAATAAACAAATATCAAATAAACAAAATAGTGCAGCAATAGATAAAAAAAAATAGTCGTGAAAGGATTTCAACTAAAATTAACCATCCAAAATATCACTACGTAATTTTTACTTCTTTACATCTAAAAAAAAAAAAAGGGATGTGCCTCTCTTACATTTTCAAGCTTACATTCACATCAGATAATGGAATTTCAACAGATCCATAACAAACAACTTTACTATCACAATTGCTAAATGTCTAGGAGACAATTTTTCAGATTCACCTTCACGGTCCACTTCCTCATATATTTGTCAGTAACTCTAGCTTGATGTTGTCCAAAATAGGTACTTCTTTAATTATTGGCGGTGCTTGTTCGATAACTATATCAGTGTAGCAATCTCAGTAACTATTCAGTGAAACACATAAGGAAGCTGAATTTGCATTCTAACTTATATCTTTCTAATTTAACTTTTGCAAAGCCTGACAGGCTGCTTCTCTCTCTAGTTCCCTTTTCCTTTTGGCTTCAGCTGCAGCTTCTACCAACAGTCTCTGATGCTTTAGCAGTATCTAACTCACAACCAGATGAACCACTTGAATCTGAATCTGTCATGTCACAGTTGCAAGTGTCAAACTAAAACATGTTCCAGAGAATCTACCAAACATAAGCTAACTCAGAGTGAAGTTTGCAAGAGAACTCAGCCCAAATATGAAGATCTTTTGGCTTCGGCACTTGTTCGAATCCCTCACTCACGCTTCTCTGTCTCCATCACTTGTTCGAATCAAACTCTACTGCTGAAACAAATACAAAGCAAAAGAGTTAGGGATTCGGAAATTAATACCTCCATTCACCCCAAAGAAAAACAGACTTCAAGAGTAGAAAAACTGGGTAAAATCATCTTTACATCTATCCATGGAAGATGGATTTAATAGGAGTGGAAACATCCAACTGTTAACCATTGATTGCATATGAGAAAGAGGAATTTTCCACAAGATTCCCACTTCACACTCGAAAAACTCAAAAATCGTTCAATTACAAAATAATAACCGATAATTCACTGGATAAATAAAAAAACAAAGCATCATTGAAATGAAAAATAGATTAAGATCCATAATGAAGAGACATACACAGGACTTGAAGGGTAAACACATCCAGATGATGTAGCAGTAGGGAAAAAGGAAAAAAAAAAAAAAAAAAAAACAAACAAGGAAGAGTTAGAGAAGAGATTAGTAAAAGTAAAATTCTACAAACATGTGCCAAAAATAGGTGGTGGCTTGGAGGTACTGAAGATACTTACAAGGTGGTTTTTGACTGGTTGTGGCATGTAATGACCCGTTTTCGGACCGCTACTAAACTAGAACTAAACCTGTATGCGATGGATTTTTTTAAAATGGTACTCTTGTGTCCTTCCGAAAATGCGGTATATTTTTTTTTTTTAGAAGCAACATCATTCACAAACACACACAGAGTAACTACAGCGTTTCGAAATATAGTGCAATCTAGGACACAAGACACATGCACTGGGAATACATACATGCATATATAGACAAGTCATCATATACAGTACGTGCAAAAGAAAACAGTGCAGAAATGTACGCAGAATACACCTATGGTATGAAGACCCTCATAAGAGTAGTCATACCCTGGGGGTACTCCCGGCAGACACCCACGCAGGGGGCTGCTCCAAAAGTAAACTGCCAGTCTACCCTGTAGTAAAAAAAAACATCCCGAGCCCGACTGGTCACCAACTAACTGTACACCAAAAGTAAATACTACAGTCATCCAAAATAACATAACAACAGTCAGACAACACGACAACTACAAATAACTACCCGGATCCTCAGATGGGTCCTCCTCCACATCCATCGAGTCCTCTCCAGTCAAGTCGATAAAAGGTGCTGCTGCAGGCGCATCCTCTGGTACATCACTAGGCATATACTTTCCGACCATATCGTCCTCATCAGATCTCGTCCCAAGACAATCAGCCTCACTGCACACAACACAGACAGGAAGTGGATCCGCTGGTGGAGTGGGGGTCCTAACAACAAGAGGGGAAATCGGCTCAACTGGAGGAGTCAAGATGGCCGCAGCTCTGGATGTAGACACTCCTACAGTCTCGTGCCGAATCACGCTCTTGCGAGCGGTCACTCTGATCCTCGGTCCTCGTCCTCGGGGAGCAAAATAGGGAGTAGTATGCCTCGGAACATTGGGAGGTCCCTTAGGTGAGGAAGACGAAGCTGGTGCAGTCCTCCCTCTCTTCATAGTACGCCAGGCGTCCACTATCTATATCATCCGGATCGGAAAGCTCACCGTGCGTCGTGAAGTTTACTGTCTCACCACAATACCATCCTCTCTGAAACTCTGAACAACATCCCCGGTATATACAACGCGATGGGAGATGGGGTCGAACTCCATCGCAGCGGGTAGCTCCAAGTCTGGGAAATCAAAGAAGATCTCCGGCGACGTCCTCATCGCCGGTATCGGTACACTCCTCGCCATCACCTAGGTAACCATTATGAATCGAAGGTACCACGGGAAAGGGTCAACTTCTCAATCAATCATGAAATAACTACACATAACAATGAGCAAAACAAACATATACACAGTATTCGAGACGCAACTCAAACTCTCACAGGACTCAACTCAATTCTCATGTTCTCTCGACACTTGACAATTTTCCGGAATGTAATGCCGATCCATCCACTGAACGTCAGCCGTAGCCTTGGGCTCTCCACTCACCCTAGAACATTCAGCTCAGCTTCCTTGATGCTACGACGCCTAGCTAATCTGCCGAAAAACCAGCCGGAGCCGTTTAGGGGATCCTAGCACCCTAGGTTAATCGAATCACAGTTCAAAAACGTCACGACACTCGACGACTCGACTAAACTCTCGCACTCAAATGAATAAATCGCCGCATACGATAATTCAGGAAACAATTGAATAATTATTAGACCGCATATCAAATAATATTCACGCCAAGCCCAAGACAGTGCGAACAGTTCAGCAGTACAAGCAATTCATCTCAACAATCATAACTCAGCAAACAACGACAGTCAACAACTCAGTTCATCCCTCTGCAATTCAATGGAGTTAGCAGATAGGCAATCAAACAAGTGTGGGGAGTTGGGGACAGCTGCCAACCACTTGCAGACAAGCCCATTAAATAGTCAGTATATCAAAAGTAGTAAAACGGAGGGGTACAAGACCCTCACTTTGGACCCTGAGGTTCTCAGACTTCTTCGCATAATACTTGAAATTAAATTCCTATCAATCTCTAAAGTTGCCCTTACGACAGATGTTTGCTAACGGGGCACCGCAATCCTCAAGTCCACGTCGCTCGGTCTCCAGAATCGTAACGCCTATCACCACAAATAACTTAGCACAATTCTGTAAATTCTAAACTAAACTTAAGCTCTCATGCTTAACCCTTTTCTAACCAATAATTCACTTAAACACTTGAGTCACTAGCTACTTGAAAAAAAAGGATTTGAAACTAAAAGCTTTTCTTGAAAGATAACATCACACATGACAATTTAGAGTTATTATCTTTCTTGAAAAAAATATAAAGTTTTGAAACTAAAAACCTTTCTTGAACTTCAAGGTAAACATTAAGCAATAAACCACTTTCATAAATCTTCAAGGCCTAAAACACATACTCATTCAAGCATTTAGACAAGTTCACATCAAGAAATTTGCCTTTCAAAACCTCCCTAGGCCTCTCGGCCACAACTCCTTTTTCTCTCAAAAAAATTTACAAAGACTTCTTTCACAAACCACAATTTACTTCCAAATCATTTTTGATCATACTACAAGGCAATAAACATCAAGTTAACACAAGACATAACTCAAGCACATTTAAGGACATGTTCTAAGACAATTTCCAAAACAAAAGTTCTCAAAGAGTTCTTTCAATTAGACTAATTTTAAGAATCCCAAAACCATTTGAATCATAGCCATAATCATGTTAAGAATTTAAAGAACAACTTAATTGGGTCCTACATGTCATTCTAGTCCTTCAAGAACCAATTTTTGCACAAAACACAAACCAACTCTTACACTTAACCATGCATCACTACTCGAATGACAATTAAATCACCCAAAACATTTAATTTAACATTTAAGACATGATTCAACAACCAAAACCAACATTTCTCCAACTTAAAGAATAGGCATAAATCATGAAACAACAAGTTAAACATGCTATCACAAAACTATTGCTTAAACAATCATCAAATAACTTCCAATAACTCAATTAAATAACCAATGGCAAGATTGAACCTCAAGATCACTTTGCCCCTCTTTTTCCCCTTGACTCACGCCGAGGGTTTCCAAGAATGGGGACTTACATGCTCATCTCTTTCATTCAATCATCAACAACACAAAACAACACTTAAAACAAGCATAAAAACAAGAAGGAAAAGAGAAAGGAACCACCACCTCTTCCTCCTATGAGGCACGGCCAAGGGGGCTGTTTTAGGGGAAAATAAATGCCTCTCCAAAAGCTGGTGGTGAGCTAGGTAGTGATGATGTAGTAGGAGAAGAACTAGCAAGAAAATGGAGGTAGAAAGTGAAGTGGATCAAGGTTTTGGTGAAGGAGCATCCATGGAGGTGGAGAGCTTCTCTCTCAAGAAATGAAGAAGATGAAGATATGAAGGTTAGAGAGAGGGAGGGGTCGGCCAAGGGCTGAATAAGGGGAGGGTTTTTAATTTTTTTTTTCACTTAAAACACGTGATTAAGAGTAAATTAAGGAAAATGTAAAAACAACCAATCATACAAATAATGACACCTATCAATAAAGTAAAGATGCTAATCCCATCAAATAATCCATCCCCTCTAATTTTATATCTCTCATGATTACCCTCTAATTCTAGAGTCTAAGGGTTGCTAAAACACGGCGTCGAAAAAACCCGCGTTACCGATAAATTTACGAAAATTAATTTAACGAGAAATTAATTCATCGCGTGATAATATTTAATTATAAATAACAAAAATCATGCCAAACACTCAAAAATAGTCTCAACAAGTTACGTTTCGATTTTCATCGAAATCGGAGTTCGTTTAAAATTTTATCTGCGACGAAACAGCCCGGCGATTCGAAACGCGACGAAACTTCGTTAGAATTTTTTGACGATATTCGAACCGTAGATTAATATAAAATATTAACTCTCAAATATAATTTGATCTTGATTTAATTAATTCACTTACTTAGAGAATAAGAAATTGCTTATTATAGCATAAATACGACAAAATACAATAAATAACGCCAAATAACGCATCGTAAAAATTACGAGTGTTACATGGCAACTCCATCAAAATCATAGTTTCCTTGAACATTTCCCTTTATCTGGTAATAACTATTAACCGCATAGTTACAGTGATCCTTTACAGCGTTAGGTTGAAAACAAGCTCCTTATTGGAGAGCAAACAAAAGCTAACCCAGAGCAAAGTTAGCAAGAGAACTCACCCCAAATACGAAGATCTTTTGGCTTCGACACTTGTTCGAATCCCTCACTCGTGACTTCTCTCTCTCCAATACTTACTTGTTTGAATCAAACTCTACCTCTGAAACAAATTACCTTTGGGGAGTGAAGCTGACGAAACGATGAACGATGGGTGCGACGATGGGTGCGCACTGCGAAGTCATTGGGTGTGCACTACGAATGCGACGGCGCCGGTACGGTTAGGCTATGAGGGTGCGATGACGCGAAGAAAGATAAGGTGCGACGATGACAGTGCCACCAGTCACGGTGCTAGGGTTTAGCTCGCTCTCTCTCTCTCTGCGCACTCAACTCCCTGTGTGCACTTCCCCTTCGTAAATGCCAAAATTTGAGACTACAAAGAGTTTTTCACATCGGTTCAAATAGCAACCGATGTAAAAACTTTTGAGTTAATTTCAAAAATGTCACCGCCTTCTTTTTAACAACGGTTCCAAATTAACCGATATAAATTTTTGTTATAGAAAGCATTTTTTACACTAGTGGAGGTTGGATGGCTGCCCCCAACCCCCCACATTTGTATGTTTATGTTTACCCCTTTGTTAGTTCCATGGAGCTTCATAGGGATGTGTTTGGGTCTATTAATGACTAAGCTCAAGTGATGTCGATAATTTCTTTATGATCTTGTAAGTGTCTTGGTCGTATGGATTATCAAAGCAGTAAGATATGTACATGTTTAGATCTTTGACTCATGTATGCTTGATTCATTGAAGTTATAGTAAATAACCTTGAAAAGAAAAGAAATGATGATGAGGATTGAAATTCCTAAATAGTTAAGTTGCATTTTCTTGAACATGCATTAAAGTAAGAAAGTTGTGACAAAATTTACTCATTGGCCAAGTAAGACTCCTCTATTTAAAGGAGAAGATCGGTTTGGTTAGCCTCGTGGGATGCCACTTGGACGGTTAAGACGTTTAACCACCTTACTGAAAGCATGTAATTGGGGTCTATGGACCAAAGCATATGACACAACCCAACAACACAAAGCAAAGAAGGAATTAATATCCTTAGTTAAGAAGATGCATTGCATAGTCACGTATTATCTATTCTTCTTGTGAATTGTATAATAGGTGGAGTGATGGTGAGGAGTCGAGGGGAGAGCTCACTGAGATTTTTATCTCAGCCCATCCATTTATTTATTTATTTATTTCAGATCCGTAGGTTGAGAAGGAAGAATGAAGAGGCTTTGAGGCCGAAGTTATGCTTTTGTTTTTGTAGTTTTGATTTTATAACACTTTAGGAATTTGATGCAAAAGACAATGCATTTGTATTAAATCCTTTGAAGGTTATGTAATTTAAATTATGAACCTAGTACTATTTAAACTTGATGTATGATCTAAGTTTAAATTCTCTTGGGATGACTGTACCTAATGATTAACTATCTTACTTTCATGTATTTTGAATGTATGGTGTTATATTATGGTATCAGAGCAGTTTGATTCTTATCAAACTATAAAATAGTTAGAACGGTCTTAGCAAGTCCTTAGCATCTATTGTTGTCCTTCTACTTATTATGCTATGAGATATTGAGCCTGATCGACTCAATGTTTTGCACATTTTATGCAGAATCATGGCATTAGGTTCGGGACGACACGGTAGGAGACAAAGGAATACCATTACGAACCTTGGAAACCCACCGAGACAAGAGAAAGCTTGGTTGCAAGGAATTCCAGAAGCTATCCAGAATCAAAGCATAGCCACCAACAACCTTGCAAATCAATTTGCTCAGCAACAGTAAGCTCCATAGCAACCTCCACCTGCACCAGTTCATAAAGAGTATTCGGACCGGAAATTCTTCAAGTTCCTCAGGATGAAACCCCCAGCTTTCAATGGGAAATCTGAAGCATGGTGGCCCAACATTGGTTGGAAGCTATGGAAAAGATCTATAAGGTGGTACAATGTACGGAAGTGCAGAAGGTCACCTTCGCTACTCATCAATTGGCGGAGGAGGCTGAAAACTGGTGGACTGAGGCACGAGTATATATGGAGGATTAGGAGATGCCTCTAGATTAGGAACACTTCCGAAAGGTTTTTCTGGTAAATTATTTTCCACATACTATCAAAGATATGATGAAAAGAGAGTTTGTCCAACTACAGCAAAGAAATTCTACGGTTTCCATATATGTGACCAAGTTTGAGGAGTTGGCTAGATACTCCTCTGTTGTCCAATTTGCACCGGACGAAACTTGGAAGATCAACCAATTCAAATGGGTTCTTAGGCCAGACATCCAGCATAGTCTTGCACAGGTTGAGTTTACTAGTTTTTCCAAGGTGGTCCACATGAGCTACGTGGCCGAAGAAAGCTTGAAGAAAATGTACGATGATAGGCATACAAGGTGGAAAGATAAGCATAAGATGAAGAATGAGGACAAGAATGCTCAACGCATGAAGCCAAAAGGGAATTCGAACAAAGGAAAGCAAGTCCAGACTTCCGAGTGTAACATCCCATTTTCGCAAAAGGTTTTCTTTGAAAACAACAGTGTTTTTTTTCCACAAGTGTAATACTTTCGAACGACAAACAACAACCACTTCTAAAGTAAAACATAACCAACATCATACATATGCATCATAGAAGTGTCAAGGATAAGAGTATTTCGCACGCAGGCGAGTTCCAAAATATACACAAGTAGATGCTCAAAATAAAATACATCAGTCATATGAAGAACCCTAACATCTAGAGTTGACTCATATCTGTGATGCATCCTGGCAGCTCCTATCAAAGGACTTAGGCCCAAAAGTCATACTGTACAAAATACTAATCTAGAGTCTAACCAACTGATTCTATCTAACTATTCTGGCCCATAAGTAAACCTGAGATGCTTGTGAGGGGGAAACCCCGCACAGTAGGTCATTGACTCTGAGCTAGCTGGACCCGATGCCTCTAAAGGATCCTCCTCCTCCACCTCCTCCTCACTATCAATCACTACTCTATCTTTCGCCACCCACTCCCTAGTGGTCCTACTCCCATTGATTGGGTCTCCGGCCGTAGGGATTGGAGGCAAGGGATAAGAGCAGTGAGGACAATGAATACAAAATGGGGGAGGACTACCCTCAGGTGCAGCAGGTGCCACCAATGAAGCTGTTGCTATAGCAGAAGTAGTAGCACTGACGATAGGAGGAGTTCCAGGAACTCTAGTTGAAGGTGGATGTGCACTCGAACTCGGCATCATGGACGGATGTGTAGGGTCCACGAACGGAAAGGTCTCAACAGTTGCCGACGTCGGTAATGTAGTAAGTAGACTAGGTGGTACATAAAAGTGAACCGTCTTACTGCTGAAGCGTACAGCAGTAGAGTACTCCCCATCGTCGTCGGTCTCAATAACTATTCCTGAGTGTGTCAAACGCCCAGAGATAGGATTAACGACCCACGCCGAAGGGGTCTTCCCCTGAGGAAACTCATACGTCATGTTTCCCATAAACCTCATTGGGATCGGCAACATCTAAATATCGGTTCCAAGCATAAACATAAAACAAAAGAAATGCAAGGGTAAATTGCTTGTCCACGAGTTCATAACAAGCTAGTTGCATACAAACAAGATATATTTACATATAGTACATCAACATGTCGTTATATACATAAGCATACTTAATAGGCCGCATACATCATCATAGTATATCAAGTATTTGAATGCGAGCAAACAAATCAAACAACAAATCATTGATCAAATCATCACATAACAAAATGTGGTTAGTCATGCATGCCAATGCATTATGATGAGTTTGTGTATACACCTACAGCCTTAAACAAGGTCAGCAGAGACGAGGAACTTTATTTCCCAACGTCTGAATCAAATTCCCCTACCAAGGGTATAGACACACATTAGGCTTGCCATGTATTAGGCATTGTTGCCACATGGGCTTGAAGTGACAACTCAGCCTTTGAAAGTCCGTAAGACGGTCAACGCTCCGAGTGTCGATGCTCAATGGTTAGTATATATTTTAATTAATTAATGTGGATCGATGAACTCCCAAATCACTCTACTTAGTAAATTTTCATGCTTACAATTCTTATGTTATCTAGTTGAGGTTGTACCAAAAATCACTCATTTAGCTTTGGGTCGTTGGAACCCTAATTTAATCGAATTCTTCTCCTACCATGGTTCTATTTCTAACTTATCTATAAGCTTTGGCTAGTCATACTACAACCCTCACGCTTATTTTTAAGTCAAAATAACTTTAACAATTTACTTATGAAATCATATTTTAGGCTTGTGAAATCGCATCAGATTTATCGGTGTAAATCGTCAAACCAATCAGCAATCGATCGTCGCATTATTAATTAACTCATACCACAATAACAACTTTTTGCATACCTCAATCAGTTTTCAATTCAACAATAAATCAAACATGATTTAAGCCATTCAATACCATTCGTTGTTGTCACTCAAGACCAAACAGAATATGCTACAATATTTCACACAGCATTAAACAATTCAACATACTACAACTTGTTACAGCATCACTACTAACACTTAATAATACTACAGTTACTACCACAATTATTCATTCAATCAATCCACATAACAAACAAAGCAAATAGCCTAAACTCATTATATAGAAATTTCCCTTACCTTGAACAAGCTTCAGATAAGGAATTTTCAATGCGTCACCGAAACGTAACTCGCTCGAACCTTAACAATACAACTTAACAAAATTAGAACCAAAGACCCAAGTCCTAAGACTCTATGGAAGCCATGGTTTTAGGTCCTAAAAGGCCTAAAATCTTGCTAACTTAACCCTATTTGGATCACACCTAATCATATGTCATGTTACAAGTTCAAGTCAAGCAAGTTTTGAAACTTTCATTAACTCTACATACTTAGAAAAACTTAAACCAAGTTTTTACCAATTAGAATAGTGTTTTTACCAAATGAATAGTGTTTTGCCAAATTTGAACTATATGTAAAACCATATGACATGCCATGAAAATTATAGAAATAAGTTTGTGACAAGATCAAGAAACAATCTTTGAAACATAAACTAAACCTTTTCTAAAAATCACACTTCTTTGAATTGTTTTGCTAAACCAAATTCTTGACCAACTTTACACTATTTTAAGGACATAATCACGAAGGGGTTCGGGAACCCTAACTTCGAACCCGGAGAGTTCTGAGACTTCTTTGCATTTAAAACTTGCCCTTACATAGGGACATACAAAAATAAAATCCTACAAATATCTAGAAGTTCCCTTACCGCAGTTAGTCGCTAACCTAGTATTGCAAGTCTCGGGTCCACTTCGCTCGGTCTCAATAAAGTGAGATGCTAATCACATCACAAGTCTAAACGTCTAATCTCTCAAGATTATCCTATACTCCTAGAGTCTTAGGTGTACTAAAACACGGCGTCCAGTAATCGCGTTACTGATTAATTATTTCGCCGATAATTCGCGAAAATTAATTTACCGAGAAATTAATTCATCGCGTCATAGTAAATTATTATAAATAATAAAAACAATTTAAAACACTCAAAAATAATCACAACAATTTACGATTCGTTTTCATCGAAATCGGGGTTTGTTTTTAAATTTTATTGCGGATAAAAATTTACCCGGCGATTCAAAATACGACGAAACTTCGTTAGAGTTTTTTAAAACACTCAAAAATTAATATTAAATATTAATTCTTGAATTTAACTTTATTTTGATTTAATTCAATCAATTTCTTAGTCAACAAAAATATGCGTTACCGCGTCACGCAGAAAACTTATTATAAGTATAATTGATGAATTCTCTTTTAAAAACAGCAAACGTCTACGCCGTCAATCAATTCGAATTGACATCATGAATAATAATTATTTATAATAAATAAATTATTCAAAATAACTCAAAATAATTTCCCGAAATCTCAGTAAGTCATTGAGGTGATCAATCTCTATGACTTATTTTTCGAGTATTCAGGATTTTATTGCTAAAATCACTTTTCTTAAAAATTGGGATGTTACAATACCACCCCCCTTAAAATAGTTTCGTCCTCGAAACTACACGGATAGCAAAATACGGAAAATTACTTTACTCAAAAACCGTAAAATAATTTGCAAACATAAACATTCACAATACTTATTATTATACATAGTATTATAATATTTATAGCTGCATAATATAGTATGCAATAATAACAGTCACAAAGCATATAGATATAGCAAACTGCAAGGTAAGCGTAGTTAGTGGACGAAGAATCCCTTGCGACTGACTGATGCTTCATTCCCGATCACAACATCTGCTCATCCACTATCACGAACATGAACTCGAGCACGAACATGAACACGAACTCAATTACAGTTACACGCTATTATTAAGAGAATGCTATCCTATCCACATACGATCACAGTTACACATAGCAAAAATATAAAAAGACCACTTAAAATCTCAAAAGATTAAAATTCTTTTCTCCAATCAAACATTTTTCTAAAAGAAAATATCAACTTGCTTTGGAACACATCAACACAAGAAACTAATATAACACAAATTTTATTTTCCCAAGACTCAACCATTCTCATGGACACTAAAGTTCCTTTGAGATTAGGTTCTCATTGTCTCAAAATTATCAATCAAGCTTCAATTAAAGACTAAAAGTACTCTCAAATTTTAAATCAACAACTCACTCACTCTAAAATCCCTTTTAGGTTAATGTTCTAAAAAAAAATGTATACACCTTTATCAATGAAATTACTAACTATTAAGTGGTAAAATTGCAAATCCTGTTTAGTAATATTTTGCACTTGAAAGATGCTAAAACATGATTGAAATAACACCTCTAGACACGTTACAACTTACTCAAAATTTTTATAAATAAACTTTTAACTTTGAACAATAGGAAATTATTTCCTTTCAAAACCATAACCAATTCCACATAGCGTTTTAACAAAGGATTAATAGTAAAATCTTTCTCTACCATTCCTATATTACGACTAACACAAAACTTCCAAGAATTTAGTTAGAAAAATTTGAAATTAAACCTCACACATAGTATATGTGGTCACGGGTTCATACTTCCGATAATACACACCAAAACTTGTTTTTTCTTTTCTTTTTTTTTCCCAAAAGAAAATAAGATCAGGTACATTTCCCAACAAAACAAGATAAAAATAAGGTAGAAGACATTCTTGAACCCGAGATTGACTAGAATTTTTTGAAATTATCTTTTACTGTAAAAGGAGACAAAACCTTCCTAAACTTTTACCACGAAATTATAATTTAACAAAATCGTCTAAAACTAAGAACCATTCTTGACAAGATCATTAACAAACAATATAGGAATTGAAAACAAAAATTAAAATACTTACCTAGAGCTCCTCCAAGAACTCACGGTGCTAAGACATTAACAGAAGCAGAACATCAACACCCTCAGTATTATCAATATTAACAACAACTCCCACATCAACAAGTAACAGGAAACGAAGAGGGGATCTTCCTCCCAAATCATCCTAAGGCTCTCGGTTTTCTATGAGGGAAGTAGAAGGAAATGCAACTCTCTAAGCCTCTCAAGATCCCTCACACTACCCACCACCACACGGTTTTGTATATTTATGAGGAAGGTTGAAGAAAATAGGCTTCTGGAGCATGAGTGGCTTGCGACGCACCCAAAGGGAAGGATAAAGGGAATCAATTTTCTTTCCACTCAATCACTCCCCACTATACCAATTATTCCCCCACTTTTTTCTTTTCGTTCGTGGCCGACAGGGCAACAAGAGGATCACCCAAAACCTCTTTTTCTTTTTTTCAACAGGAGTGGCCGGTCTTGGCCCCAAAGGAAAGAAGGAAAAAGGCTCATAACAAGGTTGGTCTAAGTCCACATCACCCACTAACACTAAGGCTAAATGGAATATGTTCTGCTCCACCTATTGTGAATGAGTAATCGGTCACGTAAGGAAGAGAAGTGGAAAATGAGTCATCCCACTATGCTTGGCTCATCTTATAGGATAATCTCCCATGACTCAAAAGAATAAGGATAGGGTTTGGTAAAAATATTTGGCACTACCCATTACTTGATGGACAAGTCGTCACGCACTACGTTACTACTGGCAATTCCCACCATCCCTCTAGATTCTATTTAACTAGGTCAAATGGATCTTACCCGAATTAAATTGTCATAAGGCATTTAATTAAGGCTTGCTAGGAAGAAATTACGTATGATACTTTCCTTGGAAAATAAGAATATGCCCCCACAAATAACAGGCACACAATCAGTCACACATATTCACAACAGTGCAAGAATAGACTACTGCAAAAACACAAATGTTAATGGAAACCATGTCACATTCAGAAAATCATGAAATATTTTTTTTTTCAAATTTAGTACGTATCAAAATAATTCAAACATCAACCCTATGGTTTATATCTAGAACCACTAATATTTCAGAGATCCCACTAAGCAATAATATTAATAATGATCATAAATATAATAACAACGTCTCCTGCACAATCCAGAAATCTCATTTTTTATTTCCCGAAGGACTTAAGGGAGTCGTGGTGACAGAGGTCAACAAATCTCATGGTCTCTGCAACTTACTCTTCTCACTATTGTCCCAGCAGTTCACATTGATTCTTCATAGTAGTCCGTTGTGCAACAACAACTGCCATCCCTGCCACAACTTCGATCGCCTGAATCTTCTGATCCATCACTTAAACTATCAGTTCTAACAGAGAGGGTTACTAGTCTCTGAGATATTGGATTCTCACAAGGTTTTTCAACCTCGTTAGAACCCCACAACAATTTTGTGTGTCACACCACACATTGTTTCCAATTAAGAAACAATTTCAGACAATTACAAGTAGAATTACTCTACTTGAGGGACAAGCACACGAGCATGGTTTGACTCACAACAAGACACGGTTTTACCTCTAGCTCTACGAAACCCAACACCTGACCAGCTATAGTTTCCCAACACACAGTCCGGTTAGAACCGAACCGCTCTGATACCACTTTTGTAACACACCGTTTCCGGGGTGCTACTAAGTGAACATTCTGACAAAAGTTGACATGTTTCCGAAAGGTGGAATATTCTGCTCGTAGGGTTTTCGAGAAATGTGGCCCTACTTTTTTTTTAAAGTTCTTTAAAGAAGCATTCAGAGCATCACAACGACTTTTAGAAACATAGCAGAAAATAATTTAAGACACCACATAGACCACATTCATTTATTCTATCAAATCATATAAAACAAACGTGTCATGAAACATAACAGAGATTTATTACAGCACTGAAATAAACGACAAATAACCTATAGCTGGTCGACACATCACACTCCTCACTAGACTACTAGTAGGTTCTGCCAACGGCATAGGTAGAAAGCTGGACGACTATCCTCTCAGCTGCTCTTCTCTGTAGTTCCACATCCTCTGCTTGCTCCGCCATCTGGGTTACATTTATTGAATTGAAAGAACCACTGGCAAGGGTCAACTTCTTAAAAATAAAGAGCAGATACGCATATTCGACAACACACTCGACAATAAAACATGTAATAGCACAACATATTACAGGAATTACCAAATCATGACAATAGGCAAAACATTAATATGACCAGTTCTCAAGACACAATGCAAGACTCACTCACGAGTCATTTTCTCTCGACCTTCGACAAATTTTCGGAAGGCAGACGCCCCACTGTCCACTAAATACCAGCAATAGCTTTGGAATCTTCGCTCTCCCTAAGACATTCAGCTCCAGTTCCATAACGCTGCGATGCCTAGCTAATCCACCATGAATGAAGGGCACCTAGCACCCTCAGTTGTCGGGCTCACAGCTCAAAAACGTCTCGACGATTCGACTAAGCTCTCAGACTCGATGAACAATTCGCCGCATATGAAATTCAAGGAGCAATTCTCATAATTATTCGACCGCATATCAAATAATTTATAGCAAGCTTATTACAGTGAAACACAATTCAACAAACATAAGCAGCATAAGCAGTTCACATTGTGAAACACAATTCAATACATAAGCAATTCACAGCAGTTATTCAATCACATATTAAATAAATGCATAACTCAACAACATCGTCATTCACATCATGGAATCCATCCCTCTGCAACTCGATGGAGTTGACAGAGAGGTACAACAAGTGTGGTGGGTTGGGGTCAGGAGACCAACCACAATATTTTTGACCCACGAATGACTCGGAATATAGGCGACCGCACGACAATAATCACGAAGGGGTTCGGGAACCCTAACTTCGAACCCGGAGAGTTCTCAGACTTCTTCGCATTTAAAACTTGCCCTTACACAGGGACATACAAAAATAAAATCCTACAAATATCTAGAAGTGCCCTTACCACAGTTAGTCGCTAACGTAGTATTGCAAGTCTCGGGTCCACTTCGCTCGGTCTCCGGAATCACAAATCCTATCATCACAAACAACTTAGCACATTCTATAAATTATAAACTAATCTTAAGCTCTCAAGCTTAACCCTTTTCTAACTAACAATCCACTCAAGCATTTAAATCATTAACTACTTGAAAAGAAATAAGGTTTTAAAACCAAAACACCTCTTGAAAATTAACTTATCACATAACAATTTAGAAATCTTAACTTACTTGAAAAGTAAAGTTTTTGAAACTAAAAATCTTTCTTGAACCTCAAAGTAAGATCATGCAAATAACCATTTTCATAAATTTCAAGATCTAAACACATATTCATACAAGCATTTATACAAGTTAACAAACCAAATTTTCCTTCCAATTCCTCCTATGGCCTCACGACCTCAACCTCTTTTTCTTTCAAAAAAATTTGCAAAAACTCCTTTTCATAACTACAACAATTCCAAGTCATTTTCACATACACTTCAAGCATCAAAACATCAAGACAACACCAAACATAACTTAAGCACATTTAAGGACATGTTTTAAAACAATTTCCAACAACAAGTTAGTGCCATTTCTATAGCCTTTTTCCTTTCAAAAACAAGTCATGCTCAAAGCCAATTTACAAGTTTCCTAGTTCACTTGCTTAAAAACAATTCCAAAACAAGAGTTCTTAAAGAGTTCTTTCAATTAGGACAATTTCAAAAGTCCCCAAAAACATTTAAATCATGCCAATAATCATGCTAAGAATTTAAAGACAACTTGATCAAGTCCTACATGCCATTCTAATCCTTCAAGAATCACTTTTGCACAAAACATAAACCAACTTTTATACTTAAACTTGCATCACTACTCCAATAGCAATTAAATCACCCAAAACATTTAATTTAATAATTAAAGACAAAATTCAACAACCTAAATCCACATTTCCTATAGTTCAAGAATAGGCAAAAACCATGAAATAACAAGTTAAGCATGCCAATTCCAAAACTACTACTCAACAATGATCAAACAACTTCCAATAACCCAAATACACCACTAATTGTTTGATTCAATGAGGATCACACCATTTTTCCTCTTTCCCTTAGGTTAGGGTTTCAAGAAATTGGGAATGAAATGTTCGTTTCCTCTATTGATCACAATCAAGTAAAATACAATCATAAGAACAACAATTAAACAAGATAGAAACAAGAAACTACCTCCTAAAACTAGAAGGAAGGCCACGGTTTTGTGCAGCAAGTTGGGTAGGAAAAATTATGTTTTTCTTCTTACTTGCAAGGTTGAGAAGAGATGATTGAGTAGGAGAAGAAGGTAGGAGCAAGAATGGTTGCAAGTTGTAGGTGAAATCAAGCTAGAACTCTTGATAAAGCATGGAAGCCATGGATGACATTGAAGCTTCTCTCTCTAGGACATGAAGAAGATGAAGAGAAATGAGAGTGAGGGTGAGGATGGGGGGTCTCGGCCAGCAGAAAAATGAAAGGGGAAGGATGGGTCTTGATATCCCTTTCTTACCAACACTAGGTAACAAGATGAAAAAAAAAATGAGAATGAAAGTAGAAATGGGAGGGAAGGTTTCGCTGGTGCTTGAAAGGGAAAGGAGAAGAAAATAAAATGGGAATGAGGATGGGGTGGGGGTCACGACCAGGTACTTCACAAAGGGGAGGATTAAAATTTTATAAAACAAATATTTAACAAATACTAATACCTCAATTAGAAAATAAGTAACTAAATAATGAGTGAGTAAATGAAAGTGAAGGTAATAAAAAAAAGGGGTGGGTCACGCTGGAGCTGTTTAGGGGAGGTTTTTTTAATAATAAAAAAAACACTTAAGTGAACACTTGGTTGGAAATTAGTCTAATTAAAATATTAAAAGAACTACTCACACGACATGTGGCACTTCTCAATAAAGTGAGATGTTAATCACATCACAAGTCTAAACATCTAATCTCTCAAGATTATCCTCTACTCCTAGAGTCTTAGGTGTACTAAAACACAGCGTCGAGTAATCGCGTTACCGATTAATTATTTCGCCGATAATTCACGAAAATTAATTTACCGAGAAACTAATTCATCGCGTGATAATAAATTATTATAAATAATAAAAACAATTGAAAACACTCAAAAATAATCACAACAAGTTACGATTCGTTTTCATCGAAATCGGGGTTCGTTTTTAAATTTTAATGCGGATAAAAATTTACCTGGCGATTCAAAATACGACGAAACTTCGTTAGAGTTTTTTGACGATTTTTGAACCATGAATTAATATTAAATATTAATTCTTGAATTTAACTTTATCTTGATTTAATTCAATCAATTTCTTAGTCAACAAAAATATGCGTTACCGCGTCACGCAGAAAACTTATTATAAGTATAATTGATGAATTCTCTTTTAAAAACAGCATACGTCTACCCCGTCAATCAATTCGAATTGACATCATGAATAATAATTATTTATAATAAATAAATTATTCAAAATAACTCAAAATAATTTCCCGAAATCTTAGTAAATCATTGAGGTGATCAATCTCTATGACTTATTTTTCGAGTATTCAGGATTTTATTGCTAAAATCACTTTTCTTAAAAATTGGGATGTTACATTACCTCTTCTTCACTGTATGATTCAATAGTGGCCATCAGAGCCATGTTAGCCTATTCTTCACCACCATCAAACGATGATAAATCAGAGTCATCCCATGTTGCCATGAGACTCTTGTTTTTTTCTTTGAAACAACATCTCTTTGGTTTCTCTTTATCAAGCAGTAGACATTCAGATTTGAAGTGTCCTTGCTTTTTGCACTCGTAGAGACTACTTGGCTCTTGTCTTTGTAATCCTTCTTTTCCCTTGTATCCTTCTTCTGGAATTTCTTCCTAAACCTTTCTTCTTCCACGTACATTGAATCTTTCTTGAGATAAAAGAAAGTTCATCATCTGTTCCATCGCTGCTATTACCAGACGATCCTTCGTCAGTTTCTTGTTCAGCTTGTAGAGCCTTAGAGGAGGAAGCTTTGTTAGTAGATTTCAAAGCTATAGACTTTGATTTCTTTGGAGGTTCTTCTTCATTTAGCTCAAGTTCATGAGCTCTCAAGGAACTGAGAAGGTCTTCTAGATGCAAGGCATTTAGATCCTTGGTTTCTTGTATAGCTGTGACCTTAGGTCTCCATTGCCTGGGCAGGCTTCTTAAAATTTTCTTCACGTGATCAGTAGTAGTGTAGCTTTTATGAAGAACTTTAAGGCCGTGAACTAATGTTTTGAAATCTCCCAAACATGGTTTCAATATCTTCTCCCTCTTCCATCTTGAAGAGTTCGTACAGTCTAACAAGAATGTTAGTCTTTGTTTCTCTTACTTGGGAAGTACCCTCATAGGACAAAGCCAATGAGTCCAAAATATCTTTAGCAGTGGCATTCTTGCCATACTTATCATATTCTTTTTCAGAAATAGAAAAGATAAGGAAATATCTTGCTTTGTAATTCAGTTGATATGCTTTCATTTGTTCAGGATCCCACTTATCCCTAGGAATGGGGATTCTCTTAGCATCAACAGGCTCGGTATATGATTTTTCTGCCATATCCCAAAGTTTGAGTTGTTGTGACTCAAAGAAGGTTTTAACTTTATCTTTCCAGTAATCATAGTTTGTTCTAGTGAACAAAAGAGGACGGTTAACATCACCACTTGCTTCGTTGTTTGCCATAGATAAAGTGTAGGATCTTTTCCCCTCACACAGTTAAGTGCTCAACAAAGAGACCAAGCTCTGGTACCCATTGAACGTGACAAAAACATAAGAGAAGGGGGTTTGAATTGGGTTTTAGAAATCTTTTCCAAATACTTATGTTTTTGAAAAAAAAATTCAAAACAACTCTCTTAAATAAGATAACAATAAGAAGCAGTAAAAAGAAGAGAAAGAGTAGGACACAGTTATTTATACTAGCTCACTACCACCTGGTAGCTAAGTCTAGTCCCTTCACCTCACTGAAGGATTTCTCCACTATAAACATGTGATTAAAACTCAAGAGTATACTACTGCCAAACTGGCTATACTCTCAACTTCTTAGAATGATTTAGTGCAGTCAAGCCTCTAAAGAATACAACCACTGCTGGGCTAAATACAAGTGTTCAAAAATACTTTGAAACATAATAATCAAACTCATTAACCTTCTTCAGTGATTTAAGTAAGTTATATATAGCTAGCATTTCAAATAGTGCTGTTATGACCTAGGTAGGTCCTTCACCAATGGACAAAACTTGAGATTCTCTTTTTATGGCTTTTAGTGTGTCAAGTCATTTTCACTTTACTTCTGTACACTTACACAACAGTAAAATGCAGTATCTTGTCCCTTGTGATCCTTTTTGAAATTAAGATGCTTTCAGAGCAAGACAGATTAAAGATTATATCTGTTGACATTCAATTGTGCCTTTGTGTAACACCCTAATTTTCAATGTTTAACTACTTAGTAATTATCTGTTTTCTATCGTTTCTAATATGACTTTTTTGTTAATAAAATTATGTTGATAATTGTATTATTGAGATTTATTCTATTTTATAGGAATAATAGAGATTATTAATTATTACTAATTTATGGCTTTCTTGCAATGTTTGAATTCTACCGTAAAACACCAAATTTGAACTATAGGGCTAGTAGTTTGACTGAAACCTGCCCAAATGTGATCCAAGTTTTATAAAATTTGAGATCTAAGTATTTTCCAATATTTATGATTTATTGGAATTTTTTTGGAATTTTTGGGTATCAGAAAATATATAGGGTATTTTCTATTGCCTAGAAACTGTCTAACGGTGACGCTGAGCTCGTAAATCGAGAAAACGATATTCATAGTAAAACTTCTAATATTTTTGTGGATATTTTGAGTGATTAATAATTTTTAATTATATAGTAAATTATTAGTATTATTTTTGAAGTTTTTGGTACAAAAACCCGAACGTACGCGAAACGCCGCGCACCCGGTTGAGCGATAACGCGTCGAATTGAAAATATCTTGATATTAGGGGTGAGGGGCGGTTCACCAGCCACTAGGGGAGCTGAACATGCTTTTATATGATTGATTTTACAAGTGTCAAGTTGTGTTTGGTAATTAAGTAAATGGTGGGTAGTTAGTTTAGTTAGTTTAGGACTTAATTAGTTAGTTTCTAACTAAATGAACTTTCCTTCCATTCGTGCCCCTGAAATTTCGTGGCCCTCTCCCTCATTAGACATCAGCTCCATTCATTCCACCATTGGTGAAGAACTTGAGAAAAAAACTAGAGAAAGAAAGTTGTGATTTTGGAAGTTTTTGGAGATCAAAGTGTGCACCCTTGCTTCCTTTCATCTCCACCCTTGTTCAATCATCATCTATACTTTTGGTAAGCTCCATAAATCTTTCCTCATCTCTCTTGGGTCCCATGATATGGGTTTTGAAGGTTTTAGGAGCTATTTTTGAATTATAGTGCTTGTTTTGGCTAGTATTGTATGTATAGCTTCATAACCCCTTATCTCCTTCCATGATTCACTTTGTTTTTGGTGTTTTAAGTTTGGAGAAACCCTAACCCTATGCTGGCCAAAAATTATGGGCTGTTCTAAGCCTTGTTCTTGACTTATTTTTGTTGTTTTGGAGTTAGTTTTAATGAGTTATACTAGATAGGTTTGGATACTAGTCATATATGCATATTACAAGATGTTTGGAAAATAAATTTTTGTGAAAGGGGGGCTGAAAACCGTGACCTTAAATATGATTAAAGGGGATGTTTTACATTATTTTCAAAGCAATTTAAGTGTTGAGGAAGTTGGTTTAAAGTTCAAGGACCTAAGAGTGGTGTAATGCTTTTTGGAAATGAAAAAGTTGAAATTTTGGGTTTGTTTTTGAAGCATTGAGGCCGTGACCCTTATGCCATTTTCAAGCATTGTTTTAAGTTGTCTTATGCTTATTAAATGTTGCAAAAGTTGATTTAGGATTTGATTTAACAAAACAATTGAAGGAAGTTTGATTTTTGGAAAAAATTTAGCTTATGTTTTAAGGATTATCTTAAACTTATATCTAACTTGTTTCTAAAATTCTTATGGTATGATCTATAGTTTTTAAATGTGGTTTAAAGTTGACAAAATACTATTCATTTGGTAAAACACTATTCCAATTGGTAAGATTTGGTTTTAAGTTTTTTCTAAATGTTTAGAGTTAAGGAAAGTTTCAAAATTTGCATGACTTGAACTTGTAATGTAGTATATGATTAGGTGTGATCCAAATAGGTTAAGTTAACAAGATTTTAGGTCTTTTTAGGACCAAAGCCGTGGCTGCCCTAGAGCCATGGGACTTGAGTTGTTGGTTCTAATTTTGTTAAGTTGTATTGTTAAGGTTCGAGCGAGGTACGTGCCGTTGACGAGTTGGAAATTCTTTATTCGGAGCTTGTTCGAGGTAAGGGAAATTTCTATATAATGAGTTTAGGCTCTTTGCTTTGTTTGTTGTGTGGTCTGACTGAATGAATATTGGTGGTAGTAATTGTAGTATCACTAAGTGTTAGGGTGATGCTGTAATAAGCCGTAATATGTTTAAATGTTTGATGCTATGTGAAATGTCGTGGCATGCTCTATTTGATCTTGAGTGACAACTATGAATGTTGTTGAATGCCTTAAATCATGCTTGATTTATTGTTGAATTGATACTGATTGAAGTATGCAAAAACAAAGAAGAATTGTTATTGTGATATAAGTTAATTAATAATTCAACGATCGATTGCTAATTGGTTGACGATTTACATCAGTAAATCTGATGCGATTCCACGAACCGAAATTATGATTTCGTAGGTATATCATTTGGCATAACCTCACCTAGATAATACAATATTTGGAAGTATGAAAATTTACTAAGTAGAGTGAGTGAGGGTTCGTCGATCAGCATTAATTAAGTAACTTGTATTCTAACCATTGAGCATCGACACTCGGAGCGTTTGATTGGTCTTACAGACTTCAAAAGACGAGCTGTCTCTGCATTGCTTAAGTAGAGGCAAGCCAAAGTAGTGGCAAGCCTAAGTAGAGGCTAGCTTGTTCGGACGTTGGGAAAGTAGTCCCCGTCATACTGCTGACCTATCAAGGCTGCAGGTGTATACACAAACTGGTCATACTGCATTGGCATACATGACTAACCACATTTTTATATGTGATGATTGATCATTGATTTGTTGTTGATTTGTCTGCTCACATGCAAATATTTGATATGCCATGATACTGTATGCGGTCTATATGTATGTATATGTATATAATGACATGCTGATGTACTAGATATATATACAAATCTTGTTTGTTTGTAACTAGCCTGTGATGAACTCGTGGACAAGAAATTTACCCTTGCATTCCTTTTATTTTATGTTTATGCTTGAAACCGATACTTAGATGTTGCCGATCCCGATGAGGCACATGGGGAATACGACGTATAAGTTCCCTCAGGGGAAGACCCCTTCGGCGTTGGTCGTCAATCCTATTTCTGGGCGTTTGACACACATGGGATTAGTTTTGGAGACCGACGACGACGGGGAGTATTCTACTGCTGTACGCTTCAGCAGTAAGACGATTCATATCTACATACCACCTAGTTTACTTACTATATTACCGACGACTGCGACTGTTGTGACCCATCCGTTCGAAGACCCTTCACATCCATCCATGATACCAAGTTCGAGTGCACATCCACCTTCAACTGGTGTCCTTGGAACTCCTCCCATCTTCACTGCTACTACTTCTGCTATACCGACAGCTTCATTCGAGACACCTACTGCACCTGAGCGTAGTCCTCCCTCATTTTGCATTCACTGTCCTCACTGCTCTTATCCCTTGCCTCCAATCCCTACGACCGGAGACCCAATCAATGGGTGTAGGACCACTAGGGAATGGACGCCGAGAGATAGAGTAGTGATCGATAGTAAGGATGAGGAGGAGGAGGAGGATCCTTCAGAGGAATCGGGGCCTACTAGCTCGGAGTCGAGGACCTATCGTGCAGGGTTTCCCCCTCGCAAGCGTCTCAGGTTACGTATGGGCCAGCATAGTTAGATAGAGTCAGTTGGTTAGACTCTAGTTAATATATTGTACAGTATGACTTTTGGGCCTAAGTCCTTTGACAGGAGCTGCCAGGATGCATCATGGATATGAGTCAACTCTAGGTTTTAGGGTTTTTCATATGACTGATGTATTTTATTTTGAGTATGTACTGGTGTATATTTTGGAATCCGCCTGCGTGCGAGATACTCTGATCCTTGACACTGCTATGATGCATAGATATATATATATGATGTTGGTCATGTTTTACTTTAGAAATGGTTATTGTTTGTCGTTCTAAAGTATTACACTTAAAAAAAAAACTCTGCTAGTTATAAGGAAAATCTTTTGCGAAAATGGGATGTTACATTTAGTGGTATCAGAGCAGTTCGGTTCTAGCCGGATTGCTTAGTGTATGCTGGCCTAGGATGTTGGGAATTGATGGGTAAGAGTCTGATGTGCCTAGGATTTTGTGAACTCTGTGTTGATTGTCTGAAATGTTTCCAAGTTGAAACAGGTGTGACATTGTGTGCAATTGTGTGCGGTCACCTCAGGTGATTGATTTTGTTATGGGGTTCTGACTGGTTTTAACCTTGTAGGAACCCATAATGCCGCCAAGACGCGAGAACCCAGCCCCTAAAGCTGCAAATCCAGAAATGGCCCAGATGGCCCAAGCAATGGCCAACATGGTAGCCTGTTACTCAACAAAGTTACTGCTATTTCAAAGAAAGTCACGACAATGCTGAACGTGATCAACAAAGGCAGCTGAGGGAAGAGCGAAATGTATAGATGAAGGGACTGTCTGAATTCTATCGTCATGAACCTCCAAAGTTCCATGGAGACTCTAATCCAGAGAAAGCTGATCTGTGGCTCCAAGAAGTGGAGAAGATTTTCGAGGTACTTCGCACTCCTGAGAACATGAAGGTAACCTATGCAACCTACGTGCTGTTAGGCGACGCTGAGTACTGGTGGAAAGGAACCAAGCTGATGATGGAGGCTAACCATCAGGAAGTAACTTGGGAAGCGTTTCGGGGAAAATTTCTTGATAAGTATTTCTCTCAAAGTGCCAGAGACCGTATGGAGGAAGAATTCCTGAGGATTCACCAGGGAAACATGAACGTGGGAGAGTATGCGGCGAGATTTGAGTCTCTTGCAAAGTATTTTCGATTTTTCCAACACAACGTTGATGAGGCATACATGTGTGCAAGATTTACCAAGGGATTACGATATGAGATCATGGAACTAGTGAAACCACAGGGCATCCGTGAGTTCCAAAACCTCGTGGAGAAGAGTCGAGAAGTTGAGGAGATAAAGAACAGTCGCTATAACAAGAACAACTCGGGAGGACCCTCCAGGAACAACCAGAATAACCAAGGTCGAGGGAACAAAGGGAAGCATCATCAGGACAATATTCACGTCCCCAGGGGAATAATCGCAATCAGTACCGCCCGGTGACATAGAGCATTGGGAATAGCCAGAAGGGTGAACTACGTTGTTATAACTGTGGAAGTAAGGACCATTTGGCCGACAAGTGTTCAAAACAGAAGGTGTGTTACAACTGCAAGAAGCCGGGACACATGGTCAAAGACTGTCATCTGCCGAAAGCTGAACCATTGCGAATGCTATGAAAGCGGCACGACCTTCGGTAAGAGGATGCATGTTTTCAATAACCGGCAAAGAGACCTCACCGGACCTCATCGAGGGGACTTGCGACATTGCAGGTAATCTTCTGTCAGTACTTTTCGATTCAGGCGTGACACATTCATTCATCTCTTTGGATTGTGTGAAGCATCTGAGTCTTCCTGTTTCTGCATTGCCATTTGATTTGGTTGTCTGCACTCCTGCTGATAAAACTTTGACTGCTAAAACTGCTTGCTTGCATTGCCCTATGACTGTTCAAGATAGGAAATTCTTTGTTAACTTGATTTGTTTGCCGTTGAAAGACCTTGATGTGATCCTCGGGATGGATTGGTTATCTCATAATCATATCCTGCTCGACTGTGCTCGTAAAGTCCTAGTTTTTCCCGAGCCGAATATTTCGAAGTTTTTGGCTGCAAACCACCTTGGAGTGACCTTGAAAGAGGGAACTCGAGAATACATCTCGTTAGCTAGCCTAGAGGTCAAGATGGAGATCGATGTCAACAGTGTACCTGTCGTGAAGGACTTCTCAGATGTATTTCCAGAAGATGTACCAGGTCTACCTCCAGTACGGGACATTGAATTCTCTATTGATTTAATTCCTGGAAGCGGGCCGATTTCTATCGTACCTTATCGAATGTCTCCTTCGGAGCTGATTGAGCTGAAGAGCCAGATTGAAGACTTGATGGCCAAACAGTTTATACGACCAAGCATATCTCCTTGGGGAGCACTAGTACTACTCGTGAAAAAGAAAGACGGACGTTCGAGACTTTGCGTGGACTACCGACAACTCAACAAAGTGACTATCAAGAATCGATATCCTCTACCGCGCATCGATGATCTGATGGACCAATTGCGATGAGCTGTTGTTTTCTCGAAGATCGATCTGAAGTCTGGTTATCACCAGATTAGGGTTAAGACTGAAGACATTTCTGTTGGAACCTAAACGATTGAGAAGTTTAGACCCTCATTGATTTTAATGTTAACAAAGTATTTTTCCAAGAGAACAATTTATCTTCTAACATATCTTTGAGTGTACAGGTATCAAAACTTCTTATATATGTACAAAACACTCAAGAAAGAAGAAGATATTTACAAAAGAATTGAATACAATCCACTAGTGTCAGCATCCGAACTCACTCCAGCGTCTTGCTAACAGCAAGCGTCTAGTAGTGTTACTCTTTGACACGTGGAATACTCAATTGCCGCGAAGGCCCATCCTCCTCCTGCATTACGGCGGCCCGATCTCTTTAATGAAGCACGTGATGATCACGTTTTGCTCTTAGCCTCGGTACTGCTCGAACTAATTCGAATTTGATTTCATGCGCTCATTTTTATGTACGAGGAAGCAAAGGTGACACCTTTAGCATAAGACAAAAATCGTACAAGGCAATTGCAAATTACAGATAGTACGAAAACGGTAATGTGTACTATTCTGATATTCTCTGGAAAGGAAGAAAAGGACTACATTTCAAATTACCTCACTCAATGGAAAGGAGATATTTTTACTGCAACGGTAATACCCTTGAAGACTCCTATAAATACCCTAAGGTATTCATTGAAGAGATATTGGAAAAACTGCGAAGAAACTTCATTCTGAAAGCAAAATTACTCAAGTGAGCAATCAAGTTTCGTGCCAAGTTTCTGGTCTACACAGAACTGAACTCAGCGTCTTATACCCTCTTTGAGAAAGCTATTTTGTTTTGAGTTTAATCTTTTCATCCTCTCTGTGAGAGTTACTTTGATTGTATTCAAAAGTATAATATCTTTTGTATACTGGTTTTGGCCTAGTTATGACTTTGTTCCTCAAAGGCTCGACTGCACTGAGTCGTTTTGAGAAGTTGAGAGTATTTTCAAGTTTGTGACAGAAGAATACTCTTAAGGAAAATTGTAATCAGTTGATTATAGTGAAAAATCCTTCAGGAACGAAGGGACTAGACGTAGCTACCAGTTGGTGGTGAACTAGTATAAATCTCTGTGTCTCATCCTTTACTGCTTTACATTTATCTTTACCTTGCTCAGTAAAACAAGTTTTCATAAGCGATTTATTTTCTGCATTCGGTTTATTTCTCTGTATCTGATATACAAACAGTTTTGAAAAATCTGTGTTGAAGTATTTTTTGCATAAAGTTAGCAAAAGGTTTTTAACACAAATCAACCCCTTTCTTGTGTTCACGTTCAATTGGTACCAGAGCTCGGCCTCTTGGTTGAGCACTTAACAGTGTTAAGAGAAAAATCCTATACTGTGAACATGTCTACTGAAGGTGGTCATATGAACCGTCCTCCTCTATTCGATGGAGAAAAAATTTGATTACTGGAAAGATAAGATAAAAGCTTTCTTTGAGACACAATAACTTGAGTTGTGGGATATAGTTCAAAGTGGTTACATTCCTCCCACTAATCCTCGTGGTGTTGCTATAGCCAGAGAAGATTGGAATGATGAGCAGAAAAAGAGATATCAAATCAATCAAAAAGCTAGATTCATTCTTATCTATGCTATGACAGAAAAAGAATATGATAAATGTGGCAAATTTGATAATGCCAAAGAAATCTGGGACTCACTTGTTTTATCTTACGAAGGCTCTGCCCAAGTAAGAGAAACCAAAGCTAGCATGTTGGTTCGCCAATACGAGTTGTTCAAAATGGAAGATAGTGAAAGCATTGAAACCATGTTTGGAAGATTCCAAACACTTGTTCATGGGTTACAGGCCCTTGGAAAAAGTTATACTACACCTGACCATGTTAGAAATATCTTAAGAAGCTTGACTAAGCAGTGGAGACCCAAGGTCACTGCTATTCAGGAAGCAAAAGATCTAAATGTCCTACGACTTGAAGATCTTATGAGTTCGTTGAAAGCTCATGAACTTGAGATAAATGAAGAAGAACCTGTCAAAAAGGGCAAGTCTATTGCTTTGAAAGTCACTCAACATAAAGCTAGTTCTTCCAAATCCCTTCAGGCTGAAGAAGAAGAATCAGAAGATGAAGCTTCAGAAGGAGATGTTGACACATCAGAAGATGAGCTCGCTTTTATATCCAGGAAGATACAAAGAATGTGGAAGAAGAGAAACTTCAGGAGGAAGTTTCAGAAGAAAGACACTAAGGACAAGAAGGAAAGCAAGGACAAGGACAAAGCTCAAGTCATTTGCTATGAATGTAAAAAGTCTGGACACTTCAAGTCCGAATGTCCTAATCTTAAGGAGAAGCCCACAAGAAGTTCTTTCAAGAAAAAGAAGAAGGGCCTCATGGCTACATGGGAAGATCTAGATTTACCCTCATCTGAGGAAGATAATAAAGTAGAAGCAAATCTCGATGTCATGGCAGACACTGACCTTGATTCAGAAGAAGAAGTTGAAGAGACATGCTCAGCAACAAAGTCAACACACCTATCTTGGTACATAGACAGTGGATGCTCGCGTCACATGACGGGAGAAAAGCATATGTTCTAAGAACTAAAGCCTAAAGAAGCTGGATTCGTTGGTTTCGGAGGAAATCAGAAAGGTAAAATAGTTGGAATTGGTCGCATTGGTAAAGACTATCTTCCCTCTATTGACAATATACTATATGTTGAAGGACTTAAACATAACTTATTGAGCATAAGTCAATTATGTGACAATGGTTATGAAGTCATCTTTACAGAAACTGGATGTCTAGTAAAAAGCAAGAAAGACGGCTCTATTTTCTTTACTGCTAAGAGGAAACAAAATATTTACAAAATTGATCTCTCTGAACTTGCAAAACAAGATGTCAAGTGTCTCATGTCTGTTGACGAAGAACAATGGATTTGGCACAAGAGATTGGGTCATGCCAATTTGAGATTAATCTCAAAATTAAATAAGCACAGTCTTGTCAGAGGCTTACCAAATCTTAAGTATCAATCTGATGCTCTCTGTGAGGCATGTCAAAGAGGAAAACAAGTTAAAACTTCTTTTCATTCAAAAAATGTTGTTTCAACCTCTAGACCACTTGAGCTTTTGCATCTTGATCTTTTTGGTCCAACAAGGACAACCTCTTTAACTGGAAAGAAATATGGGTTAGTCATTGTTGATGATTTTACTAGATGGACATGGGTTAGATTTCTTGCTCACAAAGTTGAGTCATACAAGGTATTTACTGTATTATGCAAAACAGTTCAAAATAAAAAAGGAATTTGTATTTCTTCTATTGGAAGTGATCATGGGGGAGAATTTGAAAATGAAAGCTTTCAAAAATTTTGTGATGATAACGGCATCTCCCACAATTTCTCCTCTCCTAGAACACCTCAACAAAATGGTGATGTAGAAAGGAAGAATAGGTCCCTCCATGAAATGGCTAGGACCATGATCAATGAGACTAACATTGCAAAACATTTTTGGGCAGAAGCAGTAAACACAGCTTGTTACATTCAAAATAGAATTTCTATTAGACCTATTTTGAAGAAGACTCCATATGATCTGTGGAAATGAAGGAAACCAAACATATCATATTTTCATTCATTTGGTTGTACGTGTTATATTTTAAATACTAAGGATCAGCTTGGTAAGTTTGATTCAAAAGCTGACAAAGGAATCTTTTTGGGATATTCTGAAAGATCTAAAGCTTTTAGAATATACAATAAAGAAACTATAACAGTGGAAGAATCCATTCATGTCAAATTTGATGACAAGAAGCCTGACACAGCCATGTCAGAGCTAGATGAATTATTTTCAGAATTAAATATAGGTAATACTACAAATAGTGAACCTACATCTTCATCGTCCGGTGGTGACCAGACACAAGAATCTTCAGAAGCTAAATTCAGAAAGAGCTGGAAGTACAAAGCCAATCATCCTAAAGATCAAATCATAGGAAAACCTGGAGATAGAGTAAGAACCAGATCCTCTTTTAAAGAGCATGCAGATATGGCACTACTCTCAGAAATGGAACCTAAAACGATTGATCAAGCATTGAAAGATGAAGGTTGGATTCTGGCCATGCAAGAAGAATTGAATCAGTTCCAAAGAAATGATGTATGGAAGCTAGTTACTCTACCAGAAGATAAGCAAGCTATTGGTACTAAATGGGTATTTAGAAACAAGCTTGATGAAGATGGAAAGGTTGTGAAAGCCATAGCGACCGTTTAGGACCATTGCAGCTCAATATACCAGGCTCGAGTTCTGAACTCAACACTTACAGAACTCAGCATAAACTGTATGAGATTTGTTTTAAAAGCGAAACTCTTGTGCCTTTTAAAAATACGATATATTTTTTTATAAAACCAACTTCGTGCACATCAGGTAATTCTGACTTTTGAAACATGGTGCAACTTAGACCACAGAGACCTAAATTCTAATAAAACATACATGCATAACATACATATATATATCACTCGAAATAATAATGTATACAAAATCTGAGTAGCAAATGTATAAAGAAAAATACACCTAGGTATGTGACTTCAAGAAGCAATCATACAGGGTACTTCAAGCGAACTCCCCTGGAAATTTGCTCCAAAAATGAAACTTGATCTACCTGTAGCAATAAAACATACCCAAAGCCCAAACTGGTCCCGACCTCGAACACAAGAAAAAACATAGTACAGTCATCGGAAAAACAAACATCCAACAACATAATCAATCACGACAAGTAGAAATTCGTCACTTTCGGGTCCTCGTCGAGCTCCTCCTCGGCATCATCTCTTGTCGAGTTCCTGCGCCCTCGACATCGCACTGGGTAACCGTGTCATGGATTGAAGGCACCACGGGAAGAGTCAACTTCTCAACAATTCAAGATAAGCTCGACATAAAGATATAAGCAAAGCGATCAAAGTATAACATTCATAGCGTGACTCGACCATCTCACTCTAGACTAAACCTGACTTCATGATCCATTTCTCTCGACTCGCGACAATTTTTCCAGAATGCACCGCACGGCAAATGCTGGTATGTCGGAAAAGTCGGCCAAGCCTTGGGATCCTCGCTCTCCTAGGGCCGGTCAACTCCGGGTCCCTTAGCGTGGCGGCGTCTGAATCAATCTCCACGTAAACAAAGGGGACCTAGCACCCTTAGTTATCAAGGTCACGGCTCAAAAAGCGTCATCGACTCACCTGCTTTCGCTCGCTCGATGAAATGATTAAGCGTCACGATATTCAAAGAGTTAAACACAAGATATTCAACCGCATGTCAAATAAAAAGCAAGCTCGACATGAAGAAGCATAATTCAACATGCGATTACACCATTCACAACATATATTCAATCACATATTAAATACATGCAAAGCAATCATATCCTGAGCATATTAAAGCTAGACACGTACCGCGATAACATAAACCGCGTAGAATATGAAGTGCCGCTACGCTAGCATACTATGAAAGTATTAATGTGAAGTGCCCTTACCGAACTCAAGTTAATCTTTGCTCGACAACGACACTCGACCGTCTTGAATGAGCTCGACAAGCGACCCGACCGCGTCACGAGTCCTCGATCGACCTCATTACGCGTACGCCCCGGTCGACCTGCGACACGTCACGAGTTCTCGATCACGGATTATTGCTTCCACGTCCTCGGATTAGCTTTCGTACACCTCGATTGAAATCACCGATCTCGGGAATTAGACTTCCTAAAACAAACCTGACTCGATTCGATCTATGGGTTCTAATACACTTAGCTCTCATCCCAAACTTAACCCTGACCGAGAAAATATAAAACTCAAGAACTTGAATATATTTTTCCTCTAACACAAAGTTAGGGTTTTTCGATCAAAGAAGTTCATGAAAAAGGTTATCGATGCTTCAACGGATAGATGAAACAACAACATCAACGAAGCAACAAGCGAAAAACAAGAAATCGAAACGAGCCAAAAATGAAGGGTTTGAGCGCTGCCGATTGCGGAAAAAGCGAGAGGAAGAAAATTTGTTTACAAGCCCAATTAATCGGTTAGAAAGATAGGTAATATCGTGAAGAAGAAAACCCATCAATTTGACATGATTTGGAAGCATAAAACTAGCTAAAATGGAAAGAAGAAATAGCGCTAAAGCGATGTAGCGAGAGGAAAAGAAAAATACATTCTTCATTACCTCAATGGTGGTGGTCGAGATGGTGAGATATAGGTCGAGAAGATGATGATGAACAAGATTGATGAAGAAAGTTGATGTAGAATCTCGATGGAACTCGAGGTTTCTTCGATGGAAGTTTTGGAAAAACAACAGCTTCAGGCGAGAAGGAAGGAAGAAGAAGAAGAAAAAGAAGAAATGGCGTCTGAGGGAATCGATTGCGTGGTATCTGGTGGTGAGAAAAGGGTATAATCGTAACTCGGCTATAAGATGCCAATCCCATCAATCAATCTGCAGTCTGTCGTTCCTCTCTCCTAATTACCTCTACTCACAGCCGGTCAGCGGTCTAGAACCCAGCGGCGAGAATGTCAGCCGACATAATAATTACAAACAATATAATATACTTGGCCGAATAACGTTAGAAAGAATGCGGTATCATCTCGACCGCGATGTCGACTAGGGTGCTCGTGCAAAGCGCCGCAAGGCTCTGCTGCGAGTTCGTGCCGCGACCTCCTCCGTTCGACATGCGACCTCCTGGCTCGACACGGAGCCTCCTCGGCTCGGCGGTAGTGCACCTTGATCTCCTCAGCTCGGCAAATGACCTCGGCAAATGATCTTGGCACGGGATCTCGACACAAGGTCTTGGTCGAGGTCTCGATACGTCGTCCTAATACGATGTCGATCTCGTCCTCAGGTGTTACAGAAACAAGGCAAGATTGGTTGCTCAAGGTTACTCACAGGAAGAAGGTATTGATTTTACTGAAACATTTGCACCTGTTGCAAGGTTAGAAGCTATACACATTTTGCTTTCATTTGCTGCACATCATGATATAATTCTTTATCAAATGGATGTGAAAAGTTCTTTCTTGAATGGTTTTATAACTGAGGAAGTGTTTGTAAAACAACCTCCTGGATTCGAAGACATTGAATTTCCAGAACATGTCTTCAAGCTTAAAAAGGCCCTGTAGGGTCTTAAGCAAGCTCCCAGAGCTTGGTATGAAAGACTGAGTACATTTTTGATGAAAAATGGCTTTACCAGAGGTCTAGTAGACACTACTCTTTTTAGAAAAACATCAAACAAGCACTTTATAATTGTTCAAATATATGTTGATGACATTATTTTTGGAGCTACTAATGAAAGCCTTTGCAAAGAATTTTCTAAGCTAATGCAGGATGAATTCGAGATGAGCATGATGGGTGAACTGAAGTTTTTCCTTGGAATTCAAATCAAAAAATGCAATGATGGTATCTATATACATCAAAGCAAATATATCAAGGAATTGCTAAAGAAATTCAAAATGGTGGATTGCAAACCCATGTGTACTCCTATGCATCCCACATGTATTCTTGGTAAAGATGAAACTGATAAAAAGGTAGATCAGAAGATGTACAGAGGTATGATTGGATCTCTACTTTATCTTACAACTTCAAGACCTGATATTATGTTCAACGTCTGTCTGTGTGCTAGATTTCAATCAGATCCTAGAGAATCACACTTGAGTGCTGTTAAAACAATCTTTAGATATTTGCAAGGATCTACTAATCTTGGTTTGCTTTATAAGAAATCAAAAGATTACAAGTTAGTAGGTTTCTGTGATGCTGACTTTGCTGGAGACCGAATTGAAAGAAAAACCACAAGTGGAGGCTGCCAATTCCTTGGAGCAAATCTTGTGTCTTGGTCAAGCAAAAGGCAAAGCACGATTGCACTCTCAATAGCAGAAGCTGAATATATTTCAGCAGCAAGTTGCAGCTCTTAACTTCTGTGGATGAAATATCAACTTGAAGACTATCTGATTAAAGAGAGTAACATTCCTATCTTTTGTGATAATACTTCTACAATCTGTCTTACTAAAAATCCCATATTGCATTCACGAGCCAAGCACATTGAGATTAAGCATCATTTTATAAGAGACTATGTTCAGAAGGGTATTCTCGAAATAAAATTTGTAGACACTGATCATCAGTGGGCTGACATATTTATAAAACCCCTTGCTGAAGATAGATTCAATTTTATAAGAAGAAATTTAATTTTTCATCTTATAGAAGAATGATTAATCTCAGCGTCAGATGATATGCATCATCTCAGCATATGGTATGACATAAGCATGTATACGTATAAGCATTTTATTTGTCATGTGCATCATAACTCAACGTCTGGTGAATCGGTTGCGTGCGTCTGAGCGCACACACACATGTCACACGTGTAAAGGACTTAAGCGTCTCATCACATCTACTGAGTCATAATTATTTATGTCTTTCGATAAAATCTTTTTACTTGATCTTACTTTTCTTTTGGCGTCTTCATTTAATGAAACGGCGAATCTTCATTTTTCTTTTCTTTTTTGATTTAATTTTTGTGTGGAAATCCGAAGCGATTTTTTGAAAAAGGACTGTACCATTTTCTATCAACTTTCTCACTACTCCACATTTTTCGCTCCATCACTTCACTCTGCATTTTCTTGCAAAACTATTCTTTCTCTGTGTGTGTGTGTGTGTGTGATTTCGAACCCTAAAACCTCCATTACCCTCTCTGCAACTGCTACCATGGCTGATAGAACAGGATTGATTTTGAGAACTTCAAGCTATATGGTTTTGATTTTGAAGAAGGTTTGGAGAAACTAGGCTGGAAAAATTACTTCATCTGCGAACCAGTCGACGTACTGAGCTATGCTATAAAGGAGTTCTGGGGGAATGCTTACCTACTTCCGGGAGAAATTATAGAAGGACACATCAGAGGCTTCAGGTTACGCTTCACCATCAACTCTATCGCTCAGACGATCAAGTGCCCTTGTGAAGGAATCAGTTACCATGCTAACTGGGTTGACGCTTACAAAGGACTGGAAAACGTCAACGAAGCCCAATTTGAAAACTACCGTGAGTTGAAGAAGAATAACATAACTCCCACTGCTAAAGACTTGAAAAGCCACTATAGAGTACTGCACAAAATCATCGCTAAGAGCGTGATTCTGAAGGCTGGCTCAAGCGACATAGTGACCTACGAGCAAAAGTTCATTATGAGAAACTACATGGATGGGAAGAAAATCAATCTGCCAAGGTTGATTATCAATAATCTGATAAATGCTCTTGTCTTCTCAAGGAAGAGTGTCGATAAAAAGAATATCATCAAGGTTACCCTTATGGAGTTCTTCTCTCCATAATGATGATTAAAGATGGTGTTGTGAGAAAGCCGGCTAACTCATCCAACACAGAAGAAAAAGAAAAATACTTTGGTGTTGGCGCTGTTGTTCGTCCTGAAGTTTTTGGAGTCAACAGTCTAGTCAGAATGCAGCTGATAACTGGCTCTATGATAAAGAAGGTGAAATTAGAGCAACAGGAAGGAGAAGCTGAAAAGAAAACCACCAAAAGCTTAATGGCTGGTGTGAAGAGACCTGCTGAATCTCCTTTAAGGGAGACTAGAAGAATGAAACAGAATGTGGCTCCTGCACCTACTGTTGAGGAACCAGAAGATGAGGATAGAATTCCCATCAGAAAGGTCTTGGAAAGAAAGAATAAGCCAACAGCTGAAAAGGATGTTTCAGCTTCCGGTCAAGGGAAGTAAGTCCCTCCTCCTCCTCCTGCCGTTGTTGCCCCTAGAGGAACAAAAAGAAGGTTGGTTAAGTCTTCTGTGCTTAACCCAAAGGTACTCGACTTTACTGCTGATGAGTCAGTATCTGTTTTTTATTCTCATGATGTTATTCCTGCACCCCCATTGTCTGTTTCACAACCACAAACACAACCACAAACCAAGAAAACCAGAATGAGCATCCGACAAACCACTACCCTCATTCCCTCAAAACTTAGGAAAACAGAATTGATTTTGAGAATTTCAAGCTCTATGGTTTTGAGTTTGAAGAAGATTTGATTAAACTAGGTTGGAAAAATTATTTTATCTGGGAACCAGTTGATGTGTTGAGCTATGCTATAAAGGAATTCTGGAGGAACGCTCATCTACTTCCGGGTGAAATTATTGAAGGACATATCAGAGGTTTCAAGTTACGTTTCACTATAAACTCTATCGCTCAGACCATCAAGTGCCCTTGTGAAGGAATCAGTTACTATGCTAACTGGGTTGTGATTCTGAGAGGTTTGGAAAACGTCAACGAAGCTCTGTTTGAAAATTATCGTGAGTTGAAGAAGAAGAACATAACTCCCAGTGCCAAAGATTTGAAAAGCCACTACAGAGTATTGCACAAAATCATCGCTAAGAGCGTGATTCTAAAGGTTGGTTCAAGCGACATAGTGAACTATGAGCAAAAGTTCATTATGAGAAACTATATGGATGGAAAGAAAATCAACCTGCCAAGGTTGATTATCAATAATCTTGTTAATGCTCTTGTCTTTTCAAGGAAAAGTGTTGATAAAAAGAATATTGTCAAGGTTATCCCTTATGGAGTTCTTATTTCCATAATGATGATAAAAGATGGTATTGTGAGAAAGCTTGGTGATCTGACAAACAAAGAAGAAAGAGATAAATACTTTGGTGTTGGTGCTGTTGTTCGTCCTGAGGTTTTTGGAGTCAACAGCCTGGTGAGAATGCAATTGATAACTGGAACTATGATCAAGAAGGTAAAACTAGAGCAACAAGAAGGAGAAACTATTGCAAATGTTGGTGAAGCTGAAAAGAAAACCACCAGAAGCTCAATTGCTGGTGTAAAGAGACCTGCTGAATCTCCTATAAGGGAGACAAGAAGAATGAAACTGAAGGTGGCTCCTGCATCTACTGTTGATGAACTAGAAGATGAGGACAGAATCCCCATCAGGAAGATCTTGGAGAAGAAGAAAAAGTCAACAGCTGAAAAAGATGTTTCAGCGTCTGATCAAGGGAAGCAAGTTCCTCCTCCACCTCCTACCGTTGTTGCCTCTAAAGGAACAAAGAGAAGGTTGGTTAGGTCTTCTGAGCTTAACCCAAAGGTACTCGACTTTACTGTTGATGAGTCAATATCTATTTTTGATTCTCATGATGTTATTCTTGCACCTCTATTGTCTGTTTCACAACCACAAACCCAAACACAAACCAAGAAAACCAAAATGAGCCTCCGACAAACCTCTACCCTCATTCCCTCAAAACTTAGGAAAACAGAATTGATTTTGAGAATTTCAAGCTCTATGGTTTTGAGTTTGAAGAAGATTTGAATAAACTGGGTTGGAAAAATTATTTTATCTGGGAACCAGTTGATGTGTAGAGTTATGCTATAAAGGAATTCTGGAGGAATGCTCATCTACTTCTGGGTGAAATTATTGAAGGACATATCAGAGGTTTCAAGTTACGTTTCACTATAAACTCTATCGCTCAGACCATCAAGTGCCCTTGTGAAGGAATCAGTTACTATGCTAAGCGGGTTGGCGCTTCTGAGAGGTTTGGAAAACGTCAACGAAGCTCTGTTTGAAAATTATCGTGAGTTGAAGAAGAAGAACATAAGTCCCACTGCCAAAGATTTGAAAAGCCACTACAGAGTATTGCACAAAATCATCGCTAAGAGCGTGATTCTAAAGGCTGGTTCAAGCGACATAGTGAACTATGAGCAAAAGTTCATTATGAGAAACTATATGGATGGAAAGAAAATCAACCTGCCAAGGTTGATTATCAATAATCTTGTTAATGCTCTTGTCTTTTCAAGGAAAAGTGTTGATAAAAAGAATATTGTCAAGGTTATCCCTTATGGAGTTCTTCTTTCCATAATGATGATAACTTATGGTATTGTGAGAAAGCTTGGTGATCTGACAAACAAAGAAGAAAGAGATAAATACTTTGGTGTTGGTGTTGTTGTTCGTCCTGAGGTTTTTGGAGTCAACAGCCTGGTAAGAATGCAATTGATAATTGGAACTATGATCAAGAAGGTAAAACTAGAGCAACAAGAAGGAGAAACTATTGCAAATGTTGGTGAAGCTGAAAAGAAAACCACCAGAAGATCAATTGCTGGTGTAAAGAGACCTGCTGAATCTCCTATAAGGGAGACAAGAAGAATGAAACTGAAGGTGGCTCCTGTATCTACTGTTGATGAACTAGAAGATGAGGACAGAATCCCCATCAGGAAGATCTTGGAGAAGAAGAAAAAGTCAACAGCTGAAAAAGATGTTTCAGCGTCTGATCAAGGGAAGCAAGTTCCTCCTCCACCTCCTACCGTTGTTGCCTCTAAAGGAACAAAGAAAAGGTTGGTTAGCTCTTCTGAGCTTAACCCAAAGGTACTTGACTTTACTGTTGATGAGTCAGTATCTATTTTTTATTCTCATGATGTTATTCCTGCACCTCCATTGTCTGTTTCACAACCACAAACCCAAACACAAACCCAAACATAAACCAAGAAAACCAGAATAAACCTACAACAAACCTCTACCCTTATCCCCACAAAACCGACCCAAACACAATACAATACACTCAACTTAGACCTACCACAAATCTCCTCAGATACCTCACTTACTACATACATTTCCAAACTTCACTCTCATCCCTTCAACCTGTTATTCAAAGTACCTCCCATCAATCCATTCAAACCCTACACACCTAGAAACTATACAATCACTAAAACCACTCTCACCCCACTCACCCTCACCTACAAACCTACAGATTTCAGTGGAAGGAAGAATATCTCATGCATTAACAAACCTCGGTTTGTTAAGTATGAGTCATACCACAGCATCTACAATCGTCCTTCTACTTGGCATTTGAAAACCTTCACCTCTGGAGTTGCTAGACTGGAGATTGCCTCTCCAATGAATACTGTTTTCAAAGATGGAGAAGACCATTTTGAGATGACTTTCAAAGGAAGATTAAGACCGGAACCTGGTAGCAGAGCAATTCCTTTCTCTGTTGACCTTCCTAAGTTCCTGCCTCAGATTGAACCTCTCACATTGGAAGAGTGTGGAAGGTGGATTACGGATGAAGAAGCTACCTTCATGGCACACTGTCTTGAAATGAAAAAGCTCGAAGTTATTAGACAGTTCAGAGATCCTTCTTCTGTATCCATAAAGATTGTTCCAGATAGACAAAGGTGGCTACCTTGGTCTATTCCTGGGAAGAGGAAAGAACCTGCACCTGGCAATTTGCCATACAGCAAGATCGGACTCAAAGAATATGAGAAGGCTCCTCAGAAGTTTAATCTTAAAGAATTCTCTTAGCTTCCGATTGACAAGATTACTGAGGACCATGCCAGAAGGTTTTACCTCAGTTCTCTGAAGGAAGACAAATGGAGAACTGGCTCCTCAAATTGTTGTAATGCTGAGAAAGCAAAAATTCCCACAGTTGGCACTGTCAGAAAAGTTCCTGACACAAATCTTGGAATAGCATATTTTGATGACACGTTTATGTGTTCAGTGATCAGGCCTCTAGACTGCATGAAGATATATGTCCAATGGGCTACTGTGACTAAGCACTTCTTAGTTCACTGTGACTAAGAAGATGTGAAGAAAAGAAGGGAAATTCAGGTAGAATCTAAGCAGAGAAAACTTGGAAATCTCATCAAATGGTATATACCAAATGATGCATTCTTTCAAAGAGCTCAACAGAAGAAGGAACTGAGACTGAAGCTGTCTAATTTGGTGCTAGCAGAGCATCAGAAGATGAAACCTGCACCAGTATCAGAAGCTGGACCTTCCACTTCTACTTCTACTCCTGCAGTTGAGATGGTCACTATTCCTAAAGAAGAGTTTGAAGAAATGAAGGCCACAAACCTGAAGGTTGCTCAGTTGGAGAATGCTTTGAAATTACTCTATGAACGTCTTAACATTCCTCCACCACCTCCACCAAATCTTTGAATTTATTTTTTTGTGTGATATAAAGTATTTTTTTTTTGGTACTCTTATATATATATATATATATATATATATATATATATATATATACACACTTTTGACTATGATATTTAAATTTTTCTAAGTCTTATTTTGACTATGATGTGCTTTACACTCTTTTTGTTTGATGACAAAAGGGGGAGTAAAAGAAAGGTTTGATGAACACGTGAAAGTCTGATTGACTGATTCACCGTCCAATGTTCAAAGTCCGATGGATACGCTGAAACTGAAGTATCACGCATAGCATTTCATACATAGCATTTGTGTTGGTTATTTATTGCTCTAATACCTATATTGTTTTGATATTCATTGATCCAGTACTCTGATAATGATCAATAACTTTAGTACAATGAAAATCTTTTTGATAAAATGAAATCAGCATCCGATCTCACTTTGTTAAATGAATATTTGCTCTGATACATCTACGTATTTTTGTGATCACACAAATGAATTCGTTTATCAATAATCGCTCTAATACCTGAATTGTTCATATATATCTAAATTGTTGAATTCAGGGGGAGACCCTTGATATTATTTTGAAATTAAATTGTTCATCAACCTTGGATATTTGTCATCATCAAAAACGGGGAGATTGTTGGAACCTAAACGATTGAGAAGTTTAGACCCTCATTAATTTTGAGGATAACAAAGTATTTTCAAGAGAACAATTTATCTTCTAACATATCTTTGAGTGTACAGGTATCAAAGCTTCATATATTTGTACAAAACACTCAAGAAAGAAGAAGAAATTTACAAGAGAATTGAATACACTCCACTGATGTCAGCGTCCGAACTCACTCCGGCGTCTTGCTAACAGCGAGCGTCCGGTAGTGTTACTCTTTGACACGTGAAATACTCAATTGCTGCGAGCATCCGTCCTCTGTTCTGAGCGAGCGTCTGATCTCTTTAATGAAGCACGTGATGATCACGTTTTTGCTCTTAACCTCGTAATGTTCGGAACGAATTGAATTTGATTTTGTGCGCTCATTTTGTTGTACGAGGAAGCAAAGGTGACACCTTTAGCATAAGACAAAAATCGTACAAGGCAATTGTGAAAAGCAGATAGTACGAAAACAGTAATATATACTATTCTGATATTCTCTGGAAAGGAAGAAAATGATTACATTTCAAATTACCTCACTCAATGAAAAGGAGCTATTTTTTTACTGCAAACGGTAATATCCCTGAAGTCTCCTATAAATACCCCAAGGTATTCATTGAAGAAGGTGGCCAGAACTAAGACTAAAATTGCTAGAACAAATTCTGAGAAAGAAAGAAACTTTATTTTGGAAGCATCATCACTCTGAGTGAGCAATCAAATTTCATGCCAAGTCTCTGCTTTACAAAGAACTAAACTCATCGTCTTATACTTTCTTTTAGAAAGCTACTCTGTTTTGAGCTTAATCTTTTCATCCTCTCTGTGAGAGTTATTTTGATTGTATTCAAAAGAATATTTTAGAAGTCACAACCCCAAAAAATCACACACGGTATCAAGCACAAAGCAATTTCTAGTATCCAACACCACTGAACCTGTTGAAAGCCCCATCGTTTTCCAGTACCCAACACTGTCTCTTCGTCGTTTCGTTTGGAGAGAGAGAGAGGGAAACACAGAATCGGAAGTGGGGCGACTATGGAGGGGAGGACGAAGCTCAAGGAAGGAGAGGAGGACGACGGTGGTGGTTTTTCGTGGTGATTTTGCATGCGGCGGAGAAGGAGTTAAAGCAAGATTTAGAGACTAGTGGCGTTCGCGAGTGGGAAGAGGGGAAACAGTGGAGAGGAGGATGAAGCTCGAGGAAGGAGAGGAGGACGACGGTGGTGGTTTTTCGTGATGGTTTTGCATGCGACGGAGAAGGAGATAGAGCGAGATTTAGAGACTGAGAGGTTTTGCATGAGTGGAGAGGGAGAGGTATGCGCGCGTTATTTGGGTTTACTAGGAAAGGATAATAACAAGCGCTTCCCCAAGAAAGCGCTAACGAAGGCCAGTAACAAGAATCATAGATAGCGCTTCCCCAAGAAAGCGCTGGTGAATTTCAGACAATAAATAGCGCTTTTTTTAGGAAGCATTAGCGATATCCTTTGGCATATTTTTAGTAGCTTTTACCGACAAAGTGTTGTCTATTAGTTCGTTTTTACTAGCACTTATTCTAGAAAGCACTAGTAAAGGCCAAAACATAATTTTAGCAAGCGCTTACAGAAAGAAGCGCTATTTAAGGTGGCACCATTCTTTTAGTAACCTGCTGTAGTGTCTGCCGTATGGAATCTTAGCCGATGTACTTTGCGGCACTTCTCTTTGAGTATTCCTTTGATTTGATTTGCAGTTGTGTTGCTCATCCCAAGCTGGAAGTGTTGTGAACACCTTCCAGCTTGTGGGGGGCTGTTATAGATATAGAAAGTTATAGATTATGAGTTAGTTTGTTACTAGCATGTTAGCCTATATAAAGGGTTGATGTAGTCACTTTGCAATCACTTTACTCATTGTATCATTTTATACTTTTCAATCAAATTAATGCACTTTTAGATTTCTCTCTTTTCCTTCCATGGATGCCATGTTTCTTAACAACATATAAAATGACATACAAATATATGCATAATCACATATTAATAAATATAGACGATCTTATGATAATATACAGTCACCTATATATATGATGACATAACAACATATACAATCACATATTAATAAATATATACAGTTCATACTGATAAAAATATTAATTGTTTTTTTTGACAAAACTTATCAAAATATTATAACAACACATATATGTACATTATCACTTATAATAATACATATATACAATTATAATAATATTATAAAAACATATATATTCATTTGAAAATTGGCGTGTTACAATTTGTGATAAAGATCAAAGCATGCCTTTTGTTGTTAAAAATGGAGATTATTTCAACAAATGTTTCAAAATTCAAGCTCAACTAATATGTATAAACATATTGTGAATGGAGAGTGGAGAAATATAATAAAAATAGTTTGTTGCTAAAATTTGAAAAGACAAATTTATAATATGGTTAATGGCTAATAATAATTTTACCTCCTAATGAATAACATATTGAACCATAAATACCTGTAATGGCTCAAAATGTGGGGTGGGGGTTAGAGACCATGTAAAAGCAAACCACAAAATAATAACTGGTTAACAACGGTAACCTTCTTGCACATCGTTTTGACACCATGAAGACGCTGTCTAATGTTACACAAAAATAAATACTGGTGAAAATAGCAAATACCATCTCCTCTAACTTCGACGATGGGTGCTACCTATGGCTCTGTAAAAGTCTTTTACAATCTTGCCTTGTTTATCATGTTAATCTCTCTTTCTTTTTCTCATGCTTCAAATTCCCTGTGGAGCGAATTGCTTCATCCAAAACAAACCGTCAAGATAACATCCAAAATACCAGGTGGGTCTGTGCGTGTTAAATGCATATCAAGTGAGAACGACATCAAGGGTGGATACTTGAATCTTGATAGCCCGAAGCCTTTCAAATTCGATGTTGAACTAAAGTTTCTCACAACGATAAGATACAATTGCTTGCTTACACAAGGTGGTAGAGAAATTGGACAATTTTTGGGATTTAGAAGTGGTTCCTATTGCGATAAGGGTTGTACCTGGGAAGTTTACCGACATTATGCTTTGCGCATATCTTCTCGCAATGGTTTTATAAATCAAACATACAAGGCAATAGGAAGCCCAGATGACCATTATTATGACTTTTCATATTAAATCGATTTGCCTCGTGTTAATATGGTATGTGAAAGGGAAAGGTTTTTGAAGAAAAAACCATTAGAACCTCCAAATTTTATTGTAGATAGCTTAGCTTGATCCTTTTTTGACAATGTTATTTGATGTTTTCTAATTATTTTATTTTTAATTCATACATCTTGAGAAATTTTGTATATTGATATATTTCATGTTTTATTATCCTTTTATTTTATTTTATAAATATTTACAAATTTTTACTATTAACCAAAATTTCAATGCCAAACCAGTGAAAGGGGCAATGTTCGTGTCTATATATATATATATATATATATATATATATAGAGAGAGAGAGAGAGACTCAAAAAATAACTTTTGTCATAATAACTCCATTTATATTATGGCTCTGATTAGGGTGGCCAAGTAAGACATGTGTTTCATGGTGGACCACAATTATTTACCCTTAGATTTATCTAACCCTCACAATCTCACCATACAATTCCTACACCAGATTATCCCCCAACTCTCTCCACATCTCATCAGTGGTGGAAGGCGATCCGGCACGACGACGGTCTAGCCAAGACATGCATGAAGATGCCGACGGTGGGCGAACGACAACCAAACTTAGAAGTTTTCTAGCTGACATTTTCAGGAGTCCCGTAAACAGTTTTGTTTCTCCATAGGTGGCCCACTATGGTCGAAAATCTCCATAAAGGGTTGCGACTAGGGTTTCTAAATCTTCTCCTTTACGAGAATTACCTTGGGGCTATGATAAGGGAGGGCGAGAGCTTTATGTTTCAAGGAGAAAGGGGTGGCATGGTGATTCCTCAAAGACAAAGAGAGGACGCAAGAGACAGAGAGTTGAGGGAAAAGAGAAAGCAGTTTGGAAAATGAAGGAGACTTCCATGGAAAGGTATGAAGTCTTGGGGAGAAAGGTAGCTGAGATGAAGGAGGCATCTTGGTTTACGACATTGCATGCGCATACAGGTATCTGAGAACAGAGCTCCGACGGTTACTTCCATGGGTGGAGGATGGTGACCTAGTAAGATGAGAACAAAGTGAAGAGACAAAGGACTTAACAACAAGGTATTAGATCTGTTACAGGGTTGCCAAATTTTCATGTAGTGGTGGTTAGTGTTAGAGATAGGGAGAACAGTAGGATTCTTTTATTTTTAAGCAAAGAAAGGTAAGGAGTCTCTTTAAAATCTTCTAATGCAACACCCTCCTTAGGGAAAAAAATCTAGAAGAAAAAAGAGTACTCCTCCCTGTTTTTATTGAAAAAACAAAAAATGTGGAATCTTGGGGGGAACAGAATCCCACCAGCTGAAACACCTGCTCTGACCCCCATAGGCGGCTAGAGAATCTGCACAAGCATTATCTTCTCTATAAATGTGAGAAATTATTAAATTCATTTGAGGCGTAAGATGGATGCAATTGCTCCAATGCACTCTAAGCATCCAAGGAACCAGACCTGGGGAATAAAAGGCCTGCACCACTAACAGGGAATCACACTCTAGTCAGAGTCTGCGCTAACCTTTATCAACTGCAATCTCAATTGCTTTCATTGTTGCAGTAAGCTCAGCATAAAAAGAGGAAGCTATCCCAATATAATCAGAGAAACACCCTAGTGTCGTAGCCTTGGAATCCCGAAAAATACCTCTGTAAAATGCATCACCTGGATTTCCCCTGGCAGCGCTATCAGTATTAACTTTGATCCAACCACTAATAGGAGGATTTCAAGTTACTTGAATAATTTTAGGCGTTATCTGTGGAAGACAATCAATCTTGAAAGATTTAATCATTATAAATTCATCAATAGCAGAAAACATAGTACCCATGGATAAGGAGGCAAAAAGCGTGATATTAGCAAAGATCCGGTTCGATGCTTGAGTAAAGGCAATGAAGGAATTATTGAATCAAACTTGATTGCAACAATACCAAATACCTGAATTAGTGTGTGTGATTGCAGCAAAAACTAAATCCTTTACATGGTCACTCCAACCAGCCAAGCTAAAAGAAAAAAGCGAAGCTATAGACGAGTGATCAATATTAAAGTTAAGTTTAGAGGATAACCAAGACCAAAGCGTTGTAGCATAAGAACAATCAAGGAAGAGGTGGTGAGAAGACTCCGCAGCTTTTCCATAGAGAGAGCAAACCGAAACAACAATGCAACCTCTAGCACGCAAGTGCTCATCTATAGGCATCCTAGAATGCAAACACCTCCAAAGCAAAAAGAACCTAGAAGGAGGGATACAAGGTCTCCAGATCAACTTGCCTCAGGAATTATTCTGACCAGCAGTGTAACACCGGTAGTTTTACTACGGCTTAATTATCGCTACTGTATTGTAATTCACTGTATTATGCATTAATATGCATAATTAATATTTTGTGTGCTGTTAATCAAGTGGATGAATTTAACTAAAATGAAATTATATTTGGGACTTAATATATTATATTAAGTCACAGTTAAATTTTCAGTTCAAAATTCCACCGTTTTTCGGTCGCGTTTTGAACTACTCGGGTAAGTTTTTGCCCGATTGAAAACTCTAATTCGACCCGAATATTTAAATATTTGGGAATTTGATGTTTTATAATATTTCTGATTTATTAGAATTTTTTTGGCAATTTTACTTAATTTTTAATAATAATGTATTTTCTACGTGCCGGAGACGCGAGACACGTGAAACCGAACTGTGAATACATGCCTTGACAGGATGGTTTTGATGATTGACAAAAGGGAGCTTTACAAATAGTCAACCGTGCAAAAAGTGGAAAAGAATACCAAGACGCGTATCAAGAATGATAGTTTTTCAAGTCTTTGGGTTCTGGGTATTTATTTATCTTTATTAAGACAATTTGTAAGTAGTAATAAAAAGCTCTCAATTAAAATTAAATCACACACGCACAAAATATTTTGACATGCATATCTCGTGTCGGATGTCGAGCTGAGGAAGTCGGATGTCGAGCTTATGAGGTCGCGTACCGAGGTCGCGTGATGAGCTCTTGTCGCGTGCCGAGCTGATGATCCGTGTCGAGCTGATGAGGTCGCGTACCGAGGTCGCGTGTCGTGCTGATGAGGTCGCGTGCCGAGCTATGAGAACCGAGCTGATGAGGAGGTCGTATGCCGAGCTGTGTTCCGAGGTCGTGTGCCGAGGCCTTTTGCCGAGCTGTTCAGAGGTCGTATGCCGAGCTGTGTCGAGGTCGTCTGGTCGAGCCGCGGTGGCGAGGTCGCCTGGCCGAGCCGCCTTCGTGAGGTCGTATGCCGAACCGTCTCCGTGTTTTCACACGCAACGGACAAATTCCAACGGACAAATCAAAACGCATAGCGCAAATGCCGTGAACGGACAAATCCTCGCAGCGGTCATTTCGACGCTCCTCCATTGCCTATATAAACACAACTCGTGAGCTTTGTTTTAATACAACAACGCAGTGCTTAATTTTTGTGCCAAAAACTCTGTCAAATATTTTTCATCACTCACACTTATTTGAGCACAATTTTCTGAGAGTCTTTTTATTCTACAAAATTTGAGTTGTATTATTTGAGCTTCAATTTGTTATATCTGCACTATTGAGTGTATCTTTTTCGTCTCATTTTATTTGTGAAAATCATTTATTTTTGGTTAGGAATCCCAAGGTGTTCATACAGAGGTGATATCTCTTGTGCGTATTGCTCTGGTTTAGAGTTGTAAAGGTTTCTAGCTGAACTCGATTTAAAAGCTAGTGTCTTAGTGAAAATCCCATAGTGGTTTGCTTTGGGGACAGGACGTAGGCCACAGGGTGTTAGGTGGCGAACCTGGATAATTTGTTGTGTGCTTTTTACTCCTTATCTCTACTTTTCACCAATTAAATTTCTCAGACTTTATTTTATTGTTATTTATATCTTACTATTTACTTTATTTTTAACTCGTTTGCAATTTATTCTTCAAGTGATTTATCTATTTCACATTAATATTTCCGCAACTCATAATTAGCACTTATTTCTCCAAAAGTTTTTGAAAGCACTGCTCACACACAATTCACCCCCTCTTGTGTTTGGAGTCACTTGTCAACAAGTGGTATCGAGTTAGAATCTTGTATAAAGGACTTAACTTAGTCTCAAGAGAATGACTTCAAACAATTACGAGGAACTTCCATGAATGCACCCCATTTTTCAATGGTGAGGGGTATGGTTATTGGAAGGATAGAATGCAAATCTTTCTTGAGGGTGTTGATCTTGATATTTGGGATGCTGTGGAAAATGGTCCATTTGTCCCCACTCTATCAATTAATGATGCAGTGGTAGACAAACCAAGATCACTTTGGACCGAAGATGATAAGAAAAAGGTCCAATACAATTTGAAGGCTAAGAACATTGTAACGACCCGTTTCCGGACCGCTACCGAGCTCAATATACCGAGCTCGAGTTACCGAGCTCAACACACCGAGCTCAACATAAACCTGTATGAGATGTGTTTTAAAAACGAAACTCTTGTGCCTTTTAAAAATACGATATATTTTTTTTTTATAAAACCAACTCGTGCACATCGAGTAATTTCGAAACATGGTGCAACTAAGACACAAGACTTAAATTCTAATAAAACATACATGCATAACATACATATATATATCACTCGAAATAATAATGTATACAAAATACAGAGTAGCAATGTATAAAGAAAATACACCTAAGGTATGACGACTTCAAAAGAGCAATCATACCTGGGGTACTTCCAGAACTCCCACGCAGGGTCGCTCAAAAGTAAGACCACCACCTACCCTCAGAGCAACAAAACATAACCGGCCCAAACTGGTCACGACCTCGAACACGAAGAAAAACAAAGTACAGTCATCAGAAAAACAAACATCCAACAACATAATCAATAACGACAAGTAGAGGTCATCACTCGGGTCCTCGTCGAGCTCCTCCTCGACATCATCTATCGCCGAAGTTCCTCGCGCCTCGACACCGCCTGGGTAACCGTCATGGATTGAAGGCACCACGGGAAAGGGTCAACTTATCAACAATTCAAGATAAGCTCGACATAAAGAAATAAGCAACACAATAATGTATCTCAATCACCACACGTGACTCGACCATCTCACTCTAGACTCGACTCGACTCTTATTCTAATATCGCCGCCAGTCCATCCCCAAACCGACGTAATAGGTAAACTGGCAGTCCAACCCCAAACCGATACCATGAATTACTCACCAGGTCCAACCCCAAACTGATAATGCGCCGCCTAACCAATCCACCATAAACAAAAAGGGGACCTAGCACCCTTAGTTATCTGGGTCCGCTCAAAACGTCATACGACTCCCTAGCTCTCTCACTCGATGATTAGCTCGCCGCATGTCAAAGAGTAACACAACTTACTTGATCACATATCAAATAAAGAGAGCATGCTTAACATGAAGAAAACACAATTCGACATTTAAGCAATAAAACATTCTGCATGAAGAAACGCAATTCGACAGCAATACACCATTCACAACATATATTCAATCACATATCAAATACATGCAAAAACTCAATCATATCACAACATTCCAATCTCGACACCAATCAAGGAGTCCATACATAGATATAACAATAAAAATAAAGTCTTAATAATGTCTAAGAGTTGCCCTTACGCTAGCATTCTATGAAGGTATTAATGTGAAGCGCCCTTACCGAACTCCAAGCTAAAGTTGCTCGACAACGACCTCGACACAGCTGTCTTCAAATGAGCTCGACAACGACTTCTCTTACTCGATCTCGACACGGCTGTCTTCAACGAGCTCGACAACGACTTCGACACGTACCGTCCTCAATCGACCTCGACACGTACGCTTCTCAGTCTGGATTCCGCTGCATCCACGTCCTCGGATTCGCTCTCCCGTACACCTCGATTCGGAAATCACCCGATCTCGGGAATCAGACTTCCTAAAACATATACAACTCAGCTCGATCTATGGGTTCTAATACACTTAGCTCTCATCCCAAACTTAACCACAACCCAGAAAATATAAAAACTCAAGAACTGAAATATATTTTTCCTCTAACACAAAGTTAAGGTTTTCGATCAAAAGTTCATGAAAAGGCTATCTGATGCTTCAACAGATAGATCGACGACAACAACAACCAGAAGCAACAAATGAAAAACAAGAAATCGAAATAGACCGAAAATGAAGAGTTTCTGGGCACTGCCGATTGCAGAAAAACAGAGGAAGAAAATTTGTTTTACAAGCCCAATTAATCGGTTAGAAAGATAGGTAATATCGTGAAGAAGAAAACCCATCAATTTGACATGATTTGGAAGCATAAAAACTAGCTAAAATGGAAGGAAAAGTAGCGCTAAACAGTAGCACAGAGGAAAATAAAGATCTGTTCTTCATACCTCAATGGTGATGGTCGAGCAGGCGAGATATGTCGAGAAGATGATGATGAACAAAATTGATGAAGAAAGCTTGTGCAGAATCTCGATGGAACTCAAGGTTTCGTCGATGGAAGTTTTTTGGAGAAAAACAACGAAACACAGAGCAGAAGGAAGGAAGAAGAAAGAAGAAAAGAGAAATGAGTATCCGAGGGAATCGGTCGTGGTATACAGCTGGAAGGGCATAATCGTAACTCCAGCTATAAGATGCCAATCCCATCAATCATTCTACCCGTCTAATCGTTCCTCTCATAATTACCCTCTACTCTTGTCGGTCAACGGTCTAGACACGCGATGAACGGCAAGCCGACACTATAATTATTACAAACAATATAATAATAGCGCGAATAACGCTCGAAAGAATACGAGGTATCATCTCGACACGATGTCGACAAGGGTGCTCGTGCAAGCGCACAAGGCTCTAACACGAGTTCGTGAACGCGGCCTCCTCACATGCTCGCGACTTCATCAACTCGACACCGACCTCCTCACCGGCCGGCTAGTGCACGCGTCTCATCACCAAGAATGACTCGCAAGACGCGATCTCGACACAAGGTCTTGGTCGAGGTCTCGATACGTCGTCTAATACGATGTCGATCTCGCCCTCAGGTGTTACAATCTCTCCTCTAAAAAATTTCGCCCTCGAAATTGCAAATAAGATTCTTACCTCGGAAAAGTTCAGTGGTCTTTAGTCTTCATCTTCTCCTCCAGCTCCCAAGTCGCATCTCCCGCCTTCGATCCCACACAACTTTGACGAGTTGAATCTCTTTGTTCCAGAATCGCTTGGCTTTACGATCAACGATCCTCACTGGTAATGCTTCAAAGATAGGTCGCCCTTCGCTTGAATCACATTCGGTTCGATGGCATGAGAGGGTCGAAACATACTTCCGCAATTGTGAGACGTGGAAGACGCCGTGGATGTTCGACAAGAATGGTGGCAAGGCAACTGATATGCCACCGACCAATACGACGAAGAATCGATAAGGTCCAATGAATTTAGGGTAAGTTTCTTGGATTTGATCGCTCGACCAACTCCAAAGTGGGGGTGACTCTAAGAAATACATGTTCTCCTTCCTCGAACTCGAGTGGTCGACGCCGTTGGTCCGCATAACTCTTCGTCGACTTTGAGATGTTCGCATCCGATCTCTCGATCAAACGGATCTTCTCGGTAGTCTCTGGATCATATCTGGTCCTACGATTCGCTCGCCGTCCTGGTACCAACAAAGAGGCGTCGACATTTCCGCCCATACAGCCGCTTCAAAAGGTGCCATTCCAATACTCGCATGGAAATCGTTATTGTAGGTGAACTCCACCAATGGTAAGACGTCGTCCCAACTTCCTCGGTGATCTAACGCATAAGCTCGCAACAAATCTTCAAGTGATTGGATCGTTCTCTCGGTCGGACCGTCGATCTGTGGATGATATGCCGAGCTAAGCCTGAGCTCGGTTCCCATCGCTCCTTGCAATTCCCTCCAAAAATGAGACGTGAACTTCGGATCTCGGTCCGACACGATCGAAGAGGGTATTCCATGAAGTCGTACTATCTCCGCGATCTAGATCTCGGTCAGCTTTTCCACGTTGTATGTCGACCTCACTGGCAAGAAATGAGCAGATTTGGTCAATCGGTCGACGATCACCCAAATCGAATCATTCTTCTTCTGCGTCTTCGGAAAACCTACAACGAAATCCATGGAAATACTATCCCATTTCCAAACTGGTACGTCAAGCGATTGTAACATTCCCGCAGGTCGTTGGTGCTCCACCTTCGCTTCGACACGCCAAACACGGCTACGACGCCACTTGCTTCTTCATTCCGACCACCAAAAATGCTTCTTCAAGTCTTGATACATCTTCGTAACTCCTGGATGAATACTAAAGTTGCTCTTATGCGCGCTTCGCCGAGAATCAACTTCCTCGGCTCGGATCGTTAGTGCGCACACTCGGCCATTGCACCTCAAGATGTCGCCCGCTCCGACCTGAAATTCGTCGCTTTCCCTTGCGCTATCAACTGAATCTTCTCTTGCGAGCTCGTCATGAACTTGCTGGTCTCGGATCTCGTCCAACAATCTGTTAGAGATGGTAAGCATACTAAATCTCAGCTTCCCCGGTGAAACTTCGACACTCAACTTCAAGTCTCGGAACTTCTCGAGCATCTCCAACTCCTTGATCATCAATACCGAGGTTAAAACGCTCTTCCTACTCAACGCATCTGCTACTACGTTAGCCTTACCGGGATGGTATTCCAACGTAAAGTCGTAGTCCTTGAGAAATTTTGTCCATCTACGCTGACGCATGTTGAGCTCTCTTTCTGGTCGAACAGTACTTCAAGCTCTTGTGATCGCCGAAAACAGAAGAGTGCTCCCATAAAGGTAGTGTCTCCATATCTTCAACGCAAAAACTATGCCGCCACCAAGTCGTGAGTAGGGTAGTTCCTCTCGTGAATCTTAAGTCGCCTTGAAGCATACGCGACCACCTTCCGATGTTGCATCAACACGCATCCCAATCCCTGGTGTGACGCATCACAATACACCTCGAAAGGCTCTTCTTGTTGGGGCAAAATCAACACAGCGCCGTCCAAAAGCTCCTTCGCCGTTGAAAATCGGCTTCACATTCCTCGGTCCAGGCAAAGGTTGATCCTTCCTCGTCGATCGTGTAAGAGGCGCAACAATCTTCGAGAAAACTTCAATGAATCTTCGGTAATATCCTCGCTAAGCCGACAAAACTCCCGATCTCTAGAACTGCCTTCTACTGTTCCCACGCTAACACCGCCTCAATCTTAGTTGGATCCACAATATCCCTTCTTTGGAAATCACGTGACCAAGAAAATTCACCTCTTCAAGCCAAAATTCACACTTGACGGGTTGGCATAGAGTTGCTTATCTCGTAATATCTGCGATTACTCGACATAAGTGTTCTGCGTGCTCTTCTCGGTTCCTCGAGTAAATCGATTATGTCGTCGATGAACACTACAACAAACTGATCCAAGAACGAATGGAAAATCCTGTTCATGTAGTCCATAAACACAATTTGGCGCGATTCGTCACCCAAACGGCATCACCAAGTACTTGTAGTGACCATATCTAGTCCTGAAAGTCGCTTTTGGCGACATCTTCCTCCTTCACGCGAACTGATGGTAGCCCGACTTCAAGTCTATCTTGGAAAGATCGCCGCTCCACGAAGTTGATCCATCAAGTCGTCAATACGTGGTAACGGATAACGGTTCTTCACGGTAACCTTGTTGAGCTCGCGATAGTCCACGCACGCCTTGATCGTCCATCCTTCTTCTTAACCAACAACACCGAGCTCCCCACGGTGACACGCCTCGGATCGTATGAATTGCTTCGACTCCAAGTGTTCGATCCGGGACTTCACTCTTTCATCTCGGCAGAGACATCCCAGATGGCGCTTTGGAAATCGGCCCTGTCCCTGGAATCAGTCGATGGAGAACTCGACCTCTCAGACCGGTGGTAACCCTGGCACGTCTTCTGAAAACGCCCTCAAAGTCACACACCACCGAACATTCTTCACGTCGATCTGCTGGAAAACTTCCGAACTAGCCAGATACATGTATTCCCTAGTTCCTTCTTTCAAAGAAACTCCAATACGTTCGGCAGAAAGATAATTGAGACTCCAAGGTCCGGAAAAATTACAGCTTACGGCACACCAAGAGGACATGGTGGTGTGACAACCAATCCATCCCGAGAATGACATCTAAGCCCTTAAGAGGCAAACAAACCAAAATGACCACAAACTTTCTACACTGAATAACCACTACACAAATAAGAAATGCAGGTGTTTGTGACTAAGGTTTTAGCAATTTGGGGTTGTAACTACTAATTTAAACGGTAAAGCAGTCACAGTCAAGTTCAAATGGTTCACACAATCAGAAGAAATAAAGGAATGGGTTGCACCCGAATCAAAAAGAACGGATAAGGATTTACCCTCGATCTCACATTCACCTTGGATAAGATCATCAGCTCGTTCTGCTTCCTCGCCACTCATGCAGAAAACTCTGCCTTTAGCTACCTGACGCTTTCCTTTGGCCCTTGCCGCAAGCATCGTCGGTTCAGCTTTAGGTGTAGGACAATCCTTGGCAAAATGCCCTGGCTTCTTGCAGTTGTAGCACACCCCCTCCTTCTGAGTACAGTTATTGGCGTAATGTCCCGTCTTTCCACAACGGAAACAAGTCACCTCGACATCGGAGTCCGCCCTCCGCTTCTAACTGGGTCATCGGACGATATTGTCCCTGTTGTCGTTCCTCCGAGGTCGGTCGTAAGGCTTCTTCGCGGTTGTTTCCCTTTCGTGCAAATCTACGCCTGCACTCGGTCTCACCGGTCCGCCTACGCAGCTTTCTTCTTGTGGCTTCTTACCCTTCTACCTCGACACATCGATCAATCGGCTCTTGGAGATTTCGAATCCTCAACGACACCATCGACTTCGAATGTCGAATCTCAATCCCCGTTGGAATCTCTCACTCAACCATCTCTGGTCAACTCGATCACGGAATGGATGAAATACCTCGCCAACGACTTCGAACTTGGCGCATACTCGGACACCGCCGAAGTTTCCTTCTTCAGCTTGAAGAAATTCCCGCTCCTTCTCGCTGCGGCAAGATCTGGGAAGTACTTGTCCAAGAACCGTTCACGAAAAAGCTCCCAGTTCATCTCGCGACGTTCCGCTATAAATGTTTGCTTCACTCCTCTCCACCAATACTCTGCGTCTCCTAGCAGTAAGTAGGTGGCATAGTCGACCTTCACGTTGTCCGGGCAATGAAGTGCCTCGAAGATCTTCTCGATCTCTTGCATCCAAAGATCAGCTTTATCCGGATTTGGCTCACCGTAGAACTTCGGTGGATCATGCTTCCTGAAGTCTGCTAATCCTCTAGCTTCAAAGATTTCGCTTACGCTCGTTCTTTGTTCGCAAGTTCTGCCGAGTTAACGCCGCCGCCTGGCTGAGCCATCGCGTTAGCCTGTTGAGTTGCAGCACTGATTGTTGAGCCATGGCCGCCGCCATTTCGGTCATAGCTTGAATTGCTCGCTCCATGTCGACGCGTTCTCGATTGCGGTATCGTATTCCTACGAGGTGGCATTAGATTCCACAAAGTTCAAAACCTCGAGAATCTCGTAACAAGGATGTGTTAAAACACACCGCTTCAATCAAGAAACAAGCTCAAACAATTTTTCAAGCAATAAGTGCTTCACTTAATCAAACAAAGAATCAACATATTACAACTAGGTACCCAACACATATAACCCGACGCTGACGGTCAAATCTTCCTATGCACAAATTTCGGTCGAACCGAATCAAGCTCTGATACCAACAATGTAACGACCCGTTTCCGGACCGCTACCGAGCTCAATATACCGAGCTCGAGTTACCGAGCTCAACACACCGAGCTCAACATAAACCTGTATGAGATGTGTTTTAAAAACGAAACTCTTGTGCCTTTTAAAAATACGATATATTTTTTTATAAAACCAACTCGTGCACATCAGAGTAATTACAGCTTTTCGAAACATGGTGCAACTAAGACACAAGACTTAAATTCTAATAAAACATACATGCATAACATACATATATATATCACTCGAAATAATAATGTATACAAAATACAGAGTAGCAATGTATAAAGAAAATACACCTAAGGTATGACGACTTCAAAAGAGCAATCATACCCTGGGGGTACTTCCAGACTCCACGCAGGGTCGCTCCAAAAGTAAGACCACCAGTCTACCTCAGAGCAACAAAACATAACCGCCCAAACTGGTCACGACCTCGAACACGAAGAAAAACAAAGTACAGTCATCGAAAAACAAACATCCAACAACATAATCAATCCACGACAAGTAGAGGTCGTCACTCGGGTCCTCGCCGAGCTCCTCCTCGGCATCATCTATCGCCGAGTTCCTCGCGCCTCGACACCGCCTGGGTAACCGCTATGGATTGAAGGCACCACGGGAAAGTGGTCAACTTCTCAACAATTCAAGATAAGCTCGACATAAAGAAATAAGCAACACAATAATGTATCTCAATCACCACACGTGACTCGACCATCTCACTCTAGACTCGACTCGACTCTTATTCTAATATCGCCAAGTGTCCATCCCCAAATCGACGTAATAGGTAAACGGCAGTCCAACCCCAAACCGATACCATGCATTAATCAAGAGGTCCAACCCCAAACCGATAATCGACGCCTAGCCAATCCACCATAAACAAAAAGGCGACCTAGTACCCTCGATTATCTGGGTCCGCTCAAAAACGCCATACGACTCCCTAGCTCTCTCACTTTCGATGATTAGCTCGCCGCATGTCAAAGAGTAACACAACTTACTTGATCACATATCAAATAAAGAGAGCATGCTTAACATGAAGAAAACACAATTCGACATTTAAGCAATAAAACATTATGCATGAAGAAACGCAATTCGACAGCAATACACCATTCACAACATATATTCAATCACATATCAAATACATGCAAAAACTCAATCATATCACAACATTCCAATCTCGACACCAATCAAGGAGTCCATACATAGATATAACAATAAAAATAAAGTCTTAATAATGTCTAAGAGTTGCCCTTACGCTAGCATACTATGAAGGTATTAATGTGAAGCGCCCTTACCGAACTCCAAGCTAAAGTTGCTCGACAACGACCTCGACACAGCTGTCTTCAAATGAGCTCGACAACGACTTCTCTTACTCGATCTCGACACGGCTGTCTTCAACGAGCTCGACAACGACTTCGACACGTACCGTCCTCAATCGACCTCGACACGTACGCTTCTCAGCCTGGATTCCGCTGCTTCCACGTCCTCGGATTCGCTCTCCCGTACACCTCGATTCGGAAATCACCCGATCTCGGGAATCAGACTTCCTAAAACAAATACAACTCAGCTCGATCTATGGGTTCTAATACACTTAGCTCTCATCCCAAACTTAACCACAACCCAGAAAATATAAAAACTCAAGAACTGAAATATATTTTTCCTCTAACACAAAGTTAAGGTTTTCGATCAAAAGTTCATGAAAAGGCTATCTGATGCTTCAACAGATAGATCGACGACAACAACAACCAGAAGCAACAAACGAAAAACAAGAAATCGAAATAGACCGAAAATGAAGAGTTTCGGCACCGCTGATCGCGTAAAAACAGAGGAAGAAAATTTGTTTTACAAGCCCAATTAATCGGTTAGAAAGATAGGTAATATCGTGAAGAAGAAAACCCATCAATTTGACATGATTTGGAAGCATAAAAACTAGCTAAAATGGAAGGAAAAGTAGCGCTAAACAGTAGCACAGAGGAAAAGAAAGATCTGTTCTTCATACCTCAATGGTGATGGTCGAGCAGGCGAGATATGTCGAGAAGATGATGATGAACAAAATTGATGAAGAAAGCTTATGCAGAATCTCGATGGAACTCAAGGTTTCGTTGATGGAAGTTTTTGGAGAAAAACAACGAAACACAGAGCAGAAGGAAGGAAGAAGAAAGAAGAAAAGAGAAATGAGTATCTGAGGGAATCGGTCGTGGTATACAGCTGGAAGGGCATAATCGTAACTCCAGCTATAAGATGCCAATCCCATCAATCAGTCTACCCATCTAATCGTTCCTCTCTCATAATTACCCTCTACTCTGTCGGTCAAAGGTCTAGACACGCGACGAGAACGGCAAGCCGACATTATAATTATTACAAACAATATAATAATAGCGCTGAATAACGTTCGAAAGAATACGAGGTATCATCTCGACACGATGTCGACAAGGGTGCTCGTGCAAGCGCACAAGGCTCTAACACGAGTTCGTGAACGCGGCCTCCTCAGCTCGGTACGCGACTTCATCAACTCGACACCCGACCTCCTCAGCTCAGCAGCTAGTGCACGCGGTCTCATCAGCTCGGCAAATGACCTCGGCACGCGATCTCGACACAAGGTCTTGGTCGAGGTCTCGATACGTCGTCCTAATACGATGTCGATCTCGTCCTCAGGTGTTACAAACATCATCACTTCTGCTTTAAGCTACGATGAGTTCTATAGTGTCTCAAATTGCAAGACTGCTAAAGAAATGTGGGACACCCTTCTATTGACCCATGAAGGTACTACCGAGGTCAAGAGGGCTCGAATGAACACATTAACCCATGAGTATGAGTTATTTAGGATGAAACCAAGTGAAAACTGTAACGACCCGTTTCCGGACCGATACCGAGCTCGAGTTACCGAGCTCAACACACCGAGCTCAACATAAACCTGTATGAGATGTGTTTTAAAACGAAACTCTTGTGCCTTTTAAAAATACGATATATTTTTTTTTTATAAAACCAACTCGTGCACATCAGAGTAATTACAGCTTTTCGAAACATGGTGCAACTAAGACACAAGACCTAAATTCTAATAAAACATACATGCATAACATACATATATATATCACTCGAAATAATAATGTATACAAAATACAGAGTAGCAAATGTATATAGAAAATACACCTAAGGTATGACGACTTCAAAAGAGCAATCATACCCTGGGGTACTTCCGGCAGACTCCCACGCAGGGGTCGCTCCAAAAGTAAACCGCCACCACCTCAGTAGCAATAAAACATACCCGCCCAAACTGGTCACGACCTCGAACACAAGAAAAACATAAATGCAGTCATCGGAAAAACAAACATCCAACAACATAATCAATCACGACAAGTAGAGGTCGTCACTCGGGTCCTCGTCGAGCTCCTCCTCGGCATCATCTCTGCCGAAGTTCCTCGCGCTCGACATCGCCTGGGTAACCGTCATGGATTGAAGGCACCACGGAAAGTGTCAACTTCTCAAAAATTGAAGATAAGCTCGACATAAAAGATATAAGCAAACAGTAAAGTATAACATTCACCGACGTGACTCGACCATCTCACTCTAGACTCGACACAACTCGCAATCCATTTTCTCTCGACTCGACAATTTTTTTCCGGAATGCACACGCCGTACCGTATGTCGGAAAGACCAGCCGAAGCCTTGGGATCCTCGCTCTCCCTAGGACAATCAACTCAGGTCCCATAGCGTGGCGACGTCTAGTCAATCTCCCGTAAACAAAAGGGGACCTAGCACCCTTAGTTATCCGGGTCACGGCTCAAAAACGTCATACGACTCACCTAGCTCGCTCACTCGATGAACAATTCGCCGCATACGATATTCAAAGAGTTAAACACAAGATATTCAACCGCATGTCAAATAAAAAGAGCAAGCTCGACATGAAGAAATGCAATTCAACATGCAGTACACCATTCACAACATATATTCAATCACATATTAAATACATGCAAAAACCCAATCATATCACAACATATTAAGCTCGACACATACACAATAACATAAACACGTAGAATATGAAGTGCCCTTACGCTAGCATACTATGAAAGTATTAATGTGAAGCGCCCCATCGAACTCCTGTTAATGCCGCCGACAACGACTCGACACAAATTGTCTTCAAATGAGCTCGACAACGACTTCGACATCGCATCGTCCTCAATCGACCTCGACACGCACACTTCTCGATCGACCTCGACACGCGTCTGATTCTCGATCTTGATTCCGCTGCTTCCACGTCCTCGGATTCGCTTTCCCGTACACCTCGATTCGGAAATCACTCGATCTCGGGAATTAGACTTCCTAAAACAAACACAACTCAGTTCGATCTATGGGTTCTAATACACTTAGCTCTCATCCCAAACTTAACCACAACCCAGAAAATATAAAACTCAAGAACTTGAATATATTTTTCCTCTAACACAAAGTTAGGGTTTTCGATCAAAAGTTCATGAAAAAGGTTATCTGATGCTTCAACAGATAGATCGACAACAACATCAACCAGAAGCAACAAACGAAAAACAAGAAATCGAAACAAACCAAAAATGAAGGGTTTCTGGGCACTGCCGATTGCAGAAAAACAGAGGAAGAAAATTTGTTTTACAAGCCCAATTAATCGGTTAGAAAGATAGGTAATATCGTGAAGAAGAAAACCCATCAATTTGACATGATTTGGAAGCATAAAACTAGCTAAAATGGAAAGAAGAAATAGCGCTAAACAGTAGCACAGAGGAAAAGAAAAATCTGTTCTTCATACCTCAATGGTGGTGGTCGAGATGGTGAGATATAGGTCGAGAAGATGATGATGAACAAGATTGATGAAGAAAGTTGATGTAGAATCTCGATGGAACTCAAGGTTTCTTCGATGGAAGTTTTTGGAGAAAAACAACGAAACTCAGAGCAGAAGGAAGGAAGAAGAAAGAAGAAAAGAGAAATGAGCGTCTGAGGGAATCGGTCGTGGTATACAGCTGGTGAGAAAAGGGGTATAATCGTAACTCCAGCTATAAGATGCCAATCCCATCAATCAATCTACCCGTCTAATCGTTCCTCTCTCCTAATTACCCTCTACTCTGTCGGTCAACGGTCTAGACACGCGACGAGAACGGCAAGCCGACACTATAATAATTACAAACAATATAATAATAACGCTGAATAACGTTCGAAAGAATACGAGGTATCATCTCGACACGATGTCGACTAGGGTGCTCGTGCAAGCGCACAAGGCTCTAACACGAGTTCGTGCACGCGGCCTCCTCCGTTCGACATGCGACCTCCTCAGCTCGACACCCGACCTCCTCAGCTCAGCAGCTAGTGCACGCAGTCTCCTCAGCTCGGCAAATGACCTCGGCAAACGATCTTGGCACGGGATCTCGACACAAGGTCTTGGTCGAGGTCTCGATACGTCGTCCTAATACGATGTCGATCTCGTCCTCAGGTGTTACAAAAACATACAAGATATGCAAAAAAGGTTCATCCATATAATAAACCATCTCAGAGCTCTTGGGAAAGTCTTCAGTAATGAAGATTTGATTAACAAAGTTCTTAGATGTCTAAACAGGAATTGGCAACCCAAGGTCACTGCTATAGCTGAATCTAGAGACTTATCTTCTATGACCTTGGCTACTTTGTTTGGAAAATTGCAGGAACATGAAATTGAACTAAATCGTCTCATGGAAAGCGAAGAAGCTGATAAGAAAAAGAAAGGGCTCGCCCTCAAAGCAAGCATTGAGGAAACTGACGATGACGAATGTGATTTCCTTGAAGATGAAAATAATGAGGAAAACATGAGTCTAATGGTTCGCAAATTCAAAAGGTTCATGAGACTCGTAAACAAAGGTAAGTTCCCAAGCTCTCAAAAGAAAAGTGATGAAACAACTTCTTTTAATCCTACCGCTACAAGTGTGGAAAGAAAGGTCACATAAAACCCGATTGTCCTCAAAACCAAACGAGGAATAAGAAATTTGAAAAGAAACCACCAAAGGATTCAAGGGAAGAAGAGCTTACATTGCCTGGGATGATAATGATATGGATTCTTCTGATGAATCTGAAAATGAAGAGGCTCACCTTAGTCTAATGGCAAATCATGATGAAGATGAGGTAAATTTTTATGATCCTCGACTCTTCTTTAACTTATGATGAATTACTTGCTTTGCTTGTGAAGAATTCAATAATGAAACGATTAAACTTGGAAAAATTGTTCTTTCTTCTAAGAAAACCATCTCTTCTCTTGAATCAAAAATTGAAATTTTAAACAAAGAGATAGTGATTCTTAAAGAAAAACAAGTTCTTTGTGATTGAAACTTCTCCTCCCATATCTTGTGAAAATAAAAAGGATGAAGTTTTAAAATGCAATGAGTGTAGTGTTTTGAAAAATAAGGTGAAGGATTTAAATAAAACTCTTTCAAAATTTACGATGGGAAGAGATAATCTAAACATTATGTTAGGAATTCAAAAAGGTACTTTTGGAAAAGCTGGTTTAGGTTATCATCCAAAAATTCATGAAAATCTTTTAAACTCTTCAATCACAACAAACCCTCAAGTAGTCCTTTCATTAAATGCTTTCACTGTGGTAGAAATGGTCACACTGCTTCTATTTGCAATATTAGAAAGAATAAAAATGTAGTTGGCAAAAAGATGTGGATTCCAAAGGGCACCTTGCCCAAGACTAACTCATATGGACCCAAGATGGTTTGGGTACCAAAGGTTAAAATATGATTTGTTGTTGTAGGTGTGCTTGAAAGCCAAGGACTTAAATTGGTATCTTGAAAGCGAGTGCTCAAAGCACATGACAGGAGACAAAAGCAAGTTCTCCTCATTAGTACCTAAAAATAGTGGTTATGTCCGGTATGGTGACAACAACAAAGGTAAAATTCTTGGGATTGGTTCTATTGGTAAGAGTCCTAATCCCACTATTGAAAATGTTTTGTTTGTGGATGGTTTGAAGCATAATTTGCTAAGCATTAGTCAACTTTGTGATAAAGGAAACAAAGTGGTTTTCGATTCTTCAAAATGCATGGTCATGGATTCTATAAATGAAAATGTTATTGTTATTGGACCTAGAATTGGAAATATCTATATGCTTGATTTAGATAAAATACCTTCAAATGATGCATGTTGTCTTATTAGTAAAGAGGATGAATCTTGGCTATGGCATAGGAGAATGGCTCATATTCACATGGATCATCTTAATAAATTGGTTCGTAAAGACTTAGTAATTGGTTTGCCAAAGATTCGTTTTGAAAAAGATAAACTTTGCGATGCATGTCAAAAGGGAAAACAAGTAAAGGCTTCTTTCAAATCTAAAAATATTGTTTCAACAAATCGGCCTTTACAACTTTTACATATGGATTTATTTGGCCCTTCTAGAACCATGAGCTTTGGTGGCAATTACTATGCTCTTGTTATTGTGGATGACTATTCTCGCTATACATGGACTTTATTTATTTCTCACAAAAATGATGCTTTTAATGCTTTTCGAAAACTTGCAAAGGTTATACAAAATGAGAAGGGACTTAACATTGCTTCCATTCGAAGTGATCATGGTGGGGAATTTGAGAATGAAGCATTTGAAGCATTTTGCACAGAAAATGGCATCGATCACAACTTTTCTGCTCCAAGGACACCGCAACAAAATGGAGTGGTTGAAAGGAAAAATCGGTCTCTTGAAGAGCTAGCGAGGACGATGCTCAATGAGACTAACCTTCCTAAGTACTTTTGGGCAGACGCCGTGAGCACCGCTTGCTATGTGATGAATCGAGTTCTTATAAGGCTGATCCTTAAACAAACACCGTATGAACTCTACAAAGGAAGGAAGCCCAACATTTCCCACCTTCACGTTTTCGGATGCAAGTGTTTTGTCCTAAACAATGGTAAGAATAACCTTGGAAAATTTGATGCTAAAGCTGATGAAGGTTTATTTCTTGGATATTCCACTTCTAGTAAAGCCTTTCGAATTTTTAATAAACGTACTTTAACTGTTGAAGAATCATGCATGTTTCTTTTGATGAATCTAACCCCAAATCTTGATGAAGAAAGTGTTGATGATCTTGCGAAGTGTTAGGAGATACCTATTTAGAGGAACAAGAGAGATCAAAAGTTCAAAGGAGGATCAAGAGTCCTTGCCTCAACCCTCTCAAGAACTCTCTCACTCAAATCTTCCAAAGGAATGGAGAGTCTCAAAGAACCATCCTCTTGACAACATAATAGGTGATATCTCAAAAGGGGTAACGACTCGAAACTCTCTTAATCATGCATGTCATCATATGGCCTTTGTCTCTCAAATTGAACCAAATGATGTCAATGAAGCCATCTTTGATGAGCATTGGACCCTTGCTATGCAAGAGGAATTAAATCAATTTGAGAGAAATGATGTTTGGGAACTTGTCCCTAGGCCTAAAGATCACCTAGTCATTGGGACCAAATGGGTCTTTCACAACAAGCTTGATGAAAACGGTATTATTGTTAGAAACAAAGCTAGACTTGTTGCAAAAGGCTACAACCAACAAGAGGGCATAGATTTCGATGAAACCTATGCACCCGTGGCTAGATTAGAAGCCATTCGTATGCTTCTAGCATTTGCATGTGTCATGGATTTTAAACTTTTTCAAATGGATGTAAAGAGTGCTTTTCTAAATGGTTATATTCAAGAAGAAGTATTTGTTGATCAACCTCCTGGTTTTGAAAATTTTGAATTTCCAAATCATGTTTTTAAATTGAAAAAGGCTCTGTATGGTTTAAAACAAGCTCCTAGAGCTTGGTATGATAGGTTGAGCAAATACTTACTTGAAAAAAGGTTTTGAAAGAGGAAAAGTTGATAGTACTCTTTTCATCAAACATAAGAAGCATGACATTTTACTTGTTCAAATTTATGTCGATGATATAATATTTGGTGCTACTAATGAATCCTTGTGTAAGGAATTTTCTGATATCATGCAAAGTGAATTTGAAATGTCAATGATGGGAGAGCTAAATTACTTCCTTGGACTTCAAATCAAACAAACAAAGGAAGGAATATTCATCAATCAATCCAAGTATTGCAAGGATTTACTCAAGAAATTTGGAATGACCGATGCAAAAGAAATCTCAACTCCAATGAGCACTTCATGCTATCTTGACAAAGATGAAGGTGGTAAGTCGGTCGAAGTAAGTAAGTATAGAGGTATGATAGGATCTCTTCTCTATCTCACTGCTAGTCGTCCTGATATTATGTCTAGTGTTTGTATGTGTGCACGTTTTCAAGCAAATCCTAAGGAATCACATCTCTTAGCGGTAAAACGCATCATGAGATATCTCACTGGCACATAAACCATGGGTTTATGGTACCCCAAAGGTGCTGACTGCACACTTATTGGGTACTCGGATTCTGATTTTGCGGGTTGCAAAATGGACTGAAAAAGCACTAGTGGGACATGTCACTTACTTGGGAATGCCTTGGTTTCATGGCATAGTAAGAAACAAGCCAGTGTGGCTTTTTCCATCGCCAAGCGGAATATGTTGCGGTAGTTGTTACGCATGATTATTTGGATGAAACAACAGTTGAATGATTATGGGATTAATTTGAAAACTGTTCCAATAAAGTGTGACAATACTAGTGCCATAAACCTCACTAAAAATCCGGTTTATCACTCTCGGACTAAACACATAGAGATTAGGCACCATTTTATTAGAGATCATGTTCAAAAAGGAGATTATGTGATTGAGTTTGTGGAAACATCTAAACAACTCGCAGATATTTTTACTAAACCTTTGCCTAAAGAAAACTTCTTTTTTATAAGAACCGAGTTAGGAATTTTAGATCAATCATGCATTGAGTGACTGCCTGTGATTGCATTTTCTTTTGAATAAATTCTAACTTGGGCGTTTGAGTGTGCTAACGAGTTTATGCGTGTCTTTTCCCCTTCCATTTTCTTTAAGTACGGAATAATGAGTGGGTGACGATTTGTCTTATGCAACTAGCTAATCATGTCCAACCAGCTCATCCGTCACACACCAAGCTTGGTATCACGTAACTATCAAAATATGCTTGTTTAATCCTGAATATATGCCTTGCTTTATTTGTCTTTCCCGCTTTTTGATGTTGCCAAAAGGGGAGAGTTACATGAATGCATGATTCAGGGGAGTGATCTTTTAAGTATTGCCTATTGTGAGGGGAGTTTTTCTAAATATTGTGCTTAAACTCTGATATCTTTTATTGAAAAACCATGCTTATATCTCATTGCTATATCATGATTATATTTTACTAAATTCCCTCCATGAGATGTTTGTCATCATCAAAAAGGGGGAGTCTGTGAATACATGCCTTGACAGGATGGTTTTGATGATTGACAAAAGGAAGCTTTACAAATAGTCAACCGTGCAAAAAGTGGAAAAGAATACCAAGACGCGTATCAAGAATGATAGTTTTTCAAGTCTTTGGGTTCATGGTATTTATTTATCTTTATTAAGACAATTTGTAAGTAGTAATAAAAAGCTCTCAATTAAAATTAAATCACACACGCACAAAATATTTTGACATGCATATCACGTGTCGGATGTCGAGCTGAGGAGCTCGGATGTCGAAGCATGAGGTCGCTGCATCGAGGTCGCGTGATGAGCTCTTGTCGTGTGCCGAAATGATGATCCGTGTCGGCCGATGAGGTCGCTGCATCGAGGTCGCGCGTGGTCGCGGCCTGATGAGGTCGCGCGGCCGAGCTATGAGAACCGAAATGATGAGGAGGTCGATGCCGAGCCGTGTTCCGAGGTCGTGTGCCGAGGCCTTTGCCGAGCCGCGGTCGAGGTCGTCTGGTCGAGCCGCGGTGGCGAGGTCGTCACGAGCCGCCTTCGTGAGGTCGTATGCCGAGCCGTCTCCGTGTTTTCAATACGCAACGGACAAATTCCAACGGACAAATCAAAACGCAACGGGCAAATGCTGCAACGGACAAATCCTGCAACGGTCATTTCGACGCTCCTCCATTGCCTATATAAACACAACTCGTGAGCTTTGTTTTAATACAACAACGCAGTGCTTAATTTTTGTGCCAAAAACTCTGTCAAATATTTTTCATCACTCACACTTATTTGAGCACAATTTTCTGAGAGTCTTTTTATTCTACAAAATTTGAGTTGTATTATTTGAGCTTCAATTTGTTATATCTGCACTATTGAGTGTATCTTTTTCGTCTCATTTTATTTGTGAAAATCATTTATTTTTGGTTAGGAATCCCAAGGTGTTCATAGAGAGGTGATATCTCTTGAACGTATTGCTCTGGTTTAGAGTTGTAAAGGTTTCTAGCTGAACCTGATTTAAAAGCTAGTGTCTTAGTGAAAATCCCATAGTGGTTTGCTTTGGGGACGGGGCGTAGGCCACAGGGGTGTTAGGTGGCGAACCTGGATAATTTGTTGTGTGCTTTTTACTCCTTATCTCTCTACTTTTCACCAATTAAATTTCAGACTTTATTTTATTGTTATTTATATCTTACTATTTACTTTATTTTTAACTCGTTTGCAATTTATTCTTCAAGTGATTTATCTATTTCACATTAATATTTCCGCAACTCATAATTAGCACTTATTTCTCCAAAAGTTTTTGAAAGCACCGTTCACACACAATTCACCCCCCTCTTGTGTTTGGAGTCACTTGTCAACACGAACGTGCGACGAAACTGGAAGCTGAGAGAACCTTGAGGGAGGGGCAAAAATCAGAAGATAAAAAGATAAAAAAAGGGATTAGATTGTGGTAGATTTTAAGTCATGACATAAAGAGATAGTGATGTGGTTAACCTACCAAAAATGTTAAAGTTTAGTTCCATTTATGGTAAGAGTTAGTAAGGTCTTTATGCTAGCTTGCACCCATGGATTTGGCCAAGATTTCCTCCTCTCCTTTTCAGCCCATATTGGTCGCATCATGCAGCTGATTTGGAGGAGAATTCCACTCCTAAATCATTCACCAAAATCTTGACTTCATGCATGATGATTTCCCATCTTTTCCTAGCTTTTCCTACCATCTCCTAAGATCACTTCAACACCAAATCTCCTTCTTTTTAACATCAAATCTCCTTGTTTGCTGGCTGGAAATCAGCTCCCTTTAAGTGATCAAATCCATCACATTTCTTGTGTCATTTACTAAGCACAAAATGAGGAACTCAAGGGTAATAACCATGAAATCTTTTGACTAGTTTTTAACCACTTGAGCAAGTAAAATTCTGCCCATTTCCACTTCAGTTTTTGCGAGCCCTCAAGGCCTATATAAGGCCAACAACTTCAGCTCATTCACTTCATTAAGTTGAGAAAAAAATAGTGGAAGAAGTGAGGTAGTTGGAGAGAGTATTGAAGTTGTTTTGTTCACAAAAATTCTGCACTTGCTTCCCTTTTCTTCAAGCTGCGACCAGCAGCTCTTTGTGGTAAGAAATACCATTCTTCTTCCTTCTTAAGCTCACTTTAGATCACTAGTAGTTGGCCATGATCCCTACTTAAGTTCTTCCAAAGCAAAAGAAAGATTTTATACTACTTGTATTGCCATTTTCCTTCCATAGTTCTAGTTACTTAAGCATGTGTCTTCTTTGCATTTCAAGCTTGATGAGGAGCCAAGAACATAGATGGATACATATATATATGTGTCATGAATGGTCTATGTAAAGGCTTGAGAGCATTTCTTGAAGTTGTGACTTAGGTTTTGTAGTTCTAAAAACTAACATATTGGTTAATATTACTATCAAAGTTTTGTAAATGAGTTAATAAAATTTTGAACCTTGGAGAAAAGAACTCTACTACATCATTTGTAATATATTAATAAAAAGGTTTTTGAAACAACAAAATATTTTCTTGTTACTTCTTGTTGACCGCCCCTTTCTCCATTTTGGGGGAAAGAATCAACAATTTTCCTCCTTACCTTCTTGAATACCATGAGTAGAGAAAAATATGTATATTTTAAAACTCCATTGTTTGGGCTATGATCTAAAGGAGAGCCTCACTTTGAATGGGTGAAACATCTACTTGATGAAAGGATGTAACCCATGACAAGTTTCTTACTACTTTCATTCTCTTATCATAATTTGTTGATAAAGGGAATGGATATTTAAAATAAGAAAGAATGATCTAGGCATTTTATGGCCTTGAGGCCGTGAGCTCCACTTGGAGAAGGAGACAAATTTTTCATTTGATTCCTTGTTTTCTTGATAATAAGGAATAATGTTTTTAAAGTTAAGTGATCCTACACTTTTTTGAGAAACAAACTCTCTTTGCCCTTTCCTTGTAGAACCGTGGCCATAGGGTAGGGATTAGGACACTAGGTTGGGTTTCTAACTTAGCTAAATAACTTGATTGGTTGAAGGTGTGAGAAAGTAAACTTGTAGAGCAAAATCGTGCGTTGGAAGGAAAGCGTCTACGGTAAGGGCAACTCTTAGATATTGTTAAGGATTATGTTTTATATGTTATGAGTAAGGGCAACTCTTAGATATTGATAAGGATTATGCTTTATATGCTTGTATTTTACATACTTATGTTTCATATGTCTTATATGCTTGTATTTTACATGCTTATGTTCCATATGCTTATGTGTAAGAACATCTCTAAGTGTGTATATTAGTAATATGTGAATGCATAAGTTAAGTATGTGACAATATGATGCAATGTGATGGAATGATTTTCTCGAATGATGCCTTGTGATTATGATTATTGTGTTGTGATCATTTACTATATTTGAGAATATATTGTTAAATGACTGTGATAATTTGGGGCAGTGCCGAGAGCACGTGAGTTGGGTTACCGTCGCATCAACGTCAAATAAATCTTGGATTTTGAAATAAAAAAAACTAAGAGGCATTTTATTAAAATCAAAGAGACACTTAAAAATAGATCTTTCTAAAACCCTAATTAGTAATGGACTAACCACCTTTTCATTAAAAAGAATTAAGTGAGAGTTAGAAGAATTAAATTAATTATTTTGAACTATTAGTGGATTTCCAACATAAATCACTTCATAACTAGTAGGATATTTCCTAAAGAAAAAGAGACTTAGGACTATAAGGGAGATCTTGAGCCGAAAATATGGGGTTCTAATTAAGGGAATTAGTACAAGAATAGATGATCTCGGACACTCCGTGTGAGTGATCCCGTCGAGGTAAACTAACTATGATGATAGAGTTGCTTGTTCATGCATACATCGATGCCAGAAGCGAGGTGTCGTAGAGTCGCCCAGACCTAGGTACGAGCACGTACCGACAGTCAAGAGGAAAAACGAGTGTTGTGTCATCAGGGGGATTGCTCTGGGCACAAATCCCTGTGGGGAATAGCGTTTGAGAAAGCCTGGTAGCGGACTCCAGAGCTCCTAAGGCCCTTGCGAGGGTGATATTCCGGAATCATGTGCATTGGCATATAGACTGACAAATAGGGATTTATGGTGCATCTTATTTTGTGGACTACTCGTTATGATATTGTGTTATGCTTGTCTATTCGTATATGTTGTCATTATTTATGCCTTGTTAAGAAGTTGACCCTTGCCCGTGGTTCTTTCAATTAATGAATGTAACCCAGACGATGACGACGATCGAGCTGACCCCGCTAGTCATGTCGTCCATGACGACATTTGAGTTCCCGGACTCGGGAGCCCCGTTCGCCTGGGAGGTAGACCACGCCTCAGGCCAGGTGACGTACACAGGGAACGTGGTCGAGACGACGCATACCGACGGATAGGCTACACACATAGGGATCACGCGCCGAGTGATGCAGTTTCCAGTGCCCTTCGCACACATATTAGCTGCTTGGGTAGACGCACACCCTGATGGAGACACCTCAGTTTTAGAGGGCATGTCCGAGATTCCACGCTGGACCACTTTTCGCAAATGAGTGTCATGCATTTCAGCGTTACGCTACTCCCTTAGATTTGTCACGAGACTCAAGAGGATGGACGCTTGAGCACCCTCTTCTCACGCCGTCAGAACTGTCGGGTTCCCTGCTAGATCCGTATCACCCGTAGAGTATACTCCTCGTCTCCTATTCCTATCCTCGAGACTACTCCTCGGCGGATCATTCAGATGCCCTCGTGGCCAGGTAGGGTGTGGATCCTGAGGTTGGATCATAGATTCATCCGACGAGGAGGATAGTATCGGGATACACCTCTCGATATCCCTACTGCCGACGCCATTGGTGGACGCACGACGCCATTACGCCTGGTGGGTAGACGATATGGAGGAGGATTCGATGGTGGAGGATGAGGAGGAGGAGGAGGAGGGCCTCTATGAGCGGCAGGCACCGCCTTTGGCAGTTCATTTTGAGGCGGACCGAGATCACATAGCCGCCCCTGCTGCTTGAGTTAGCGTGTTGATCAGCTTAGTGTTTCTTAGTGTCGGAGTCTGTCTGTTGTATTTTGGGATTATGTCCGTACTTGTAGTAGTTTAGTAGTCGAGTGAGGCTCTACTTTTGGAGCAGCCTTCTGCGTAGGTGTCTGCCAGGAGTACCTCAGAGGTATGAGTATTTCTTATAGGAAATTCATATGTCATATGTATTCCTATTTTGACGTTGTATTTTGTAAAACCTTGTAGGATGTATTGCCTCAGGATTTTATATATGTATTCCAGACGTATTTCCTTTTATTCTCTTTGTATGCCATGTTCTGTCAATGCTGTATTTACTCTGTCATGTTATTTGCGAAAGGGTTTTATAAAAATAATAAATAAATTTAACCGTGATTTCTATCGAACAGTATCAAAACTATTTCATACTTGGTGGTTTTTGTCTCGTAAGTAGCGCCTGGATTTTGGGGTGTTACATTGTGGTATCAGAGCAGTTCGGCCTCACCGGACTATGAGTTGGGTAGCCTAAGCTGATCAAGGTCGTCGGGTTGTTATGCGCTGAGCCGTGGTCTCAATTGTACTTGTTTGCTGAGTGAAGCATATATGCTTATAATTGCTTGAATTGTTTCTTAATTGAAGCAATGTGTGCCAACACACCTATTTGTTGTGGGGTTCTGACTGGTTTTAAACCTTATAGGAACCCGATGCCTCCAAGACGCGAAGTCCCTGCTGAAGGAATGAATAACTCGGAGATGGCACAGATGGCTCAGATGGCTCAAGCCATGGCCGAGATGGCGACTACTGTTGCTCAGCAAACTGCTGCCAAGAATCAACGGGATTTACACAAACAAGAGAGGGAAGCACGAGCTGCTGAATCAAGGGGATTGGTTGACTTCTGCCGACATGACCCCCCGAAGTTTCGTGGAGAAGCCGATCCGGAGAAGGCAGACCTATGGCTACAGGAAGTAGAGAAGATCTTTGTGGTAATACGTAGCCTGGTGGAAGTAAAGGTGAACTATGCGACTTATCTGCTCCTGGGGGACGCTGAGTACTGGTGGAGAAGCACAAGACTGATGATGGAGGCAAACCATCAGGCAATTACCTGGGAGGTCTTTCAGGAGAAATTCCTGGATAAGTATTTCCCAATTAGCGCAAGGACCAAACTTGGAGACGACTTTTTGAAGGTACGACAAGGCAATATGACGATCGGTGAGTACGCTGCAAAGTTCGAGTCACTGTCTCGATATTTCCTCTTCTTTCGACAGATTGTGGATGAAGGATACATGTGTCATCGATTCATGGAGGGACTCCGTTATGACATCCAAGATTCAGTGCTACCACTAGGAATCCGACAATTCCAGCCACTTGTCGAGAAGTGCAGAGAAGTGGAAACCATGAAGAACCGAAGACTCAATCGGGGAGGCAACAACTCTGGGGGACCAATCAGACAGAACGACCGGAACCAAAGGGGAAAACAACAGCAGAAGAAGCCGTACAATAGGCCACAGGGACATAACAAGGGTCAGTATCGTCCAATGGCTCGAACTCGTGAGGTGGGAGTCGGTCTCGAGGTGCAGAGGTGCGTTGCTACCTCTGTGGAAAGTCGTGACATTTCGCCAACCGATTGCCACCAAGGATGACCTATGTTTCAACCGCAAGAAGCGGGTCATTTTGCCAAAGATCGCAAGGCGCCTAAGGCGTAACCATCGATGAATGCCGCAAAAACCAACCGCCTAACCGCAAGGGGACGACCTTCTGCATGAGCGGAGAGGAAGCAGAGCAACTGATGAGCCGATTCTGCGGGCCGAGATCGCTGGTAACCTTCTATCCGTACTCTTTGATTCCGGTGCAACCCATTCATTCATTGCCATGGATTGTGTGAACCGCTTGAAATTATCTGTGACTGCATTGCCATTTGACTTAGTAGTTACTACTCCGGCTACTAAGACATTGACCGCTAACACCGCATGTCTTCATTGTCCGGTAGTCATTCAGAGTAGGAAGTTCTTTGAAAATTTGTTATGTCTACCTTTGAAACATCTTGAAATTATTCTCGGGATGGATTGGTTGTCACACCACCATGTCCTTTTGGACTGTGCCCGTAAGACCGTGATTTTTCCCGACCCTGGAGTTTCTAAATACTTATCTGCCAATCCTGTTAGAGTTTCCTTGAAAGAGGGGAGTCGGGAATACATATCGCTCGCTAGCTTAGAAGTCACTCAGGAAATAGATTTGAAAGATGTAACCGTGGTGAGAGATTTTTCGGATGTTTTCCCTGATGACGTACCAGGTTTACCGCCAATAAGAGACATCGAATTCTCCATCGATTTACTACCTGGAACGGGACCGATTTCAATAGCACCCTATCGGATGTCCCCATCTGAATTGACAGAGCTGAAGGAGCAACTAGAAGACTTGATGTCCAAACAGTTCATCAGACCCAGCGTCTCGCCGTGGGGAGCTCCAGTACTATTAGTAAAGAAGAAGGACGGACGGTCAAGACTTTGTGTGGATTATCGGCAACTCAACAAGGTTACCATCAAGAACCGATACCCCTTATTGCGTATTGACGATTTGATGGATCAACTTAGAGGATCCGTAGTCTTTTCGAAGATCGATCTAAAGTCCGGGTACCATCAGATACGTGTGAAGACCGAAGATATTTAGAAGACTGCGTTCAGAACTCGATATGGACATTACGAGTATCTTGTGATGCCGTTTGGAGTAACGAATGCTCCAGCAATATTCATGGACTACATGAACAGAATCTTCCACCCGTTCCTGGATCAATTCGTTGTGGTATTTATCGACGACATCTTGATCTACTCAAGGAGTCATGAAGAGCATGAGGAGCATCTGCGTCAAGTTTTACATATTTTAAGAGAGAAGCAGATTTACGCTAATCTGTCGAAGTGCGAGTTCTGGCTCGAGGAAGTCAAATTCTTGGGACACGTTATCTCAAAGGACGGAATTGTCGTGGACTCAACCAAGGTGGAAACAGTATTGGCATGGGAACAACCAAAGACAGCATCTGATATTAGAAGCTTTATTGGACTAGCGGGATACTATCGGAGATTCATTGAGGGTTTCTCGAAGATCGTAGCACCACTGACTCAACTTACCAGAAAGGACCAGCCATTCGCTTGGACAGAGAAGTGCGAGAACAGTTATCAACTACTGAAGAAACGCTTGACGACATCACCTGTGTTGGTCCTGCCACAGCCAGAGGAACCTTACGAAGTTTACTGCGACGCCTCTCATCAGGGACTCGGATGCGTACTGATGCAACACAAGAAAGTGGTGGCCTATGCCTCAAGACAACTAAAGACTCATGAAAGAAACTTTCCCACGCATGATTTGGAACTTGCTGCCGTAGTTTTTGCACTGAAGATTTGGAGACATTATCTCTACGGGAGCACATTTACCGTGTTTAGTGACCACAAGAGCCTAAAGTATCTGTTTAATCAGAAGGAGCTCAACATGCGACAACGAAGATGGATGGAATTCCTGAAAGACTACGACTTTACGCTAGAGTATCATCCCAGAAAGGCAAATGTAGTGGCTGATGCCTTAAGCAGGAAAAGTATGTTGGTCTCGACGATGATGATTAAGGAGTTGGAGTTCTTTGGAAAAGTTTGGGACCTACACTTGGATGTGGAGCGTCATCGGGAAGGACTCGTTTTGGGATGATCACTATTTCCAGTGGATTGTTGGATGACATTAGAGAACAGCAAGTTAATGATAGGTTGCTACAGGACAAGAGGGAATTGATCGTGCTAGGAAAGGCACCTGAATTCAAGGTTGGACCCGACAATATTCTGAGGTGCAATGGGCGTGTGTGCATACCCGATGTGACAGAACTAAAGAGGACAATCCTAGATGAGGCGCACAAGAGCAAGTTGAGCATACATCCGGGAGCAACTAAGATGTACCAGGATCTTAAACAGAAGTTCTGGTAGCCTGGAATGAAGAAGCAGGTGGCTGAGTACGTGGCGTCGTGTTTAACTTGTCAGAAGGCGAAGGTGGAGCATCAACGACCTGCCGGGATGCTGCAATCGTTGGACATACCAGAATGGAAGTGGGACAGCATTTCTATGGATTTTGTTGTGGCACTGCCCAGAACGCAGAAAAGATACGACTCAATTTGGGTAATCGTCGACAGGTTAACCAAATCCGCTCACTTCTTGCCAGTAAGGACGACGTACAATGTGGGGAAGCTGACTGAAATCTACATTGCAGAGATCGTGCGACTGCACGGGATTCCCTCAAGTATCGTATCCGATCGAGATCCGAAATTCACTTCTCACTTTTGGGGAGCATTACAAGAAGCCTTGGGGACGAAGCTGAGACTTAGTTCTGCCTACCACCCTCAAACTGACGGCCAGACCGAGAGGACAATCCAGTCACTTGAGGATCTACTGAGAGCTTGTGTATTGGACGATCGTGGGAGTTGGGACGACTTACTGCCGCTGATCGAGTTCACCTACAATAACAGCTATCACGCAAGCATAGGGATGGCACCGTACGAGGCCTTATATGGACGCAAGTGCCAGACGCCACTCTGCTGGTACCAAGATGGTGAGAGCGCAATCATAGGACCTGATGTAACATCCCAATTTTTAAGAAAAGTAATTTTAGCGATAAAAGCCTGAATACTTGGAAATAAGTCATAGAGATTGATCACCTCAATGATTTATTAAGAGTGCGTCAAATTATTTTGACTTATTTTGAATATTTATTTATTATAAATAATTATTATTCATGATGTTAATTCGAATTAATTGACAGCGTAGACGTATGCTGCTTTTAAAAAGAATTCATCAATTACACTTATTCTAAGTTTTCTGCGTGACGCGGTAACGCGTATTTTTGTTGACTAAGAAATTGATTGAATTAAATCAAGATAAAAATAAATTTAAGAGTTAATATTTAATATTAATTCATGGTTCGAAAATCGTCGAAAAACTCTAACGAAGTTTCGTCGCGTTTTGAATCACCGGGTAATTTTTATCGGCATTAAAATAAAAAATGAACTCTGATTTCGATGAAAATCGAATCGTAATTTGTTAAGATTATTTTTGAGTGTTTTCACTTGTTTTATCATTGATGATAGTTAAATGGGAGTTAATTGGTTTAATTTTTAATAAATCATGATCTACTCCACCATACACCACACTTATATATCTTCCACACTAGCACCCTCCCTATTCCCTGCCTGAAGAACAGAAGTAGAAAAAAAAAAAAGAAGAAAGAAAACAGAAAAGAAGAAGGAAGGGAGAAAAGAAGAGGAAGAAAGGAAAGGGGGAAAGACCGCGACGGTGGAGGAGAAAGGGGGAGGGGCCGCGATGGCCCTAAGGTCGGCAAAGCCACACTGAGAGAGAGGAGAAGGGAGAGCGAGGCAGAGAGCATGGGAGAGAGAGAGAGATCGCGAGAGTGAGAGAGAGCTTGGAGCTTCCATAGCCATTCTTCCTCCATTTTCTTTGAGTTGCTTGCACCTCCATTCTCTCCTACCTCTTGCAAGGAGTTCTCCTTCATCTTACCACTACTCCTTACACCATCCAAATAAGCATGAAGCCACTTTCTCTCCTTCCATTTCAGCCCAAAATCGTGGGGGTGTTTGTGTATGTGTGTATGTTGATTTCGTTGCTTAATTCTTTTTATGACTTGTTGTGTGTTTAAATTGTGCTTGATTATGATCAATAAGTGAAAGGAAACACATTAGCCCCAAATTCTTGGAAACCCTAACCTAAGGGAAAGAGGGATTTGTGTGATCTCTTGTGAATCTTGTAAATAAATTGGTGTTTCTAGCTAAATTGATGTTGTTGTTGTGGTTTTAAACTAATAGTTTATGATTATGATTCATGTAATTAATTGATGTTTCTTGTTTATTAGATGTTCTAGTTGCTACTTTAAATATTAGTTTGAATTTGAGGATGGATTGAAAGAATTTTATGAAAAACCCTTGTTCTTGAAAGAGACTTGAATTTAGGATTAGCCATGAATTATGTTTTAATTGTTGGTTGACGAAGGAAAGGAATTGATTAAATGATGTTGAAGCATGTATCTAGGTGTTAAGTTAAATGTTAGTTGATGTTTATGCAAGATTTGGTTCTTGAGGGACTAAAATGACATGTAGGAGTTGATCAAGAGGTTCTTTAAATTTCTAACATGTTTATGACATGATTTAGGTTATAATTTTGTGTAAGTATGTGTAACATTTTGTTTTGGAATTTTTCCTATTCTTGAAACATGAGAAGCATGAGGTCTTGATGTTAAATTATGTGCTTAGGTATTAGATAATATGCTTAGAATGATATTAAGGCTAGTAAGATAGATATGCATGAGATAGTATGATTGTGGTGTATGTTTTATGCAAATGTAGTTTTTGGAGGACTAGAATGTTATATAAAAATTGGTGGGATGATTCTTTAATTTTTGGCAATGATAATGATTATAATTCTAGTGTTCTGGAAATGATTGCTTTGAAAAGAATTCTCAAAACCCTTGTTTTTGGAAAACATTAAATCTATGTTGGACTATGTGTTGGTTATGGTGTTTTGCTTTGTTGTCTTGAAATGTTTTGAAAACAAGTTGTGAAAATTTAGTTGAGTTAGTTGACTTGTGAACTAGTTTTGAAAATGATTTGTTTTTGAAAGAGAAGGCTATGAAAATGGCGCTAAATTGTTTTGGCAATTATTTTAGAAACATAACTTGAATGTGTTTGAGTATGTTTTAGTTATGGTTGTTGTTTTAATGCTTGAAGTATGAAAATGTGTAACACCCGCACCTCAACATAATTGAAAGTACGACAAATTACATTAAGGCACAGGAATTACTAAGCATTTACAAACTTGATTACAATAATCCAAGTCATAAATTAAACTTGATTCACTAACCTAATGAAAAGATTACATATTATACATAACTTGGAATATAAAATTCCCACTGCAATATCAAACTAGCCTATGAGTCCCGAGCTTGGAGCTTCGGCTCATCGTCTTCAGTACCTGCTTATCTGAAAAACAACAAAAGGAAAATGGTGAGATTATAAAAAATAGAACCACATTTTTGGAAAACGTGCAAGGCAGAGTATTTCGCCTTTGGCAAATATGTAAATTTTTGTCAGAATGTTCACTTAGTAGCACTCCGGAAACAGGGTGTTATAATAGTGGTATCAGAGCGGTTCGGTTCTAACCGGACTGTGAGTTGGGAAACTATAGCTGGTCATATGTCGGGTTTTGTAGAAAACAACTGTTAGAGGTCAAACTGGGTCTTATGGTGAGTCAAACCATGCTTTTGTGCTTGTTCCCCAAGTGGACTAATTCCACTTGTAATTGTTTGAAATTGTTCCTTAATTGAAACAATGTGTGCTGAGACACACCAAACCTGTTTGGGATTTTTATTTGGTTGTAAAACCTCGCGGAAATCCAATATCTCAGAAATGAGTGATTCTTTCTGTTAAAGCAGATTAGTCGCAGATGGAGCAGAAGAGGAAACTTAGTAGCTGAAGAATTCATCTCAGGGAACGCGGCAGTAAGGAGTTATACTTTGGCAACGATTCGGAATAGGGATCGTTAATAGGAGACGCAATTACTATTAATATTTAGTGTGATCTTTGAAGTACTAGTGGTTCTAGATATAAACCACACTGTTTGTTGTGTGAATTATTTTGATACATACTAAATTTGAAAATCAAAACTAATTTACGATTTTTTTAGTGTGACCTGTTTGGCACTAACATTCGTGTGTTCGCAGTAGTCGATTCTTGCACTACCGCGAATATGTGTGACTGATTGTGTGATTGATTATTTGCGTGAGCGTATATTTATTTTCCCAACGAAAATATTATACGCAATTATTTTTAGCAAGCGTTAATTAAATATCTTATGATATTTTAATTCACGCGAGATCCATTTGACCTAGTTGGATGGAATTTAGAAGGATAGTGGGAATTGCGGGTCATAGTTTTAGTACGTGGCAAGTTATGTAGCTGGCATTGGGTAGTATCCAAAATTCTTATTCCAAACTTTGCCCTGATTTTTCATATCTTAGGAGATTTACTTTAGGTAGAAACCAAGTATAGTTAGATGACTCATTTTCCACTTCTCTTCCTTATGTGACCGGTTACTCGTCCACAATAGGTGGAGCAGAGAATATTCCATTTAGCCTTAGTGTTAGTGGGTGATCCTCTTGTTGCCCTGTCGGCCACGAACGAAAAGAAAAATAGTGGGGGAATAATTGGTCTAGTGGGGAGTGGTTGAGTGGAAAGAAAATGGATTCCCTTTATCCTTCCCTTTGGGTGCGTCGCAAGCCACTCATGCTCCAGAAGCCTATTTTCTTCAACCCTCCTCATAAATATACAAAACCATGTGGTGGTGAGTAGTGTGAGGGACCTTGAGAGGCCTAGAGAGTTGTATTTCCTTCTACTTCCCTCTTAGAAAACCGAGAGCCTTAGGATGATTTGGGAGGAAGATCCCCTCTTCGTTTCCTGTTACTTGTTGATGTGGGAGCTGTTGTTAATGTTAATAATACTGAGGGTGTTGATGTTTTGCTTCTGTTAATATCTTAGCACTGCGAGTTCATGGAGGAGCTCTAGGTGAGTATTTTAATTCTTGTTTTCGATTCCTGTATTGTTTATTAACGATCTTGTTGACAATGGTTCTAAGTTTTTAGATGATTTTGTTAAATCATAATTTAGTAGTAAAAGTTTGAAAATGATTTTGATTTCTTTTGTTGTAAAAGATGATTTCAAGGTATCTTAACTGAACTTTGGTTTAAAGACGTTCTTGATCTTATCTTCTCATGGGAAACCGAGTTTTATGTGTGTGTATTGTTGACATTTTTTTTGTTGTTGTAGTTAAATCGAAGTGACCACTCGTGGCCACCTATATTTAGGTGTGAGATATATTTCAAATCTTCCTGATTCCAATCCTTGATAATTTTGTGATTTCCAACTTGTTTCTTTCATAGTTCGGTTAGTGTTATAATCTAGGAGTTTTGAAAATTTAGATTTGAGTTAAAATTGTTTTAAGTGTTGCCAAGTTGGAAAATTTTTGAAAAGAAAGTTGAGTTTAAAATCCTTGAACTTGAACCAAATATGACAGGAAATTGATTTTTGGACTTTAAGTTGGGCTATTGATTTAAAAGTTTTAGTATATTTGTTGTTTTGATTGATTGTGCTTAAGACAATGAAAAACCTAATGTTCAAGGGAATCCTTGTATTCCTAAACAAGGTGGAGTCTTAGGGAATTAAGTGTTTAAAGTTTTCAAGTCTTAGTGCGCGTTTTATGATTGTAAAAACTTTGAGAGGAGAAAATTCTTGGATATTATTTATTGTTTGAAACCGAGGGAGTATTTTATGTTTTAGTATAAATTTTAAAATTTTCATGGATTATCTGTTAGTGTTGATAATTAGGCATTCTAAAAGTTCAATAATTGCTTTGGTTTTGAAAGGAAAATAAATTTTTAGTGTTTTAGAGTTAAAAGTCTGGTTATGAAATTTTAAGTAAGTGTATAAAATTTATAGCCCTCTGAGAAGAGAAAAAGTGATTTTTAGTTTGAGTACTTAGTTGTCGGTATGTGAAACTTTCGTTAGGAAAAGCTTTGATTTAAAAAAAAAGAACTTTGAAGATAAGTGGGGTATTAATTTTGGTTTAATCTTTGAACTGGTGTGTGGGTGACGAATTTGAGACGATGAGAACCTAATCCCAAGAGGACCTTGTTGTCCAAGAGAGTGGTTGAGTCTTGGGAAAAAAAAATGAAATGATGTCTTCATTAGTTCCTTGTTTTTGTGTATTCCTGAGAAATTGATGCTTTCTGTTAGAAAAAGGTTGATTGGAAAAGAGAATTTTAATCTTTTGTAGGTTGTAAACGATTTTTATATATTCTTTTTATGTGTAAACGTGGTTGCCTGCGAATAGGTTAGTATCATTTTCGTAGTAATGGCGTGTAACTGCAGACGAGATTGTATTAACATCCATGTTCGTGAGTGTGATCGTGGATAAGCAGATGCCGTGAGCGGGAAGGAAGCATTAGTCAGCAATAAGAGATTCTTTGTTTATTAACTACGCTTACTTTGCGTTGTGCTAAATGTATATGTGGTTGATTGCTACTATTGTTTGCTATACTATGTAGCTAAAAATATTATAGTGCTATGTATATTAATATGTACTATGAGTGCATTGCGTGCAAATTATTTTACAATTTTGAGTAAAGTAGTTCTTCGTATTTTACTATCCATGTAGTTTCGAGGACGAAACTATTTTAAGGGGGGTGGTATTGTAACATCCCAATTTTTAAGAAAAGTAATTTTAGCGATAAAATCCTGAATACTTGGAAATAAGTCATAGAGATTGATCACCTCAATGTGAAGGTCTGTAATCTGAATTGGAGCCCGCAAACTAAGGTTGTCATTGCAGCTGCTATAATTAACATCTTGTGGGTGATTTGGTTCAGCAGAAATAAATTGAAGTTTGATAGCAAGAGGGTGCCTTTCCGAACAGCTAAGAACTTAGTTGTCAGCTCCACTTCTCTCTCAGGTAACACGACTAATTGTTGCATGTCTTCCTCTATGCAGGAATTTGTGATTCTTAAGGAATTTGATATTAAGGTTCATCCTCCTAAAGCGCCTGATATTATCCAAGTTGATTGGATCACTCCCCCTTGTGGTTGGGTCAAATTCAATACTGATGGGGCAGCTAGAGGATCCCAGTCGTGCAGGCGGGAGTATTTTTAGAGACAAGAGTGGTGTTGTTATTGGATGTTTTGCAGACTATTTTGGTATCGTGTTCTCTTTGGAAGCGGAGCTCTTGGCGGCAATGTTTGCTATTGAGGAGGCTAGTCGCAAAGGATGGGTTCGTCTTTGGGTGGAGTGTGACTCTACTCTGGTAGTACAGGCTTTCAATCGTCCAGCCTAGGTCCCGTGGCACTTAAGAAATAGGTGGAAGAATTGCATCCACATCGCTTCATCCATGACTTTCAAGATTTCTCACATTTATAGGGAAGGAAACCACTGTGCTGACAAGTTGGCTTCTTTTGGAGTTTCTTCAAAAGGTTACTCCTGGTGGAATTCTATTCCTTCTTTTATCAGAGAAGATTTTTTCAGGAATAAGTTCGGCCTTCCTAATTTTAGATTTAAATAGTCTTTATGGGTTTGGCTTTTGCCCCCCTTCGTTGTTTTTTCCTTTTTAATAATTGTGTGCTGCAGATGATTGTTAATGTCTTTGGTGCCAACATAGTTGGGATGAAAGACATTATTGTGATGCTTTTGTACACTTTTTTTGCTCTTAGGAATGTTAGTTTCCTGTTTATAGGCTGGTTTATTTATCCTATATGTGCCACTATTGTCTTTGTTCTTGAGTTTTGGTCTAGTCCCCCCATGTTTTTTTTTGTACATCTTCTTCTCTTTTTTTAAATAAAATTTAGGGAGGAGTACTCTTTTTCCTTCTAGATATTTTTTCCCCTAAGGAGGGTTTTGCATCAGAAGGTTTTAACGAGGCTCCTTTCCTTTCTTTTGCTCTAAAAAAAAAAAAGATTTATTAAGAGTACGTGGAATTATTTTGACTTATTTTGAATATTTATTTATTATAAATAATTATTATTCATGATGTTAATTCGAATTAATTGACAGCGTAGACGTATGCTGCTTTTAAAAAGAATTCATCAATTACACTTATTCTAAGTTTTCTGCGTGACGCGGTAACGCGTATTTTTGTTGACTAAGAAATTGATTGAATTAAATCAAGATAAAATTAAATTTAAGAGTTAATATTTAATATTAATTCATGGTTCGAAAATCGTCGAAAAACTCTAACGAAGTTTCATCGCGTTTTAAATCGCCGGGTAATTTTTATCCGCATTAAAATTTAAAATAAACTCTGATTTCGTTGAAAATCGAATCGTAATTTGTTAAGATTATTTTTGAGTGTTTTCACTTGTTTTATCATTGATGATAGTTAAATGGGAGTTAATTGGTTTAATTTTTAATAAATCATGATCCACTCCACCATAAACCACACTTATATATCTTCCACCCTAGCACCCTCCCTATTCCCTACGTGAAGAACAGAAGCAGAAAAAAAAAAAGAAGAAGAAAGAAAACATAAAAGAAGAAGGAAGGGAGAAAAGAAGAGGAAGAAAGGAAAAGGGGAAAGACCGCGACGGTGGAGGAGAAAGGGGGAGGGGCCGCGATGGCCCTAAGGCTGGCAGCCCGCCACTGCGCCGGAGAGAGGAGAAGGGAGAGCGAGGCAGAGAGCATGGGAGAGAGAGAGAGATCGCGAGAGTGAGAGAGAGCTTGGAGCTTCCATAGCCATTCTTCCTCCATTTTCTTTGAGTTGCTTGCACCTCCATTCTCTCCTACCTCTTGCAAGGAGTTCTCCTTCATCTTACCACTACTCCTTACACCATCCAAGTAAGCATGAAGCCACTTTCTCTCCTTCCATTTCAGCCCCAAAATCGTGGGGGTGTTTGTGTATGTGTGTATGTTGATTTCGTTGCTTAATTCTTTTTATGACTTGTTGTGTGTTTAAATTGTGCTTGATTATGATCAATAAGAGAAAGGAAACACATTAGCCCCAAATTCTTGGAAACCCTAACCTAAGGGAAAGAGGGATTTGTGTGATCTCTTGTGAATCTTGTAAATAAATTGGTGTTTCTAGCTAAATTGATGTTGTTGTTGTGGTTTTAAACTAATAGTTTAGGATTAAAACTTTGATTGGGTATTGTTTTTGATAAAAACCTATTCTTGAGAAAAGGGGATTAGCGGTGTTTATGATTATGATTCATGTAATTAATTGTTGTTTCTTGTTTATTAGATGTTCTAGTTGCTACTTTAAATATTAGTTTGAATTTGAGGATGGATTGAAAGAATTTTACGAAAAACCCTTGTTCTTGAAAGAGACTTGAATTTAGGATTAGCCATGAATTATGTTTTAATTGTTGGTTGATGAAGGAAAGGAATTGATTAAATGATGTTGAAGCATGTATCTAGGTGTTAAGTTATATGTCTTGGTTAATTTTAAAGTTGCTGGAATGAATATGCATGAAGTAGCATAGGTGTTAGTTGATGTTTATGCAAGATTTGGTTCTTGAGGGACTAAAATGACATGTAGGAGTTGATCAAGAGGTTCTTTAAATTTCTAACATGTTTATGACATGATTTAGGTTGTAGTTTTGTGTAAGTATGTGTAACATGTTGTTTTGGAATTTTTCCTATTCTTGAAACATGAGAAGCATGAGGTCTTGATGTTAAATTATGTGCTTAGGTATTAGATAATATGCGTAGAATGATATTAAGGCTAGTAAGATAGATATGCATGAGATAGTATGATTGTGGTGTATGTTTTATGCAAATGTAGTTTTCGGAGGACTAGAATGTTATATAAAAATTGGTGGGATGATTCTTTAATTTTTGGCAATGATTATGATTATAATTCTAGTGTTCTGGAAATGATTGCTTTGAAAAGAATTCTCAAAACCCTTGTTTTTGGAAAACATTAAATCTATGTTGGACTATGTGTTGGTTATGGTGTTTTGCTTTGTTGTCTTGAAATGTTTTGAAAACAAGTTGTGAAAATTTAGTTGAGTTAGTTGACTTGTGAACTAGTTTTGAAAATGATTTGTTTTTGAAAGAGAAGGCTATGAAAATGGCGCTAAATTGTTTTGGCAATTATTTTAGAAACATAACTTGAATGTGTTTGAGTATGTTTTAGTTATGGTTGTTGTTTTAATGCTTGAAGTATGAAAATGGGACTTGAAAATGATTTGGAAATGGTTTGTCACATTTAAAAGGAAAGGTTTTGCAAATTTTTTTAGGAAAAAGGGAGATGGCCGAGAGCCTAAGAGGAGGTTTTGGAAGGAAAAACTATTTTGTGGACTTAGATTTAATACTTGTATGTGATAGGTTTTATGCCTTAGAAATTTTATGAAAAATGATTAATTTCTATGCTTATGCTTAAAGTTTCAAGAAGTAAGATAATGCTCTAAAAGAATATGTGTTAAGGTTTTGAAAACTTATGGAAATGGTTTGATGTTACTTAAAATGCAAGAAAACTTTTTATTTTCAAAGGTCTTATTCTTTTCAATTAGCTAGTAGTTTAAATGCTTGATTTTGGTTAGAAAAAGGGTTAGGCTTGAGAGCTTAAGTTAGCTAAGAATTGTGCTAAGTTATTTATTTTGTTAGGCTTTGAGTAAATCCGAGATAGTGCGGCGTAGGATCGAGGAACACGTGGACGGGCAGCTTGGGGTTCGGTAAGGGCACTTCTAGACATTCTAGGATTTTATTTTTATGTCCCTGTGTAAGGACAATTTTTAGAGATGCTTAAATTATTGTTTTACTATTTAAATGCTTATTTAAATACGAAGAAGTCTGAGAACTCTACGAGTTCGAAGTTAGGGTCTTCGAACCCCTTCGTTTATTGTTGTCGTGCGGTCGAACATATTCTGAGTCATTCGTGGGTGAAAACTTTGTGGTTGGTCTCCTGAACCCAACCCCCCACATTTGTGTACCTCTCTGTCAACTCCATCGAGTTGCAGAGGGATGGATTCCTTGATTTGCATGTCAAGCATGTAATGTTGTGATATGATTGAGTTATGCGTTATTTGATATGAGATTGAATATATGCCACGAATTACGTGTTGCTGTTGAATTGCGTTTCTTCATGCAGAGTGTTTTTATTGCTTAAATGTCGAATTGCGTTTTCTTCATGTTAAGCATGCTCTCTTTATTTGATATGCGGTCAAGTAATTTTATGCGTCACTCTTTGACTATCGTAAGCGGCGAGCTGTTCATCGAGTGAGAGAGCTAGGCGAGTCGTCGTGACATTTTTGAGCCGTGACCCGGCTAACTGAGGGTGCTAGGTCCCCTTTTGTTTACGGGAGATTGACTAGACGTCGCAGCGTAGGGACCGGGGCTGCTTACCTAGGGAGAAGCGAAAGATCCCAAGGCTACTACCGTATGTCGATTGATGGATCTGCGTCGCTTCCTAATAATTGTGGAGTCGAGAGAAAATGAGTAGTGAGTCGAGTCGAGTCTAGAGTGAGAGAGTTGTGTCACGTTCTGTGAATGATATACATTGTTGTTTGCTTAATGCCTGTGAATTGTATAAAATGTGGTTGCTTTTTGCTTTTTGCCTTGGTTTATCATGATCTGTTGAGAAGTTAACCCTTGCCAGTGGTTCTGCCAATTAATGATTGTAACCCAGATGGCGGAACAAGCAGAGGATTGGAACTGCAAGGAGGAGCAGCTGGGGATGGTTGTTTAGCTTTCCACTTGTGTTGTGGTTGCGGGACTTACTAGTAGTCTTGCGAGGAGCCTGTTGTGTTGACCAGCTATAGGACGCTTAAATTTATTTTCTGTATTGTAATAAATGTCGATTATGTTTCAAGGCACATGCTGTTATGTGTGAGTTGATGTAATAATTGAATGTGGTTATGTGGTGTCTCTAAATAATTCCGCTATGTTTCTAAAATCGCTGCAATACTCTGACAGCCATTTTGAGAAAGAAGTTTTGAAAAAAAAATAAAATAGAACCACATTTTTGGAAAACGTGCAAGGCAGAGTATTTCGCCTTTCGGAAATATGTAAATTTTTATCAGAATGTTCACTTAGTAGCACTCTGGAAACAGGGTGTTACACCTGACATAGTACAGCAAACCACTGAAAAGGTGAAGAAAATCCGAGAGAACATGAGGACATCTCAGAGTCGACAAAAGAGCTACGCAGACAATCGTCGCCGACCACTGGAATTTGAAGAAGGCGACCATGTATTCCTCCGTGTCACACCCACAACTGGAGTTGGTCGAGCAATCAAATCCAGAAAGCTTACTCCTAAATTTATCGGACCCTACCAAATTCTTCGTCGTGTGGGGCCAATTGCCTACCAAATAGCTTTACCGCCATTCCTATCGAATATTCATGACGTCTTTCATGTCTCGCAGTTGCGAAGGTACATATCTGATCCATCTCATGTCATCGAACCGGATGTGATCCAGTTGAAGGATGACCTCTCATTCGAACTACCCCCGATCAGAATCACCGACAGAAAGATCAAGCGACTGAGAAACAAAGAGATTCCACTGGTTAAGGTAATCTGGAACCAGGCAACCGGAGATGCGACTTGGGAGCTTGAGGACAAGATTAGGGAACAAGATCTCGAGCTATTCTCTAACCCTTAGTTTCGAGGACTAAACTATTTTAGTGGGGAGTATTGTAACACCGGTAGTTTTACTACGGCTTAATTATCGCCATCTTGTATTGTAATTTCTGTATTACGATTAATATGCATAATTAATATTTTGTGTGCTGTTAATCAAGTGGATGAATTTAACTAAAATGAAATTATATTTGGGACTTAATATATTATATTAAGTCATAGATAAATTTTCAGTTCAAAATTCCACCGCTTTTAAATTAGCGTTTTGAACTACCCGGGTAAGTTTTTGCCCGATTGAAAACTCTAATTCGACCCGAATATTTAAATATCTGGGAATTTGATGTTTTATAATATTTCTGATTTATTAGAATTTTTTTGGCAATTTTACTTAATTTTTAATAATAATGTATTTTCTACGCGCCGGAGACGCGAGACACGTGAAACCGAACGTGCGACGAAACTGGAAGCTGAGAGAACCTTGAGGGAGGGGCGAAAATCAGAAGATAAAAAGATAAAAAAAGGGATTAGATTGTGGTAGATTTTAAGTCATGACATAAAGAGATAGTGATGTGGTTAACCTACCAAAAATGTTAAAGTTTAGTTCCATTTATGGTAAGAGTTAGTAAGGTCTTTATGCTAGCTTGCACCCATGGATTTGGCCAAGATTTCCTCCTCTCCTTTTCAGCCCATATTGGTCGCATCATGCAGCTGATTTGGAGGAGAATTTCACTCCTAAATCATTCACCAAAATCTTGACTTCATGCATGATGATTTCCCATCTTTTCCTAGCTTTTCCTACCATCTCCTAAGATCACTTCAACACCAAATCTCCTTCTTTTTAACATCAAATCTCCTTGTTTGCTGGCTGGAAATCAGCTCCCTTTAAGTGATCAAATCCATCACTTTTCTTGTGTCATTTACTAAGCACAAAATGAGGAACTCAAGGGCAATAACCATGAAATCTTTTGACTAGTTTTTAACCACTTGAGCAAGTAAAATTCTGCCCATTTCCACTTCAGTTTTTGCGAGCCCTCAAGGCCTATATAAGGCCAACAACTTCAGCTCATTCACTTCATTAAGTTGAGAAAAAAAATAGTGGAAGAAGTGAGGTAGTTGGAGAGAGTATTGAAGTTGTTTTGTTCACAAAAATTCTGCACTTGCTTCCCTTTTCTTCAAGCTGCGACCAGCAGCTCTTTGTGGTAAGAAATACCATTCTTCTTCCTTCTTAAGCTCACTTTAGATCACTAGTAGTTGGCCATGATCCCTACTTAAGTTCTTCCAAAGCAAAAGAAAGATTTTATACTACTTGTATTGCCATTTTCCTTCCATAGTTCTAGTTACTTAAGCATGTGTTTTCTTTTCATTTCAAGCTTGACGAGGAGCCAAGAACATAGATGGATACATATATATATGTGTCATGAATGGTCTATGTAAAGGCTTGAGAGCATTTCTTGAAGTTGTGACTTAGGTTTTGTAGTTCTAAAAACTAACATATTGGTTAATATTACTATCAAAGTTTTGTAAATGAGTTAATAAAATTTTGAACCTTGGAGAAAAAAACTCTACTACATCATTTGTAATATAGTAATAAAAAGGTTTTTGAAACAACAAAATATTTTCTTATTACTTCTTGTTGACCGCCCCTTTCTCCATTTTGGGGGAAAGAATAAAAAATTTTCCTCCTTACCTCCTTGAGTACCATGAGTAGAGAAAAATATGTATATTTTAAAACTCCATTGTTTGGGCTATGATCTAAAGGAGAGCCTCACTTTGAATGGGTGAAACATCTACTTGATGAAAGGATGTAACCCATGACAAGTTTCTTACTACTTTCATTCTCTTATCATAATTTGTTGATAAAGGGAATGGATATTTAAAATAAGAAAGAATGATCTAGGCATTTTATGGCCTTGAGGCCGTGAGCTCCACTTGGAGAAGGAGACAAATTCTTCATTTGATTCCTTGTTTTCTTGATAATAAAGAATAATGTTTTTAAAGTTAAGTGATCCTACACTTTTTTGAGAAACAAACTCTCCTTGCCCTTTCCTTGTAGAACCGTGGCCATAGGGTAGAGATTAGGACACTAGGTTGGGTTTCTAACTTAGCTAAATAACTTGATTGGTTGAAGGTGTGAGAAAGTAAACTTGTAGAGCAAAATCGTGCGTTGGAAGGAAAGCGTCTACGGTAAGGGCAACTCTTAGATATTGTTAAGGATTATGTTTTATATGTTATGAGTAAGGGCAACTCTTAGATATTGATAAGGATTATGCCTTATATGCTTGTATTTTACGTACTTATGTTTCATATGTTTTATATGCTTGTATTTTACATGCTTATGTTCCATATACTTATGTGTAAGAACATCTCTAAGTGTGTATATTAGTAATATGTGAATGCATAAGTTAAGTATGTGACAATATGATGAACAATGTGATGGAATGATTTTCTCGAATGATGCCTTGTGATTATGATTATTGTGTTGTGATCATTTACTATATTTGAGAATATATTGTTAAATGACTGTGATAATTTGGGGAAGTGCCGAGAGCACGTGAGTTGGATTACAGTCGCATCAACGTCAAATAAATCTTGGATTTTGAAATAAAAAAAACTAAGAGGCATTTTATTAAAATCAAAGAGACACTTAAAAATAGATCTTTCTAAAACCCTAATTAGTAATGGACTAACCACCTTTTCATTAAAAAGAATTAAGTGAGAGTTAGAAGAATTAAATTAATTATTTTGAACTATTAGTGGATTTTCAACATAAATCATTTCATAACTAGTAGGAGATTTCCTAAAGAAAAAGAGACTTAGGACTATAAAGGGAGATCTTGAGCCGAAAATATGGGGTTCTAATTAAGGGAGTTAGTACAAGAATAGATGATCTCGGACACTCCGTGTGAGTGATCCCGTCGAGGTAAACTAACTATGATGATAGAGTTGCTTGTTCATGCATACATCGATGCCAGAAACGAGGTGTCGTAGAGTCGCCCAGACCTAGGTACGAGCACGTACCGACAGTCAAGAGGAAAAACGGGCGTTGTGTCATCAGGGGGATTGCTCTGGGCACAAATCCCTGCGGGGAATAGCGTTTGAGAAAGTCTGGTAGCGGACTCCAGAGCTCCTAAGGCCCTTGCGAGGGTGATATTCCGGAATCATGTGCATTGGCATATAGACTGACAAATAGGGATTTATGGTGCATCTTATTTTGTGGACTACTCGTTATGATATTGTGTTATGCTTGTCTATTTGTATATGTTGTCATTATTTATGCCTTGTTAAGAAGTTGACCCTTGCCCGTGGTTCTTTCAATTAATGAATGTAACCCAGACGATGACGACGATCGGGCTGACCCCGCTAGTCATGTCGTCCATGACGACATTTGAGTTCCCGGACTCGGGAGCCCCGTTCACCTGGGAGGTAGACTACGCCTCAGGCCAGGTGACGTACACAGGGAACGTGGTTGAGACAACGCATACCGACGGACAGGCTACACACATAGGGATCACGCGCTGTGTGATGCGGTTTCCGGTGCCCTTCGCACACATATTAGCTGCTTGGGTAGACGCACACCCTGATGGAGACACCTCAGTTTCAGAGGGCATGTCCGAGATTCCACACCGGACCACTTTTCGCAGCGAGCCTCGGGCTACGGATTCAGCGTTACGCGCTACTCCCCTTAGATTTGTACGACGCATGCGACCCAGGAGGATGGACGTCGGAGCACCCTCTTCTCACGCCAATGTAGACCCGTCGGGTTCCCCTGCTAGATCTGATCACCCGTAGAGTATACTCCCTCGTCTCCGATTCCTATCCCTGAGACTACTCCCTCGGCGGATCCTTCTGTATGCCCTCGCTGTGGCCAGGTAGGGTGTGGATCCGGAGGTTGGATCATAGATTCATCTGACGAGGAGGATAGTACTGGGGATGCACCTCTCGATATCCCTACTATCGACGCCATTGGTGACGACGACGTCATTACGCCCGTGGTAGACGATATGGAGGAGGATTCGATGGTGGAGGATGAGGAGGAGGAGGAGGGCCTCTATGAGCGGCAGGCACCACCCTTGGCAGTTCATTTTGAGGCGGACCGAGATCACATAGCCGCCCCTGCTGCTTGAGTTAGCGTGTTGATCAGCTTAGTGTTTCTTAGTGTCGGAGTCTGTCTGTTGTATTTTGGGATTATGTCTGTACTTGTAGTAGTTTAGTAGTTGAGTGAGGCTCTACTTTTGGAGCAGCCCTCTGCGTAGGTGTCTGCCGGGAGTACCTCAGAGGTATGAGTATTTCTTATAGGAAATTCATATGTCAGATGTATTCCTATTTTGACGTTGTATTTTGTAAAACCTTGTAGGATGTATTGCCTCAGGATTTTATATATGTATTCCAGACGTATTTCCTTTTATTCTCTTTGTATGCCATGTTCTGTCAACGTTGTATTTACTCTGTCATGTTATTTGCGAAAGGGTTTTATAAAAAAAAAAAATTTAACCGTGATTTCTATCGAACAGTATCAAAACTATTTCATACTTGGTGGTTTTTGTCTCGTAAGTCGCGCCTGGATTTCGGGGTGTTACAAGCAGGCTTAGTGTAAGACAAAGCTTCTTTAAAGGATAAGACACCCTTGGGAGAAGGCTTCCACACCATTATGTCAAGCAAGGGGTTGGTAGGAATACAACAATTATTTATTTCAGCTGCTATGTGCGGAACTCTAGTAGAAATTAAGCCAGGGAGCTGCTAGAAATTATTATAAATATAGTCCTTTACCATGGATTTCACACCAATAGCTACGTCCTCTGGAAGATATAGGATGTCCACAAGCGGCTCAAAAAGACAACAATCTCTTCAAAAATTAATACCGGATCCGTCACCAAGGACCCAGTACCCATTATGCTTGATATGTGGCCAATTATTTTTTAAGGCAGGTTAAATAGAAGATTTAATGTAACACTTTATTGGATCCTTACCACGGAAGAATTTCGCTCTAAAGAAAACTGCCTATTGAGAGTCAGAAGTAACCATATCCCAACTTAACTTAAGCATGGCTGCGTCATTTAAAGCTCTAAGCGAACAAATACCAAGGCCCCCTCCTGAATATGGGAGCAAACCTTATCCTAAGCCACTATAACCACTTTTCTTGTATAGTTATCACCAGCCTAAATAAAGTTTATGATCCAATCATCAACTGTTTTAAGAAGAGCTGCTGGCCAGGCGTACGTACACATGAAAACTGTAGAGAAGCATACCTTGAATGACAGATTTTACCAGCTGGACCCTCCCCATAATAGAAAGCATACTGCCCTTCCAGGAGGCCAGCTTACATTTAATTTTTTCAGCAATAGCCTAAAAATGGAAAGGCCTAGGCTTGCCTTTGAAGATAGGGACACCCAAGTAATTAAAAAGCAGGTTGTCTGAAGAAAAACCAAGCAAGCTACTGATATCCTCAATCCTAGCCTGAGACATAGAACCAGCATAGAACTTGCACATATGAAGGCTTAAATACTAACCACAGGCATTACCATACTCCCTAAATAAATTCATTAAAGCAGAGAGATCTCTCTTGAAACCCTTACAGAGCACGAAAATGTCATCAACATAAAGAACATGAGAACGAGTGGAGCACCCTCTTAGACAAGCCATCGACCTTAAAGAACCCAAAGCCACCAAGTGAAGAATACCTCTACTAAGAACCTCTTCAGCCAAACAAAAGAAGAGGGGAGAGAGAAGATCTCCGTGAAGAACCCCTCGTTTACAGTTGAAGAAACCAACAACATGACCATTCATTGAAAAAGAGAACTTGGCAGACTGTAAAATAATATTAACCCAACTATGAAGATTGGATCAAAACCAAAAGTCTCCAGAACTTGTAAAAGAAAAGCCAGTCAATAATATCAAAAGCTTTTTTAATATCAAATTTAAGAGCAATGTTACCACCAAAAGACTTAGTATCCAAGGCATTGATGGCTTCAGAGGCAATGCAGATACATTATGAAATTTGATGCCCTTTGATGAACCCTTCTGCTGCTCAGAAATAATCTTAGGAGCAATCAAAGCAAGCCTATCAGCTAGGACTTTAGTAATAATTTTAAACTGAAAGTTAGCAAGCGCATTGGGCCTAAAGTCTTCTATTTTATCAACTCCGTGAACCTTAGGGATCAAAACAACCAGATTAGATTCGAGATTACGAAGGAGCCAAGATTGCCGGAAGAACTGCAAGATAGAGCTGCAAACATCCTCACTAATAACATCCCAAAATTTTTGGTAAAAAACCCCTCCAAACCCATCCAGACCAGGGGCACCAGAACCATTCATAGAGAACACAACATTTTTAATTTCATCCAGAGAGGGCAGATTAGTAAACATAACATTATCCTTCCTAGTAACAGAGTTGGGAATAACCCTCAGGATGATATCAAAAGTAACACACACATTATCATAAGCATAAAGATCGGAATAGAAATTAAGAACATGATTCTCAATAGCATCCCTTGTGTCCAACACCACCATCCTATCTTTAGGAATAGACATTCTTCTAGAAACTTGCCTAATTTTAGCAATCTTATGAAAGAACAGTAGGATTCGGTGTGGACAGTTCTAGCGTAGATCTTGTGTGACTACTTAATCCTACGGTTCTCAGGTTCCCCAAGAACCATATGTGTCACTCTCTCCCCCCCTGCTAGATGTTTTCATATATTACTATTATAATACTATGAGTTGATATTATCAACATATTTATAGAACCACATGAAAGCTTTCCCGATACATCAAAAGATGAATTCTTTACTTATTTACGTATTTTTAACATATGCAATATATTTTACCTTTTATTTTTCTTTTCTTTTAAAAGCTACCATAATAGTTAGTTATAAATTTATATTATATTTTATTATATAATAGTGTAACTTAACTTACAATAATATATAAAATATAAGTACGTATAACCATAAGTACTATTTAAGTGTATAAAATATTAATAAGTATATATTCTATATAATTTAACTAATTCAATATAACTTCACTGCTACAACTACTACGACTATTATTATTATTATTATTATTATTATTATTATTATTATTATTATTATTAACATCCGAATTATAAGATAAAATACTTCTATTAAATTTTTCTTTAAATCACTTTAACTAAAATACTCACATACTTTATATGAATCATGGATTTTAAAATGTTCACATCTAATTTATATCTAATTGAAAACTATTGGAATTAAGATATATATTCTAGTTGGCTTGCACTACAGCAATTTTGACTTTAGCCCACACTAAACTTGCCCACGGCTAAAAAACTGCGGCCTAAAACTGAATAGACAACGGTTTTATAGGCGTTGGTACGAATATACAAATTTCATCCGTCTTTTTGGATTTTGAACTTACAACTGTTGCCTCTTTTTTATCTAGCAACGTTTTAAAAAATGTGGGCATGTATAGGCCACGGTTATGAAAATGTTGCCGCTTGAGGCCACACTTATTAAGCCGTGGCCTTTAAAAGTTAAAAAAGAACTGTGGGCTAAAAGTAAAGACCACACTATTTAGACGTTAAAAACCGTGGATTAAAAAAAGTGGTGTTTCATTTACCATTTAAGATAGGCAACATTGAAAAAAACGTGGACTAAAAGGTTAAAAAATAACAATAATAAACTCCCGCGACCTAACCCCGCCCTAGCTGATCAGCGAAATTTAGAAAAATAAACTTCTCAAAAACGTAAGTCTGAACGCCACTGATCGCAACCCCTTGCAAAACTATTCTCCATCCTAAGTCTCAGAACGCGCGTCCCCGTTCTGACGTTCCGCCGTCACTCTCCATCTCACCGTCGTTACACCGGCCACCACTGTTCACGCCAGTCTCACCGTCTTTCCACCACCATTCACGCCACAGTCGGCAACCCTGAATCCTTCTCTCCGTCGCGAGACCCACGAAGTTCTTCTCTCGTTCTCTCGTTCAGCTCTCTTTGAAATTCTCTTTTCTTGAAGCTCGGTTCGAGAAAAGGAAGTGAACCCTGAAGCTGTGAAGGTCAAATTTTCTACAGGTTTTTCACCCTCTCTCCATATATGCTTTCTAGGTTTTGTATTCTATCAAATTGGGTATTCGATATTTTAAGTATATGTTCCATATATGCTTTTCTACAGGTTTTTCCCACGAGAGTTCTAGGTTGTGACGTGGGTGTGTTCTTCTCATCTCACAAACCGGGTAAGTTGAATGTTTTCTGCCCTGTTTTTTGTGTTTGATGCTCTGTTCGGTAGTTCTTTGAATGTTCGTTTTCCCAATGTATTTGAATATGGGTTTTCTTTATCTTTCTGGGTATGTGGCTTCTTTAATTGAATGGCGGGATTTAACTTCTGTCATTAGATTTTTATTTGTTTTGTTACAATTGAAGTTTCTGAATGTTATTCTTACTTTGCTTGTTTCTAAACTGGATATAATCAATATATTGATAATTGACACTAATTTTTTGACATTTTGATTGACAGTAACTTTGTTGGTTTACTTGATCCTGAAATTAAATCCTTGCAACATGAACCCTTCAAGTTGGCTTTATTTTAAAAGGGAAGAATAAACTTAATGGTCTATTGTTCTTCTATGTTACTTAGCACTAGAAAATTACTTTTGCTTTTATCTACACCAAAGCATCTTCAATTGTCTTATACTTATATCTGTACATCATAATTAGTTTGTGGAACATTTAAATTTTAGAGTGGTTGTCATGGGCACCCTTGCTTCAAAGGGAAGGAATATGTTTGTGGAACATTTATTGAAACTAATAAAAGCCATGGCCAATTAAATCACCTCCAAATACAACAAATGGCAGATGCTAAGTTTTCATAATTATGAATTTGAGTACTGGGAATGTAAGATGGAAGAGAATAATCATTTTCAATTCTTTGGCAACATCAAACATGCCAATGGAAAACATCCTGAGAATCTAAAGCCTCTTGCGAGCGAGCATTCATCTTCTCTAATGCCATCAACCACTTGTCTGCTCTTTCTTGAGTCTTGCCGAATGTTGGACCTTTTGCATCCACAACTCTTGTATTGCCTAAGCTGTCGTATCTGTCTGTGTCCCTTCAAGCTGCATATAAATTTTCAATTTCAGCACTAACCTTGTTATTTGAACCAGAAAATAGTTTAGGTGGTCCAAACTCAATAGTTGAGGACAGTCCCTAATCCCAAGCCTCTTAAGATTAGTCATTGTTGTTAGACACTCAGGAAGCATTTTAAGATTAGGAAGATCAATAATCATTAAGGTCTCTAAAGTGTCTGCGACACCTACAATCCAACCAGGCAGTGTCAAAAGCCCCGGAAATTCCCTAATATGCAAATGTTTCTTTCTTTCTTTCTGGGTTTTTGGATTCCTGGGTTTTTGGGTTTACTGGTTCCTGGATTTATTGCAAAGATAATCTAATATTTTCTTGCTTTTCTATTGCTTTGTGTTTATTCGTTTCCAAATCTCTATTTTGCGCTTCGGGCTTCTCTGTATGGTTTTGGTAGAATGATTTCATTTGTTGGAGTTAATCTGTTTTCTTTTTAAATTTTTAAAAAAATATAAGAAAATAATGTGGTGATTATGTGAATGAAGAAGTGGATACAGGATATGATGAGAGGAAAATGAATCTTTCTTTGGTGTACGGTTGGTGGATATATCCTCCTTTATTTTACATTTTCAAATAGTAAAATTCATGGAATTGAAGTTCCTTTCCTCTTGAGACCTCACCTAGTGGGAAAAATGGCTTGATTGTTGTTGTTGTTGCTCCTTTACTCTTCTCTTCAACTGTATCTCTTATGCATTTCAAATCAATTATGTGCCACAAAATCACCTGTTAATGTAAGTACAAGTTGACTTGATGATGGTCTGTATAGGATATCCAAAATTCTGTTGTTGCAGTGTTTCCATCCCGAGCTGAAAGAAAGATCTTTGATAACATATATTTCGTGAGCTTGTCTCATGTTCATTTAGACACTAGAGAATGATATTTTCTGAACCTAGTTAAATGTTTGGCATGTAGAGTCATGGTCTATGTCTATAACTCTCTTACATAGCAATAGAACGACAGAAAGCAAATAAAGTTGTTTTAGCAATGTCCAAATTAATTTGATAATTTGGACTACTACTAGGAGTTGAATTAGTTAAACATAGGCTTCTTCACCTTTATAATATTATTTTCAAGCAGTTGCTTTTGACAAGTATCTGTTGAATATATGTCTCTTCTTAAATGTATAAAATTTATATCTGATGATCTCGTGTTCTCTTAAAATACTGTCTATCAATGCAGTATTATCAATGCCTTTTTCTCATCTCATAGTGCATTGCAACTTTATCCAATATATGAATTCTAATTCAAAACATGTGCTCATGCAGCAGGTTTTCTTGGTTACATAAATTTGCAATCTTAGATCTCACTGTGTAATTGCACTTTTCAATACATGAAACTACATATAAATCACTTACATACTACAAGTTGTCAGATATATTATTATGCATTGATGATGAGATCTTTGGTTTTCCTGATGCCATGAGTGAAAATTAAGAGGATTTTTCTGATTTTCAAAGTGATGAAAATGTGCATAATACTCAATTTTTGGAAGATACGTGTGGTGGGCCAATAATTTGATTTATTTTGGTTAGTTCCCTTGTGATTTGTTTAATGAATGAAAATGGTAATTGAACTTGCTAGCAGCTTAGATTTTTCAAGATGTTATTGACTGTTTCTCTCTTAATTTCTTTTGAAAAGGAATGCATTTGAACTGATACTAAGATTGTGAAACCAATCAGCTAACTTTGTGAAAAATCATATGATGTGAAACATATATATACCACACTTAATTCTTCTGCTTGTGCTGTTATTAATTTTGTCGTTTATTTTTATTTTTGTGATTTATTAGGTTGATTTACTTATTTTTGATAAGTGAATCGATTTCTTCTCTGGTTATTATGTGCTTTCGGTGAAATCTCGTTTTAATTTTTCGTTACTTTCAAACTTCGTATTTGTTTTTTAGACTCTAATAAAACTTTTCATTTCCCGTGCTTTGTATGTGTTGTGTTATATATATATATTTCGTAGTATCAGAGGGTTTTTGTTTTGATTATTTCATTGCCATTTATCCATTTCTTCTTCTCGAAATGGTAGGCAAGTTTTTCAACAAATCCCTGGGACACTATTGGTGAAAGGTTCAGTACAAGATAGGAACAACCCATTGTCAAGTTTTTCTCCAAACAGCTTTTTCCAATCGTCTTTTTTATTATTCTAATAGCATTTTATCCTACAGCTGACTCTAGAAATAGCTTTGAATAATTTTTTTTTCCCGTGCTTGCAAAGATGTTCTTCTTGGCTAAGTGAAATGATTAATCCTTTGAATATGGGCTTAAAGTGCTTATAAAAGTTGTCAATCTGATTATTTGCTCATCAGTTAAATGTTATGTTTTCTACTCATGCATATTGGTTGTCCATACTGTTTACACCTTTGTAAATTGAATGAATATTTTCAATTGATAATTGATGCATGCTTGTGTTTACACTGTCACTGACTTCACTGGTTTCATTTGTGCTCTTGTGTTTGATCCACACCACCACCACCAAAGAAATGAATCAGAATTTCATGAAATTTCTGCATTACATTACGAGATTAGTTGGTAACTCATAACACCCTAGGATAATCTTTTTACTTTTAATTGCAAGCTTATTTTTTTACATGCTAAATTTCTTTGCCTTTATAATAATTTCAAGCAGAATTGTATGTTAGGATATCTTTTGTGCTAAACTTCAATGTATATGGTATTTTTTTGTAAAGTATGTTCAGAGGTTCATAAAGTTCCTGCAAAAATTTTGAGACACTTTCCCTTGATTCCTAGGCTTCAGAGGTTATTTATGTGTTCGAAAACAGCTGAGGAAATGAGGTGGCATGAAGAAGGACGCTCAAAGGATGGGAAATTGAGGCATCCTGCTGATGGCCAAGCATGGAAGGACTTTGATAGGCTCCATCCCGATTTTTCTTCTGAGCCTCGTAATGTAAGACTTGGCTTATCAAGCGATGGATTCAATCCATTTAGAACTATGAGCATATCGCACAGTACTTGGCCTGCCATGATGGTTATATACAACTATCCACCTTGGTTGTGCATGAAATCTGAATATGCAATGTTGTCGTTATTGATTCCTGGACCGCAATCGCCAGGAAATGATATCGATGTGTACCTTCAACCATTGATTGAGGAGCTAAAGGAGTTATGGGAATTCGGAGTGGACACATATGATGCCTCAAGAAATCAAACATTTCAATTGCGTGCATCTCTACTATGGACTATTAGTGACTACCCTGGGTATGCTATGTTGTCAGGTTGGAGTACCAAAGGAAAGTTGGCATGTGCATGCTGCAATTATGACACTAATTCAATTTATTTGAGACACAGTCACAAAATGTGCTATATGGATCATCGTGTCTTTTTACCTATAAATCATGCATGGAGAACCAATAGAAAATCTTTTAATGGAAAGAAAGAACATAGGTCTGCACCACCTATGTTAGAAGGTACAGAAATCATAGAAAACTTAAAAGATTTCAAGAATGAATTTGGAAAGAAGAAGAAAAAGAAGAAAATTGATGGTCCCTGGAAGAAGAAGTCAATTTTTTTGAGTTGCTGTATTGGGCTCAAAATACACTACGTCATAATCTTGACGTAATGCACATCGAAAAAAACATATGTGATAATATTATTGGGACTCTTTTGGACATCTCAAGGAAGACAAAAGACCATGTTAATGCTCGTTATGATTTGCAAGATATGGGCATTAGAAAGAAACTTCATCCTGTGGAGATTGCTGGAGGTCGTGCAAAGTTTGCAAAAGCATGTTTCTCATTGAATGCCCAAGAGAAGTCTATTTTTTGCGGTGTTTTGAAGGCTGCCAAATTACCGGATGGGAGTGCATCTAACATTTCAAAATGTGTGCAAGTTGCCGATAAGAAAATATTCGGTTACAAGAGCCATGATGCACATTTCATGTTACACTACTTATTGCAAGTAGCAATAAAAAGCACGTTGCCTAATGCGGTGGCTGAACCTTTGATTCGTCTAGGGTCATTTTTTCGCTCTCTGTGCCAGAAAGTTTTCCAAATGCAAGATTTGGATTACTTAAAGGCAGAGATTGCGTAAATACTTTGTCAATTGGAGATGATTTTTCCTCCAAGTTTTTGATATAATGGTTCACTTGCCTATTCATCTTGTAGATGAAGTTAGATTGGGCGGTCCTGTTCAATTTCGACGGATGTATCCTGTAAAGGAACTTGTGTAAACTTAAGAGTTATGTCCTAAATAAAGCTTATCCGTAAGGTTCTATTCTTTGAGGGTATTTGGTGAAGAAGCTTTGACTCTTTGCTCAAGATATTTACATAAAAGTGTAGAGACAATTTGAATAGAAAGAGTCGAAATTATGATAACAGTGATTTATGCGATGTAGATTCAACTGATTACTTTTCAAGTATTGGTCGTCCTTTGGGGGGGAAGCAAAATGGTAAACCGTTTTCTATAGACTCAATAACGAAAGCTCAAGCCCATCGATACATCTTGTTCAATTGCGATGATGTCCAAAAATACATAAGGTATCATAATCCTTTTTTTGTTTCGTTGCTCATCTATAAGTTCTATTTTAGAGTTATTTTAAAAAACAAACATTTTTATCTTTGTAGAGAGCACGAGGATGAAGTGAAAAGTCGCAACAAACGAGGAAAGTGGATTAAGTCCAAAACCCAAAGTCAAGATTTTAGTGAATGGTTTAAAACTTGAGCCTTGGAAGATGATGTGTCGTTTCAGCTCAAAGCATTCTCTAGAGGTCCAAATATTGTTGCAAAGAGGTTTTCGGGTTACCTCATCAATGGATATAGATTCCACACTATGAAACGAGATGCAAGACGCAAAACTCAAAATTCTGGTGTAACTTTGGTTTCATTAACCGAAAGTTTTGCAAGCTCTAAGGATGAAAATCCTAAGACAGATCTTATCACATACTATGGAGCAATTAATGACATAATTGAGTTGGATTATTATAGTCACTTCAAGTTTGTGTTGTTTAACTGTGATTGGTTTGAGGCTGAGGAAGACAATCATGGGCTAACTTGTGTGCATTTCAACAAAAAATGTTACCAAAATGATCCTTTTGTGCTAGCTTCTCAAGTCCATCAATGTTTTTATGTCCAAGATCCTTTGGAAGCAAATAAACATTATGTTATGAAGACTGTTCCTAGAGATCTGTTTAACATGGGTGACCAATCAGATGTTACAACTCAAGAAGGATATCAGAGTGATCCATTTGATGATATGGGAAATTTAAATGCACTAAATAATGACGATGAACTCAATTGGGTTAGGGAAGACATTCCGGCAACAATAACTGATAAGCCTGCGCATGCTATGCGGGAATCTGAACATGAAGATGATACTGATTTTGATGATACTTTGTTGGACTTCATGGACTGATGAGGACTAGCCTCGGGAGTATGAGTTTCCTCTTAAGTTAGATTGTAAAAAAACTTTTGCTCGACAATGAAATAGACATTTTTTTTCCTTCTATACTTTGTAACTCCTTGGTTTTTTGCATTTATATATCATAGACAGATGTGTAGTATATTATTAATATAATATAATTTTTTCCAGTCACTGCCACTCTAGCATGTTTTCAATATAGCATATGTTTTCTTATGTACAGTCACTGGTCATACTTGATCTAACCCTTTGATTTCATTTTTCAGAAAATGAAGAAGGAAGCAAGCTTAAAGCAAAAGATGAAAGCTCAAGATAAGGGTGAAAGGAGCACTTCTAAGAGCGAACTACCTGAATTTAGATCAAGCAATCAGTTACTAAGGGCTTACACAGTCAAGCGTGAGAAGATAATGAGAAATCTTGGAGGAATTAATACACACATGACTGGAGTCAAAGAACCTAGTAGCAAACAAAACAAGCCACCAACTTCTACAATAGTCGATTCCAGGGCTAAAGGGTTAGACATGCAAAATAAAGGAATCAACCAACCTTTGTTAAAGGTTGCATCCCAAGCACAATGCAAGTTATCAAATTTTGCAACAAGTGGCCAAATGAATTTGAATTCAAATAGGGATCTTGATCCGACAAAAAAGAAGGTTGCCATTGCAAGTATGGCTCAGCCTAAAGTTCTTAGTCAAAACCAAGATCCAAAGAAATTTGTAACTGCAAGTCAAAATAAATTGACAAGCGAAGCATCCATGACTAAAAACCAAGGATCTAGACAAATCCAATATCCAAAAGGCCACCTTATGACTCAAAGCAAAGGATCTATACAAAATCAACATCCAAAGAGACAACCCATGAAAAAGATAGTGATTGAAGAAGTTGAGTCACCCATGAAAAGGTCATTGGCTGAAAATGACAATTTTAGGGCCAAAAAGAAGCCCATTAAGAGGGTGTCAGCTGAAGATGATGAGTTAAGGGAAAGTCTAGGAAGTACAACAGAGAAGACAAAAAGAATCCCATTGTGTCGGTCAATGTTAATTGAAGAGTTTCTTAAGGAAAATGAAGAACTTGATGAAGAAGAAGAAGAAGGGATGGGAAATGAAACTGATAGTGCAGATGAAGAATATGTCATGGAACAAGAGGAAGATGGCAAAAATAGTGATAATGTCATTGAAGGTAATAGTCAAGTATTTTTTTTTTGTTATTTAATATATATTTATGTGAGTCATCTTTGGAATTTTGTCTTAAGTTATATAAGTTTAATATATATTCAAGATTCAATCGAAAATTCTAGTGAAGCTGTAGACCAAGCATTTCAATCATTGCTTGGTAAAGAAAAGCCTGGTAGAGTACGTTGTTATGGAAGAACAGCCACGCCGTCCATGTTAAAGAAAAATCAAGAAATTGCTACCATTAAGAAACACTATGATGATGAATTGAGCGACGTGAAGAAGAGGATGCAAGCATACGAGTCACTTCTAAAATCAGATCAAGCAAAGAACATCCAGATTTAAGTGAAGAGGATGTGGATAACATGATGGGACGTGCTATGGACATGACAAATACTACAACACATCATTCGTCTAAATCGACCCATGTTCCTGAAAAGGTATATAGTGTTTTTTAAGACATTGTCTTTTGGTAATATATAACTTTGTATGAAAACACCGCTTTGTTTTGACTGAGACATGCATTTTGCAAGTTTTAAGATAATCCATTTGATATTGCTTGCTTGAAGTAATGGAATTAGCAACTTGGTTTTGGCAAGATAGCCATTAGACTCAATTTATCATTTATTAATCATTTCTTTGCCATTTGTGTAGTTAAATAAGCAATAAACAGATAACAACCAGTACTCGTGTAATTTAACATTAGACAGATAACAAACAGATAACAACCATTAGACTCAATTTAACATTCCTTTGGGCTGCATATTGTAGCTTTTACTTCAGTGCTATATATTCCACTTATTTCTTTGCTTCTTTTAATGAATTTTTATTTGTGTTAAGATGTAGCTTGGTATGTCAAATCCAAATAGGAATCGATGCTTAACTTATTTATTTCCATTATTTGCTTCTTATGATATGTGCAAATCAATGACAACAGTAGTATTTATGGAAGCTATGAGTTGTTTAATTATTATTATACTCCACCAGTCAGGAATTGATGTGCTGATAATAGCATATGTTTGCTCATTTTCACTCCCTTGAATTTTTTAAATAGATTCTATTGTTTTTTCATGAACTGAATCTGTCTATCATTGAATCTGTTTTAGCTTTCTTCTACCACTACTATTTTTTAATCTATTTTTTGGTCTTTGTACTGCAACTGCAACTTTCAATAGATTCAGTTCTTTATGCTGCAACTGAATCTTTTGTTCCGCTCAAATATTTCAGCATTGAGGTTCTATGTTTAGATCTGTTGAAAGTTGTTTCTCTTTTAAAGTTTGATGTTTTTTTTTATTATGGGACTATTTCTGGGTTTGTTTGTGTTTGCTTCTTTTCTAAAAGGTTTGATGTTTTTGCTTCTCTTCTGCCTCTAATACAATATGCCTTTCCTCTTTTAGTAAAAATAAAACTTGCAAGTTGAATTGAGCTGATAAAGTGAATCATTGTACCCTTATGTCCATCTTTTACAAATGATTTGAGTACATAGCTGTGGGTTTATTAAAAGTGAACAACACTGAATTTGTATTGTAAAGGGGCATGTCCTTTTTCTGTGTGAAGGCTTGCTGCAATGATGGTATGGTAATATATATGAATGCCTCAACCTTGGTGTAGTTTCTAGTAAGATTCGGTTTATAGTACTTAGTAATCAGTAAACTAGTTAATAATTTAACTGTTTCTTTGTTGTGGTTTTGAATCTAAGTAAATTAGTAGCTTATGGTTTAGCTTGGATTTTGGAAATGCAATTACTAATTAAGTAGCCTCCATTTGCAGTGGTGTCTATCTCCATATATTTGCACTCCATCTATACATGTTGAGCCTCTCTATTTGCTAGTGAAAGCTGCTGATCTGACTTTTTGAGTGATCCATTCATATTAACTTGTTTTTATATGTGCAGTCTATACACGAAGATCATCCTGATGAAGATCATCCTGAAGATGAATGAAGTTAATTTGTGGAAGATTTAGATGTTTTTAGACTTATGATGACAAGATGTAATTATGTACTGGTGTTTTATGGTTGCGTAGTAGTGTTATAATATTTTGATATACTTAGACAAAGTTTTTAACCTTTGCTACTTGTATTAAGACTTGGTTATATTAAACTCTTGTTTATTATTAAATAGCTATAAAAAATTTAATGGTTTAGTTGTTTTAAATGATAGTAATTAATTATCTATATGGTTTATTCACATTTATAATTTACCGTATTTATTTAATTATGCGTTGAAATTATTTTATTGAAAATGAGTCGTGGCTAAAAAAGTATAACCGTGGCTTAAAATATAGGCAATGCTAGTATAACCGTGCCTTAAAATATAGGCAACGTTTATGTCACCGTGGTCTAAAACAAGACCAGAAAAACCACCGCCTAAAACAGGTGTAGAAAACCGTGGCCTGTTCTTGAAGTTGGCAACATTTGCATATGTGTGGCCTAAAGGTATAGGCCACGGTTAAAATTTTATTGCCCAAAAGACGAGACAACGCTAGTATAACCGTGGCTTAAAGTATAGGCAATGCTTGTGTCACTGTGGTCTAAAACAAGACCAGAAAACCGTGGCCTGAAACCGGTACAGAAAACCGTGGCCTGTTCTTGTGTTATAGGCAACGGTTATCTTTGTAGCGTGGGCGAAAACAAAAAACCGTGGCGTAAAGGAATAGGCAACGGCCGCATACTCCACGCCTACAAAACCGTGGCCAAACCGTTGCCTAAAGTTTAGGCCACGGTTTTTTGTTGTTGCCTAAACTGATTTTTGCTGTAGTGTTGATAATATAAATTCTTATTATAATTTTTTTCCAAGGAATATAAATGGATTACAATTTTACAAAATATTCAAATCAAATACTTCGTGGTTTTAAGACAAATTTTTATATTTTCATAATATAATCCTTAAAATAATATTCAACGCCTAAAAATAAATATGTATCTAACGAAATATATAGATAAAACGTTTATGTAAGTTTAGGAAAATTACCAACTTCTCTTATAGGATTTAGAATCTTCAGATGTTACAGCAGTTCCATCACTCCAAACATAAATAATACTTCCCGGTAATTATATGGACTTTTATTTTTCGTCCCTGTAAATTATTATTTTTTGTTTTTTATCCTTGCAATATAAGAATTTTTGTTTTTGATCCTTGTTGTTTTGTCTTAGTACTTGTAATATTTTTTCATGTTTGATTTTAGTCCCTGAAATTAGAGATCAATGTGATTTTAGTCCCTGGAATATGGAGAATATATGAACTAATTCCAAAATAATATATATATTACAGGGACGCAAAGCAACAAAAAAAAATTTGTAAGGACCAAAAACAAAATTAAGAAAATTGCAGGAATGAAAAACAAAATATTTTTACGGGGACTAAAAAGAAAACCACTGTATTTGTGAGGACGAAAATGATATTTGAGAGTAAATAATAGCATACATAGTAGCTATAGCCTTACTAGCCTAGGGCTCACTTTTTGTAAGGATATAATCACAACTAATCAGTGACACATCTAAGAAACTAAGGAGGGGGGATTTTTATCCCGTGATTTTGAAAGTCAATTTTTTTTTTTCTAATGAGAATAAAATAATTCTGGTTTTTATCCCCAGTGTCTTGCACTGATGCCTTTTAAATGTGGTTGTGTGTTTTTTATTTTGTTCTCATTATTACTTAACCTTATACGTTATAGAAAAAAAAAACCTAACCATGCCCTCAACAACAACATTGAGTCGAGTTCAAATCTCAAGAGAACCCCGTCACGCAAGAGCAACGAGTCAGTATACACCCTAGATATGCCCATAGCGATTGAAGACATTCCAGTCTCCGAACCAGCCTCAAATGACGTGAATGACCCAGAGAATACTGAATCCCCGGTGGTCATGACCACCTCCTTCATCAGGCAACAGATTGACATGGGAATTCGTGACATTATGTACCAAGTGTCAAGACAATTAGCAGACATTGTCAAACCCATTGTGCACAACGAGGTTCAGCAGGAGAAAGATGTGGAACCAAGCCGAGGGTAGCAAGGTTAACACTCGGCTAGTTCTGCGCTACGAGGGAAATGGGCAAACTTAGCATGCTCAAGGCAGTCAAGTTTGGCAGCCTCAACCGAATGTGGTTCAAACTGGGCTTTTCCAGGCACAGCCGATCCCACTATTGGTAGGGCCACTAACCCAAACGTGTGGTGATCAACCGAATACATGGATACCACCCCATGCTGGGGGACAAGCGATGCCAACTGATCAAGCGAATCTGCAGTATGGGCAGATCAATATGGCCCGGAGGCCAGCTAACACGGTTGGACACATTGGTTTGCCACCAATAATGTCATTTGCTCTGACACATGGCCCTACCATGCAGGCAAACACTTATAGACAGCCGAATTGGTAGCCGGTGGCCCCTGGTTATGGTTCAGGGAAGCTACCTGGGGATTGGAACCTCAACAATCCACCATTCTACCAACCATAACCAGTCCCTATGCCATACCCTCCAGTGAGTTCAAATTTACCACGAACGGCTGGCAACTATGGGGGAGAGCAGACATGAAACACCTTTTCCCCACAATGCATCAGCTTTTCCAGGGACTCAAGTGGGAGGTTTTGGTGAATACGGTCCAGGGCAGTAATGGAATACAAACCCACCTTTAGGAAATGTTCCACCAAACAACTTTAACCTTCAAAATTCGTTCCAAAAGGCTTCACCCTGGAGACCAATGTGTTAGAGTGTACCCCAGCCGAATTCACAGGATAATCGGCAAGCGACTTCTTAGCTGATAGACACGGAGATGATTGCAAGTACTATCAAGAAGTACTTTGGGCTACAATTAAAGCCATTGGACCATCTTGTTTACAGGAAACCTTACCCTGAGTCGGTGGACCGGGTGATTCCTCTTCCTAGGGGATTCAACACTCCAGATTTTACCATATTCTCAGGGGAGGATGGCAAGTCGACCATGGAGCACATAGGGCGTTTCACTGTCCAGTGTGGTGAGAGCAGCCAGAATGAGTACCACAAGCTTCAAATTTTCCCTCTGTTGTAACATCCCATTTTCGCAAAAGGTTTTCTTTGAAAACAACAGTTTTTTTTCCATAAGTGTAATACTTTAGAACGACAAACAGCAACCACTTCTAAAGTAAAACATAACCAACATCATATATATGCATCATAGCAGTGTCAAGGATCAGAGCATTTCGCACGCAGGCGAGTTCCAAAATATACACAAGTAGATGCTCAAAATAAAATACATCAGTCATATGAAGAACCCTAATACCTAGAGTTGACTCATATCTGTGATGCATCCTGGCAGCTCCTATCAAAGGACTTAGGCCCAAAAGTCATACTGTACGAAATACTAATCTAGAGTCTAACCAACAGATTCTATCTAACTTTGCTGGCCCATAAGTAAAACTGAGACGCTTGCGAGGGGGAAATCCCGCACGGTTGGTCATCGACTCTGAGCTAGCAGGCCCTGATGCCTCTGAAGGATCCTCCTCCTCCTCCTCGTCCTCACTATCAATCACTACTCTATCTCTCGCCACCCACTCCCTAGTGGACTTACTCCCATTGATTGGGTCTCCGGCCGTAGGGATTGGAGGCAAGGGATAAGAGCAGTGAGGACAGTGAATACAAAATGAGGGTGGGCTACCCTCAGGTGCAGTAGGTGCCACCAATGAAGCTATCGGTATAGCAGAAGTAGTAGCAGTGACGATGGGAGGAATTCTAAGAACTGCAGTCGAAGGTGGATGTGCACGCGAACTCGGTATCATGGATGGACGTGTAGGGTTCACGAACAGAAAGGTCTTAATAGTCGCCGTCGTCAGTAGTGTAGTAAGTAGATTAGGTGGTACATAAAAGTGAACCATCTTACTGCTGAAGCGTACAGCAGTAGAGTACTCCCCATCGTCGTCGGTCTCAATAACTATTCCCGAGTGTGTCAAACGCCCAGAGATAGGATTAATAACCCACGCCAAAGGGGTCTTCCCCTGAGGGAACTCATACGTCGTGTTTCCCATAAGCCTCATCGGGATTGGCAACATCTAATTATCGGTTCCAAGCATAAACATAAAACAAAAGAAATGCAAGGGTAAATTTCTTGTCCACGAGTTCATCACAGGCTAGTTGCATACAAACAAGATATATGTAGATATAGTACATCGGCATGTCATTATATACATAAGCATACTTAATAGGCCACATACATCATCATAGTATATTAAGTATTTACATACGAGTAAACAAATCAAACAACAAATCAATGATCAAATCATCATATATCAAAATGTGGTTAGTCATGCATGCCAATGCATTATGACGAGTTTGTGTATAAACCTGCAGCCTTAAACAAGGTCAGCAGAGACAAGGAACTTTATTTCCCAACGTCCGAATCAAATTCCCCTACCAAGGGTATAGCCACACATTAGGCTTTCCACGCATTAGGCATTGCTGCCACACGGGCATGACACACGGGCATGAAGTGACAACTCAGCCTTTGAAAGACCGTAAAATGGTCAACGTTCCGAGTGTCGATGCTCAATGGTTAGTATATGTTATAATTAATTAATGCGGATCGACGAACTCCCAACTCACTCTACTTAGTAAATTTTCATGCTTACAATTCTTATGTTATCTAGGTCAGGTTGTACCAAAAATCACTCATTTAGCTTTGGGTCGTTGGAACCCTAATTTGGAACAAGCCTTGCAGAGGATGATGGTCCACAACTTGAAGATGAATCCTGCCAAGTGCTTGTTTGGTGTATCGGCTGACAACTTTCTTGGTTTCTTGGTGCATCTAAAAGGTATTGAAATAGATCAAGATAAATCCAAGGTGGTAATGGAGGCTAGACCACCCAGGGACAAGAAGGAGTTGTAGAGTCTATTGGGCAAAATCAACTTCTTGAGGAGATTCATAGCCAATTCGGCTGGGAAGATGAAGGTTTTTTCTCCTTTGCTGAAGCTCAAGAATGTGGGAATTGGTGTGGGGTCCTGAACAGCAAGAGGCTTTTGAGCAAACAAAGAAGACCTTTGCTAGTCCACCAGTTTTGGTGCCTCCCATGCCAGGGAAGCCCTTAAAACTCTACATTGCAGCTGCTAAAGAGTCTATCGGCTGCCTGTTAGCACAGGATGTAGAAGATGGAGCTGAAAGAGCAGTGTATTACCTTAGCCGAATCCTTAATCATGCTGAAACCAAATACACTCCTTTGGAGAAGTTATGTTTGTCATTATTTCATGCTTGTACAAAACTTTAATATTATTTAATGCCACATGAGATATTAGTTTTGTGAAAAATTGACATTAGGCCTATCTTGCAAGGTCGATTGATGAAGTAGGCCATTAAGCTCACTGCCTTTGCTTTAAGTACGTCCCACTGAAGGCTGTTAAGGGTCAGGCACTAGCCAATTTCTTGGCAGAACACCCTTGCGTGAAAGTGGAGGACCCTTGGGTGTCTCCAATCAATTGTATAGACCTCTTGCCTTGGGTTCTAATTTTTAATGGGTCCAAAACCCAGAATGGAGTTGGAGCCGGAGTGACAATCACCAACCCAGAGGGGAAGGTGTGGAGGTTTCTATATCGACTAAACCCAGGTTTAACTAATAACTGTAACACCTGAGGACGAGATCGACATCTTATTAGGACGACGTATCGAGACCTCGACCAAGACCTTGTGTCGAGATCCCGTGCCAAGATCGCGTGCCGAGGTCATTTGCCGAGCTGATGAGACCGCGTGCACTAGCCGGGCCGAAATGAGGAGGTCGCGCGTGTCGGCCGATGAAGTCGCTGCATCGAAATGAGGAGGCCGCGTGCACGAACACGCAGTTAGAACCTTGCAGCGCTTGCACGAGCACCCTTGTCGACATCGTGTCGAGATGACACCTCGTATTCTTTCGAGCGTTATTCAGCGCTATTATTATATTGTTTGTAATAATTATAGTGTCGGCTTGCCGTTCTCGTCAGCGTGTCTAGACCGTTGACCGGCGAGTAGAGGGTAATTATGAGAGGAACGATTAGGCGGGTAGGATGATTGATGGGATTGGCATCTTATAGCCGAAGTTACGATTATACCCTTTTCTCACCAAATGTATACCACGACCGATTCCTCGAGATACTCATTTCTCTTTTCTTCTTTCTTCTTCCTTCCTTCTCGCTCGAGTTCCTTGTTTTTCTCCAGAACTTCCATCGACGAAACCTTGAGTTCCATCGAGATTCTCGCACAAATTTTCTTCATCAATCTTGTTCATCATCATCTTCTCGACCTATATCTACTTTGCTCGACCATCACCATTGAGGTATGAAGAACAGATTTTTCTTTTCCTCTGTGCTACTGTTTAGCGCTACTTTTCTTTCCATTTTTAGCCAGTTTTATGCTTCCAAATCATGTCAAACTGATGGGTTTTCTTCTTCACGATATTACCTATCTTTCTAACCGATTAATTGGGCTTGTAAAACAAATTTTCTTCCCCTGTTTTTCTGCAATCGGCAGTGCCCAGAAACCCTTCATTTTTGGTTTGTTTCGATTTCTTGTTTTCGTTTGTTGCTTCTGGTTATTGTTGTTGTCGATCTATCTGTTGAAGCATCAGATAACCTTTTTCATGAACTTTTGATCGAAAACCCTAACTTTGTGTTAGAGGAAAAATATATTTCAGTTCTTGAGTTTTTATATTTTCTGGGTTGTGATTAAGTTTGGGAAGAGAGCTAAGTCTATTAGAACCCATAGATCGAACTGAGTTGTGTTTGTTTTAGGAAGTCTGATTCCCAAGATCGTGTGATTTACGAATCGAGGTGTACGGGAAAGCGAATCCAAGGACGCGTTAGCCGAATCCAGATCGAGAACTGTACGTGTCGAGGTCGATTGAGGACGGTACGTGTCGAAGTCGTTGTCGAGCTCGTTGAAGACAGCCGTGTCGAGATCGAGTAAGAGAAGTCGTTGTCGAGCTCATTTGAAGACAGCCGTGTCGAGGTCGTTGTCGAGCAGCATTAATTTGGAGTTCTGTAAGGGCGCTTCACATTAATACTTTCATAGTATGCTAGTGTAAGGGCAACTCTTAGACATTATTAAGACTTTATTTTTATTGTTATATTTATGTATGGACTCCTTGATTGGTGTCGAGATTGGGTTTTTGCATGTATTTGATATGTGATTGAATATATGTTGTGAATGGTGTATTCTTTGTCAGTGCGTTTCTTCATGCAGAATGTTTTATTGCTTAAATGTCGAATTGCGTTTTCTTCATGTTAAGCATGCTCTCTTTATTTGATATGTGATCAAGTAAGTTGTGTTACTCTTTGACATGCGGCGAGCTAATCATCGAGTGAGAGAGCTAGGGAGTCGTATGACGTTTTTGAGCCGGACCCAGATAACTGAGGGTGCTAGGTCCCCTTTTTGTTTATGGTGGATTGGCTAGGCGTTGTAGCATTATCAGTTTGGGGATGGACTTGCTAATTAATGTATGGAATTCGGTTTGGGGATGGACCTGCCATTTACCTATTACGTCAGTTTGGGGATGGACCTGCTGACGATATTCCGGAATAAGAGTCGAGTCGAGTCTAGAGTGAGATGGTCGAGTCACGTGTGGTGATTGAGATACATTATTGTGTTGCTTATTCTTTATGTCGAGCTTACCTTGAATTGTTGAGAAGTTGACCCTTTCCCGTGGTGCCTTCAATTCATGACGGTTACCCAGGCGATGTCGAGGGCGCAGGGAACTCGACAGCAGACGATGCCGAGGAGGAGCTCGACGAGGACCCGAGTGACGACCTGTACTTGTCGTGATTGATTATGTTTGTTCGACGTATTTCTTTTGATGACAGTACTTGTTTTTCTTTTGTGTTCGAGGTCGTGACCAGTTTGGGCAGTGTTGTTTTGTTGCTACAGGGTAGACTGGTGGTCTTACTTTTGGAGCAGCCCCCTGCGTGGGAGTCTGCCGGAAGTACCCCCAGGGTATGATTGCTCTTTTGAAGTCGTCGTACCTTAGGTGTATTTTCTTTGCACATTTGCTACTTTGTATTTTGTATACATTATTATTTTGAGTGATATATATATATATATGTATGTTATGCAAGTATGTTTTATTAGGATTTAAGTCTTGTGTCTTAGTTGCACCATGTTTCGAAAAGCTGTAATTACTCTGATGTGTACGAGTTGGTTTTATAAAAAAAAATATATCGTATTTTTAAAAGGCACAAGAGTTTTGTTTTAAAACACATCTCATACAGGTTTATGTTGAGCTCGGTGTGTTGAGCTCGGTAACTCGAGCTCGGTATATTGAGCTCGGTAGCGGTCCGAAGCAGTCGTTGGTATCGAGCGATTCGGTTCGACCGAGCCGTGCATAGGAGATTTGACCGTCACCGTGTCGGGTTATGTGTGTTGGGTACCTAGTTGTATTATGTTGATTCTTTGTTTGATTAAGTGAAGCACTTATTGCTTGAAAAATTGTTTGAACTCAAGTTTCTTGATTGAAGCGGTGTGTTTTAACACATCCTTGTTACGAGATTCGACGGGGTTTTGAACTTTGTGGAATCTAATGCCACCTCGTAGGAATACGACTACAACCGAGAACGTCGACATGGAACGAGCAATTCAAGCTATGGCCGAGATGGCGGCGGCCATGGCTCAACAATCACCGGCTGCAACTCAACAGTTAACGCGATGGCTCAACAGACGGCGGCGTTAACTCAAACAGAACTTGCGAACAAACAACGAGCAGAACGAAATGCTGAAGCTAGAGGATTGGCAGACTTCAGGAAGCATGATCCACCGAAGTTCTACGGTGAGCCAAATCCAGATAAAGCTGATCTTTGGATGCAAGAGATCGAGAAGATCTTCGAGGCACTCCATTGCCCGGACAACGTGAAGGTCGACTATGCCACCTACTTACTGCTAGGAGACGCAGAGTATTGGTGGAGAGGAGTGAAGCAAACATTTATAGCAGAACGTCGCGAGATGACCTGGGAGCTTTTTCGTGAAAGGTTCTTGGACAAGTACTTCCCAGATACTGCACGAGCCGAGAAGGAGCAAGAATTTCTTCAATCTGCGGCAAGGCAACTCGGCGGTGTCCGAGTATGCGGCCAAATTCGAGTCGTTGGCGAGGTATTTCACCCATTCCGTGATCGAGTTGACCAGAGATGGTTGAGTGAGAGATTCCAACGAGGATTGAGATTCGACATTGAAGTCGATGGTGTCGCCGAGGATCGAAACCTCCAAGAGTGATTGATCGATGTGTCGAGGTAGAAGGAGTAAGAAGCCACAAGAAGAAAGCTGTTGTAGGCGGACCGGTGAGACCCAGTGCGGGGCGAGATTCGCATGCAAAGGAAAACAACCGAAGAAGCCTTACGGCCAGGCCTCGAGGAACGACAACAGGGGACAGTATCGTCCGATGACCCAGGGAGCGAGGAGTGGAGGTCAGACCGGTGTCGAGGTGACTTGTTTCCGTTGTGGAAAGACGGGACATTACGCCAATAACTGTACTCAGAAGGAGGGTGTGCTACAATCGTAAGCCAGGGCATTTTGCCAAGGATTGTCCTACACCTAAAAGCCGAACCGACGATGCTTGCGGCAAAGGCCAAAGGAAGCATCAAGCTGGCTAAAGGCGAGTTTTCTGCATGAGTGGCGAGGAAGCGGTCGAGTGAAGATCTTATCCAAGGTGAATGTGAGATCGAGGGTAAATCCTTATCCGTTCTTTTTATTCGGGTGCAACCCATTCCTTTATTTCTTGATTGTGTGAACCATTTGAACTTGATCGTGGATCGCTTTACCGCTTAAATTAGTAGTTACAACCCCGCTAAAACCTTAGTCACAAACACCGCATGTCTTAATTGTGTAGTGGTTATTCGAGTAGAAAGTTTGTGGTCAATTTGGTTTGTTTGCCTCTTAAGGGCCTAGATGTCATCCTCGGGATGGATTGGTTGTCACACCACCATGTCCTTTTGGGTGTGCCAAAATCGTAATTTTTCGGACCTTGGAGTCTCCAATTATCTTTACGCCGAACGTATCGGAGTTTCTTTGAAAGAAGGAACTAGGGAATACATGTATCCGCTAGTTCGGAAGTTTTCCAGCAGATCGACGTGAAGAATGTTCGATGGTGTGTGACTTTGAGGGCGTTTTCAAGACGTGCCAGGGTTACCACCCGATCACGAGAGGTCGAGTTCTCCATCGACCTGATTCCAGGAACAGGACCGATTTCCAAAGCGCCATACGGGATGTCTCTGCCGAGATGAAAGAGTGAAGTCCCGGATCGAACACTTGGAGTCGAAGCAATTCATACGACCAGGCGTGTCACCGTAGGAGCTCCAAAGTGTTGTTGGTTAAGAAGAAGGATGGACGATCAAGGCGTGCGTGGACTATCGCGAGCTCAACAAGGTTACCGTGAAGAACCGTTATCCGTTACCACGTATTGGCGACTTGATGGATCAACTTCGTGGAGCGGCGATCTTTTCAAGATAGACTTGAAGTCGGGCTACCATCAGTTCGCGTGAAGGAGGAAGATGTCGCCAAAACAGCTTTCGAGGACTAGATACGGTCACTACGAGTACTTGGTGATGCCGTTTGGAGTAGCGAATGTGCGGTGTGTTTATGGACTACATGAACAGGATTTTCCATTCGTTTTTGGATCAGTTCGTTGTAGTGTTCATCGACGACATACTGATCTACTCGAGGAACCGAGAAGAGCACGCAGAACACTTATGTCGAGTACTGCAGATATTACGAGATAAGCAACTCTATGCCAACCTGTCGAAGTGTGAATTTTGGCTTGAAGAGGTGAATTTTCTTGGTCACGTGATTTCCAAAGAAGGGATAGCTGTGGATCCAACTAAGATTGAAGTTGTGCTAGCGTGGGAACAGCCGAAGACGGTTACCGAGATCAGGAGTTTTGTCGGCTTAGCAGGATATTACCGAAGATTCATTGAAGGTTTCTCGAAGATTGTCGCGCCTCTTTACGGTCGACGAGGAAGGATCAACCTTTGCCTGGGCCGAGGAGTCTGGCCGATTTTCAAAGGCGAAGGAGCTTTTGGCGGCAGCGCTGTCTTTGATCTTGCCTCAACCGAAGAGCCTTTCGAGGTGTATTGTGATGCGTCACACCAGGGATTGGGATGCGTCTTTGATGCAACATCGGAAGGTGGTCGCGTATGCTTCAAGACGACTTAAGATTCACGAGAGGAACTACCCTACTCACGACTTGGAGCCGGGCCAGAGTTTTTGCGTTGAAGATATGGAGGCACTACCTTTATGGGAGCACTCTTCTGTTTTCGCGATCACAAGAGCTTGAAGTACTGTTCGACCGTAAAGAACTCAACATGCGTCGGCGAAGATGGACAGAATTTCTCAAGGACTACGACTTTACGTTGGAATACCATCCGGTAAGGCTAACGTAGTAGCGGTCGTTGAGCAGGAAGAGCGTTTTAACCTCGGTATTGATGATCAAGGAGTTGGAGATGCTCGAGAAGTTCCGAGACTTGAAGTTGAGTGTCGAAGTTTCACCGGGGAAGCTGAGATTTGGTATGCTTACCATCTCTAACAGATTGTTGGACGAGATCCGAGACCAGCAAGTTCATGACGAGCTTCTGCAAGAGAAGATTCAGTTGATAGCGCAAGGAAAGGCGACAGAATTTCACGTCGGAGCGGACGACATCTTAAGGTGCAATGGCCGAGTGTGCGTACCTAACGTAGCCGAGCTGAGAAAGTTGATTCTCGACGAAGTGCATAAGAGCAACTTTAGTATTCATCCAGGAGTTACGAAGATGTATCAAGACTTGAAGAAGCATTTTTGGTGGTCCGGAATGAAGAAGCAAGTGGCCGAGTACGTAGCTTCGTGTTTAACGTGTCAGAAAGCGAAGGTGGAGCACCAACGACCTGCGGGAATGCTACAATCGCTTGACGTACCAGTTTGGAAATGGGACAGTATTTCCATGGATTTCATTGTAGGTTTGCCGAAGACGCAGAAGAAGAATGATTCGATTTGGGTGATCGTCGACCGATTGACCAAATCTGCTCATTTCTTACCAGTAAGGTCGACATACAACGTGGAAAGTGTAACGACCCGTTTCCGGACCGCTACCGAGCTCAATATACCGAGCTCGAGTTACCGAGCTCAACACACCGAGCTCAACATAAACCTATATGAGATGTGTTTTAAAACGAAACTGTTGTGCCATTTAAAAATACGATATATTTTTTTTTTTATAAAACCAACTCGTGCACATCAGAGTAATTACAGCTTTTCGAAACATGGTGCAACTAAGACACAAGACTTAAATCCTAATAAAACATACATGCATAACATACATATATATATATATCACTCGAAATAATAATGTATACAAAATACAGAGTAGCAAATATATAAAGAAAATACACCTAAGGTATGACGACTTCAAAAGAGCAATCATACCCTGGGGGTACTTCCGCCAGACTCCCACGCAGGGGGCTGCTCCAAAAGTAAGACCACCAGTCTACCCTGAAACAACAAAACAACACTGCCCAAACTGGTCACGACATACTACTCCAAAAGAAAAACAAGGTACAGCCATAAAAAAAAACATCATCCAACAACATAATCAATCACGACAGATAGAGAGGTCGTCACTCGGTCCTCGTCGAGCTCCTCCTCGGCATCATCTGGCTGCCGAGTTCCTGCGCCTCGACATCGCCTGGGTAATCATCATGGATTGAAGGCACCACGGAAAGGGTCAACTTCTCAACAATTCAAGATAAGCTCGACATAAAGAAATAAGCAACACAATAATGTATCTCAATCACCACACGTGACTCGACCATCTCACTCTGGACTCGACTCGACTCTTATTCGAATATCGCCGAGTCCATCCCCAAACCGACGTAATAGGTAAACGGCAGTCCATCCCCAAACCGAATTCCATACATTAATCACAGTCCATCCCCAACCGATAATGCTACAACGCCTAGCCAATCCACCATAAACAAAAAAGGGACCTAGCACCCTCAGTTATCTGGGTCCGGCTCAAAAACGTCATACGACTCCCTAGCTCTCTCACTCGATGATTAGCTCGCCGCATGTCAAAGAGTAACACAACTTACTTGATCACATATCAAATAAAGAGAGCATGCTTAACATGAAGAAAACGTAATTCGACATTTAAGCAATAAAACATTCTGCATGAAGAAACGCAATTCGACAGCAATACACCATTCACAACATATATTCAATCACATATCAAATACATGCAAAAACCCAATCTCGACACCAATCAAGGAGTCCATACATAAATATAACAATAAAAATAAAGTCTTAATAATGTCTAAGAGTTGCCCTTACGCTAGCATACTATGAAGGTATTAATGTGAAGCGCCCTTACATAAGGACTTATAAAATAAAGCCTTAGAGATATCTAGGAGTTGCCCTTACCTAACTCCAAGTTAATGCTGCTCGACAACGACTTCTCTTACTCGATCTCGACACGGCTGTCTTCAACGAGCTCGACAACGACTTCGACACGTACCGTCCTCAATCGACCTCGACACGTACAGTTCTCGATCTGGATTCCGCTGCTTCCACGTCCTCGGATTCGCTCTCACTCGATCTCGGGAATCAGACTTCCTAAAACAAACACAACTCAGTTCGATCTATGGGTTCTAATACACTTAGCTCTCTCTTCCCAAACTTAACCACAACCCAGAAAATATAAAACTCAAGAACTTGAAATATATTTTTCCTCTAACACAAAGTTAGGGATTTCGATCAAAAGTTCATGAAAATGGTTATCTGATGCTTCAACAGATAGATCGACAACAACAACAACCAGAAGCAACAAATGAAAACAAGAAATCGAAATAAACCAAAAATGGGGGTTTCTGGGCACTGCCGGTTGCAGAAAAACAGAGGAAGAAAATTTGTTTTACAAGCCCAATTAATCGGTTAGAAAGATAGGTAATATCGTGAAGAAGAAAACCCATCAGTTTGACATGATTTGGAAGCATAAAACTGGCTACAAATGGAAGGAAAAGTAGCGCTAAACAGTAGCACAGAGGAAAAGAAAAATCTGTTCTTCATACCTCAATGGTGATGGTCGAGCAGGCGAGATATAGGTCGAGAAGATGATGATGAACAAGGTTGATGAAGAAAGCTTGTGCAGAATCTCGATGGAACTCAAGGTTTCGTCGATGGAAGTTTTTGGAGAAAAACAACGAAACTCAGAGCAGAAGGAAGGAAGAAGAAAGAAGAAAAGAGAAATGAGTATCTGAGGGAATCGGTCGTGGTATACAGCTGGTGAGAAAAGGGTATAATCGTAACTCCAGCTATAAGATGCCAATCCCATCAATCATTCTACCCGTCTAATCGTTCCTCTCATAATTACCCTCTACTCTGTCGGTCAACGGTCTAGACACGCGACGAGAACGGCAAGCCGACACTATAATTATTACAAACAATATAATAATAGCGCTGAATAACGTTCGAAAGAATACGAGGTATCATCATCTCGACACGATGTCGACAAGGGTGCTCGTGCAAGCGCACAAGGCTCTAACACGAGTTCGTGCACGCGGCCTCCTCAGCTCGACATGCGACTTCATCAGCTCGGTACGCGACTTCATCAACTCGACAAGCGACCTCCTCAGCTCAGCAGCTAGTGCACGCGGTCTCATCAGCTCGGTAAATGACCTCGGCACGCGATCTTGGCACGGGATCTCGACATAAGGTCTTGGTCGAGGTCTCGATACGTCGTCCTAATACGATGTCGATCTCGTCCTCAGGTGTTACAATCTCTCCCTCTAAAAAAAATTTCGTCCTCGAAATTGCAAATAAGATTCTTACCTCGGAAAAGTTCAGTGGTAATCGAAGTCTTCATCTTCTCCTCCAGCTCCCAAGTTGCATCTCCCGCCTTACGATCCCACACAACTTTGACGAGTTGAATCTCTTTGTTCCAGAATCGCTTGGCTTTCCGATCAACGATCCTTCTTTGGTAATGCTTCAAAGATAGGTCGTCTTTCGGTTGAATCACATCCGCTCGATGACATGAGAAGGGTCGGAAACATACTTCCGCAATTGTGAGACGTGGAAGACGTCGTGGATGTTCGACAAGAATGGGGGTAAAGCAATCGATATGCCACCGACCAATACGACGAAGAATCGATAAGGTCCAATAAATTTAGGGTAAGTTTCTTGGATTTGATCGCTCGACCAACTCCGATGGTGGGGTGACTCTAAGAAATACATGTTCTCCTTCCTCGAACTCGAGTGGTCGACGTCGTTGGTCTGCATAACTCTTCTGTCGACTTTGAGATGTTCGCATCCGATCTCTGATCAAACAGATCTTCTCGGTAGTCTGCTGGATCATATCTGGTCCTACGACAGTTCGCTCGCCGTCCTGGTACCAACAAAGAGGCGTCTGACATTTTCCGTCCATACAGTGCTTCAAAAGGTGCCATTCCAATACTCGCATGGAAACTGTTATTGTATGTGAACTCCACCAATGGTAAGACGTCGTCCCAACTTCCTCGGTGATCTAACGTACAAGCTCGCAACAAATCTTCAAGTGATTGGATTGTTCTCTCCGTCTAACCGTCAGTCTGTGGATGATATGCCGAGCTAAGCCTGAGCTCGGTTCCCATCGCTCCTTGCAATTCCCTCCAAAAGTGAGACGTGAACTTCGGATCTCGGTCCGACACGATCGAAGAGGGTATTCCATGAAGTCGTACTATCTCCGCGATGTAGATCTCGGTCAGCTTTTCCACGTTGTATGTCGACCTCACTGGTAAGAAATGAGCAGATTTGGTCAATCGGTCGACGATCACCCAAATCGAATCATTCTTCTTCTGCGTCTTCGGCAAACCTACAACGAAATCCATGGAAATACTATCCCATTTCCAAACTGGTACGTCACGCGATTGTAGCATTCCCGCGGTCGTTGGTGCTCCACTTTCGCTTCGACACGCCAAACACGGCTACGTGCTCGACCACTTGCTTCTTCATTCCGACCACCAAAAATGCTTCTTCAAGTCTTGATACATCTTCGTAACTCCTGGATGAATACTAAAGTTGCTCTTATGCGCTTCGTCGAGAATCAACTTCCTCGGCTCGGATCGTTAGGTACACATACTCGGCCATTGCACCTTAAGATGTCGTCCGCTCGGACTGAAATTCGTCGCCTTCCCTTGCGCTATCAATCGAATCTTCTCTTGCGAAGCTCATCATGAACTTGCTGATGCGGGATCTCGCCCAACAATCTGTTAGAAATAGTAAGCATACCAAATCTCGGCTTCCCGGTGAAACTTCGACACTCGACTTCAAGTCTCTAACTTCTCGAGCATCTCCAACTCCTTGATCATCAATACCGAGGTTAAAACGCTCTTCCTACTCAGCGCATCTGCTACTCGTTAGCCTTACCGATGGTATTCCAACGTAAAGTCGTAGTCCTTGAGAAATTACGTCCATCTACGCCGACGCATGTTGAGCTCTTTCTGGTCGAACAGTACTTCAAGCTCTTGTGATCGCTGAAAACAAGAAGAGTGCTCCCGTAAAGGTAGTGCCTCCATATCTTCGACGCAAAAACCATCTTTGCCGGCTCAAGTCGTGAGTAGGGTAGTTCCTCTCGTGAATCTTAAGGCGTCTTGAAGCATACGCGACCACCTTCCGATGTTGCATCGCGCCGCATCCCAATCCCTGGTGTGGCGCATCACAATACACCTCGTAAGGCTCTTCGGGTTGAGGCAAGATCGGCCAGCGCTGTCGTCAAAAGCTCCTTCGCCTTTGAAAACCGCTTCACACTCCTCGGTCCAGGCAAAGGTTGATCCTTCCTCGTCGATCGTAAGAGGCGCGACAATCTTCGAGAAACCTTCAATGAATCTTCTAATATCCTCGCTAAGCCGACAAAACTCCCCGATCTCGGTAACCGTCTTGGTTGTTCCCACGCTAGCACGACTTCAATCTTAGTTGGATCCACAAATATCCCTTCTTTGGAAATCACGTGACCAAGAAAATTCACCTCTTCAAGCCAAAATTCACACTTCGACAGGTTGGCATAGAGTTGCTTATCTCGTAATATCTGCGATTACTCGACATAAGTGTTCTGCGTGCTCTTCTCGGTTCCTCGAGTAGATCAAGATGTCGTCGATGAACACTACAACAAAGCGATCCAAGAGCGAATGGAAAATCCTGTTCATGTAGTCCATAAACACACCGTGGCGCATTCGTCCTCCAAACGGCATCACCAAGTACTCGTAGTGACCATATCTAGTCCTGAAAGTCGCTTTTGGCGACATCTTCCTCCTTCACGCCAAATCTGATGGTAGCCCGACTTCAAGTCTATCTTGGAAAAGATCGCCGCTCCACGAAGTTGATCCATCAAGTCGTCAATACGTGGTAACGGATAACGGTTCTTCACGGTAACCTTGTTGAGCTCGCGATAGTCTACGCACAGTCTTGATCGTCCATCCTTCTTCTTAACCAACAACACTGGAGCTCCCCACGGTGACACGCTCGGTCGTATGAATTGCTTCGACTCCAAGTGTTCGATCTGGGACTTCAGCTCTTTCATCTCGGCAGGAGACATCCTGTAACACCTGAGGACGAGATCGACATCGTATTAGGACAACGTATCGAGACCTCGACCAAGACCTTGTGTCGAGATCCCGTGCCAAGATCGTTTACCGAGGTCATTTGCCGAGCTGAGGAGACCACGTGCACTAGCTGCTGAGCTGAGGAGGTCGGGTGTCGAGTTGATGAAGTCGCGTACCGAGCTGAGGAGGCCGCGTTCACGAACTCGTGTTAGAGCCTTGTGCGCTTGCACGAGCACCCTTGTCGACATCGTGTCGAGATGATACCTCGTATTCTTTCGAACGTTATTCAGCGCCATTATTATATTGTTTGTAATAATTATAGTGTCGGCTTGACCGTTCTCGTCGCGTGTCTAGACCGTTGACCGACAGAGTAGAAAGTAATTATGAGAGAGGAACGATTAGACGGGTAGATGATTGATGGGATTGGCATCTTATAGCTGGAGTTACGATTATACCCCTTCTCTCACCAGCTGTATACCACGACCGATTCCCTCAAACACTCATTCTTTCTCTTTTCTTCTTTCTTCTTCCTTCCTTCTGCTCTGAGTTTCGTTGTTTTCTTCAGAACTTCCATCGACGAAACCGTGAGTTCCATCGAGATTCTGCACAAGCTTTCTTCATCAATTTTGTTCATCATCATCTTCTCGACCCATATCTCGCCTGTTCGACCATCATCTGAGGTAAGGAAAAACAGATTTTCTCTTCTTCGTGTTACTGTTTAGCGCTACTTTTCCTTCCATTTTTAGCTAGTTTTCTGCTTCCAAATCATGTCAAACTGATGGGTTTTCTTCTTCACGATATTACCTATCTTTCTAACCGATTAATTGGGCTTGTAAAACAAATTTTCTTCCTCTGTTTTTCTGCAATCGGCAGTGCCCAGAAACTCTTCATTTTTGGTTTATTTCGATTTCTTGTTTTTCGTTTGTTGCTTCTGATTGTTGTTGTTGTCGATCTATCTGTTGAAGCATCAGATAACTTTTTCATGAACTTCTGATCGAAATCCCTAACTTTGTGTTAGAGGAAAAATATATTCAGTTCTTGAGTTTTATATTTTCTGGGTTGTGGTTAAGTTTGGGAAGAGAGAGCTAAGTGTATTAGAACCCATAGATCGATCTGAGTTGTGTTTGTTTTAGGAAGTCTGATTCCCGAGATCGCGTGATTTCAGATCGAGGTGTACGGAAAGCGAATCCAAGGGCGTGGAAGCGGCGGAATCGGTCGAGAAGTGTACGTGTGGAGGTCGATTGAGGACGGTACGTGTCGAAGTCGTTGTCGAGCTCGTTGAAGACAGCCGTGTCGAGATCGAGTAAGAGAAGTCGTTGTCGAGCTCATTTGAAGACAGCTGTGTCGAGGTCGTTGTCGAGCAGCATTAACTTGGAGTTCGGTAAGGGCGCTTCACATTAATACTTTCATAGTATGCTAGCGTAAGGGCAACTCCTAGATATCTCTAAGACTTTATCTTTATTGTTATATTTATGTATGGACTCCTTGATTGGTGTCGAGATTGGAATGTTGTGATATGATTGAGTTTTTGCATGTATTTGATATGTGATTGAATATATGTTGTGAATGGTGTATTGCTGTCGAAGTGCGTTTCTTCATGCAGAATGTTTTATTGCTTAAATGTCGAATTGCGTTTTCTTCATGTTAAGCATGCTCTCTTTATTTGATATGTGATCAAGTAAGTTGTGTTACTCTTTGACATGCAGCGAGCTAATCATCGAGTGAGAGAGCTAGGGAGTCGTATGACGTTTTTGAGCCGGACCCAGATAACTGAGGGTGCTAGGTCCCCTTTTTGTTTATGGTGGATTGGCTAGGCGTCGCATTATCAGTTTGGGGTTGGACCTGCTGATTAATGCATGGTATCGGTTTGGGGTTGGACCAGCCGTTTACCTATTACGTCGGTTGGGGATGGACTGTGACGATATTCCGGAATAAGAGTCGAGTCGAGTCTAGAGTGAGATGGTCGAGTCACGTGTGGTGATTGAGATATATTATTGTGTTGCTTATTTCTTTATGTCGAGCTTATCTTGTATTGTTGAGAAGTTGACCCTTTCCCGTGGTGCCTTCAATCCATGACGGTTACCCAGGCGATGTCGAGGGCGCAGGGAACTCGACAGTAGATGATGCCGAGGAGGAGCTCGACGAGGACCCGAGTGACGACCTGTACTTGTCGTGATTGATTGTTTGTTCGACGTATTTCTTTTGATGTCTGTACCTTGTTTTCTTTTGGAGTAGTATGTCGTGACCAGTTTGGGCAGTGTTGTTTTGTTGTTTCAGGGTAGACTGGTGGTCTTACTTTTGGAGCAGCCCCCTGCGTGGGAGTCTGCCGGAAGTACCCCCAGGGTATGATTGCTCTTTTGAAGTCGACATACCTTAGGTGTATTTTCTTTGCACATTTGCGACTCTGTATTTTGTATACATTATTATTTAGAGTGATATATATATATATATGTATGTTATGCATGTATGTTTTGTTAGAATTTAAGTCTTGTGTCTTAGTTGCACCATGTTTCGAAAAGCTGTAATTACCCTGATGTGCACGAGTTGGTTTTAAAAAAAAAAAATATATATATCGTATTTTTAAAAGGCACAAGAGTTTTGTTTTTAAAAACACATCTCATATATCCTTTATGTTGAGCTTGGTGTGTTGAGCTCGGTAACTCGAGCTCGGTATATTGAGCTCGGTAGCGGTCCGGAAACGGGTCGTTACACATCCTGTATGGCGCTTTGGAAATCGGTCCTGTTCCTGGAATCAGGTCGATGGAGAACTCGACCTCTCGCACTGGTGGTAACCCTGGCACGTCTTCGGGAAAAACGTCCTCAAAGTCACACACCACTGGAACATTCTTCACGTCGATCTGCTGAAAAACTTCCGAACTAGCCAGATACATGTATTCCCTAGTTCCTTCTTTCAAAGAAACTCCGATCGTTCGTGAAAGATAATTGGAGACTCAAGGTGCGGAAAAATTACGCTTTACGGGCACAGTCAAAGGACATGGTGGTGTGCCCACCAATCCATCCCGAGGATGACATCTAAGCCCTTAAGAGGCAAACAAACCAAATTGACCACAAACTTTCTACTCTGAATAATCACTACACAATTAAGACATGCAGTGTTTGTGACTAAGGTTTTAGCAGCTGGGGTTGTAACTACTAATTTAAACGGTAAAGCGATCAAATCAAGTTCAAATGGTTCACACAATCAGAAGAAATAAAGGAATGGGTTGCACCCGAATCAAAAAGAACGGATAAGGATTTACCCTCAATCTCACATTCACCTTGGATAAGATCTTCAGCTCAATCTGCTTCCTCGCCACTCATGCAGAAAACTCTGCCTTTAGCTACCTGACGCTTCCCTTTGGCCCTTGCCGCAAGCATTGTCGGTTCAGCTTTAGGTGTAGGATAATCCTTGGCAAAATGCCCTGGCTTCTTGCAGTTGAAACACACCTCCACCCTTTGAGTATAGTTACTCGCGTAATGTCCCGGCTTTCCACATCGAAAACAAGTCACCTCGACACTGGTCTGTCCTCCGCTTCTCGGTACCTGGGTCATCGGACGATACTGTCCCCTGTTGTCGTTCCCCTGAGGTCGGTCGTAAGGCTTCTTCTGCGGTTGTTTTCCTTTCTGTGCAAATCTCTGCCCCGCACTCTGGGGTCTCACCGGTCCGCCTACGATCTTCTTCTTGTGGCTTCTCACTCCTTCTACCTCGACCTGCACGATCAATCGACTCTTGGAGGTTTGGATCCTCAACGACACCATGACTTCGAATGTCGAATCTCAATCCCCGTTGGAATCTCTCACTTAACTATCTTTGGTCGATTCGATCCACGAAATGGACTGAAATACCTCGCCAGCGACTCGAACTTGGCGCATACTCGGACACGTCGAGTTGCCTTCTTGATTGAAGAAATTCCTGCCCCTCCTCGGCTCGTGCAGTGTCTGGGAAGTACTTGTCCAAGAACCTTTCACGAAAAAGCTCCCAGGTCATCTCGCGACGTTCCGCTATAAATGTTTGCTTCACTCCTCTCCACCAATACTCTGCGTCTCCTAGAAGTAGGTGGCATAGTCGACCTTCACGTTGTCCGCAATGAAGTGCCTCAAAGATCTTCTCGATCTCTTGCATCCAAAGATCGGCTTTATCCGGATTTGGCTCACCGTAGAACCGATTGGATCATGCTTCCTAAAGTCGCCAATCCTCTCGCTTGACATTTCGTTACGCTCGTTCTTTGTTCTTTGTAAGTTCTCTTGAGTTAACGCCGCCATCTGTTGAGCCATCGCGTTAACTGTTGAGTTGCGGCGGTGATTGTTGAGCCATGGCTGCCGCCATCTCGGTCATAGCTTGAATTGCTCGTTCCATGTCGACGTTCTCGGTTACAACTGTCGTATTCCTACGAGGTGGCATTAGATTCCACAAAGTTCAAAACCCTGTCAGAATCTCACAACAAGAATGTGTTAAAACACACTGCTTCATTTAAGAAACAGTTCAAACAATTTCTCAAGCAATAAGTGCTTCACTTAATCAAACAGTCCAAATCTCCTATGCACAGCTCGGTCAGAACCGAACTGCTCTGATACCAACAATGTAACGACCCGTTTCCGGACCGCTACCGAGCTCAACACACCGAGCTCAACATAAACCTATATGAGATGTGTTTTAAAACGAAACTCTTGTGCCTTTTAAAAATACGATATATTTTTTTTTATAAAACCAACTCGTGCACATCAGAGTAATTACAGCTTTTCGAAACATGGTGCAACTAAGACACAAGACTTAAATCCTAATAAAACATACATGCATAACATACATATATATATATATCACTCGAAATAATAATGTATACAAAATACAGAGTAGCAAATGTATAAAGAAAAAACACCTAAGGTTTGGCGACTTCAAAGAGCAATCATACCACGGGGTACTTCGAACTCCCACGCAGGGGGCTGCTCCAAAAGTAAGACCACCAGTCTACCCTGTAGCAACAAAACAACACTGCCCAAACTGGTCACGACATACTACTCCAAAAGAAAAACAAGGTACAGCCATAAAAAAACATCATCCAGCAACATAATCAATCACGACAGATAGAGGTCGTCACTCGGGTCCTCGTCGAGCTCCTCCTCGGCATCATCTGCTGTCGAGTTCCCTGCGCCCTCGACATCGCCTGGGTAACCGTCATGGATTGAAGGCACCACGGGAAAGGGTCAACTTCTCAACAATTCAAGATAAGCTCGACATAAAGAAATAAGCAACACAATAATGTATCTCAATCACCACACGTGACTCGACCATCTCACTCTAGACTCGACTCGACTCTTATTCCGGAATATCGTCAGCAGGTCCATCCCCAAAGCGGCGTAATAGGTAAACGGCAGTCCATCCCCAAACCGAATTCCATACATTAATCGGCGAGTCCATCCCCAAACCGATAATGCTACAACGCCTAGCCAATCCACCATAAACAAAAAGGGACCTAGCACCCTCGATTATCTGGGTCCGGCTCAAAACGTCATACGACTCCTAGCTCTCTCACTCGATGATTAGCTCGCATGTCAAAGAGTAACACAACTTACTTGATCACATATCAAATAAAGAGAGCATGCTTAACATGAAGAAAACGCACTCGACATTTAAGCAATAAAACATTCTGCATGAAGAAACGCACTGACAAAGAATACACCATTCACAACATATATTCAATCACATATCAAATACATGCAAAAACCCAATCTCGACACCAATCAAGGAGTCCATACATAAATATAACAATAAAAATAAAGTCTTAATAATGTTTAAGAGTTGCCCTTACGCTAGCATACTATGAAGGTATTAATGTGAAGCGCGCTGACATAAGGACTTATAAAATAAAGCCTTAGAGAGATCTAGGACGTGCCCTTACCGAACTCCAAGTTAATCTTTGCCGCCGACAACGACTTCTCTTACTCGATCTCGACACGGTTGTCTTCAACGAGCTCGACAACGACTTCGACACGTACCGTCCTCAATCGACCTTGACACGTACAGTTCTCGATCTGGATTCCGCTGCTTCCACGTCCTCGGATTCGCTCTCACTCGATCTCGGGAATCAGACTTCCTAAAACAAACACAACTCGATTCGATCTATGGGTTCCTAATACACTTAGCTCTCTTCCCACACTTACCCAGAACCAAGAAAATATAAAACTCAAGAACTTGAAATATATTTTTCCTCTAACACAAAGTTAGGGATTTCGATCAAAAGTTCATGAAAAAGGTTATCTGATGCTTCAACAGATAGATCGACAACAACAACAACCAGAAGCAACAAATGAAAACAAGAAATCGAAATAAACCAAAAATGGGGTTTTACGGCGCTGGGTTGCGAGAAAAGCGAGAGGAAGAAAATTTGTTTTCCAAGCCCAATTAATCGGTAAGAAAGATAGGTAATATCGTGAAGAAGAAAACCCATCAGTTTGACATGATTTGGAAGCATAAAACTGGCTACAAATGGAAGGAAAAGTAGCGCTAACAAGAGTACGCAGGAGGAAAAGAAAAATCTGTTCTTCATACCTCAATGGTGATGGTCGAGCAAAGTAGATATAGGTCAAGAAGATGATGATGAACAAGGTTGATGAAGAAAGCTTGTCGAGAATCTCGATGGAACTCAAGGTTTCGTCGATGGAAGTTTTTGGAGAAAAACAACGAAACTTCGTGAGCGAAGGAAGGAAGAAGAAAGAAGAAAAGAGAAATGAGTATCTGAGGGAATCGGTCATGGTATACAGCTGGTGAGAAAAGGGTATAATCGTAACTCCAGCTATAAGATGCCAATCCCATCAATCATTCTACCCGTCTAATCGTTCCTCTCATAATTACCCTCAACTCTGTCGGTCAACGGTCTAGACACGCGACGAGAACGGCAAGCCGACACTATAATTATTACAAACAATATAATAATAGCGCTGAATAACGTTCGAAAGAATACGAGGTATCATCATCTCGACACGATGTCGACAAGGGTGCTCGTGCAAGCGCACAAGGCTCTAACACGAGTTCGTGCACGCGGCCTCCTCAGCTCGACATGCGACTTCATCAGCTCGGTACGCGACTTCATCAACTCGACAAGCGACCTCCACCATTTCGGCCGGCTAGTGCCGCAGCGGTCTCATCAGCTCGGCAAATGACCTCGGCACGCGATCTTGGCACGGGATCTCGACACAAGGTCTTGGTCGAGGTCTCGATACGTCGTCCTAATACGATGTCGATCTCGTCCTCAGGTGTTACAGAAAGGCTGACCGAGATCTACATCGCGGAGATAGTACGACTTCATGGTATACCCTCTTCGATCGTGTCGGACCGAGATCCGAAGTTCACGTCTCACTTTTGGAGGGAATTGCAAGGAGCGATGGGAACCGAGCTCAGGCTTAGCTCGGCATATCATCCACAATCGACTGGCCGATCGAGAGAACGATCCAATCACTTGAAGATTTGTTGCGAGCGTGTACGTTAGATCACCGAGGAAGTTGGGACGACGTCTTACCATTGGTGGAGTTCACATACAATAACAGTTTCCATGCGAGTATTGGAATGGCACCTTTGAAGCGCCAGATGGGCGTACATGTCTGACGCCTCTTTGTTGGTACCAGGACGGCGAGCGAACTGTCGTAGGACCAGATATGATCCAGCAGACTACCGAGAAGATCCGTTTGATCAGAGATCGGATGCGAACATCTCAAAGTCGACAGAAGAGTTATGCAGACCAACGACGTCGACCACTCGAGTTTGAGGAAGGAGAACATGTATTTCTTAGAGTCACCCCCACTACTGGAGTTGGTCGAGCGATCAAATCCAAGAAACTTACCCCTAAATTTATTGGACCTTATCAGATTCTTCGTCGTATTGGTCCAGTGGCATATCAGATTGCCTTGCCACCATTCTTGTCGAACATCCACGACGTCTTCCACGTCTCACAATTGCGGAAGTATGTTTCCGACCCCTCTCATGTCATCGAACCAGATGTGATTCAACTGAAGGACGACCTATCTTTTGAAGCATTACTAGCAAGGATTGTTGATCGGAAAGCCAAACAGTTGCGGAACAAAGAGATTCAACTCGTCAAAGTTGTGTGGGATCCGAAGACGGGAGATGCAACTTGGGAGCTGGAGGAGAAGATGAAGACTCAGTACCCTGAACTTTTCCGAGGTAAGAATCTTATTTGCAATTTCGAGGACGAAATTTTTTTTAGAGGGAGAGATTGTAACACCTGAGGACGAGATCGACATCGTATTAGGACGACGTATCGAGACCTCGACCAAGACCTTGTGTCGAGATCCCGTGCCAAGATCGCGTGCCGAGGTCATTTGCCGAGCTGATGAGACCGCGTGCACTAGCTGCTGAGCTGAGGAGGTCGCGTGTCGAGCTGATGAAGTCGCGTACCGAGCTGAGGAGGCCGCGTGCACGAACACGTGTTAGAACCTTGTGCGCTTGCACGAGCACCCTTGTCGACATCGTGTCGAGATGACACCTCGTATTCTTTCGAACGTTATTCAGCGCTATTATTATATTGTTTGTAATAATTATAGTGTCGGCTTGCCGTTCTCGTCGCGTGTCTAGACCGTTGACCGACAGAGTAGAGAGTAATTATGAGAGGAACGATTAGACGGGTAGGATGATTGATGGGATTGGCATCTTATAGCTGAAGTTACGATTATACCCCTTTTCTCACCAGCTGTATACCACGACCGATTCCCTCAGATACTCATTTCTCTTTTCTTCTTTCTTCTTCCTTCCTTCTGCTCTGAGTTCCTTGTTTTTCTCCAGAACTTCCATCGACGAAACCTTGAGTTCCATCGAGATTCTGCACAAATTTTCTTCATCAATCTTGTTCATCATCATCTTCTCGACCTATATCTCGCCTGCTCGACCATCACCATTGAGGTAAGAAGAACAGATTTTTCTTTTCCTCTGTGCTACTGTTTAGCGCTACTTTTCTTTCCATTTTTAGCCAGTTTTATGCTTCCAAATCATGTCAAACTGATGGGTTTTCTTCTTCACGATATTACCTATCTTTCTAACCGACACTGGGCTTGTAAAACAAATTTTCTTCCCGCTTTTTCTCTCGCAATCAGCGCCCGTAAAACCCTTCATTTTTGGTTTGTTTCGATTTCTTGTTTTCGTTTGTTGCTTCTGGTTATTGTTGTTGTCGATCTATCTGTTGAAGCATCAGATAACCTTTTTCATGAACTTTTGATCGAAAACCCTAACTTTGTGTTAGAGGAAAAATATATTTCAGTTCTTGAGTTTTTATATTTTCTGGGTTGTGATTAAGTTTGGGAAGAGAGCTAAGTCTATTAGAACCCATAGATCGAACTGAGTTGTGTTTGTTTTAGGAAGTCTGATTCCCAAGATCGTGTGATTTACGAATCGAGGTGTACGGGAAAGCGAATCCAAGGACGCGGAAGCAGCGGAATCCAGATCGAGAACTGTACGTGTCGAGGTCGATTGAGGACGGTACGTGTCGAAGTCGTTGTCGAGCTCGTTGAAGACAGCCGTGTCGAGATCGAGTAAGAGAAGTCGTTGTCGAGCTCATTTGAAGACAGCCGTGTCGAGGTCGTTGTCGAGCAGCATTAATTTGGAGTTCTGTAAGGGCGCTTCACATTAATACTTTCATAGTATGCTAGTGTAAGGGCAACTCTTAGACATTATTAAGACTTTATTTTTATTGTTATATTTATGTATGGACTCCTTGATTGGTGTCGAGATTGGGTTTTTGCATGTATTTGATATGTGATTGAATATATGTTGTGAATGGTGGATTCTTTGTCAGTGCGTTTCTTCATGCAGAATGTTTTATTGCTTAAATGTCGAATTGCGTTTTCTTCATGTTAAGCATGCTCTCTTTATTTGATATGTGATCAAGTAAGTTGTGTTACTCTTTGACATGCGGCGAGCTAATCATCGAGTGAGAGAGCTAGGGAGTCGTATGACGTTTTTGAGCCGGACCCAGATAACTAAGGGTGCTAGGTCCCCTTTTTGTTTATGGTGGATTGGCTAGGCGTTGTAGCATTATCAGTTTGGGGATGGACCTGCTGATTAATGTATGGAATTCGGTTTGGGGATGGACCTGCCGTTTACCTATTACGTTAGTTTGGGGATGGACCTGCTGACGATATTCCGGAATAAGAGTCGAGTCGAGTCTAGATTGAGATGGTCGAGTCACGTGTGGTGATTGAGATACATTATTGTGTTGCTTATATCCTTTATGTCGAGCTTATCTTGAATTGTTGAGAAGTTGACCCTTTCCCGTGGTGCCTTCAATCCATGACGGTTACCCAGGCGATGTCGAGGGCGCAGGGAACTCGACAGCAGATGATGCCGAGGAGGAGCTCGACGAGGACCCGAGTGACGACCTGTACTTGTCGTGATTGATTATGTTTGTTCGACGTATTTCTTTTGATGACTGTACTTGTTTTTCTTTTGTGTTCGAGGTCGTGACCAGTTTGGGCAGTGTTGTTTTGTTGCTACAGGGTAGACTGGTGGTCTTACTTTTGGAGCAGCCCCCTGCGTGGGAGTTCTGGAAGTACCCCTGGTATGATTGCTCTTTTGAAGTCGTCATACCTTAGGTGTATTTTCTTTATACATTTGCTACTCTGTATTTTGTATACATTATTATTTCGAGTGATATATATATGTATGTTATGCATGCATATTTTATTAGAATTTAAGTCTTGTGTCTTAGTTGCACCATGTTTCGAAAAGCTGTAATTACTCTGATGTGCACGAGTTGGTTTTTAAAAAAAAAAAAAAATATATCGTATTTTTAAAAGGCACAAGAGTTTCGTTTTAAAACACATCTCATATAGGTTTATGTTGAGCTCGGTAACTCGAGCTCGGTATATTGAGCTCGGTAGCGGTCCGGAAACGGGTCGTTACAATAACCAAGTCGAGTATGATACCTTGATCATAGGATTAACGCTGTTGACCACGATGAAAGCTGATTATATTCATGTGAAGGGAGATTCCCAGTAGGTGATCAAACAACTAACAAAAGAATATGGGTGTAATAACCCAAATCTGCTGGCTCGTTATGCAACGGCTAATAGATTGCTTCATTATTTCATTGATGCAAAGGTGTCATACATCCCAAAAGGAGCCAATATGGGGGCCAATGATTTAGTCTAAGAGGCCTCCGGATACAAGGACTCTTTGCTGACTTTGGAATATGATGAATTACAAGCTGAGGTAATGGTCGTAGACCAAATCGACTCATAGAGGAAGGAGCTGATCGAGTACCTACAAGATCCTTCTAAATGCACTGACCCCAAAGTCAATAATGGGTTATTGTTAAAGTGCATAGATAAAAGTGAAGCCCTAAGGGTCATGGGTGAAATTCATTCATGGGTGAAGGCATATGCTGTTCGCATAGGGTTGGGCCAGTTATAAAATAGTTGATTTATCGCCATGGATACTATTGGCTTACCATCACAGCCGATTGCTTTCAATATGCCAAGGGATGTGAAGAATGCCAACTGCATGGCCCAATTCAAAGGGTGTCTGCCAAATTGATGCATCTAGTGGTAAAACCTTGGCCATTCAAAGGTTGGGCTATGGATTTAATCGGCAAGATCCACCCACCATCTTCTAAAGGGCACAATTTCATAATTGTGGCAACCGATTACTTTACCAAGTGGGTGGAGGCTCAGTCGATGGTCAAGGTACAACATGATGACGTCATTTGATTCATCCAACACCAGATCATATACAGATTGGGATTCCAGAGACTATCACTATGGATCAAGGAACCATGTTCACTGGAGAAAAAGTGGTTGCCTTTGCTCAGCAATTTGGGATCAAGTTGATACATTTATCCCCATATTATGCACAAGCTAATGGGCAGGCCGAGGCAACCAACAAGATCATTGTGGCCTGATTAAAAAGAACTTGGAAAACAAGTCCAGGAAATGGCATCTGACTCTGGATGATGCTTTATGGGCTATTAGGGATTCTAAATCAACAGCCACTGGCACAACTCCATATCGGCTGACATACAGCCAAGATGCAGTTTTGCCTTTGGAAATCAATGTCACTTCATTAAGGGTGGCGAAACAGAATTCCCTAAGCCTAGGAGAGTATCAACAAGCCATGTTCATAGAGTTGGATCAATTTGATGAAGATCGGCTAATGGCCTTAGAAAGAATCGAGGCAAGCAAACGCAGAATGGCTAGTGCTTACAATAAACATGTTAAGTTGAAGAAGTTTGTTGAAGATGACCTAGTTTGGAAAACTATTTTGTCAATAGGGGTCAAGGACCCAAGATTTGGGCAGTGGTCACCAAATTGGGAAGGCCCATTCGTTGTTAGTCAAGTGTTTGCAAGAAATGTTTATCGGCTAGTTATCATGCAAGGCAAAGAACTAAGCAGAAGCATAAACGGAAAATATCTAAAGAATTATGACCATATTGTATGGCAAAGCATATTAAAAGAAGAGGTCGGCCACTTAGCCAGTAAATACTTAAGCAATGTAATAAAAGACTTAAGAAGAGGTTAGGTAGCTGCTACACTAGGCGAACCACCTGCAGCTTCTTCAGTATGCTTTGAACTTGGTTCAGCTGAGGGATCTTGGGTCAAAGAAGGATCCTCTGTAGCCGAAGGAATAGCAGCCTCAGGAGTGTGCTCGGTCAAGGCCCCTACCACAGGAACAAGCAGGTCGGCTGATTTGCCTTGCTGAGCGGCTGAGGTGTCAGTAGCACCAGGAACGACCTTCCTTATTGCTTCCTCTATTTGCTGTTTGAAAGAATCCCACATCTTATTAGCTTCGGCCAAACCGTCACTTCTAGTTTTCAAGTTGATTGTTCCCTAGTATCCTCAATTTCATGCACTTAATTGAAGGGAATTCTCATGCAAACTTAGACTTTATTCCTTGTTTGGCCTCTAATCTTAGGTGTCTTAGTCTTTGTTGTGGAGATATTCTAGTTGACAATCATGTTAGCTCTTTTGTTGTTTTGATGGAAAAATGTCCTTACTTTGGTCTTGATTTAATGTAGGTAAAAAAAGGATTGATTGGAGACACGTTCCCAAGACCATGATAGCTTTTTGAAGTGGAGTTGCCGCAAGTCGTATGCCAGGCGCCAGCCAATCCAGCAGGCGCTGTTAGGAAGCATGGAGCGTAAGACTACAGGGCCTCAGACCAGCTGGCGCCTGGCGCCGCTCGGGAATCTGGCAGAGCGTACTGGCGCAGGCGCTGAAGCAGAAGAACCAGGGCGCAGACGCCGTAAGGTGGCGCCTGCACCGCCTCGGTGAACACGGGGCGCAGGATGCCCACAGGGCGTAGGGCGCCTGCCGCTAACTTTTGTTCTTGCGCGTTTTGGGCTTTCTTTTAGGCCCAGTTGGTATAAATACCTAACTAATGGTCTGAACTAGGGAGGGGAGGACGAATTAGAGGCAGAAAGAAGACTTGGGAGCACAAACCCTAGCACACCCATTGAAGGAGGCAAGAGGAGAAGGGTGGAAGCTCAACTCCTTGGCTTGTGGATGGGTTCTTATCTCTTTTCTCTGTTTTTCTTTTCATTCTCTACTATCATCATGTTGAACTAAATCTCCTTTTGTTGGAGTTGAGTGGATTTCTATGAACACTATGGATATTTGATGTAGTTTCCTATTAATGCATGTGAGTTTCTCTTAGTTTGGTGATCTCCTTCCTTCTTCTTAATGCTTTTTGAGACTTGATCAATCTTGGAATGAACTTTTGATTTGTTTGTTGAATGGAAGTTCAATATGCTTTTGTGCACTAGGAAGGTGACCCTTGTTTCTTTTGAGCTAGGAATAGCCTTTGGGAACTTGCTATCTTTGTAATTTCTTTTTCTTCATGCTTTTACCTTGTTGAATGCATCCAAGGAATTGGACTTTCTAGCTGGATAAAAAGGGTTATTTGCCCAAGGAATTGGGATTTAACTAGTTTAATGAAATTGATAGACAAATTCGAGAACCACTTTGTGTTAATTGCTATATTAAAATATTCCAAAGTTGAAGTAGAATGAAGCTTGACTCCAACACTTTTCTCCATTGAATTAAATTACCATTTGCATTGTGCCTTTGTTATTCTCTTACCACCACCAATCATATAAAATCCTTTGGTGTTCACTTAGTAGTCGCTAACGTACATTGGTGTTTGGCCTTCGATCCTTGAGAACGATAACCGGTTATTTACCGAATTTATTACTTGCAACGACCCGGTACACTTGCCGTGGTCCCATCAAGTTTTTGGCGCCGTTGCCGGGGATCGATTTTACCATTACCAGTAATTTCGAAGGCGACTTCTATTTCGAACCCGTTTTAATTTCTGTTTTAGTGTTAGTTTAATTACTTCTTTTTCATATTGTCCATAACATTTTTTTTTATTTCTCAGTTGCTTTGACACTTGTTTGAGGTGCTTGCTTTTCAGTGTATGCGTGGAACAGTAGATCCTCAAGAGCTATTGTTTGACCCAGAGATAGAAAGAACAGCCCGACGTAACCAAAAGGAAGCAAAGGCTAGAAGAAGAGAAGCAAGGCTACGACAAAGAGAGGCACAACAAACAATTCCGGAACCCATTGTTGAAACACCAGAAGAGGTGATGGGTGACGCGAACAATGAAAGGAGAACTCTCCGAGACTACTCTAAGGCCACTCCCTGGGGGTATTATGGGAGCATTATCAGGCCCCGTGTTGAAGGCCATAGCATCACCATTCCATCGGGCCTCCTGCAAGTTATTCAACAGAATCAGTTTGCCGGTTTGCCTCATGAAGATCCGAATCAACACTTGGAGGTCTTTGTCCGCCAGTGTGATACAAAGGCAAATTGATGGCGCATCGATGATGCCATTTACTTGAGGCTCTTTACCTTCTCCTTGAAGGATAGAGCTAGAAGCTGGCTTAGTTCTCTACCTGAAGGGAGTATCACCACATGGGATGATTTGGCCAACAAGTTTGTGAGCAAGTTCTTCCCAACTTCTAGATTTGCCAAGCTGAGAAGTGAGATCATTGCCTTTATTCAGAAGGAGGGGGAAACACTCTATGATGCTTGGGAGAGGTTTAAAGAATTGCTTAGAAAGTGCCCCCAACATTCATTACCCGATTGGCTTCAAGCTCAGACATTCTATAATGGGCTCATTTCGAACACTAAGGTGATGATCGATGCTGCATGTGGAGGCTCTTTTGATTTAAAAACTCCAGCTGAAAGCCTTGAGATTATGGCGGAAAACACCATGAATGCACCATTTGATAGGCAACAAAGAAAAGGAGGAATGCTCGAAGTGGGTGCATTGGATGCTATTCTAGCCCAAAATAAGGCTATGAGTCAACAATTAGCCTCTATAACCAAGCAAATTGGAGGGATGAACGTAAATTCAGTTGGTTCTGTAAATCCTAAATGTGGTTTTTGTGGAGGAGATCATCCTAGCGTTGATTGTGTTGCCCCTGTGGAGATTAGCAAAGATTCAGAACAGGTCAACTTTGTCAATAATTCTCAAAGGCAACACAACAATCCTTATTCAAATACATATAATCCGGGTTAGAGAAATCACCCGAATTTCTCTTGGAAGGATCAAGGTGCTCAAGCTTCACATGGACTGCAAGGAAGTTTTTCATCTCCACCACAAGCCCTTGAGCAGAAAGCCGGTTGGGAAATTGCTATTGAAAGACTAGCTGGGCAAACTTCAGCTTTCATGACCGAAATAAGGGCTGCTTTCAAAAATCAAGAGGCCTCTATAAGGAACCTTGAAACTCAAGTTGGTCAGTTGGACCTCTGGGTTCTCTACCAAGTGACACAATTCCAAATCCCAAGGGACATGAGAATGTTAGTGCCATTACTACCCGGAGCGGAAAAGTGATTGAGCCCATACCTAGGAAAGAAGTGGAGAAGTCAAGTGAGCCTAAGGAGAAAGATGAGAAGGACCCAAATGAAGCACCTAATCCACCTACTATGCAAGGGAAAATGGTCTATCCAAAGCCAATCATCAAATTGCCATATCCTCAAAGGTTGAGTAAGGAGAAGGATGAGAAAAAATTTGGCAAATTTCTAGATGTATTCAAGAAATTGCAAATCAACATTCCCTTTGCCGAAGCTCTTGAGCAAATGCCTACTTATGCCAAGTTCATGAAAGAGATTCTCTCAAAGAAGAGGAAATTGAAAGATGAAACAATTGCTTTGACTGAAGAGTGCAGTGCAATCCTACAAAGAAAGCTTCCTCCAAAGTTGAAAGATCCTGGTAGTTTCACAATTCCCTGCACTATAGGGAATATGTCTATTGGGAAGGTACTATGTGACTTGGGGGCCAGCATCAATCTCATGCCACTGTCTATGTTGAAGAACTTAGGGACAAATGATGTTAAACCTACAAGGATGTCACTCCAGTTAGCGGATCGATCAGTCAAATACCCCTATGGTATTATAGAAGATGTCCTGGTGAAAGTGGATAAATTCATTTTTCCAGCTGATTTTGTTGTCCTTGACATGGAGGAAGATGCTCAGGTCCCTCTAATACTGGGAAGACCATTTCTAGCAACTGGTAGAGCTCTTATTGATGTACAAAAAGGGCAGCTCATGCTTAGAGTTCAAGATGAGAAGGTAACATTTAGCGTATTTGATGCTACCCATCCTGTAAGTGATGAAGAACAATGCTATCGCATGGATGTGGTTGATGATATGTGTGATGGTGCCTCTAGCAAGCAATGTACTTATGTGGCCCTTGAAACATTGCCAGTGCAAGGAAAAGGAAGTGAGGAAGAATCAAAAATTTCAAAAGGAAAGGGTGTTATGCATATGAAGGATGAGAAACAAATCCCAATTTGCAAAAGTCCAAAGAATGCACAAGCAAAACCTACTCATTCCTATAAAGAGTGCACTCAACATGAGAGGGATGACAATTTCCACCCTTATAAATTCAAGAGGAGAAAAAGAAGACCGATGAAGAAAAGGGAGGTGATTTCTTTGCAAGCACCCAATGTCATGGGTGTGCATCTTCCTAAAGATGGATGTGCTTCAATCTTCTTCTTTTCATTCAAGGAGCCATGATCAACCTCTTCATGCGTCAAGCTAGTGACGTTAAAGAAGCGCTTCATGGGAGGCAACCCATGCGAGGGAGTTTCTATCCCTTTCTCTTGCATTTTTTAGAATTTAGTTTGTTTGATTTCATTTTAGCATGATTGTCAAAGCTTAAGTTTGGAGTTCCTTTATTTTTAGTTTGTAAGTCCTAGATGTCAAATTGAAATAACTACTGGCTGAACTATGATTTGAACCCACTTGTGAATTGAATTTTGTGTTAAGCACCAATCACTCGGTGTGATGTTAAGTGGGCTGCTGAAGAGTTACAACTTGAGACTAAAAACTTTTTAGAGTGAGTCAACCATTGCTCAATTGTTTTGGTTTGTTATAATGTCTTTGTGATTAATATGTGCTTGTCCTATGGTGTTTGTAGAGCCTTCATCAATAATTCTTTGGAGAGGACACATTTGAGTCTACATCCCCCTAAATTTGATTGAATCTCTGTTGCATGTTATTGGTTGTACAATGCTTTGATATAAAAAGGCAAATTTTGTGGAAGCCAATTAGCCAAAAAGCCAACCCGACATGATATGACTTTTGTTTGCAAAGCCCCGTTGAGCCTAAAACATTCTGTTATTGTTAACCTATTAAAACAATAGCTTTTAACCTTGTGATTAACTTGTTACCCACCTAAGAAGGTTGGATGAGCATGAATTGACTAAGGTTGACAAAGAACTAAGTTTGGAGTTGGGGGGGAAGTGAACAACATTATGATTGGTTGTGGTTTGAGCTGAAAAAAAAACAGAAAAACCAGAAAAAAAGTGGCTTATTTTTGGATTGGTACCCCTTTTGAGACCAAAGAGTTATGGGGGAATTAATAATTGTGTGATACAAAGTTGTTTAAGGATTGAGCTTTTGGAAAACACCACCTTGGAAAATTGAAGAAAAGAGGAATTATAGTGAAAATTTCTAGAGTTGGTTGATGCTCATCTACCTTTGAAGGGTGATAGCCTAAATGTCTAATCCATCCACCCTAACCTTGGCCAAGTTACAACTTTGAAAGACCTTTTGGTTGGAGCATTGTGCAAGTGGTACTCATGTCAGAAAGAGATGAAAATCAAATCCATGGGAGACGGGCTTAAATAGTGTTGATTGAGTGAAACAAAAACCCTAAACACTTGAGAGTTGGAGTGAAAATTCTTCCTAATCTCTGTGAGTAGAAAAAGAAAGCATTCAATCACAATGAAAAGTTTCAATTGTACATTCCATTACTTATTGAGTTTATAATGGTGAATTCATTTCTTATGTGACTCCAATTTCTAATTTGTAATAGTCTCATATTGGTTCTGATGATGACAAAACCCAGTAAAATAATCTGTGATTGGTGTACATTATGTGTGATAACAATTGAAAGCGGTGAAAAAATTGTGGTTTAGTCCAAGTGGTTAGATCAAGATTGACATTTTGGGTAGTTGTTTTTTTTCTGTTGAGTTCTTGCTTGAGGACAAGCAAGGTTTAAGTTTGGAGTGTTTGATTGTTCCCTAGTATGCTCAATTTCATGCACTTAATTGAAGGGAATTCTCATGCAAACTTAGACTTTATTCCTTGTTTGGCCTCTAATCTTAGGTGTCTTAGTCTTTGTTGTGGAGATATTCTAGTTGACAATCATGTTAGCTCTTTTGTTGTTTTGATGGAAAAATGTCCTTACTTTGGTCTTGATTTAATGTAGGTAAAAAAAGGATTGATTGGAGACATGTTCCCAAGACCATGATAGCTTTTTGAAGTGGAGTTGCTGCACAAGTCAGGGCGCAGGGCGCCCAGCCAATCCAGGCGCAGGGCGCCTGCTGGGAAGCATGGAGCAGAAGACTGCAGGGCGCAGGGCGCCTCAGACAGGCTAGCGCCTGGCGCCTGCTCTCGGGAATCCTGGGCGCAGGGCGCCTGCTGAAGCAGAAGAACCAGGGCGCAGGGCGCCTCAGAAGCAGGGCGCCTGGCGCCTGCTCTCGGTGAACACGGGGCGCAGGGCGCCCACAGGGCGCAGGGCGCCTGCCGCTAACTTTTGTTCTTGCGCGTTTTGGGCTTTCTTTTAGGCCCAGTTGGTATAAATACCTAACTAATGGTCTGAACTAGTGAGGGGAGGACGAATTAGAGGCAGAAAGAAGACTTGGGAGCACAAACCCTAGCACACCCATTGAAGGAGGCAAGAGGAGAAGGGTGGAAGCTCAACTCCTTGGCTTGTGGATGGGTTCTTATCTCTTTTCTCTGTTTTTCTTTTCATTCTCTACTATCATCATGTTGAACTAAATCTCCTTTTGTTGGAGTTGAGTGGATTTCTATGAACACTATGGATATTTGATGTAGTTTCCTATTAATGCATGTGAGTTTCTCTTAGTTTGGTGATCTCCTTCCTTCTTCTTAATGCTTTTTGAGACTTGATCAATCTTGGAATGAACTTTTGATTTGTGTGTTGAATGGAAGTTCAATATGCTTTTGTGCACTAGGAAGGTGACCCTTGTTTCTTTTGAGCTAGGAATAGCCTTTGGGAACTTGCTATCTTTGTAATTTCTTTTTCTTCATGCTTTTACCTTGTTGAATGCATCAAAGGAATTGGACTTTCTAGCTGGATAAAAAGGGTTATTTGCCCAAGGAATTGGGATTTAACTAGTTTAATGAAATTGATAGACAAATTAGAGAACCACTTTGTGTTAATTGCTATATTAAAATATTCCAAAGTTGAAGTAGAATGAAGCTTGACTCCAACACTTTTCTCCATGGAATTAAATTATCGTTTGCATTGTGCCTTTGTTATTCTCTTACCACCACCAATCATATAAAATCCTTTGGTGTTCACTTAGTAGTCACTAACGTACATTGGTGTTTGGCCTTCGATCCTTGAGAACGATAACCGGTTATTTACCGAATTTATTACTTGCAACGACCCGGTACACTTGCCGTGGTCCCATCACAAGTCCTTCTCCAACCTTGCCTTCTGAGCAGATAACACTGTAACCTCATTGTCTAACGAAGAAGATTGAGTGTACGAGGCGAAATGCTGGTTGGAAAGGGAATCTAGTTTTTGTGTTAAGGCTGTCGATTGGGGAGTTAGCTCTTCCATTTCCTTCTTTATTCAATCTAGCTCAGCTGTCAAAACAGCTAGCCGGTCGTCGACTGCTTTGCGTCGAGCCAGATCTTCTTGTCGTTCTACTTCAATGGCCTGATAGGAGCTCTGGAACAAGGATTTCTTTTCTTGAACCTCCCTTAGCTTTTTAAGGTCATAAGAGGCTATGTCATGAACCTCCCGGGACCAAACTTATTGATGAGCCAAATCATTGAGCTAAAGAGCGAGGGCGTTGAACACTTCTCGGCTAATAGTAGATAGATCAGCCGAATTGGCCAATTTAAACAACGAAGTTCTAAGGGCTGGAACCTGCTCCCTACTGGTTGAAATCTCTCCCATTAATGCTGCATTCACCCTCTCTAATTGATTAGAAATAGGGGAGGAAACCATTGAAGGGAGATCAACCGAAGTGAAATATTTTGCCAACTCCTCTTCAGAAACATTCACTGGAGGAGCTTTAGGTGGAGAAGGCACAGGGGGAGCATCGTGAACGGGCACTTCATTGTGAGGAGGAACGATAGAAGTCGGGGGGCTTGCAAACGCTAATAATAGGTTAGCTGATAAATAGACAAAGCATAAACTTTTAAGGAAAATGCAAGTCGGCTGTACCTTTTAAGGGACTCGTGAACTTGTGCCTTGGGCAAATTCTGGAACATATGGAGTAGGAATCTCCACACGCAGTTTCTGAAAACACCAAAGAAAGGTTAGAGTTTAGCTTACCAAAGGAGTGTGATGAAAGCTTTGGTAACAAGTGGAAAAAAGGTGTACCTTCGACTGCTTTCCTTTGTCAGTCGAGCGAACATGTTCCTTGGGCGGAGTAGGATCCTGGGGTGGTTCCTTTATTGTAATACTAGAACCACTTGTCCTCTTTCTTGAAGGAAGAGTTACTAGGTCGGCCTCAATCACAATAACCTTTGGGGTGGTTTTAGCTGCCAAAGGACAAGGAAAATGAGAAACGATAATAAGGAAAAGCAAGATGACATAAAGGAGACTAGGCCAAGAAAATTTACTGGGTGGAATCACTGGGGTCTTGATTCTAGTGGAAGTCCTTTTCTGAACCTCAGGCCTGGCCTTAGTGGGGGTGCTCTTCGACTGAGCAGCTGGCCTAGGTTCTGCTCTTTCTGGTTCATCTCTCTTAGTGAGAACCAGCCTGGAGAAATACTTCTCTAGTCGATCAGGGAATAGCTTGGTAGTCACTGATGGCCAGCAATTTGTAAAAGTAGAAGTCTCACCAGAAGAAGGGGTGAAGGGGATCCACTCGAAGGCCTTGATTTTGGTTAGGTTGGTGGTGGTTACCTCTATTACATCATTTGCTAAAAAGGCTAGCCGACCAAGACTCCCAATCTTGGAGTCATACGGCAGAGGCACATATTGCAAAAGCCCAAACTGCCTAGCAACGCAGTTAGGATAATAAAACTCTGCCGAGGATTTGTTATTCCTTGAAAGTGGGCTAGAGGCCATAAAGCAAATCACGAGCTCTGAAGATTGTACTCCAATTTAGCTCCACCTCATCCTGCTGCTCGACGGGGAGGGGCTCATCGGTTGAGAAGATCCAGAACGATCCAATGCCCTTCTCCAAAATAGGGTGACAATCAGTCGAGATGCAGCTAAAATGGAAAAGTTTCTCAACCACATCGAAAGCATCAGTAGGCCCACAAGGGATGAGAATAATATGAGTCCCCAAAATACTCACGTTCCAAGGAAGAAAGCAGGGATTGAATTGAGCATCAATAAACTCAGGAAAGTAGAGCATGATCCAGAGTTGCAGGAACCAGAGAGGTCCCTAGACATTTTTTATATCCTCTCCTTCCAGGTTGAGGGGAATATCTTGCATAGATAGCATGATCATGTCATAAAGATCCCATTGGCTCCATTTGTTGGCTTTGACTTTTTCCAGTCGACTGACCCAATCTATATAGGGTTGGGCCGCACGGGGCCAAGAACGGAGATCATTCGTCTTAGATCTGGTGGTAAACCAATCGCAAGTGATTGGTATACCATAAAGAGATGGGCCATGTATTCCTCCAGAAAAATAGCTCCTTTGCTTAAGTCTGAGTTGGAGGAGTTCAAGGACACGAAACCGTGGATTCCAAAAAGAGGGGGTTGAGACGTAGAGCTGAGAGCCGATGGAGGACTTGGTGAGCGTTTAAAACTCACGGATGCGGACGATTGATCATTGTCATGGTCATAGGAATGATTCTGAGAATCAGATGCTGAAGACATGGTGATAATGATCGCAGAATTAGAAGTTACAGTGAAAACGGGTAAAGCTACAGTGCAATAGGATTATAATAGAAATGATTAGGGTAATTCGACTGAGGAATATTTAAAGAGAACACTAATCATTGTTGATAAGGCTGCCGCGAGTTAATCAGATGGGATAGAGTTAGTCGTTGCCCATTTAAAAGGTTGTTGCAAATGGATAACTCCACATTTACGATTAAGGCGGCGAGTTGACAGCTATCATTATGTTGTCGTACCCTAAACTTAAAGTTTTACAACTAAAGCAACGTAGGGGGCAATTGTTATCACCAAAAAATAGCCAGTGGCAAGCCGATTAGGGCAATAGCAAACACATGATCTAGCCGCCGACACATGATCTAGCCGATCATATTTATAGCCGAATGTGTCCCCATTGAGCCCAGGCTAACACGCAGAATTAATTAGGGCTTAGGAAGCATCAACAAGCCAGCCGACAGTCATAAAGTCTAGCCGATGGTGGTTAAACAAATGGTTAGATATTACAAAACTATCGACTAAACGATTGCTACCAAATAGGGAAGCAGTGAAGTTCGACCAAGAGTTAGAGATTGAAAGTCATCATACTTTGGCGCTAAAAGGTTAAAACTAGCTCTTCAGGGCTCTCAACGCATTTGACACGTGATAATTGCTTGTCTCAGTCGAAGATAAGGCGGTTAGCCCATGAAGCACATGAATGTGGCAATTGAGGGACGCATGACCACTTGCTGTCAACTACTAGCATAGTGGGAGCATTTAGTGGCCAATAGGGGCGGTTACAATTTTGTTTTTCTCTTTTGTATATATATACTCTGCTGAGGAAATGTACAAACATGCGACAATCAATCAAACATCTATTTTCTCTTGCAATTTACAGCATTTTACAGTATTTTATCTTAGCCGATTTTATGTCTCTTAGCCTTAGTTTAGCGTAGATTCACCACTCCCAACACTTTCTGGAGTAGTTGGAGAACCCATAATTGAGACTTAGAGTTCCGTTCTCGGTGTAATCGCTTGACAGGTATCAATTTATCAGCTGGATATTAGCCAATCTCTCGGCTGATTTGTTCACGCAAACGTAGTGTTAATCTACGGTGTATGTTTTCAGTTGTCAAAATAACAGTGCTCCTTATAATGTTATGTTGATTGCCGAATCCTGAATCATGACTTCGTTATGCAGGGGCTCCACATGGCTTATGTTATGTTAATTGCCGAATTGTGAACCATGACTTCGTTAAGGAGGGGCTCCACATTCCCCTAAACATATGTATATTATGTATTGAAAAAAATATTAAAGGGAGGGTGGGGCTCCGGCCCATGGGTGCCCTCCCTTGTATCCATCCCTGCAGCTACATTCTATTGTAAATGTTCATCAATATGAATCATAAATTTGATATGAATGAGAATGTGGAATAAATCATGCAATTCCCACATTTCATATGCATTTCATGATACAAATCTGTCATAAGAAAAATTGTGATCCTACGATACTTTCAATTTATGCATAAATATGTTGTCACCCAATTGGCACATTATTCTTACAACCAACTTTGCAATGGTTCAAAAATATTACTTCTCTTTTGGCATTTGGCCCTTGTTTATTATGAAAGGCTAAAAAAAAAAAAGAAACTAATGAAAGGTTGGTAAAAAAAGAATGAACTCTGATGATTTGCAAGATTTTTATATGAGATCCTTACTCGGTCAAGTGAACAATCGAGTGATCTAAAGGGACAAACATGACGCACCGATGTAAATAAGAGACATTTCTAAAGGGACAAACATGACGCACCGATGTAAATAAGAGACATTTAACAATGATTCTAATTTAGGAAGTGTTTCTTGCAACTCTATAAGTTCTAAAAACTATTTAATTGAAGTAATCAGAGCATGGGGCTTTTTACATTATAAAGTGATCAAATTATTTGATGTTTGCTAAATGCAATGGAGGAAAAATATGGCGCAAATTCTCAAGTTTGTTTATGCTATGATATTCTTTCTTTCCCTATTTCTTGTTGTAACTGATGTTGGCAGTAAGCCTTTTTTTCTCATCCTTTTCAAATATGTTGCAGAGTGGCTCTACCATAGGTATCACGACAGAAAAAGGAACATAGGTCTCGGACTGAAAACTGAACTCCCACCTCCCTACGTTGTCCCTCCCCACACAGTATGATCTTGAAGATGAAGGGGTAGCAAAATAGTGATCGCAATACCTAGACCTAGAGTCACACAACATGCGGTGAAAAGGAAATTGCAGTGCGATTCTAATGTCACTGTCTAAAGGAGGCCCTTGGGATCCAAAGAGACAAAAGAAAACAATGGCTAATCCAGTATAAATCACGACATGGTGCTCATAGTCGATCTCTCAACAGTCACCATCCATGTCGTGGTAATATACCTCAAAATTAACTTATACCAGAATGCTCGGCTCCTAAAGCATCAACGGGTGAAAGAAGTGCGACATCTTCAATAGTTGTAACTGACTCTTTGCCTCCTCAGAATCTACTCATGTGAAATGAATAATATTGAAGACAAAACACAACGGAGATAAGAAAACTATACACCATATGAACAAGAATGTAGGAAAGTAGAATGTGTTGTATTATTACCTAGCTACCCACGATATCATGCACATAAGTTTACATGCCTAAGTGGCGACATAGCAATAATCAGTACAATCGGTCCCACCTTAGCCATAATAGCAAATAAACAACAACCTCTAATCATCATGTGAAGGGCAGGTCAAGTCAATTATCCGTCCACATATTCCGCTCATCGTACCCCTAAGAGTGCATCCATGTGCCCCAACTTCAGCGATAAGAACAGGTGTCGAGGTGACACTCGGGATCGTCACAATAACATCCTGTATTATTCATACATGGTATATTTTCAAATACGCGCTTATTTTATCAATTATTATGATTTATAGATTTAATGTTTTTGGTGTCTTATGTGTGTTTGAATTATTCGAAAGTGTTAAACTGATATTTATTTGTTTTTAGAAAATACTAGTAATTATTGGTATTTTTAGAAAATATTGATAATTTGTTATTTAATTATTTTATTTTTATAAAATATTAGTATTTGAAACAGTTATTTTTTGGCTTTTATTTTTTATAAAAGAGGTATTAAAATGAGTTTGTGGGATTAAAAAGGCTTAAAGATATGTAATATTCCGCCTAATTTAATTATTCAGTCTCTTAAATTAGGACTTATATGTTTTGTTACTAAATGATTTAGTAGTAGTGGCAATGTATGAAACTAGAATCAAAGAAAGGGTAAAACAGTAAAACACGAAGACCTCACTCCCTACTTTCCTCTCACTCTCGCTCAGCCCTCATTCACTCCTCTCTCTTTCTCGAAAATTCTAAAACAAAAGAAGAAAAGAAGAGGAAAAGAAGAAAAAGGAGGAGCTAATGTTTGGAGATTTGGAAGGAAGGAAGGGGAATCTTGGACATGCAGCCACACTTTGTCAAGAAAGGAAGGTAGACTCAACTATTGGCTACCATAGAAAGGCTAGAAGCTGCTCTAGGCTAGGTTGAAGAGGAAATTTCGAAAATCACAAAAGGGGAAGAAGGGGAATAGGAGAAATTGCAAGTTTTTGTTTCTTTTCTTTGATTGAGGTGAGTCTTTCTCAAATTAGGTGATTTGCAACCAATAAGCCCCTCATTAAGGTTTATTTTCATATACTCTTGCAAGCTCTCATAGTTTTTATGTTGGGTATCATGTGAAGTGATTGAGTCTCGGTGGAAATGTTCATGGTGGAATGCACTTTATGGCACGTGATTCACGATGTAGTTTGTGATTGATATGTTCCATGAACCTTCATCATAAATGTCATGTTTAAATCGTTAAATTTGAGCTTTAGTTTGCTTGGAATTGGTTTGATTGGAGGAGAAATGGATGTTGGAGAAGTGAGACAGAATGTGGCATTCTGCAGACGTGTGTACGTGATGCGCATGGAAACAGAATGGGCTGCCAGAATGCGCGTGTTGCGCGCACCAAATGCGCGTGGCGCGTGCCCCTGCTAAAATTTTTATTCTTTTTCCTTTCTTCTTTCCTTCATTTCCAAGTGATTCTGGGGTTAAAGATATATGATGTTGGGATTCTAAATCCTAATAAATTAATGATTGATTGAGGATTTAATCTTTGAGGAATGGGGATTAACCCTATAAGGAAGCACATGAACTTACTTTAAGTATGATGTTGTGATGCTAGAAAAAATTGATTGCTTATTGAATGTTTGTTGTCTGAAGTGCACTTCAACAACATCTCCGTCGATTGTGAACCGTTGCAACGTTTATCGGCGAAGAATCCCTTGTTTGATGAACCTTAATGGTTTTTATGCTCAAATTGCAATTGAGAGAGGTCAAAGGAGTACATTCAAAGGACTGAATGTGAAATTTTATTGTCTTTGATGTAAGATGCCATATGAATTATGATGCCATGATTTGAGGAATTGACGGTGAGGAGTCCGTGAAGGACTCACTGGGATTTCATTAAATCTCATTCCTTTCTATTCAATGTTTTCAGATAAGCAAGTTCACGGAGACTGAGAGTAGTTTGAAGTAGTTTCTCTTAGGAGTAGATTATTATGTATTTCAGTTATGGAATGAACCTTAGAGGGTTAAGAACTTTATGTTATTTTGTTATTCAGAACTTGGTATTTGTATTTTGAGATACAATCTCATGGGTTGTATTCTGCTGAATATACACTCTATATGAATTACGACTTGGTGAATGGCAAGTTTCAATTTATCCGTAATTTTTGGTATCATTTAATGTTAAATGTCTATGATTCAATGTAAATTGAGTTTAAGGTGTTACACCATGCATTATTGGACTTCTATCTATAACTCTTGTCTGTCACTAAAAGTCAAATTTCTTAATTTTTAAAAATTGCTTCTAAAATTAATTTAATTAAAAAATACATTAAAATATATCAAACAAACAAGGTAGTTTTTATGTTTTTTTGACGTTCAATCCATATTCATTTGATTAAAAGGTCAAAAAAAGGTCATTACAATAAAAGGGGTAGATCTGGACAGGGACGGACCCGAGCCAAACATGACTGCCAAATTTTTTTGCAAGACTAGCAAGCTCATGTGAAACAATGTTTTTGTCTCTTCTAATACAAACAACTTAAGAGTTTCCTTGATGACTAAGAAGTTCAACACAATCTAAAATAACCATATCAATATCAGTAGACTTGTTTTCACCGTATAAACATTTAACAACTAGTTCAGCATCACATTCAAAGATAATGTCCTTTAGATCCTGGGACTGAGTCCTAACGCTTTTGCCAAGGGCGGGGACACATGCATCTATTCTAATTTTGTAGCGGCAGCTTGTACAACACCCCTGTAGTCTATGAAGATCATCTGCCAACCAGTGTAGCCTGAAGGGAAGCAGCCAATGTAACACCCCGCCGAGACAGGCGTTTACTTTATTTATTTAAACAAAAGTGGTCCATATTTGTAATAAACAAACATATTTTATCACTTATTTAAAGTATACAAATATATTACACAAGTACAAAATAAAACCCTACACCCTCAAGGGTGACGAAAGCCACACTGCCCGTGGCATGAGTATCTACCCTCTGTCTCTAGGCAGTCTTTCCATAGATTCCCCAACTTCCTAGCACAGGTTGTTCTTGTCCATCTGCTTTTATTATAATAAATAGATACACACCAGAAAAACAAAGGGGTAAGATATCCATTAACCACTATCAAACAGGAAAATAGCATAGCAGAATAACAGTCTCGATGCACAGCACAACATAACATCAACAACATAACCGATACCACAGATATCACACTCAGACTCCTGAGCATATGGTCATAATCAGACTACATTGATATGTCATACTGACACACCCGACCACACGATCACAGATCTTATCATACTCTGATATCACAGACTGTCACGTGTCATTGGTCTTTCAACTTATCACCGACCCTGCAGACCTAATTGACACAGAAGACCGAGCTTTCGGGCTGATCAACGGCCCTACTAACCCAAACCAGGGATCGCTGAACATTACGGGCCATTAATTCCCTACTCCCAAAACTGATCACCAGTCTCAGGGTATTGAATAACATAAGTTGGTTGTCTCAAAAACATATCCTGATATGCTACCATCTCCGATTACTGGTTATGGCATCCCATACTACCATATCCGATTGCCTGAGTATGGTACCATCACGTGCACACGGACTACATCCCCATACTGGGAATGGCCAAGATTGTCCACCTGTCAGACATGGAGTCTTGGAGACACGTTCGGATGACCGAGGACATACCCTTAAGGTCACCGACTATCCCCAAACTACTCTGTACTTTCGGTACCACGAACATGGAGAGCCTCGTCGGAAAGACCGAGTCCATACCCTAAGGTCTTGGCCGAGTCCATACCCTCAAGGCCACCGACTATCTCATTACCATCTAGTCCATACTTTAGTACACCAACCTTGGGTACACTGTCCCGGCTATCACCACTGACAAATAGAGTATCGACAGTAATACTTGCTATTACCATCTAGGGATTCGCAAACAGGGCGTCATCCTTGACTCTAGACCGTTCATTAGACTCACATGTATCATATGCAATCAACACATAAATATCAGGCATAAAACAGGATATCATTTACCATCACTTATCATATTTAACAGCATATAAATTACTCCTAACGTTGCGTAAGCGACTGTCTACTAATCTCATAAATTAACCAAATAAACATAACCTATGTTGGTTGATAGATCTATGGTGACTATCCTTAGCCACCGCATACCACAACCCTTCTCCTTAGGTGTTGCTATTCTCCTACACATGCTAGCTATTCTCCTACCTATTTTCCCTAGTGATTAAGGTATCTTCCCCTTACCTGGCTTAGAAGATTGTTGCCGCTTGTGACACCCTAAAATAATTAACCCAATTTATTAAATATAATAGTTTACATAACATTACGATAAATAATTCTATTTCATTAATGTAGGCTGATGTGTACAAATGTACCTAAAGACACCCTCCCTTGAGGCTCTTAACTGTAAAAAGTACATGATAATATAGACTCTCCATTTACCAACTTTGACTCACTGGCTGTGTATTTGACTGAACAATCTCTCTCTTTTGAAATCTCCTAACACCTGTTGATATCCAGAGGCAGATATATGCGAAACAAAAAATAGAACAGGAGACTCAGAACACACTATACGCACTATTAAACGGGAAGGTAAGATTTAGAATTCATGTATAGTCAGGCAACACACACATGAGCATATCTCCAAACAGAACAATAAAATGTACAAAGCACTATACCACACATCTTTCGATAGCTATTTGGATCAACACCTAACTACCCGTTTCTATGCAGCTTAAATCTATACGCCTATGTGGCCACACAGGGCAGAAGCAGCCCCACCTTAGGTACTTTGCCTTGTCAGATCACAACACCGACACCTAGCCAGCTGTCCATCCCCCTATCCCGCTCATCGTACCCTTAAGAGTGCATCCCTGCTCTTCGATAAGAACAGGTATCCGGGTGGCACTCGGGATCGGCACTATGGACAGTGATACAATGGTACCCAGTCAGGATAATCAGGCTTCCCAACGTCCCGACAGGATGGTAGCGAGCCATCCGTCACCTGTAGACTTGTTGGACCTTGGATATCCCCAAGGACTGACGTGTATTGTACCCGACATATCGTGCCCGCACTCAGGCACCTGGCCTCATACATTGCCTATGTGCATAGCGGTGGATTACAGCTCATGCATATGACCATTTATTCAGTATCTTTACAGCTCACTAACATTGATCATTAACTCAGCACAACAGTTCTTCAACTCATCCATTATTCTCTTTATCTCAGTACTTATTATCTTATCAATTCATTATAGTTAATAAACTCATACTTATTCCCACCACAATAACACTTTCCTTTAATTCAGTAAAATCGACACACTTTCCAACATATACAGTATAACTGCTAACACGCATAATATAACAGCAATCATCATATTAATCAGCACAACATCAACCAACAGCCACCCTCAATCAACGAATGAATCCATCCTAGTGTCGCTCAGGCGATCTGCTACTAACACGTTATCATTCAACATATCAATAATCACATATACAACTATAAAGCAATCATAGATTATTAGTATCTCATCAATCAACATCCATCACATATATCAATAGATTATCCCTGTAACATCCCATTTTCGCAAAAGGTTTTCTTTGAAAACAACAGTGTTTTTTTCCCACAAGTGTAATACTTTAGAACGACAAACAGCAACCACTTCTAAAGTAAAACATAACCAACACCATATATATGCATCATAGCAGTGTCAAGGATCAGAGTATTTCACACGCAGGCGAGTTCCAAAATATACACAAGTAGATGCTCAAAATAAAATACATCAGTCATATGAAGAACCCTAACACCTAGAGTTGACTTATATCTGTGATGCATCCTGGCAGCTCCTATCAAAGGACTTACACTAAAACAAAAGAAGGGAATAAATAGCGCTTTTTTTGGCCTTAAATAGCGCTTAAAGGCGCTATATATCGGGCCGCTACTGATTGTATCTTCAATAAATAGCGTTTGTTGAACGCTATTTAAAATTGAGAATAAATAGCGCTTAGTTAGGAAGCGCTACTTATTCCTTGAGAATAAGTAGCGCTTTATTTAGGAAGTGCTACTTATTCCTGAGAATAAGTAGCGCTTCCTTTACAAAGCGCTATTTCTTCTCAAGGAATAAGTAGCACTTATCATAATAAGGGCTACTTATTCTCAATAATGATTTTTTTTTGGGGTCATATTCACATACCTATGCATATAGTGGTTACTGCACACCAAAATAATCATCAACACTCAAATTTGTGCCAATATCAAAACTTACAAAATCCAAATTTAACATTACATGAAATAATTGTCAGCCAAATATTAACAAAACTATCATAAATAAAACATTAAAATACATTAACTAAAATATAACACATATTATGCTAGTACCTAAACATTACACACTAATCTTCTTCTTCTTCTTCTTCTTCTTCTATGTGCCTATACATAATAAAATTCGTAACAAAATATCGACACCACTCTTCCTTGAGTACGGTATGATCAGGATATGTGTCGAATTGACAATCAGGAAAGTACTACGAAATGAAAATTAAATCAAGTTAGAATTGAACACATGCTTCCAAATGGTATGTGTAAAAGTAAAAAAATTATATAAACTTCGAAATTAATTATTACATATACATACCTCCGTTGGAATTTGTGTTTGGTTATGAATGACAATATCCTTGAGAAACTTCAATATATACCGGCCACAATCATCAGAGTTTAGTTGGCGGGGACACTATAAAACAAAAAATATGAAATTAATTGCTTTTATTTTGGTAATTTAAATAATTGCATAAAAAATTTGGTATAATACCTTTATCGGTATCCATTTAGGTGTCGTTGATTTAGAAAACCGAGACTTGACATTTAGTGTTCGATGAACAAGGATAGCCCTAAGTGCAAAATCCAAAAAAATCATTCAATATATATCCAATACATTCATAAGACTGCTCTTAACATCAACACACAAACTATATCAAATTTCTAACAAAATTTTAAGGTAGTCTCCCCTAAAATATGGACATTCCAAAATTTATACAACACCAGAATAAAGATAAAATACCATACCAAAGACAAGGATTGAAATTCACCAAACATAAACAAATAAAAACTTCAACATTACAATATCCAAATACTTAAGTCATTAAAAACAAATCAATCACATTCCTTAAACATAATAAATTCAGCATTCCAATATCCAATTTCAGATTCATAACAATAATCAATCCAATAAATGCATAAAAGTGCATATTCATATATATATATATATATATATATATATATTAAGAAAATTCATATATATACACACACACACACTCTCTCTTACTGATTGTATGTCTCTTTCAACTTTTTGCGCAGGCTGAAGTGTACGTGCAATGGATCCAAATAGTACACAATGTTTTGATTTAGATTAATCGCTATCAATAACCAATGATCCCTACAAAAATGTTGGAGGAAAAAATCATAAGCAGGTAATCACATTTCAATATATATATATGTGTGTGTGTGTGTGTGTGTGTGTGTGTATAAATTAAATGACTCAGGATTTGCCAAGGCGAAAGAAACAAAGTCTCATACTCAGGATTTACCAATGTCAAACGCTGAACTATATATTCAGATACAGTAGCATTCCAAGCTTGCAAATTGGTTTGTTGTGGGCACAAAAACACAAATCTCTAAGTCTGTTATTATGGGACCAATATCTCTTGATACAGGTACCTTAAATTAAAACATGCATACAAATTAATACATTAACAATAACATAAATATTTAGCTGAAACAATAAAAAACATTGGATACTTTAAAGTTGAATACAGTACCTAAGATATACGCTAATAACAATTTGACTTAGTCATTCATTATCATTAAGAATTTCTTGAAGTTCAGCATTAGCACCAAGTCTTAATGCGTGCTTATAACCCAAAATTGATTTATCCATTGGTACTTTAATGGTATCCTCCCCCTTCATCATTGTTGTCACATGGACTCTAAGAAAAATTGAAAAATCTGTAGCAAGAGCTGTAGGAGGCTGAGAGGTAGATGCGACCACCTTCTTCACCGGAGATGTAAATGACCCAATTGTTGGCTCCTTGCCAACATTCTTGCTAGCTGTAAACTGCTGGCTCTTGCCCTTGTCCTTGGGTTTGGATCTTGGGGATACCTACATATTTTGCATTCCAATACATTAATTAGTTAGTGACCACTTAATTTAATAAATATATGCAGTATATAATTTAATATATACGTACCGTATCACTTGTAACTACAAGGTGGTTTGGCCATGCCACATAGGTACCTATTGCCTGTTCCACTGTCATCACATCAGCCGCCTCCTGTGGTACAGGCAACGGTGCATCCCCCTCAAATGCAACGTCAACTATAACCTTCACATGATTAAGAGGTAAGGGTAGGTTGTGTAGTAACACACCTGGTCCGTTATATAAAATTCCCTTACCGACCATTCGTTGCGTTGGGCTTGTCAAATATAGGCTGCACTCATGAATGCCCTAAACCAATGATAAATAAAATATTAATATGTTAAACCATTGAATACTTAGGTGACACAAGTATAGAAAGAAATCTAACGATTATTACCTCCGAAGACACAATAGTGCAACTATCTCTAAAACTATTTGGGTTAGGGATAGGTAACTCATGCTCATCCTTCTCTACTGGTTCCTTATCCTTCTTGCTATCTTCCAATTCCTGAACCTTTTTGTACAATTGAGCTACCATTTTCCTCAACTCTTCTGTTTCACTAGCATCAGCATGGCGTCTTGTGCGTTTATGTGATCCGAAGATAGCGCCTGGAGAGACACCAAATCCCATACCCCTTACCCGACCAGGATACTCCTTGATCGGTATGGCCTGAGAAAGGATGTCTTGTGACATATCTGATACATCCCCTTGTGACATAGACTGTGATAGGGTATCCTGTGACACACAACTATTATTAACAAATATTTTTAAATATTATCACTATTATTAACAAATGAAAACGTTAATCATACTTACAATTCTATCAGCCACTTCCCTAGTGGGTGGATGTTCAATCTGACCTTCCTTGTTTCGGCGGGCTTCTATCCACAATAAATGTCGATTAATTGATTGAGATGTTACATCTTCTCCTGCCTCCAACAGCTGTACATATGAACAAACAAATTTAAATTCACCAAACAAATTGAAATTCACCATTACTAATAGAAAGAAACCAAAAGATGCGTTAAAAACAAGTTATAATTAAGGATATTCTACATACCATTTCTTCCTCAACGCGGGGATACCCTTTAACCCCTGCTTTGTAAGGATAGGAGGATTTGACGCTCTCTCACGATTTTCATTGCTTATTCCCTACATAAATACATTAGAATATATCAATGCATGGTTTAATGTCATATATACAAGTTATAAAGATCATTGTGTATACCAAAAATTCTTCATCTTCTATGCGTTTTCTCACAAAAGCGCTCCAATCATCTTGTTCTATGAATGATGCATATATTGATGGAGGCTTATGATTGATGTTCCCGTATTTGTCTCTCAACCACTTGTGAGCCAAGGCAGTTCGGAATGTCCGGTGTGCTCTTCCAGCTATCCTAAGTGTAATTTTCTTTCGATCCTCATCAACATCAAAGGATTTCTGCAAAAACAATATAAACAAAACGGTAGACTATAAGTATGTTTAGATTAATTAAGAAACAATACAATCCACAAATGTTAACTAATTTATATACCTGTACCTCATTCCAGATCTCATCTTTTAGCTCCTTCATAGATGGATCCTTATCCTTCCAATTATCGCGGGTAATTGGGGCTGTCTTCCGCACTGTGGCCCCAATGTATTGAATAAAGTCATTAGCATGTTTACCAATAGGTTGACCCCTAACATTCCATGTAACCTAAAAATATAGCATAAGTGTACAAATTTAGATACTCAAATAAAAAAATGAAACAATTAATTAGATTAATTCATAAGCATCCTACCACACGTTTTGGAGCCCCTTTACTCATATCGCGGATGATTTTCTTCTTAAAAGTCGGTCCACGGCTCATCGCATTTTGGATGGACTCAGGAGCACCATCATCACTGTGAGATGCCATTTACCTGCAAAAAAAAAAAAAACTAGACACGTAAGTAATTAAAAAATGACAGTTCATAATCACACAGGTTTAAAAGAGAAATCAATAAATACACATTTAATTGATTAACAAATTAATAAAAATTAAATAGCATTCACTACATACATGTACATTTAAGCAACTCTTTTCCTTTTTCTCGTTTTATTGACATTTGCGCATCCCATATGAAATAATGGATTGATCCAAAGCCCTTCATTATGATCATTTCTAATATACACATCCTCCTCTATAGGTGTACTTGCCCTAAACAATGATTGTGATGTCCTGAAGAAAGGGTCATCCTCAATGTCAGCATATTCATGTGTTTCATCATCAGTCTCATTAACAATTTTTTTGTTAGTCAATAGAACAATGGCCCAATTCATATCAACTGGATCGAAAACATAGAATACTTGTTGAGCTTGTGATGCTAAAATAAAGGGCTCATCTTGATATCCCAACTTATTAAAGTTCACCCGCATGAACCCTAACTCATCCATTTGTACACTATTGTTATTGTCAACCCACTTGCATTGGAACACAGGCACTCGAAACATCTTGTAATCCAATTCCCATATGCGTTCAATGACCCCGAAGTATGACATATTCGCATATATGGGGTTTCTGTCTTTGGCACTTGATATATGCATAGATTCAGCTACAAGAGTCACCCCACTATTTTGCATTCTCCTCCGATCATCGTGTTCTTTTGTATAGAAAGTGTACCCGTTCATCAGATATCCGGTATAGGAGATAACATGTATAGCTGGACCTTTAGCTAACCATCTCAATCTTTCTGAAACCGAGCTAGGATTTGCAATAAACTCTTCAGAAATGTATTCTTTCAACCACTTTATAAAACACCGATTGTGTTCTATTGTTAACCAATTTTGACTCTTATTTGGGTACAAGCTCTTGAGTATGTCCTTATGTTTTACAACATATGACTCAACCTCATCAGCGTTGTGTAGAACATATAAGTGTGCTTGTTCCCATTCTTTCCTTGATATAGTCAATATTTCAAGTCCAGTAATCCCTTGCCTGCACTTCTTCTGTGTGTGAGGCGTGGCAACCCTATAGAATGTTCAACATTAGATAAGTAGTTGGTACAAAATTCAACAGCTTCTTCGACTATATATCGTTCAACAATACAACCCTCTGGTCGTGATCGGTTTTTCACATATCCTTTTAATATCTTCATGTAACGCTCAAACGGGTACATCCATCTCATGTAAGTTGGCCCACACAATTGTGTCTCCCTAACCAAATGAATTGTCAGATGAATCATTATGCCAAAGAATGAAGGCGGGAAATACATCTCAAGCTCACACAAAGTCGGAATAATTTCTTTTTACAAGGCTGGCAACTTTTCAGGGTCAATCACTTTACTACAAATTGCTTTAAAGAAGAAACAAAGTTTAGTTAAGGTATTCCGTACTTTGTTGGGCAAAATGGATCGTATAGCTATGGGTAGTAAATTCTCCATGAGAACATGACAATCATGAGACTTTAGACCCTTTAACTTAAGATCTTTCATCGATACGAGGTTCTTAATGTTTGAAGAGTACCCCTCTGGAACTTTAACTCCAACAAGAAACTTACAAAAATCTTTTTTCTCTTTTCTGGATAGAGTATGAGCAGCCGGAGGTAGATATATACGACGTTTCCCTTTATTTATGGGTCCCAACTCTCGTCTCAGTCCCATACTAACCAAGTCCAGCCTTGCCTTGATGCCATCTTTAGTCTTCCCGGGCACATTAAGTAGGGTACCAATGAGACTATCAAATATATTTTTTTCAACATGCATCACATCGATGAAATGTCTTACGTATAATGACTTCCAATATGGCAACTCAAAGAAAATCGACCTTTTTTTCCACCCTCGTGTGACAAGGTCTCCCGCAAAAGGTTTCCCAAATTTAATATTCAAATCTTTTACTTTTTCAAACAGTTGTGCACCTATCAAAGGCAAAGGAGCTCTACATTCTTCTGTATTCCCATTGAATGCCTTTCTCCACGATCGATAATAATGATTTGGATTCAAAAATCTACGATGCCCAAGGAAGACATTCTTCTTACTATTATCCAACCGAATCCAATCTGTATTATCTTCACAGATAGGGCATGCACACTGGCCTTTGGTACTATATCCCGACAGATTACCATATGCTGGAAAATCATTAATTGTGCCGAAAATCATAGCCCTCAAGGTGAAACTTTCTTCTATATATCCATCATACACCACTACACTTGTCTCCCACATTTGCTTCAAGTCTTCAATTAAAGGAGCCAAGTATACATCGATATCATTTCCTGGTTGTTTCGGCCCAGAAATTAACAAAGACAACATCATATATTTATGCTTCATGCATAGCCATGGAGGTAGGTTATAAATCACCAAAATCATAGGCCATGTACTGTGAGAGCTACTCTGAACACCATGCGTGTTAAATCCATCAGTAGACAATGCAAGTCGTAAGTTTCTTGGTTCATTCCCAAAATCAGGGTAATCAATATCAACTTTTTTCCATTGAGGTGAATCTTTCGGGTCAGGTAACTTGCCATCTTGAATCCTTTCATCCTCATGCCATGTCAAGTTTTTTGCATCTTCTGAACTACGATACATACGCCTGAATCTGGGAATTATGGGAAAATACCATAAAACCTTCTCTAGAGCCGAATCTTCCTTCTTATACCGTGAGGCTTCACATTTAGGACACGACTTTAGCGATGCATATTCATTACGAAATAAAATGCAATCATTACGACAAGCATGTATTTTCTCATAGCCCATCCCAATAGATCGTAATATTTGTTTAGCCTCATATGTACGACTAGGAAACACATTATCATTTGGCAACATATCTTTCAATAGTGTGAGTAAGTCCGTAAAGCTCTTATCCGTCCATCCATTGCCCAACTTTAAGTTAAACAACTTTAACATTGCCGATAATCTTGTGAATTTAGTACAACCGTCATATAATGGCTTCTCCGCATACTTATCAACTTCTCAAACATTTGAGGACAATCACGAAGATCTTCTTCAACCGCATTTGCCATCTCTTCAAAACGATCACCATCATATGTATTTGTACTGGTGTCCTCTGACGCATATCTCCCACTATTCCCCATATTCGAAGATTCACCTCTTGTCTCACCGTGCTTTGTCCAACAGGTATAAGTTTGATGAATACCATTGCTCACTAAATGCCATTCCAATTCCTTAACATTAACTTTGTTTGTATAACAACAACTTAAACACGGACATACGATTATACTAAGATCTGTTGTATGCCCAACTACAAACCCAATAAAATTTTCCACTCCATCCTTATATTCCTTCGACAAACGATTGGCAGACATCCACTTTCGATCCATATTTGCCTATGAATTGAGAAATAAAACAACACTAAGGCATTCAGAGTAACAACATAGGCTATGTCGTTAATGCAAGACAAAATTGAGATTAACTAAAGCCCAATTAGATAAACCAAGACTAAAACTACCACTTCTCTTAACAATAACACACAGACTATATCAAATTTCTAACAAAATTTTGACAGAACCTCCCCTAAAATATGGACATTCCAAAATTTATACAACACAGTAACAAAATAAAATATCATACCAACCAAGACAAGGGTCCACATAGGCCAAATATAAACAAATAAAAACTTCAAATTCAACCATTTCTCTAAAACGATGCAATAACATCTCTATTATCTCATTCTTCATTTAACATAATGAGAAAAACACTAACATTAATAATAATTATACTAAAAACCTATCAACTAAAAACACATTAACATTGATCCCTCCAAGTTCCTCATCAACCATTTCTCAATCATATCTAAACACAACTACAAAAACCTAAAACCAATAAATAACTTAAAGAATGAGATAATTTTACTAGTTTAGGTCCCTGCATTTAGTTACTTTATATGTTTTTGGACATTTCAAAAAACAAAAATAAGAGAATACTGAAAAAAAAACAGGGTCTTGAATATGCCTAAATGCAAATGGAGGATACTGCAGTTGAGAATAACTGCAGGTAATTCTAATCCCACATACTAATGTGCTATACTATGTTTTTGATTTTCCATTTCGTTTTGATTTTCCATTTCAAAGCACGAGGATAGGGTTGGAAAACAATGAGTTCCTTGAAAAAAAATGAAAGCATTTTAGGGGGGAAAAAAAAGGAAAGCAAGAAGAATGGGAACAGATGAAACCTGTTGGTAACAGAAGAAGGTGCGACGGTGCGACGGTGGGAACAGAAGAAGGTGGTGGCGACGCGACAAACAACGAAGACGTAAGCAGAGGTGCGATGGTGCGACGGCTGTGAGCAATGGTGCGACGTCACAAACGGCGAGGCCAACAACAACGATGAGAGGAAGGAGCTTCGAAGGTGAGAAACGCAAGCAGAGATGGTGGCGACACTGAGAGGAAGGAGTAACAATGGCGACGTTGAGAGAAACTCGAGAGAGAGAGATATGCGACAGTGGGAGTGACTGGTACTGAGAAATGCGGGCTGAATTAAAATTAGTATTTGACAATAAATAGCGCTTTATCTCTGAAGCGCTACTTTAGGTCAGACAATAAGTAGCGCTTTCTATATAGGTGCTACTTTAGGTTAACACAATAAATAGCGCTTTCTACATTAAGCGCTACTTTTTCTTGCGTCCTTCTTTAAATAGCGCTTCTCAGTTTAAGCGCTACTTATTCCTCCACTATAAGTAGCGTTGATTTTATAAGCGCTATTTATTTCTTTACCCTTCAGTAGCGTTTCTTAGTTAAATGCTACTTAAAGTACTCTACCTAATTTTAAGTAGCACTTCCATATTTAAACGCTATTTAAAGTTGCGCCATCTTTTAAAGAATCTGTTGTAGTGTTAGGCCCAAAAGTCATACTATACAAAATACTAATCTAGAGTCTAACCAACTGATTCTATCTAATAATGCTGGCCCATAAGTAAACCTGAGACGCTTGCGAGGGGGAAACCCCACACGGTAGGACATCGACTCTAAGCTAGCAGGCCTCGATGCCTCTGAAGGATCCTCCTCCTCCTCCTCGTCCTCACTATCAATCACTACTCTATCTCTCGCCACCCACTCCCTAGTGGTCCTACTCCCATTAATTGGGTCTCCGGCGGTAGGGATTGGAGGTAAGGGATAAGAGCAGTGAGGACAATGAATACAAAATGAGGGAGGTCTACCCTCAGGTGTAGCAGGTGCCACCAATGAAGCTATCGGTATAGCAGAAGTAGTAGCAGTGACGATGGGAGGAGTTCCAAGAACTCCAGTTGAAGGTGGATGTGCACTCGAACTCGGCATCATGGACGGATGTGTAGGGTCCACGAACGAAAAGGTCTCAACAGTCGTCGTCGTCGGTAGTGTAGTAAGTAGACTAGGTGGTACATAAAAGTGAACCGTCTTACTGCTGAAGCGTATAGCAGTAGAGTACTCCCCATCGTCGTCGGTCTCAATAACTATTCCCGAGTGGGTCAAACGCCCAGAGATAAGATTGACGACCCACGCCGAAGGGGACGTCCCCTGAGGGAACTCATATGTCGTGTTTCCCATAGACCTCATCGGGATCGGAAACATCTAAGTATCGGTTCCAAGCATAAACATAAAACAAAAGAAATGCAAGGGTAACGAGTTCATCACAGGCTAGTTCCATACAAACAAGATATATATACATATAGTACATCGGCATGTCATTATATACATAAGCATACTTAATAGGTCGTATACATCATCATAGTATATCATGTATTTGCATGCGAGCAAATAAATCAAGTAACAAATCAAATGATCAAATCATCACATATCAAATTGTGGTTAGTCATGCATGCCAATGCATTATGACGAGTTTGTGTATACACCTGCAGCCTTAAACAAGGTCAGCAGAGACGAAGAACTTTATTTCCCAACATCCGAATCAAATTCTCCTACCAAGGGTATAGCCACACATTAGGCTTGCCACGCATTAGGCATTGCTGCCACACGGGCATGAAGTGATAACTCAGCCTTTGAAAGTCCGTAAGACGGTTAACGCTCCAAGTGTCGATGCTCAATGGTTAGTGTATATTTTAATTAATTATTGTGGATTGACGAACTCCCAACTCACTCTACTTAGTAAATTTTCATGCTTACAATTCTTATGTTATCTAGGTGAGGTTGTACCAAAAATCACTCATTTAGTTTTGGGTCGTTGGAACCCTAATTTAATCGAACTCTTCACCTACCATGGTTCCATTTCTAACTTATCTATAAGCTTTGGCTAGTCATACTACAACCCTCACGCTTATTTTTAAGTCAAAATACCTTTAACAATTTACTTATGAAATTATATTTTTGGCTTGTGAAATCGCATCAGATTTATCGGTGTAAATCGTCAAACCAATCAGCAATCGATCGTCGCATTACTAATTAACTCATACCACAATAACAACTTTTTGCATACCTCAATCAGTTTTCACTTCAACAATAAATCAAACATGATTTAAGCCATTCAATACCATTCATTGTTGTCACTCAAGACAAAACAGAACATGCTACAACATTTCACACAACATTAAATAATTCAATATACTACAGCATTTTACAGCGTCACCACTAACACATAATAATACTACATTTATTACCACAATTATTCATTCAATAAAACCACGTAAAAAACAAAGCAAAGAGCCTAAACTCATTATATAGAAACTTCCCTTACCTTGAACAAGCTTCAGATAAGGATTTTCCAACGCGTCACCGAAACGTACCTCGCTCGAACCTTAACAATACAACTTAACAAAATTAGAACCAAAGACCCAAATCCTAAGACTCTATGGCAGCCACGGTTTTAGGTACTAAAAGTCCTAAAATCTTGCTAACTTAACCCTATTTGGATCACACCTAATCATATGCCATGCTACAAGTTCAAGTCAAGCAAGTTTTGAAACTTTCATTAACTCTACATACTTAGAAAAACTTAAACCAAGTTTTTACCAATTGGAATAGTGTTTTTACCAAATGAATAGTGTTTTGCCAAATTTGAATTATATTTAAAACCATATAACATGTCATGAAAATTATAGAAATAAGTTTGTGACAGGATCAAGAAACAATCTTTGAAACATAAACTAAACCTTTTCAAAAAATCACACTTCTTTGAATTGTTTTCCTAAACGAAATTCTTGACTAACTTTACACTATTTTAAGGATATAAAACAACTTAAAACAATGTTTAAAAGTAACATGAGGACCACGGTTTTGGTGCCCTAAAACAAACCCGAAGTTTTCAACTTCCCACTTCCAAAACAATTTCAACACATTTAAATCCTTGAACCTTAAACTAACTTCCTCAGCACTTAAAACACTTAGAAAACAATTTAAAACATCCCCCAAAACCTACTTAGAGGCCACGATTTTCCAGCCCCCATTTACAAACAATTTATTTTTCCAAAACTTTGTAAACATGCATAAATGACTAGTATCCAAATATACAACTCATAAACCTTCAAGAAATAATTCCAAATCAACAAAAATAACTCAAGACCAAGACTTAGAACAACCCCAAAGTTTCGGCCAGAATAGGGGTTACGGCTTTTTCAACTTTAAACATCAAGAACAAAGCTAACTATGGAAGAAAAACAAGGGTTATAAGGCTAATCAAGCATTTCTAGCAAAAACAAATATTTAAACTAAAAAACAACTCTTAAATCCATCAAAACCCATGTCATGGAACTCAAGAGAGATAAGGGAAGGATCATAGAGATTACCAAGAGATTAGATGATGATTGAACAAGGATTGAGAAGAAAGGAAGTAAAGATGCAATCTTGATCAACAAAACTTCCAAAACCCACACTTTCCCTTTCTAGAAATTTTCTCAAGTTTTCATCTCCAATGGAGGAATGAAGGGCTGAATGTGGCTAAGAGAGAGGGCCACGAAATTAATTAGGACTTGGAAGGAAGGAATTTTGTTCATTTAGTTGGAAACTAACCAACTAAGTCCTAAACTAACTAAACTAACTACCTACCTTTTACTTAATCACCAATCACCACTTGACACTTGTAAAAGAACCTTCTAAGACCAAGTTCAGCTCTCCTAGTGGCTGGGTGAACCGCCCCTCAGCCCTAAATATCATGATATTTTCATTTCGTCGCGTTCTCGCTCAACTGGGTGCGCGGCGTTTCACGTCTATTAGAGTTTTTGTACTAAAAACCCCAAAAATAATTCTAATTATAAGCCCACACTCAAAAATTATTATTTAGCCAAAATGTTCCTCATGACATGAGAAAAGTACCCAGGTATCTGGTTTTCTCGAAATACCAACCGAAAAGTCGCAATTAGATAGTTTCTAGGCGTAGAAAATACCCTATATATTTTCTAATGCCCAAAAATTTCCAAAAATTTCCAATAAATCATAACTATTGGAAAATGCTTAGATCTCAAATTTTATAAAATTTGGATCACGTTTGGGAAGGTTTTAGTCAAAACTCGCCCTATAGTTCAAATTTAGCGTTTTACGGTAGAATTTAAACATTGAAAGAAAAACCTTAAATTAATAATAACTATTACTCCCTATATCTCTTATCAAATAGAGCAAATCAAACACTAGGATCATTCACATAGCTTTATTAACGGATAAGTCGTATTACGAACGATAGAAAACAGATAAATACTTAAATAGTTAAACACTTAAACTTATGGTGTTATTTTACCACCCTCCTTAAAAAATTTCGTCCCCGAAAATTACACAGCTAGAAAAGTTCTGGGTATTCTGCTCTCATCTTGTCTTCCAGCTCCCATGTTGCGTCGCCGGTTGCCTGATTCCAGATTTCTTTGACTAGTGGTATTTGCTTATCCCTCAATTGCTTGATCCTTTGGTCTTTGATTCTCACAGGAGGAACCTCAAATGATAGATTTTCTTTCAGTTGAATCACGCCCTGTTCAAGCAATTGCAAGTCATGAAATACGTCATGGATATTAGAAAGAAATGGCGGAAAAGCGATCTGATAAGCTACTGGATCTATGCGACGAATAATCTGATAAGGTCCAATGATTTTGGGAGTTAGCTTCCTGGATTTGATGGCTCGACCCACACCCGTAGTAGGTGTCACTCGAAGAAAAACATGCTCGCCTTCCTCAAACTCGATTGGTCGTCTTCTTTTATCAGCATAACTTTTCTGCCTGCTTTGAGAGGTCTTCATCTTCTCTCTAATCTGCTTAGCCTTCTCAGTCGTTTGTTGCACTAACTCCGGGCCAACAATCATGCTCTCTCCGTCTTGATACCAACACAAGGGTGTTTGGCACTTGCGTCCATTCAATGCTTCGTAAGGCGCCATTCCAATGCTCGTGTGAAAACTATTGTTGTAAGTTGACTCAATCAGTGGCAGTAAATTGTCCCAGCTTTCACGGTTATCGAGTGCGCATGCTCTCAGCAAATCTTCTAGGCTTTGAATCGTGCATTCTGTCTGTCCATCAGTCTGCGGATGATAAGCAGAACTCAGTCTGAGTTTCGATCTAAGAGCTTCTTGCAAACTTTTCCATAAATGCGATGTAAACTTCAGATCATGATCTGAAACTATACTCGACGGTACACTATGCAGTCGGGTAATCTCCCGGATGTATAACTCTGCAAGCTTTTCTATGTTATCGGTGGTCTTTACCGGTAAGAAATATGTTGACTTAGTCAAATGATCCACGATTACCCAAATAGCATCAAATTTCTTCTGGGTTCTTGGCAGTCCTACTACAAAGTCCATAGAAATGATGTCCCATTTCCACTCAGGCACGTCAAATGATTAAACCATTCCAACAGGTATCTGGTGCTCCACTTTAGCTTTTTGACAGGTTAAACACGAAGCAACATAGTCATCTACTTGTCACTTCAGTCTAGGCCACCAAAATCTTTGCTTCAAATCCTGGTACATCTTCGTTGTCCCGGGGTGAAGACTAAGTTTGCTCTTGTGTGCTTCATCCAAGATTGTCTTTCTCAGTTCATCATTATCTGGCACGCAAATTCTCCCTTTGATTCTGATGATGTCATCTTGTCTTATAGTAAACTCACCTCCTATGCCTTGATTAATCAGTTCTCTCTTCTCCTTCAACAGTTCATCTGCAACTTGTAGTTCCTTAATCTCTTCCAATAGTCCACTGGTTACGGTAATCCTTCCACAACTCATCTTCCCTGGAGAAAATTCCACCGTCAAGTTCAAATCACGGAAAGCTTCAAGTAATTCCAATTCCTTCACCATCAGTCCGGCAGTGTGAATACTCTTCCTACTCAGTGCATCAGCTACGATGTTCGCCTTTCCTGGGTGATATTGCAATGTGAAGTCATAATCCTTCAAAAATGCCATCCAATGTCTTTGCCTCATGTTTAGCTCCTTCTGATCAAATAAATACTTCAGGCTTTTGTGGTCACTAAATACATCAAATGTGCATCCATAAAGATAGTGTCTCCAAATCTTCAGTGCAAATAGAACTGCAGCAAGCTCCAAATCATGTGTTGGATAGTTCCTCTCATGGTTCTTCAGCTGTCACGAAGTGTAAGCTACGACTCTCCGATGTTGCATAAGCACGCATCCTAAACCTTGGTGAGAAGCGTCATAATAAACTTCGTATGGTTCGTCAGATTGCGGCAGAACTAAGACTGGTGATGTTGTCAAACGTTTCTTTAATAGTTGAAAACTTGTCTCGCACTTCTCGGTCCAAGCGAATGGTTGACCTTTCCTTGTCAGTTGTGTCAATGGTGCTACGATCCGAGCAAAGCCTTCGATGAATCTCCGATAATAACCAGCTAAACCTACAAAACTCTGGATCTCAGTCACGGTCTGCGGTTGTTCCCATGCTAACACTGTCTCTACCTTGACAGGATCTACAGCAATTCCTTCTTTCGAGATCACATGTCCTAAAAACTTTTCTTCGTCAAGCCAGAATTCGCACTTGGACAGGTTGGCGTACAACTTCTTCTCACGCAAAATCTGCAAAACTTGGTATAGATGCTCCTGATGGTCTTCCAGACTCTTCGAATAAATGAGAATGTCATCGATGAACACAACGACAAAACGATCCAGGAATGAATTGAAGATCCTATTCATATAGTCCATGAATATAGCAGGTGCGTTGTCACTCCAAATGGCATTACAGGTACTCATAATGTCCATATCTGGTTCTGAACGTTGTCTTTGGAATGTCTTCAGTCTTAACCCTAATCTGGTGATAGCCAGATTTCAAATCAATCTTCGAGAAAACAACGGCTCCTCACAATTGGTCCATTAGATCATCGATACGCGGTAGAGGTTTTCGATTCTTGATAGTCACTTTGTTGAGTTGTCGATAGTCCACACAAAGCCTCGAACATCCGTTTTTCTTCTTCACAAGCAATACTGGTGCTCCCCAAGGAGATACGCTTGGTCGTATAAACTGCTTGGACAATAAATCCTCAATCTGGCTCTTCAGCTCAATCATCTCCGAAGGAGACATTCGGTAAGGTGCAATGGAAATTGGGCCAGTTCCAGGAATTAAGTCAATAGAGAACTCAATGTCCCGTACTGGAGATAGACCTGGTATGTCTTCTGGAAATACATCTGGGAAGTTCTTCACGACAGGTACACTGTTGACATCAATCTCCATCTTGGCCTCTAGGCTAGCTAACGAGATGTATTCTTGAGTTCCCACTTTCAAGGTCACTCCGAGGTGGTTCGCAGCCAGAAACTTTGAGATATTCGGCTCAAGAAAGACTAGGACTTTACGAGCACAGTCTAACAGGATATGATTGTGAGATAACCAATCCATCCCGAGGATTACATCAAGATTTTTCAACTGTAAACAGATCAAGTTCACAATGAATTTCCTATCTTGAACAGTATGGTACAATGCAAACAGGCAGTATTTGCAGTCAAAGTTTTATCAGTAGGAGTAGAAACAACCAAATTGTAACATCCGTATTTTTACGATACGATATTTAGCGTTATTATAGTATATTTTACCGCATTTATGATATAATAAGCAGTTCTGGTTTGATAAGTAAGTGATTTAAATAAATCAAGAGCAAATTAAAATTGAGAATTAATATTTTATATTAATCCATGGTTCAAATATCATCGAAAAATTCTAACGAAGTTTCGTCGCGTTTCGAATCACCGGGCAGTTTTGCCACAGATTAAATTTTAAATGAACCCCGATTTCGATGAAAATCGAACTGTAGCTTGTTGTGATTATTTTAAAGTGTCTTAGATTGTTTTTATTATTTATGAAAAAATATTACCACGCGAAGAATTAATTCCTCACGAATTAATTTTTCGGGATTTTTCCGGCGAGAAATAAATCAGTTTTTCGGTTTCTCGTCGCCGTGTTTTTAAATCTTAAGACTCTAGATTAGAGGGTAACCTTGAGAGAAGTGAGATTAGATGGGTTAGAGTGAGTGATGGGATTAGCATCTCTAAAAGTAATTAAGTGTCACATGTGTGTGGTTTTAATTTAAAAACCATTACTTAAATCTATTTTTTTTATGCTAATTTTATTAAATAAGATTATTTAAGCATGATGAAGGGAGAGACCCCCCACTTCAGCCCCATTTCCATGCCATTCTCCTTCCAAAAAACCCTCATCTTCTTCTTCTTTCTCTCTTTGAGCAAGACAACCTCCATTGAAGCTACATCCACCTCCATTGAGTTTTTGAGCTAGATTTCTTCATCAAACTTGTTCTAGATCATCACCTCAACATAGTTCCTCATCATCTACATCATTTGGGAATCGTAATACCGGAGACCAAGCGAAGTGGACCCGAGGCTTGCGACCCTACGTTAACGACTAACTGTGGTAAGGGCGCTTCACATTTAATACCTTTCATAGTATGTTAGCGTAAGGGCAACTTAAGATATTAATAGGAATTTAAATTCAAGTATTTATGCGAAGAAGTCTGAGAACCTCAGGGTTCGAAGTGAGGGTCTTGTACCCCTTCGTTTTACTGCCTTGTGATATTATAATTATTTAGTGGGCTTGTCTGCAAGTGGTTGCAAGCTATCCCCAAACCCCCCACACTTGTTTGATTGTGTAACGACCCGTTTCCGGACCGCTACCGAGCTCAATATACCGAGCTCGAGTTACCGAGCTCAACACACCAAGCTCAAACAAAAACCTATATGAGATGTGTTTTAAAAACAAAACTCTTGTGCCTTTTAAAAATACGATATATTTTTTTTTATAAAACCAACTCGTGCACATCAGAGTAATTACAGCTTTTCGAAACATGGTGCAACTAAGACACAAGACTTAAATTCAAATAAAACATACATGCATAACATACACATATATATATCACTCGAAATAATAATGTATACAAATACAGAGTAGTAAATGTGCAAAGAAAATACACCTAAGGTACGACAACTTCAAAAGAGTAATCATACCCTGGGGGTACTTCCGGCAGACTCCCACGCAGGGGGCTGCTCCAAAAGTAAGACCACCAGTCTACCTCACAGCAACAACACAACATCGCCCAAATCGTCACGACCTCGAACACAAAAGAAATACAAGAACAAATCCTCGTAAAAACCAACATCCAACAAATAAACAATCACGACAGATAGAGGTCGTCACTCGTCCTCGTCGAGATCCTCCTCGGCATCGCTTCTTTGTCGAGTTACTGCGCCTCGACATCGCCTGGGTAACCGTCATGGATTGAAGGCACCACGGAAAGTGGTCAACTTCTCAACAAGTTAAGATAAGCTCGACATAAAAATATAAGCAAACAAAGAAAGTATAACAATCACCGACGTGACTCGACCATCTCACTCTAAACTCGACACAACTCACAAATCCATTTTCTCTCGACTCGACAATTTTCCTAATGCACACGCCGTGCAGATGTCGGAAAGTCCAGCCAAGCCTTGGGATCCTCGCTCTCCCTAGGACGGTCAACTCAGTCCCGTAGCGTGGCGGCGTCTAGTCAATCTCCGTAAACAAAAAGGGACCTAGCACCCTCGATTATCCGGTCCACGGCTCAAAACGTCATACGACTCACCTAGCTCGCTCACTCGATGAACAATTCGCCGCATACGATATTCAAAGAGTTAAACACAAGATATTCAACCGCATGTCAAATAAAAGAGCAAGCTCGACATGAAGAAACACAATTCAACATGCAATGCACAACTCACGACACATATTCAATCACATATTAAATACATGCACAAACTCAATCAAATCACAACATTTCAAATCGACACAAATCAGAAAAATCCATACACAATAACATAACCACGTAGAATATAAAATGCCCTTACGCTAGCATACTACGAAAATATTAATGTGAAGCGCTACTTACAGAACTCCAAGTTAATCTTTGCCGACAACGACCTCGACCGCAATTTGTCTTCAAAGAGCTCGACAACGACTTCTCTTACTCGATCTCGACACGGCCGTCTTCAACGAACTCGACAACGACTTCGACACGTGACGCTTCTCGGTCGACCTCGACACGCATAATCCTCGATCCGGATTCTACGCTTCCGCGTCCTTAGATTCGCTTTCCGTACACCTCGATTGAATTCATTCGATCTCTGAATCGACTTCCTAAAACAAACACAACTCGGATCGATCTATGGGTTCCAATACATCTAACTCTCTCTTCCCAAACTCAACCACAACCCGTAAAAATATGAAACTCAAGAACTGAAATATATTTTTCCTCTAACACTAAGTTAGGGATTTCGATCCAAATTTCATGAAAAGTTATCCGATGCTTCAATGATAGATCGACAACAACAATAACTAACAACAAATGAAAAACAAGGAATCGAGCGAACCAAAAATGGAGGTTTTCTGGCAGCTGCCGTGCGAGAAAAAGCGAGAAGGAAGAAATTTGTTTTACAAGCCCAATTAATCGGTTAAAAAGATAGGTAATATTGTGAAGAAGAAAACCCATCAATTTGACATGATTTGGAAGCATAAAACTGGTTAAAAATGGAAGAAGAATTAGCGCTAAACAGTAGCACGAAGAAGATAAAAATCTGTTCTTCATACCTCAATGGTGATGGTCGTCAGACGAGATATGGGTCGAGAAGTTGATGATGAACAAAATTGATGAAGAAAGCTTGTGCAGAATCTCGCTGGAACTCACGGTTTCGTCGATGAAGATTTTTAAAGAAACAACGAAACACAGCAGAAGGAAGGAAGAAGAAAGAAGAAAAGAGAAATGAGAGTGAGGGAAATGGTCGTGGTATACAGCTGGCGAGAAAGGGGTATAAACGTAACTCCAGCTATAAGATGCCAAACCCATCAATCATCTACCCGTTAACTCGTTCCTCTCATAATTACCCTCTACTCTGTCGGTCAACGGCAAGCCGACAATGTAATAATTACAAACAATATAATAATAACGCTGAGTAACGTTCGAAATAATACGAGGTATCATCTCGACACGATGTCGACAAGAGTGCTCGTGCAAACGTACAAGGTTCTAACACGAGTTCGTGAACGCGGTCTCCTCACTCGACTTGCGTCCTCATCACTCGATGCAGCGACTTCATCAACTCGACACCCGACCTCCTCACCAAGAGCCTAGTGCACGTGGTCTCATCACCGACAAATGATCTCGGAACGATCTAGTCACGGGATCTCGACACAAGGTCTTGGTCGAGGTCTCGATATCGTCGTCCTATACGATGTCGATCTCGTCCTCAGGTGTTACAATCTCTCCTCTAAAAAATTTCGTCCTCGAAATTGCAAATAAGATTCTTACCTCGTAAAAGTTCAGGATCTTGAATCTTCATCTTCTCCTCCAGCTCCCAAGTCGCATCTCCGCCTTACGATCCCACACAACCTTGACAAGTTGGATCTCTTTGTTCCGCGAATCGCTTGGCTTTCCGATCAACGATTCTTCTTTGGTGGCGGCTTCAAAAGATAGGTCGCCCTTCGCTTGAATCTCATCCGTTCGATGACATGAGAAGGGTCGGAAACATACTTCCGCAATTGTGAGACGTGAAAGACGCCGTGGATGTTCGACAAGAATGGTGGCAATGCACCGATATGCCACCGACCAATACGACGAAGAATCTGGTAAGGTCCAATGAATTTAGGGGTAAGTTTCTTGGATTTGATCGCTCGACCAACTCCAGAGTGGGGGTGACTCTAAGAAATACATGTTCTCCTTCCTCGAACTCGAGTGGTCGACGTCGTTGGTCCGCATAACTCTTACATGCGACTTTGAGATGTTCGCATCCGATCTCTCGATCAAACGGATCTTCTCGGTGAGTCTGCTGGATCATATCTCGTCCTCTGACGATCCGCTCGCCGAATCCTGGTACCAACGAAGAGGCGTCGACATTTCCGCCCATACACGCTCCAAAAGGTGCCATCCCAATACTCGCATGGAAGCTGTTGTTGTATGTGAACTCCACCAATGGTAAGACGTCGTCCCAACTTCCTCGGTGATCTAACGTACAAGCTCGCAACAAATCTTCAAGCGATTGGATCGTTCTCTCAGTCTGACCGTCAGTCTGTGGATGATATGCCGAGCTAAGCCTGAGCTCGGTTCCCATCGCTCCTTGCAATTCCCTCCAAAAATGAGACGTGAACTTCGGATCTCGGTCCGACACTATCGAAGAGGGTATTCCATGAAGTCGTACTATCTCCGCGATGTAGATCTCGGTCAGCTTTTCCACGTTGTATGTCGACCTCACTGGCAAGAAATGGCGATTTGGTCAATCGGTCGACGATCACCCAAATCGACTCATTCTTCTTCTGCGTCTTCGGCAAACCTACAACGAAGTCCATGGAAATACTGTCCCATTTCCATACTGGTATGCGTCAAGCCGATTGTAGCATTCCGCAGTCGTTGGTGCTCCACCTTCGCTTTACGACACGCCAAACATGAAGCTACGTGCTCGGCCACTTGCTTCTTCATTCCTGACCACCAAAAATGCTTCTTCAAGTCTTGATACATCTTCGTAACTCGGGATGAATACTAAAGTTGCTCTTATGCGCTTCGTCGAGAATCAACTTCCTCACGGATACGTTAGGTACGCACACTCGGCCATTGCATCTCAAGATGTCGTCCGCTCGACCTGAAATTCGCTTGCCTTCCCTTGCGCTATCAATCAATCTTCTTGCGAAGCTCGTCATGAACTTGCTGGTCTCGGATCTCGCCCAACAATCTGTTAGAAATGGTAAGCATACCAAATCTCGCCTTCCTGGTGAAACTTCGACACTCAACTTCAAATCTCTAACTTCTCGAGCATCTCCAACTCCTTGATCATCATTACCGAGGTTAAAACGCTCTTCCTACTCAACGCATCCGCTACTACGTTAGCCTTACCAGGATGGTATTCCAACGTAAAGTCGTAGTCCTTGAGAAATTCTCGTCCATCTACGTTGACGCATGTTGAGCTCCTTCCGTCGAACAGTACTTCAAGCTCTTGTGATCGCCGAAAAAGCGAAGAGTGCTCCCATAAAGGTAGTGCCTCCATATCTTCAGCCAAAAACTATCGCCGCTAGCTCCAAGTCGTGAGTAGGGTAGTTCCTCTCGTGAATCTTAAGTCGCCTTGAAGCATACGCGACCACCTTCCGATGTTGCATCGACGCATCCCAATCCCTGGTGTGACGATCACAATACACCTCGAAAGGCTCTTCGGGTTGAGGCAAAATCAGCACAGCGCCGCCGTCAAAAGTTCCTTCGGCCGTTGAAAACCGCTTCACACTCCTCGGTCAAGCAAAGGTTGATTCTTCCTCGCTACCGTAAGAGGCGCGACAATCTTCGAGAATCCTTCAATGAATCTTCGGTAATAGCACGCTAAGCCGACAAAACTCCCGATCTCGAACCGCCTTAGGTCGCTCCCATGCTATCACCGCCTCAATCTTAATTGGATCCACGCCTATCCCTTCTCTGGAAATCACGTGACCAAGAAAATTCACCTCTTCAAGCCAAAATTCACACTTCGGCAGATTGGCATAGAGTTGCTTATCTCGTAATATCCGCAGACTCGACATAGGTGTTCATGCGTGCTCTTCTCGGTTCCTCGAGTAAATCAATATGTCGCCGATGAACACTACAACGAATCGATCCAAAAACGAATGGAAAATCCTCGCTCATGTAGTCCATAAACACACCGGGCGATTCGTCACTCCAAACGGCATCACCAAATACTCGTAGTGACCGTATCTAGTCCTGGAAGTCGCTTTAGCGACATCTTCCTCCTTCACGCGAATCGATGGTAGCCCGACTTCAAGTCTATCTTGGAAAAGATCGCCGCTCCACGGTTGGTCCATCAAATCGTCAATACGTGGTAACGGATAACGGTTCTTCACGGTAACCTTGTTGAGTTCGCGATAATCCACGCACACCTTGATCGCCCATCCTTCTTCTTAACCAACAACACCTTTGGAGCTCCCCACTGGTGACACGCCGGTCGTATGAATTGCTTCGACTCCAAGTGTTCGATCCGGGACTTCACTCTTTCATCTCGGCAGAGACATCCCGCACGCGCTTTGGAAATCGGCCCTGTTCCTCGAATCAGTCGATGGAGAACTCGACCTCTCGTCTTGGTGGTAATCCCGCACGCCTTCTGAAAACGCCCTCAAAATCACACACCACCGAACATTCTTCACGCCGATCTGGCTGAAAACTTCCGAACTAGCTAGATACATGTATTCCCTAGTTCCTTCTTTCAAAGAAACTCCAATACGTTCGCGTAAAGATAATTGGAGACTCCAAGGTCCGAAAAATTACGCTTTACGGCACAAATTCAAAAGAACATGGTGGTGTGACAACCAATCCATCCCGAGGATAACATCTAAGCCCTTAAGAGGCAAACAAACCAAATTGACCACAAACTTTCTACTCAATAATCACTACACAATTAAGACATGCGGTGTTTGTGACTAAGGTTTTAGCAACCGGGTTGTAACTACTAATTTAAATCGGCAGCGCCAAATAAGTTCAAAAGGTTCACACAATCGTAAGAAATGAAGGAATGGGTTGCACCAATCAAAAAGAACAGATAAGGATTTACCCTCGATCTCACATTCACCTTGGATAAGATCATCTGCTCGATCCGCTTCCTCGCCACTCATGCGTAAAACTCGCCTTTAGCCACTGACGCTTTCCTTTGGCCTTTGCCGCAAGCATAGTCGGTTCAGCTTTAGGTGTAGGACAATCCTTAGCAAAATGCCCTGGCTTCTTGCAATTAAAACACACCTCCTCCTCTCGAGTACGCTTACTAGCGTAATGTCCCGCTTTCCACATCGGTAGCAAATCACCTCGACACCGGGTCCGACCTCCACTCCTCGGACTTGGGTCATCGGACGACATCGCCCCTGTTGTCGCTCCCCTCGAGGCCTGGTCGTAAGGTCTCTTCTGCGGTGGTTTCCTTTCGTGCAAATCTCTGCCCCGCACTCGGGGTCTCACCGTCCGCCCACAACAATCTTCTTCAGTGGCTCCTCACTCCTTCTACCTCGACACATCGATCAATCGCCTCTTGGAGATTTCGGATCCTCAACGACACCATCGACTTCGAATGTCGAATCTCAATCCCCGCTGGAATCTCTCACTCAACCATCTCTGGTCAACTCGATCACGGAATGGATCAAATACCTCGCCAACGACTCGAACTTGGCCGCATACTCGGACACCGCCGAAGTTGCTTTGCCGCAGCTTGAAGAAATTCCCGCTCCTTCTCGGCTCGTGCAAGATCTGGGAAGTATTTGTCCAAAAACCTTTCACGAAAAAGCTCCCGTGTCATCTCGCGATGTTACGCTATAAACGCTTGCTTTACCTCTCCACCAATACTCTGCGTCTCCTAGCGATAAGTAGGTGGCATAGTCGACCTTCACGCTGTCCCGCAATGAAGTGCCTCGAAGATCTTCTCGATCTCTTGCATCCAAAGATCGGCTTTATCCGGATTTGGCTCACCGTAGAACTTCGTGGATCATGCTTCCTGGTCCGCCAATCCTCTCGCTTCAAAGATTTCGCTCGCTTCGCTTTGCCGCGCAAGTTCTGCTGAGTTAACGCCGCCGCCTGCTGAGCCATCGCGTTAGCCTGTTGAGTTGCAAAGAATGATTGTTGAGCCATGGCTGCCGCCATCTCGCCATAGCTTGAATAGCTCGTTCCATGTCGACGTTCTCGCTGCAGAGGTCGTATTCCTACGAGGTGGCATTAGATTCCACAAAGTTCAAAACCCCGCTGAATCTCACACAAGGATGTGTTAAAACACACCGCTTCAATCAAGAAACAGCTCAAACAATTTCTCAAGCAATAAGTGCTTCACTTAATCAAACAAAGAATCAACACAAAACAACTAGGTACCCAACACAACCCGACATAGTGACCATCAAATTCCTATGCACACTTCTGGTCGAACTGAATCAAGCCTGATACTAACAAGTGTAACGACCGCTTCCTGACCGCTACCGAAGCTCAATATACCGAGCTCGAGTTACCGAGCTCAACACACCAAGCTCAAACAAAAACCTATATGAGATGTGTTTTAAAAACAAAACTCTTGTGCCTTTTAAAAATACGATATATTTTTTTATAAAACCAACTCGTGCACATCGAGTAATTACAAATTCAAACATGGTGCAACTAAGACACAAGACTTAAATTCAAATAAAACATACATGCATAACATACACATATATATATCACTCGAAATAATAATGTATACAAATACAGAGTAGTAAATGTGCAAAGAAAATACACCTAAGGTATGACAACTTCAAAAGAGTAATCATACCCTGGGGGTACTTCCTAGAACTCCCACGCAGGGTCGCTCCAAAAGTAAGACCACCAATACCCTCAGAGCAACAACACAACATCGCCTAAACTGGTCACGACCTCGAACACAAAAGAAATACAAGAACACCTCGGAAAAACCAACATCCAACAAATAAACAATCACGACAGATAGAGGTCGTCACTCGGGTCCTCGCCGAGATCCTCCTCGGCATCGTCTCATCGCCGAGTTACTGCGCCCTCGACATCGCCTGGTAACCGCTATGGATTGAAGGCACCACGGAAAGTGGTCAACTTCTCAACAAGTTAAGATAAGCTCGACATAAAAATATAAGCAAACAAAGAAAGTATAACAATCACCGACGTGACTCGACCATCTCACTCTAAACTCGACACAACTCACAAATCCATTTTCTCTCGACTCGACAATTTTCCGAATGCACACGCCAGATCAGATGTCGGAAAGTCCAGCCGGCCTTGGGATCCTCGCTCTCCCTAGGATACTAACTCAGTCCCAGTGGCGTGGCGGCGTCTAGTCAATCTCCCGTAAACAAAAAGGGGACCTAGCACCCTCGATTATCCGGTCACGGCTCAAAACGCCATACGACTCACCTAGCTCGCTCACTCGATGAACAATTCGCCGCATACGATATTCAAAGAGTTAAACACAAGATATTCAACCGCATGTCAAATAAAAGAGCAAGCTCGACATGAAGAAACGCAATTCAACATGCAATGCACAATTCACGACATATATTCAATCACATATTAAATACATGCAAAAACTCAATCATATCACAACATTTCATTCGACACAAATCGGAAAAATCCATACACAATAACATAACCACGTAGAATATAAAATGCCCTTACGCTAGCATACTACGAAAATATTAATGTGAAGCGCCTCATCGAACTCCGTTAATGTCGCCGACAACGACCTCGACATTTGTCTTCAAAGAGCTCGACAACGACTTCTCTTACTCGATCTCGACACGGCTGTCTTCAACGAACTCGACAACGACTTCGACACGTACGCTTCTCAGTCGACCTCGACACGTACAATCCTCGATCTGGATTCTGCTGCTTCCGCGTCCTTAGATTCGCTTTCCCGTACACCTCGATTCGGAATTCATTCGATCTCGGGAATCAGACTTCCTAAAACAAACACAACTCAGATCGATCTATGGGTTCCAATACATCTAACTCTCTCTTCCCCAAACTCAACCACAACCCAGAAAATATGAAACTCAAGAACTGAAATATATTTTTCCTCTAACACTAAGTTAGGGATTTCGATCCAAATTTCATGAAAAGTTATCTGATGCTTCAACAGATAGATCGACAACAACAATAACCAGAACAACAAATGAAAAACAAGGAATCGAACGAACCAAAAATGGAGGTTTTCTGGGCACTGCCGATTGCAGAAAAACAGAGGAAGAAATTTGTTTTACAAGCCCAATTAATCGGTTAAAAAGATAGGTAATATTGTGAAGAAGAAAACCCATCAATTTGACATGATTTGGAAGCATAAAACTGGTTAAAAATGGAAGAAGAATTAGCGCTAAACAGTAGCACGAAGAAGATAAAAATCTGTTCTTCATACCTCAATGGTGATGGTCGTCAGACGAGATATGGGTCGAGAAGTTGATGATGAACAAAATTGATGAAGAAAGCTTGTGCAGAATCTCATTTGGAACTCACGGTTTAAATCGATGAAGATTTTTAAAGAAACAACGAAACACAGCAGAAGGAAGGAAGAAGAAAGAAGAAAAGAGAAATGAGAGTGAGGGAAATGGTCGTGGTATACAGCTGGCGAGAAAGGGGTAAAAACGTAACTCCAGCTATAAGATGCCAATCCCATCAATCATCTACCCGTTAACTCGTTCCTCTCATGATTACCCTCTACTCTGTCGGTCAACGACAATCCGACAATGTAATAATTACAAACAATATAATAATAACGCTGAGTAACGTTCGAAATAATACGAGGTATCATCTCGACACGATGTCGACAAGAGTGCTCGTGCAAACGTACAAGGTTCTAACACGAGTTCGTGAACGCGGTCTCCTCAGCTCGACTTGCGTCCTCATCGCCTCGATGCAGCGACTTCATCAACTTCGACACCCGACCTCCTCACCAAGGCCTAGTGCACGTGGTCTCATCAGCTCGACAAATGATCTCGGCAAACGATCTAGTCACGGGATCTCGACACAAGGTCTTGGTCGAGGTCTCGATACGTCGTCCTATACGATGTCGATCTCGTCCTCAGGTGTTACAGATTGCCTCTCTGCCAACCCCATTGAGTTGCAGAGGGATGAACTGAGTTGTTTGACTGTCGTTGTTTGGTGAGTTATGACTATTGAGACGAATAGCTTATACTGCTGAACTATTCGCACTATTTGAGCTTGGCATGAATATTATTTGATATGCGGTTAAATACTTATTCGAATTTGCTTCTTGAATTATCATATGCGTTGGTTGATTCATTGGGGTGGTTAAGGGGTTGTCGAAGTCGTTGGAGTCGTCGTGACGTTTTTGAACTTCAACCCGAATAACCAAGGGTGATAGGGTCCCCTGAAGATATGACTTGGGTGATAGGGTCCTCAAAGCTATGGCCGGTGTTCGAAACCGAACCACCTAGGGTGATAGGGTCCCTTAAAGCTACGGCTTGGGTGATAGGGTCCCCAAAGCTACGGTGGGTGTTCGACTATTTAGTTCACTGTCGTGTTGTTTTTTAACTCGACCTGAATAACCAAGGGTGATAGAGTCCCCTAAAGCTACGGTTTGGGTGATAGGGTCCCCAAAGCTACTACCGGTATTCAAAGACTTGTTCAAGTTATTTCCGGAATTGTAAAGTGTGATGGGAGAGTGTCGTGAGTTGCATTATGGGGCGTTTGTGTACCTTGTTATCTCTTGTTCTATAGTGGCGTATAGTGGCATTTGCAGGCATTGATGTGTTCTTACAGAATGGTGTGTTCTGTTATGCTGTGTTATATTATATCATGCTATTTTGGATTATCTGGTGTATTTTAAGAAGTTGACCCTTGCCCGTGGTTCCTTCAATTGATGATGGTAACCCAGACGATGACAGACGTGGTGGAGATTCCGGCGATGACGATATTGTCGGAAGTGGCCTTTGACTTCCCGAGCATGGAGATTCCCTCGGCTTGGAGTTAAGCCCCACTCCCGGCCGGGATATATATATAGGAGGCGTGTTAGAGACCTTCGCATGAGTGGACTGACAAGGATGCAGACGACTTGATGCAGAAGACTGAGGAGGACCCATCAGAAGTATGATTACTCGTGTTAGGGTCTTCATACTTTAGGTGTATTCCTATTTATGCATATTTATTTACTATTTCTATATGTGAAATTCTTCAACTGGCAATCTTTTGGAAGTTGTGTATATGTATTTGTGTTCAGTTGTAATGGTCCTTTTACATTTAGAATTCCGTCATGTTTCAAAAACGCTGTTGATACTCTGACTGTGTTTTGTAAAAGGCCTTTGTTTATAAAAAAAAAATTATTACCACATTTTCCAAAAGACACGAGAGTATTATTTCGAAAACTTCCTTTCATTTAGAGTTTGTTCTAGTTTCGTAGCGCTCCGGAAACGGGTCGTTACAAAAGTTGTATCAGAGCGGTTCGGTTCTAACCGGACTGTGTGTTGGGTAACTAAGCTGGTCACCGTGTCGGGTTTTGCTTTGTCGGGTAGCTAGTCGTGTTTGTTTTGTTGTTGTTTGATGAGTGAAGCAGCTTTGTTTAAAATTGTGTGGATTGTTTCTCATTTGAAGCAATATGTGATAGCACAACACTTGAGTATGAGGTTCTGACAGGTTTTGAACCTTGTAGGAATCTAATGCCACCTCGCAGAGACCGTACGTTTGGACCTGATAACTCAACTATGGACAGGGCAATTCAAGCGATGACAGAAATGGCAGCGGCTATGGCTCAACAATCTGCTACTGTGACCCAACAATCTGCTGCTATGGCTCAGCAGACTGCGGCCATGAACCAACATAATCTGCAACAACAACAGAGGGCCGAGAGGGATGCAGAGGCTAGAGGACTGGCCGATTTTCGTAAGCACGATCCACTAAGGTTCTATGGTGAACCCAATCCGGACAAGGCAGATATGTGGATCCAGGAGATAGAGAAGATTTTTGAGGCACTTCACTGCCCAGAGAATGTCAAGGTGAATTACGCGTCTTACTTGCTGCTGGGAGATGCCGAGTACTGGTGGAAGGGAGTCAAACAGTTTTTGACGGTTGAGCGTCAGGAGATTAGCTGGGAAATCTTTCGCAGAAGATTTTTGGAGAAGTACTTTCTGGAGACTGCACGGATGGAAAAGGAACAAGAATTCCTCCGTTTACATTAGGGCCACATGGCGGTATCAGAGTATGCCACAAAGTTCAAGTCACTTTCGAGGTACTTCAGTCCATTTCGTGATCGGGCAGATCAGAATTGGTTGAGCGATAGATTTCAGCGGGGACTGAGGTTCGACATCCAGAAATCTGTGGTGTCCCTGAGAATTCGAAACTTTCAAGAGTTGGTCGATAGATGCATCGAGGTGGAAGGTGTGAGGACTCGCAAGAGAAAGGATGGTGCAGGCGGGCCTATCAGATCGCAGAATCAAGGACAGGGGAATGGTAAGAAAGAGAAACAGCAAGAGAAACCTTACAAAAGAACTCAGGGAAACAATCAGGGGCAGTATCGCCCTATGGCCCAGAATTAAAGTGGTGGAAAGCAGATTAGAGATGGAAAACTTTGCTATCATTGCGGAAGACCGGGACATCTTGCTAACGACTGCACTGCGAAGGACCCAGTGTGTTTCAACTGCAACAAACTGGGACATTTTGTCAAGGACTGCAAAGCTCCAAAGACAGAACTGAGAGTGAGCGCGGCAAGAGCGAAGGGAAAGCGTCCGACTACCTCGGATAGAGTCTTCTGTATGGGCGGCAGAGAAGCAGAGCAATCGGATGATCTGAGCCAGTGGAATTGCAGAATGGAGGGTAATTCTCTATTCATATTCTTCGATTCAAATACCGCACACTCTTTTATTCCTTTGAATTGTGTGAGCTACTTGAAATTGCCTGTGACTGTTTTATCTTTCAACTTAGTAGTGGCCACTCCAGTTGCTAAGATTTTAGTTTCCAACGCCGCATGACTTCATTGTGTGGTGATTGCTTAGTGTAGAAAGTTCATGTTAATTTGATTTGCTTACCTTTTAAAAGTCTTGATGTTATTCGCAGGATGGATTGGTTTTCGTACCACCAAATCCTTTTGGACTGTGCCCAAAAATCGTAGTTTTCCCAATTATGAAGTTTCTAAATACCTTTCTGTTAATTCCATCGGAGTTTCTTGCAAGAGCGAGCTGAGGGTTTCATATTCCTTTGCCAGTGGTTCTTTCAATTTAATGACTGTAACCCAGGTGGCGGAGCAAGCGGAGGACTCAAAACTGCGGAAAAGAGTAACCGAGTCTTAGAATGTACCAGTTCACGATGGTATTCCCTGACGATATCCTGATCTACTCACGAAGCAGAGGAGAACCTGAAGGGCATCTATGGCGATTATTGCAGATTGTACGAAAGAAGCAACGTTATGCCAACCTTTCTAGTGTGAGCATCAGCATCAAGACGATGAAAGCTCTATTGTGGGATTAGATTCGATTCAACAGACTACTGAGAAATACGATGGAGCAGAGCAAGGATGAAAGCATCTCAGAATCGACAGAAGAATTACGCAGACCAGGGTCGCCGACCGTTAGAATTTGCAGAAGGGTAGCGTGTGTTCCTTCGAGTCACCCCTACACTTGGAGTTGGTCGAGCGATCAAATCCAAAAAGCTCGTTTCCAAAATTCATTATACCCTATAAATTCTTCATCATGTAGGTCCATTTGCATATCAGATAGTTTTATCACCCTTCTTGTCTGATATTCACGATGTCTTTCACGCCTCGCAGTTGCGAAAATATGTTTCTGACTCATCTCATGTTATTGAACCTGACGTGATCCAGTTGAAGGATGACTTGTCTTTCGATGTATTCTCTGCAAAGATTGTCAACAAGCAGACTAAACAACTGAGGAACAAGGAGATTCAGCTAGTCAAGGTGTTTAAGACCAGAAGACAGGTGATGCAACTCGAGAGCTAGAAGAGAAATGTGAGAGCAGTACCCAGTTTTGTTTTCTTAGGGCGTACCTATCTTGTAGTTTCGAGGACGAAACTATTTTTAGAGGGGGAGTATTGTAACATCCGTATTTTTACGATACGATATTTAGCGTTATTATAGTATATTTTGCCGCATTTATGCTATAATAAGCAGTTCTGGTTTGATAAGTAAGTGATTTAAATAAATCAAGAGCAAATTAAAATTGAGAATTAATATTTTATATTAATCCATGGTTCAAATATCGTCGAAAAATTCTAACGAAGTTTCGTCGCGTTTCGAATCACCGGGCAGTTTTGCCGCAAATAAAATTTTAAATGAACCCCGATTTTGATGAAAATCGAACTGTAGCTTATTGTGATTATTTTAAAGTGTTTCAGATTGTTTTTAATATTTATGAAAAAATATTATCACGCGAAGAATTAATTCCTCGCGAATTAATTTTTCGGGATTTTTCCGGCGAGAAATAAATCGGTTTTTGGGTTTCTCGTCGCCGTGTTTTTAAATCTTAAGACTCTAGATTAGAGGGTAACCTTGAGAGAAGTGAGATTAGATGGGTTAGAGTGAGTGATGGGATTAGCATCTCTAAAAGTAATTAAGTGTCACATGTGTGTTGTTTTAATTTAAAAACTGTTACTTAAATCTATTTTTTTATGCTAATTTTATTAAATAAGATTATTTAAGCATGATGAAGGGAGAGACCCCCTACTTCAGCCCCATTTCCACGCCACTCTCCTTCCAAAAAACCCTCATCTTCTTCTTCTTTCTCTCCTTGAGCAAGACAAGCTCCATTGAAGCTACCTCCACCTCCATTGAGTTTTTGAGCTAGATTTCTTCATCAAACTTGTTCTAGATCATCACCTCAACATAGTTCCTCATCATCTACATCATTTGGGAATCGTAATACCGGAGACCGAGCGAAGTGGACCCGAGGCTTGCGACCCTACGTTAACGACTAACTGTGGTAAAGGCGCTTCACATTTAATACCTTTCATAGTATGTTAGCGTAAGGGCAACTTTAGATATTAATAGGAGTTTAAATTCAAGTATTTATGAGATGAAGTCTGAGAACCTCAGTGTTCGAAGTGAGGGTCTTGTACCCTTTCGTTTAACTGCCTTGTCATATTATAATTATTTAGTGGGCTTGTCTGTAAGTGGTTGGAAGCTGTCCCTAAACCCCCCACACTTGTTTGATTGCCTCTCTGCCAACTCCATTGAGTTGCAGAGGGATGAACTGAGTTGTTTGACTGTCGTTGTTTGCTGAGTTATGACTATTGAGATGAATAGCTTACACTGCTGAACTGTTCGCACTATTCGAGCTTGGCATGAATATTATTTGATATGCGGTTAAATACTTATTTGAATTTGCTTCTTGAATTATCATATGCGTTGGTTGATTCATTGGGGTGGTTAAGGGGTTGTCGAAGTCGTTAGAGTCGTCGTGACGTTTTTGAACTTCAACCCGAATAACCAAGGGTGATAGGGCCCCCTGAAGCTATGACTTGGGTGATAGGGTCCTCAAAGCTATGGCCGGTGTTCGGAACCGAACCACCTAGGGTGATAGGGTCCCCTAAAGCTACAGCTTGGGTGATAGGGTCCCTAAAGCTACGGCGGGTGTTTGACTGTTTAGTTCACTGTCGTGTTGTTGTTTAACTCGACCTGAATAACCAAGGGTGATAGGGTCCCCTAAAGCTACGGTTTGGGTGATAGGGTCCCCAAAGCTACAGCTGGTATTCAGCAGCTTATTCGGCGTTATTTCCGGAATTGTAAAGTGTGATGGGAGAGTGTCGTGAGTTGCATTATGGGGCGTTTGTGTACCTTGTTATCTCTTGTTCTATAGTGGCGTATAGTTGCATTTGCAGGCATTGATGTATTCTTACGGAATGGTGTGTTCTGTTATGCTGCGTTATATTATATCATGCTATTTTGGATTATCTGGTGTATTTTAAGAAGTTGACCCTTGCCTGTGGTTCCTTCAATTGATGATGGTAACCCAGACGATGACAGACGTGGTAGAGATTTCGGCGATGACAATATTGTCGGAAGTGGCCTTTGACTTCCCGAGCATGGAGATTCCCTCGGCTTGGAGTGAAGCCCCACTCCCGGCTGGGATATATATATATAGGAGGCGTGTTAGGGACCTTCGCGTTAGTGGACTGACAAAGATGCAGACGACTTGATGCAGAAGACTGAGGAGGACCCATCAGAAGTATGATTACTCGTGTTAGGGTCTTCATACTTTAGGTGTATTCCTATTTATGCATATTTATTTACTATTTCTATATGTGAAATTCTTAACTGGCAATCTTTTGGAAGTTGTGTATATGTATTTGTGTTCAGTTGTAATGGTCCTTTTACAATTAGAATCCCGTCATGTTTCAAAAACGCTGTTGATACTCTGACTCCAAGGGTGACATCCTATAAGGTGCTATTGAGATTGGTCCCGTTCCGGGGACCAGTTCTATTGAGAATTCCACTTCTCTCTCAGGGGGTAAGGTCGCTACCTCGCTAGGAAACACATCTAAGAATTCGTTCACTATAGGGATAGTGTCCAGATCTAGGCTAACCTCTACAGTTGATGAAAGTAAGAGCATATATCCTGCAAGACCTTCCACTAGACAGCGACTCAATAGAAGATCATTACTCTGGGTAACATAACTTGACTCTTCAACATTAGAATGTACATTTGGAAACTCAATCGTTTTACAAAAACAGTTCAGAACAACTTGATTGGCGGAAAGCCAATCCATACCCAGGATAATGTCCATGCCCTTAAGAGGTAGACACACAAGGCTTACTAAAAACATTCTCCCTTGAATTAGGAGAGGTTAATTCTCACATATCAAGGAAGTGGAAATGCTACCTTCGGTGGGTGTATACACATGCAACGGGAATTGTAAAGAGGTAACACACAACCCTAGCCTTTGAACACATGTACAAGAGATAAAGGAATGTGTTGCTCCCGAATCAAATAAAACAACTAGAGGTTCATCCTGAAAGAAACAAGTACCTTTCATCAGATTTTTCGCTCCCTTTGCTTTCTTAGCGTCAAGAGTAAAGACTCTCCCTTGGTTTGGATCACCAGACTTGGCTCCTTTTCCCTTAGTGTATTAGGGGCACTCCTTAGCCATGTGCCCTGGTTGGTGACAAACAAAACAAACATTCTTGCCCTTCATACACTCTCCTTGATGCACCTTTCCACAGTTCGAGCATGCATGATAATCAGACTCGGAGGTTTGGACCTGCTTTCCTTTGAAAAGATTCCCTTTCGGTCTCATGTGTTGAGCGCTCTTATCCGCATCCTTCTTCTTGTTCTTATCTTGCCACCTAGTTTGCCTATCCTCATACATCCTCTTCAAGCTTGCTTCAGCCACGTAGCTCTGATGGACTACCTTGGCGAACTCAGTGAATTCAGTCTGTGAAATGCTGTTCTGGATGTCTGGCCTCAGTCCCCACTTGAACTGCTTGATTTTCCAATTATCGTCCGGAGCAAATTGAGCAACAGATGAGTACCATACCAACTCTTCAAACTTGTTTACATACTCTGAAACCGTAGATTTTCCTTGCTGAAGTTGGACCAACTCTCTATCCACCATATCTTTCACGGTCTGTGGGAAGTACTTCTCCAAGAAGACCCTCTGAAAGTTCACCCAAGTTAGGGGTATCCCTTGAGCCGCCATATAAGCTCGGGCCCCTTTCCACCAGTTTTCAGCATGTTCTATGAGCACATGAGTAGCTAGCTCGACCTTTTGTTCCTCGGTACAATGGACAACCTTAAAACTCTTCTCCACGGCTTCTAGCCAGTGTTGGGATGCCATGGCTTCTACTTTTCCATTGAAGGTTGGTGGCTTCGTCTTGAGGAACTTAAGGAATTTCCGGTCTAACTCCTCCTCTTGCGGGGGAGGTTGAGCTTGGTACTGCTATTGTTGGGCTAACTGAGCCGCAAGATTGTTGGTTGCAATACTCTGATTTTGAATAGCCTGCAATATCCCTTGTAGCCAAGCATTCTCCTGTCCTGGCGGATTCGGAGGTACCGCGGCATTCCTTCTGGGTCTCCCGTGCCTTCCAGAACCTGAAGCCACAAATCTGCATAGAATGCACCAAGCATTGAGTTGATCAAGCTCAATATCTCTTAGCATAATAAGTAGAAAAACAGCAGCAGACTCAAGAAATTCACGAAACTATTCCTAGCAAACCCTACAGTCCGATTAGAATCGAACTGCTCTGATACCATAATGTAACACCTTACTTTCATTAATTTGAAAATAGGATAATTATCATTAGGTACATTAATCCCAACATTCATGCAAACTTAAGTCCAACATTAAGTCCAGAAACCACAAAACACTTAAAACTTCAAATACATAAATTTCCTGCCAGTGCAACCCAATACATAATTCTAGAAATTACATATTCAAGGTGTTACTTAAAACTACTACAAAATAAATAATATTCCAAGAGCTAGCAGCTGTCAGCCTTCCTTTGTAACCTGTGCATCTGTAAAAACAATTAAATAAAGGAGCGGGGTGAGATAATAATCTCAGTGAATCCTCCCTTCGACTCCTCACCATCAACTCATACAATTCACTATCAGTCAAAATTTGATATCACACATTTATGCAATGCATATTCTTATTATGAATTTCTAATTCATCTTTGGCTCGTATTCATGGGTAGCGTTGTATGCTTACGTCCATACAACCCCATAAACACGCTTTCGATATGGTGGTTAGACGTCTTAACCGTCCGAGGGCGTCCCACACGACTTACCATATCGATCACCTCCTTTTTGAGGCATCTTAGTGTCTTTGAGGGAACTTATTTCACCAACTATATCCTTTAATGCATGCATTATTCAAGGTAGGAATACAATTAGGTGCTACTCTAACTTCACATGCAACTAAATATATTCACGTCAAAGATACATTTCATATTCAAAAGGAAAACATATATCATGCTCGATCAAGGAAAATATATCAAGACAAGACTCACTTACATTAGAGCTCCATGGAGCTCCTAATGGTCAAACATCAATTTCACCCATTATAAGGGTTTTGGGGAAATTCTAACCTTGAACCCCTTAGAGCTCAAGGGTTTTCTTCAAAAGAACCCTAATGTGGGACTTATGGGTGCCCATCACCTAAGGGAAGGAAGAACTCACCACAACTCCTAAGATTCAAGCTCAAAGGTTGATGTTCAGCTCCTCCTTCTTCCTCCTTCACGTTCTTCTTCTTCTCCTTCAAGCTTGCCTTCTAGGGATTTCCTCCAACTTTCCAAACCATGAGTAAATACTACCTAACTTGGATTCAAGCTAAGATTGATGATGAATCTAGCATGAATCCATATTTTCCCCTCATACCCTAGGTGTTTAATCCCCTCTCCTCCTTCTCTCTATCGCCTTCTCTCTCTAACTCTCTCTCAAAATCGCTGCTCGCCTCTTTTTCTCACGAAGTTTTTCGATATATCAGAATGTGAATCGATTCACAACATAGGTGAATCGATTCACTCAAAGGCAAAAATGACAGAATCGCAGTTTTAAGTGGATGAATCGATTCCTGCAGCTCCCAGATTCGATTCACAGAGAACTGATTTTCGTGAATCGATTCAAGCTTCGATTCACAAAGAATGAACCTTTGTGAATCGATTGACTCTCCGATTCACTGAAAGCCTGGCCGAGTCCCAAAGAAACTCATATACTGAATCGATTCACAGGGCCTGGGAATCGATTCACACTGGGCAGAAATCACTAAACACAATATTCACACATTCAATTTTGACAAACAATGAGAAAATCACTTAAAATTTATCATTAAGCCATACTAAGTTTGTGCACACACATCAAACCAAGCTTGAGGAATTGGGGTGTTACACTACTACCCACCTTTAAAAAAAATTTGTCCTCAAAATTGGATAAACTTACATACCTATTGAAAAAGTTGCGGATATTGGCTTCGCATCTCATCTTCAAGTTCCCAAGTGGCTTCTTCGGGAGTGGATCCTTCCCAGATCACCTTGACCAAAGGGATAGTCTTATTCCTGAGTGCCTTGGAAGCTCGGTCCACTATTTGGGCCGATTCGGGCTGGTACGTGCAATCTGATCTAAGTTGTATAGACTCATGATCTATAGAGTGGAATGGATCCGGAATGTATTTCTTAAGCTGAGACACATGAAAAACATTGTGGAGATTTGACAAAGAAGGAGGTAAGGCAATTTGGTTTGCGACCGGACCAACTCGACTGAGGATTTGGAAAGGACCCACATACCAAGGGGTCAACTTTTTGGCCCTAAGGGCTCTACCAACACCTACAGTGGGAGTGACTTTCAGGAATACATGTTCTCCTTCATCAAATTCAAGGGGTTTGAGCCTACAATCTGCATAACTTTTCTGCCTACTCTGAGCAATCTTTTTCTTCTCCCTAATCATACAAATCTTATCAGTGGTTTCCTGAACAAGGTCGGGGCCTAACAATTGTTTCTCTCCCACTTCAAACCAACATAGAGGAGTCCTACACTTGCGACCGTAGAGAGCCTCGTACGGTGCCATTCCAATGCTAGAGTGATAGCTGTTGTTGTATGAAAATTCAATTAATGACAAGTACTTGCTCCAACTACCGCCATCCTCTAAAACACAGGCTCTGAGCATATCCTCTAAAGTTTGAATGGTTCTCTCCGACTGGCCGTCGGTCTGGGGATGGTAGGCTGTGCTAAGACTCAACCTCGTCCCTAAGGCTTGGTGAAGTGCCTTCCAAAACCGAGAGGTAAACTTTGGATCCCTGTTAGAGACAATATTAGTTGGAACTCCGTGGAGTCTAACAATCTCTCTAATGTAGATCTCAGCTAATCGGGCAGTTTTGTAAGTGGACTTTATGGGTAGAAAATGAGTAGATTTAGTTAATCTATCCACTATGACCCATATAGAGTCATATCCTAACTGAGTGTAGGGTAATCCTCCCACGAAATCCATTGCTATACTATCCCACTTCCACTCGGGAATTTCTAAGGGCTGGAGAAAACCCGAAGGCTTTTGGTGTTCTATCTTGGTTTTCTGGCAAACCAAGCATTGAGCTACAAACTCTGCCACATCATTCCTCATACCTGGCCACCAATACCTCTGTCTAAGGTCCTGATACATCTTGGTGGAGCCAGGGTGTACCGAGAATCCACTCTTGTGGGCTTCTCCTAGAACCTGCTGCTTAATGGAATTATCCTTTGGTATGCAGATTCTCTAATGGAACAATAAGGTGCCATCCTCGGCTTCCGAAAAACCGGGGCGGTGTTTGTTAGCTTGCAACTCTACATATAAGCTTTGGGCAAGTCTAATCTGTTCCCTAAAATTGCAGGAAATTTCTAGATGGTAAAGCATGAGACTGTTCACTGATGGGAAAATTCCAAGGTTAAGGTCCCTAAAGGACTCCAACAACTCCATTTCTTTTATCATCAGTGAAGACACATGCAAGGATTTCCTACTCAAGGCATCAGCGACCACATTCGCTTTGCCCGGATGGTACTTCAACTCAAAGTAATAATCCTTTAGGAACTCAACCCATCTTCTTTGTCTCATGTTAAGTTCCTTCTGATCAAAAAGGTATTTCAAGCTCTTATGGTCACTAAAAACTTCAAACTGAGCACCATACAGATAGTGTCGCCAAATCTTTAGAGCAAAGACAATGGTTGCGAGTTCTAAGTCATGAGTAGGGTAGTTCTCCTCGTGGGGCCTTAACTGCCTAGATGCATAGGCTACGACTTGTCGATTCTGCATGAGAACACATCCTAACCCTTTCTTAGAGGCATCACTATAAACTTCAAATCCCAAGGCCGGGTCAGGGATAATCAAGACCGGGGTGGAAGTCAACCTGGTCTTAAGCTCTAGGAAACTACTCTCACAGCTCTTAGTCCACACAAAAGGCTCCCCCTTTCAGGTTAACCTCGTCAGGGGAAGCACCATCTGCGAAAATCCCTTAATGAACCTTTGGTAGTAACCGGCTAATCCTAAAAAGCTCCTAACTTCTGTGACCGTGGATGGTCATTCCCAACTAAGGACTGCTTCTACTTTACTAGGATCAACCGACACTCCCGCTTTAGAAATCACATGACCAAGAAACTTAACTTCACTGAGCCAGAACTCACATTTCTCAGGTTTGGCGAAAAGGCTCTTTTCCCTAAGGGTACTTAGAACAATCCTAAGGTGTTCCTCATGCTCTCGAGGATCCTTAGAATAAACTAGGATATCGTCTATAAAGACCACTACAAACTTGTCAAGGAAAGGCCTAAAAATTCGATTCATATAGTCCATAAATACGGCTGGAGCATTGGTCAAACCAAAAGGCATAACCAAATATTCATAGTGCCCGTATCTAGTCCTAAATGCCGTCTTTGGAACATCCTCTACCTTAACTCTAATCTGGTGATAACCAGATCTTAGATCAATCTTAGAGAAAACCGAAGCTCCCCTAAGTTGGTCTAACAAGTCATCTATCCTGGGCAAGGGATACTTATTCTTCACTGTTACCTTATTGATTTTTCGGTAATCATACATAACCTCATACTCCCATCTTTCTTCTTTACCAAAAGGACAGGTGCGCCCAAAGGTGACACGCTAGGTCTAATAAACTTCTTAGCAATCAAATCTTCCAACTGTGTTTTTAGTTCCCTCAACTCCAAGGGTGACATCCTATAAGGTGCTATGGAGATTGGTCCCGTTCCGGGGACCAGTTCTATTGAGAATTCCACTTCTCTCTCAGGGGGTAAGGTCGCTACCTCGCTAGGAAACACATCTAAGAATTCGTTCACTACAGGGATAGTGTCTAGATCTAGGCTAACCTCTACACTTGAAGAAAGTAAGAGCATATATCCTGCAAGACCTTCCACTAGACAGCGACTCAATAGAAGATCATTACTCTGGGTAACATAACTTGACTCTTCAACATTAGAATGCACATTTGGAAACTCAATCGTTTTACAAAAACAGTTCAGAACAACTTGATTGGCAGAAAGCCAATCCATACCCAGGATAATGTCCATGCCCTTAAGAGGTAGACACACAAGGCTTACTAAAAACATTCTCCCTTGAATTAGGAGAGGGCAATTCTCACATATCAAGGAAGTAGAAATGCTACCTTCGGTGGGTGTATACACATGCAACGGGAATTGTAAAGAGGTAAGACACAACCCTAGCCTTTGAACACATGTACAAGAGATAAAGGAATGTGTTGCTCCCAAATCAAATAAAACAACTAGAGGTTCATCCTGAAAGAAACAAGTACCTTTCATCAGATTTTCCGCTCCCTTTGCTTTCTTGGCTTCAAGAGTAAAGACTCTCCCTTGGTTAGGATCACCAGACTTGGCTCCTTTTCCCTTAGTGTACTGGGGGCACTCCTTAGCCATGTGCCCTGGTTGGTGACAAACAAAACAAACATTCTTGCCCTTCATACACTCTCCTTGATGCATGTAACGACCCGTTTCCGGACCGCTACCGAGCTCAACATACCGAGCTCGAGTTACCGAGCTCAACACACCGAGCTCAAGAAACCCTGTATGCGATGTGTTTTAAAATGATACTCTTGTGCCCTTTAGAAAAGTACGGTCTATATTTATTTTTTTATAAAACTATCTCGTGCACATCAGAGTAATTACAGCTTTTCGAAACATGGTGCAACTAAGACACAAGACTTAAGTTCTAAATAACAACACGCAGGTAACAAGTACATACTCATATATACAAGATATAAAAAGTGCATACAAAAGACAGAGTAATAATGTACAAAGAAAATACACCTAAGGTATGACGACTTCGAGAGAGCAATCATACCCTGGGGGTACTTCCGACAGACACCCACGCAGGGGGCTGCTCCAAAAGTGAAACCACCAGTCCACCTCAGGCTCAAAATGACAAAAACATCACCCGTCCCAAACCGGTCACACCATCAGACACAAAAGTCATATTACAGCTACCCCAACAAACATAACATAAACAAAGCCAATCACGACAAATAGAGGTCGCCGCTCGATCCTCGCCGAGCTCCTCCGCCATCATCTGGCCGCCGAAGTTCCTCGCACTCTCGATATCGCCTGGGTAACCATCATGGATTGAAGGTACCACGGGAAAGGGTCAACTTCTCAACAAATCAAGATAATCCAGGCATAAAGAAATGAGTAAACAACAAAGTATATCATTCATCAAACGTAACTCGACCATCTCACTCTAGACTCGACTCTTATTCCGGAATATCGCCAGCAGGTCCATCCCCAAACTGACGCAATAGGTAAGCGGCCGGTCCAACCCCAAACCGATACCATGCATTAATCAGCAGGTCCAACCCCAAACTGATAATGCGACGCCTAGTCAATCTCCCGTAAACAAAAGGGGACCTAGCACCCTAGTTATCCGGTCACTCCAAAACGTCATACGACTCGCCTAGCTCTCTCACTCGATGATTAGCTCGCCGCAGTCAAGGAGTGGCACATAAATTACTTGATGACATATCAAATAAAGAGAGCATGCTTAACATGAAGAAAACGCAATTCAATCATTTAAGCAATGAAACAATCTGCATGAAGAAAACGCAATTCAACAGGCAATACACAATTCACAACATATAAAATAAAGCCTTAAAAATCTCTAAGAATTGCCCTTACCGAACTCCAAGCTAACGCTGCTCGACAACGACCTCAACACGGCTGTCTTCAAACGAGCTCGGCAACGACTTCTTTCACTCGATCTCGACACGTACGGCTCTTAGTCGACCTCGATTTCGTGTTCTCGTACACCCGGATCTCCTTGCAGCACGATCTCGGAAATCACACTGCCTAATACGAGTACAACTTAGTTCGATCTATGGGTTCTAATAACACTTAGCTCTCATTATCCCAATCTTAACCACAACCCAAGTAAACATTAAAACTTAAGAACTCAAACAAATACAACCTGAACTCAAACATTACAAAATAACTCCTTTTCTCTAAATTTTTTATTAAAATCTCTTTCATACATCATCAGACAAAGCCATTTTTCCTAAGTACTAATTCAAGCTTAAAATCAAGTAATACCTTAAGCACAACTTAATCAAAATCTAAGTTTATATTTCTTAAAAATATTTTCGTCATGGTCCAGTAATTAAAATAAGACCATAACCAATTTTGTTAAAATTTAAAACTCAAAAAGAAATCGATTTCATAATCCCTCAAAAATCCATTTTTGCACAAAAACTAATCTAACACCAAACTAAAACAAGAAATCAAACAAACCAAATAGGGAGGGTTTTGGGCGCTACCTACTTGCAGAAAACAGAGGAAACAATTTGTTTTTCAATCTCAAATAAATGGTTAGAAAGGTAGGTAATGTCATGAAGAAGAAACCTATCAATATGACATGAGTTGAAAGCATAAAAACTAGCTAAATTGAAGAGAAGAAGTGGCGCTAACAGTAACATGAAAGGAAATAAAATCATGTTTTTCATACCTCCACAGATGGTCGAGATGGTGATATAGGTCGAGAATATGATAAGAAACAAGGTTGATGATGAAGGTTTATGCAGAAGCTCAATGAACTCAAGGTTCTTCAATGGAGGTTTGGAGAAGAGGAGGAAACTGTGAGAAGAAGAAAGAAGAAAATAGAAAGTGAGGATTTGAGGCGGCTGATCGTGACATTTAAGTAGGTGGAGGAAACTAATCATGATACTTATCTTACAGCTGGTGGAAAAAGAAAAAGTTTGGTCTTATCTCACTTAAATATCTCTTAAACAATAGTTAATTACAAGAAAACCATAAATAAGCGACACCTGGATTTTAAAGTAAGATATTAATCCAAACATCAAGTCTAACCCATCTAATCTGTCCTCTCTCCTAATCACAACAAAATATACTAATAACGCTAAATAATATACGTAAAAATACGAGTGTTATCATCTCGACACGATGTCGACCAGGATGCTTGTGCAAGCGCACAAGGCTCTAACACGAGTTCGTGCACGCGGCCTCCTCAGTTCGACATGCGACCTCCTCAGCTCGGTACGCGACCTCATCAGCTCGACATGTGACCTCGGCAAGCGATCTTGGCACGGGATCTCAACACGAGGTCTTGGTACGAGGTCTCGACACGAGATCTCGACGCGAGGTCTCGATACGACGTCCTAATACGAGGTCGATCTCGTCCTCAGGTGTTACAATCTCTCCCTCTAAAAAAATTTCGTCCTCGAAATTGCAAATAAGGTACTTACCATGAAAAAGTTCTCGGTAATCGAAGTCTTCATCTTCTCTTCCACCCCAAGTCGCATCTCCTGCCTTTCTCGATCCCACATAACTTTGACAAGTTGGATCTCTTTGTTCCGCGTTATTCTGACTTTCCGATCGACAATTCTTGCTGGTGATGCTTCGAAAGATAGGTCGTCCTTTAGTTGAATCATATCCGGTTCGATAACATGAGAAGGGCCGGAAATATACTTTCGTAGCTGTGAGACGTGAAAGACATCATGTATGTTCGACAAGAAGGGTGGCAAAGCAATCTGATATGCCACCGACCAATACGACGAAGAATCGATAAGGTCCAATAAATTTAGGGTAAGCTTCTTGGATTTGATCGCCGACCAACTCCAGAGGGGGTAACTCTAAGAAATACATGCTCTCCTTCCTCGAACTCGGGTGGTCGACGCCTTTGGTCCGCATAACTCTTCCGCCGACTTTGAGACGCTCGCATCTCGCTCTGATCAAACGGATCTTCTCCGTAGTCTGCTGGATCATATCTGGTCCTACAACAGAACTCTCGCCATCCTGGTACCAACAAAGAGGCGTCTGACACTTTCGTCCATACAGTGCTTCAAAAGGTGCCATTCCAATACTCGCATGGAAACTGTTATTGTAGGTGAACTCCACCAATGGTACGACATCGTCCCAACTTCCTCGGTGATCTAACGTACATGCTCGCAACAAATCTTCAAGCGATTGTATCGTTCTCTCAGTCTGACCGTCCGTCTGGGGATGATATGCCGAGCTAAGCCTGAGCTCGGTTCCCATCGCTTCTTGCAATTCCCTCCTAAAATGAGATGTGAACTTCGGATCTCGGTCCGACACGATCGAAGAGGGTATACCATGTAGTCGTACTATCTCCGCGACGTAGATCTCGGTCAGCTTTTCCACGTTGTATGTCGACTCACCGGTAAGAAATGAGCGATTTGGTCAATCGGCCGACGATCACCCAAATCGAATCATTCTTCTTCTGCGTCTTGAAACCTACAACGAAATCCATGGAAATACTATCCCATTTCCATATCGGCACGTCAAGCGATTATCAGAGCATTCCCGCAGGTCGCTGGTGCTCCACCTTCGCTTCGACACGTTAAACACGGCTACGTACTCAGCCACTTGCTTCTTCATTCCGGACCACCAAAAATGCTTCTTCAAGTCTTGATACATCTTCGTAACTCCTGGGTGAATACTAAAATTGCTCTTATGCGCTTCGTCAAGTATTAACTTTCTCAGCTCCGCCACATTAGGTACACACACTCGGCCATTGCACCTTAAAATGTTGTCCGTTCCGACTTGGAATTCTGTCGCCTTCCCTTGCGCTATCAACTGGACCTTTTCTTGCAGGAGCTCGTCATGAACCTGCTGGTCTCGGATCTCGTTCAACAATCTGTTAGAAATGGTAAGCATACCAAATCTCAGCTTCCCTGGTGAAACTTTCACATTCAACTTCAAGTCTCGAAACTTCTCGATCATCTCCAACTCCTTGATCATCATTGCTGAGACTAAAATGCTCTTTCTGCTCAATGCATCTGCTACTACGTTAGCCTTACCGGTATGGTATTCCAACGTAAAGTCGTAGTCCTTGAGAAATTCCGTCCATCTTCGCTGACGCATGTTGAGCTTCTTCTGATCGAACAGATACTTCAAGCTCTTGTGATCGCTGAAAACAGTAAGAGTGCTCCCATAAAGATAGTGTCTCCATATCTTCAGCGCAAAAACCACCGCTGCCAACTCCAAATCGTGAGTAGGGTAGTTTCTCTCGTGGATCTTAAGCTGTCTTGAAGCATATGCTACCACTTTCCGATGTTGCATCAGCACGCATCCCAAACCCTGGTGTGACGCATCACAATACACTTCGTAAGGCTCTTCTGCCGAGGCAAAATCAACACAGCGCCGCCGCCAAGAGCTCCTTTAGTCTTTGAAAACTGGATTCACACTCCTCGGTCCAGGCAAAAGGTTAATCCTTCCTCGTAAGTCGTGTAAGAGGCGCGACAATCTTCGAAAAAACTTCAATGAATCTTTGATAATAACCTGCTAAGCCAACAAAACTTCTGATCTCGGTAACCGTCCTCGGCTGTTCCCATGCTAACACAGCCTCAATCTTAGTTGGATCCACAGCTATTCCGCTTTTAGTAATGACATGCCCGAGAAAGTTCACCTCCTCAAGCCAGAATTCACACTTGGATGAGTTCGCATAAAGCTGCTTCTCACGCAATATCTGTAGTACTCGACGTAAGTGTTCTTCGTGCTCTTCTCGGTTCTTCGAATAGATCAATATGTCGTCGATAAACACTACAACGAACTGATCCAAAAACGAATGGAAAATCCTATTCATATAGTCCATAAATACAGCTGGCGCATTTGTCACTCCAAACGGCATCACTAAGTACTCATAATGACCGTATCTGGTCCGGAAAGCTGTTTTGGAGACATCTTCCTCCTTCACGCGAATCTGATGGTAGCCCGACTTCAAGTCTATCTTTGAAAACATCGCCGCTCCACGAAGTTGATCCATCAAGTCATCAATACGTGGTAACGGATACCGGTTCTTCACAAAGAGCCTTGTTGAGTTGACGATAGTCCACGCCTGCGGTCTGGATCGTCCATCCTTCTTCTTGACCAACAACACCGAGCTCCCCACGGTGACACGCCTGGTCGTATGAATCGCTTTGACTCCAAATGCTCAACTGGGACTTTAGTTCCTTCATCTCGGCAGAGACATCCCGTAGGGCGCTATTGAAATAGTCCCGCCCTGGAATCAGTCGATGGAAAACTTCGACTCAGACCGGGTGGTAACCCCTCGCACGCCTTCTGAAAACGTCCACAAAGTCACACACCACGGAAACATTCTTCACTTCGATCTGCTGGGAAACTTCTGAACTAGCCAGATACATGTATTCCCTAGTTCCTTCTTTCAAAGAAACTCCAATACGTTCAGTAGAAAGATAATTGGAAACTCCGAGGCCTGGAAAATTACAGCTTTACGGGCACACCAAGAGGACATGGTGGTATGACAACCAATCCATCCCGAGGATGACATCTAAGCCCTTAAGAGGCAAACAAACCAAATTGACCACAAACTTTCTACTCAATAACCAATACACAATTAAGACATGCAGATTGGTAACTAAGGTTTTAGCAAATTTGGGGTCGTAATTCACCAATTTGAATCCAGAAAGGCGATCAATGATTTAAATGGTTCACACAATCGTAAGAAATAAAGGAACGGGTTGCACCCGAAGTCAAAGAGAACGGATAAGGGTTTACCCTCTATCTCACATTCACCTCGATAAGATCATCGCCTGTTACGCTTCCTCGCCATGCGTAAGACCACGCTTTTAGCTACCTGGACGCTTTCTTTTGCCTTCACGGCATGCATTCGGCTCACTTTAGGTGTGGGGACAATCCTTGGCAAAATGCCCTGGCTTCCTACAACAGAGCACACATCCTCCTTCCGGAGTACAGCTTATTCGCATAACGCCCCGCTCTTTCCACAATCTGAAACAAGTCACCTCGACACCGGGCCTGGACTTCAACTTCTCGCCTTCGGGTCATCTGGACGACATCGTCTCTATTGTTGTTGTTCCCCCGAGGTCTACCGTAAGGATTCTTAAGTTGCTTTCCTTTCAGGCAAATTTCCGCCCCAGGCCCGAGGTCTCATTGGTCCACCTGGCCGCTTTCTTCTTGTGGCTTCTTACTCCTTCTACCTCGACACAATGATCTATCGACTCTTCGAGGTTTCAATCCTCAATGATACCACCGACTTCAATATCAAATCTCGCACTCGTTGGAACCTCTCACTTAACCATCTTTGGTCAACTCGGTCACTAAATGGATCAAGTACCTTGCCGCTGACTCGAACTTGGTCGCATACTCTGACACTGCCGAGTCAGCCTTTGCTGCAATTGAAGAAACTCTTGCTCTTTTTCAGCTCGGGCAGTATCTGGGAAGTACTTGTCCATGAACCTTCCACGAAAAAGCTCCCATGTCATCTCACGACATTCTGCTATAAATGGTTGCTTCAATCGTTTCCACCAATATTCGCATCTCCCAAAGAGCGGATAGGTGGCGTAGTCTACCTTTACGTTATTCGGCAATGGAGTGCCTCAAGATCTTCTCAATCTCTTGCATCCAAAGATCGCCTTTATCCTGGATTTGGCTCACCGTAGAACTTCTGCGGATCATGCTTCCTAAAGTCGCCAATCCTCTCGCTTCAAAGATTTCGCTCGCTTTGTCGTTTCCGCAAATTTCTGGTCAACGCCGCTGCCTGTTGTGCCATCGCGTTAGATCGCTGAGTCGCAGCACCGATTGTTGAGCCATGGCCGCAGCCTATCCTGGTCATAGCTTGAATCGCTCGCTCCATGTTGACGCTCTCAGGCATGTACCGTCAGATCCCTATGAGGTGGCATTAGATTCCACAAAGTTCAAAACCCCGCCGAATCTCACAACAAGGATGTGTTAAAAACACACCGCTTCAATCAAGAAACAGCTCAAACAATTTTTCAAGCAATAAGTGCTTCACTTAATCAAACAAAGAATCAACATAGTACAATTAGGTACCCAACACATATATAGATATCCCGACACAAAGGACTAAATTCAATTTCTATGCATTGCTTGGCCAGAACCGAATCAAGCCTGATACTAACATTGTAACGACTGCTTCGACCGCTACTGAAGCTCAACATACCGAGCTCGGGTTACCGAGCTCAACACACCGAGCTCAAGAAACCCTGTATGCAATGTGTTTTTAAAATGATACTCTTGTGCCCCTTAGAGAAACACGGTCTATATTTTTTTTTATAAAGCTATCTCGTGCACATCAGAGTAATTACAGCTTTTCGAAACATGGTGCAACTAAGACACAAGACTTAAGTTCTAAATAACAACACGCAGGTAACAAGTACATACTCATATATACAAGATAATAAAAGTGCATACGAAAGACAGAGTAATAATGTACAAAGAAAATACACCTAAGGTATGACGACTTTGAGAGAGCAATCATACCCTGGGGGTACTTCCGGCAGACACCCACACAGGGGGCTGCTCCAAAAGTGAAACCACCAGTCTACCCTGTGCTCAAAATGACAAAACATCACCCGTCCCCAAATCGTCACACCATCAGACACAAAAGTCATATTACAAATACCCCAACAAACATAACATAAACAAAGCCAATCACGACAACAGAGGTCGCCGCTCGATCCTCGCCGAGCTCCTCCTCGCCATCATCTGTTTGCCGAAGTTCCTGCACTCGACATCGCTCGGGTAACCATCATGGCTTGAAGGTACCACGGGAAAGGGTCAACTTCTCAACAAATCAAGATAATCCAGGCATAAAGAAATGAGTAAACAACAAAGTATATCATTCATCAAACGTAACTCGACCATCTCACTCTAGACTCGACTCTTATTCCGGAATATCGCCAGCAGGTCCATCCCCAAACTGACGCAATAGGTAAGCGGCCGGTCCAACCCCAAACCGATACCATGCATTAATCGGCGAGTCCAACCCCAAACCGATAATGCGACGCCTAGTCAATCTCCAGTAACAAAAGGGGACCTAGCACCCTAGTTATCCGGTCACGCGAAAACGCCATACGACTACTTTAGCTCTCTCACTCGATGATTAGCTCGCCGCAAATAAGGAGTGGCACATAAATTACTTGATCACATATCAAATCAAGAGAGCATCCTTAACATGAAGAAAACACAATTCAATCATTTAAGCAATGAACCAATCTGCATGAAGAAAACGCAATTCAACAGCCCATACACAATTCACAACATATAAAATAAAGCCTTAATAATGTCTAAGAGTTGCCTTATCGAACTCCAAGCTAACGCCGCCGACAACGACCTCCTCAACATTTGTCTTCAAACGAGCTCGGCAACGACTTCTCTCACTTGATCTCGACACGTACGGCTCTTAGTCGACCTCGATTTCGTGTTCTCGTACACCCGAATCTCCTTGCAGCACGATCTCGGAAATCACACTGCCTAATACGAGTGTAACTTAGTTCGATCTGTGGGTTCTAATAACACTTAGCTATCATTATCCCAATCTTAACCACAACCCAAGTAAACATTAAAACTTAAGAACTCAAACAAATACAACCTGAACTCAAACATTACAAAATAACTCCTTTTCTCTAAATTTTTTATTAAAATCTCTTTCATACATCATCAGACAAAGCCATTTTTCCTAAGTACTAATTCAAGCTTAAAATCAAGTAATACCTTAAGCACAACTTAATCAAAATCTAAGTTTATATTTCTTAAAAATATTTTCGTCATGGTCCAGTAATTAAAATAAGACCATAACCAATTTTGTTAAAATTTAAAACTCAAAAAGAAATCGATTTCATAATCCCTCAAAAATCCATTTTTGCACAAAAACTAATCTAACACCAAACTAAAACAAGAAATCAAACAAACCAAATAGGGAGGGTTTTGGGCGCTACCTACTTGCAGAAAACAGAGGAAACAATTTGTTTTTCAATCTCAAATAAATGGTTAGAAAGGTAGGTAATGTCATGAAGAAGAAACCTATCAATATGACATGAGTTGAAAGCATAAAAACTAGCTAAATTGAAGAAAAGAAGTGGCGCTAACAGTAACATGAAAGGAAATAAAATCATGTTTTTCATACCTCCACAGATGGTCGAGATGGTGATATAGGTCGAGAATATGATAAGAAACAAGGTTGATGATGAAGGTTTATGCAGAAGCTCAATGAACTCAAGGTTCTTCAATGGAGGTTTGGAGAAGAGGAGGAAACTGTGAGAAGAAGAAAGAAGAAAATTGTAACGACCCGTTTCCGGACCGCTACCGAGCTCAATATACCGAGCTCGAGTTACCGAGCTCAACACAACAAGCTCAACAAAACCTATATGAGATATGTTTTAAAAACAAAACTCTTGTGCCTTTTAAAAATGCGATATATATTTTTCATATAAAACCAACTCGTGCACATCGTAGTAATTCTGACTTTTCAAACATGGTGCAACTAAGACACAAGACTTAAATTCAAATAAAACATACATGTATAACATACACATATATATCACTCGAAATAAGAATGTATACAAAATACAGAGTAGCAAATGTGCAAAGAAAATACACCTAAGGTACGACAACTTCAAAATAGCCATTATACCACTGAGGGTACTTCTACAGACTCCCACGCAGGGTCGCTCCAAAAGTAAGACCACCACCTACCTGTAGCAACAAAAATAACATCGCCTAAACTGTCACGACCTCGAACATAAAAGAATTACAAGAACAAATTCTCGGAAAAACCAACATCCAATAAATAAACAATCACGACGTGTAGAGGTCGTCACTCGGTCCTCGCCGACCTCCTCCTCGGCATCGTTCATCAAGCCGAGTTACCCGCGCCTCGACATCGCCTGGGTAACCGCCATGGATTGAAGGCACCACTGAAAGTGGTCAACTTCTCAACAAGTTAAGATAAGCTCGACATAAAAATATAAGCAAACAAAGAAAGTATAACAATCACCGACGTGACTCGACCATCTCACTCTAAACTCGACACAACTCACAATTCCATTTTCTCTCGACTCGACAATTTTTCCTAATGCACACGCGTCATCAGATGTCGGAAAGTCGGCCAAAGCCTTGGGATCCTCGCTCTCCCTAGATACTAACTCAGTCCCGTGAGCGTGGCGACGTCTAGTCAATCTCCAGAACAAAAGGGGACCTAGCACCCTCGCTTATCCGTCACGGCTCAAAACGCCATACGACTCACCTAGCTCGCTCACTGATGAACAATTACGCATACGATATTCAGGGAGTTAAACACAAAATATTCAACCGCATGTCAAATAAAAGAGCAAGCTCGACATGAAGAAACGCAATTCAACATGCAATACACACTTCACGACATATATTCAATCACATATTAAATACATGCAAAACTCAATCATATCACAACAATTCATCTCGACACAAATCGGGAAATCCATACAGAATAACATAACCACATAGAATATGAAATGCCCTTACTTGAGGACTTATACAATAAAGCCTTAGAGATATCTAGAAGTAGCCCTTACCGAACTCCAAGTTAATGCTGCTCGACAACGACCTCGACACAGCTGTCTTCAAAGAGCTCGACAACGACTTCTCTTACTCGATCTCGACACGGCTGTCTTCAACGAACTCGACAACGACTTCGATACGTACGCTTCTCAGTCGACCTCGACACGTACAGTCCTCGTTCTGGATTCTGCTGCTTCCGCGTCCTTGGATTCGCTTTCCCGTACACCTCGATTCGGAATTCACTCGATCTCGGGAATCAGACTTCCTAAAACAAACACAACTCAGATCGATCTATGGTTCTAATACATCTAGCTCTCTCTTCCCCAAACTCAACCACAACCCAGAAAATATAAAACTCAAGAACTGAAAGATATTTTTCCTCCAACACAAAGTTAGGGATTTCGATCAAAATTCATGAAAAAGTTATCTGATGCTTCACAGAAAGATCGACAACAACAATATTCAGAAGCAACGAACGAGAAACCAGAAAATCGAAACGAACCAAAAATGGAGTTTTCTGGGCACTGCCGATTGCAGAAAAACAGAGAAAGAAATTTGTTTTACAAGCCCAATTAATCGGTTAAAAAGATAGGTAATATTGTGAAGAAGAAAACCCATCAATTTGATATGATTTGGAAGCATAAAACTGATTAAAAATGGAAGAAGATTTAGCGCTAAAGAGGAGTACGTATGAAAGAAAATCTGTTCTTCATACCTCAACGGTGATGGTCGATCAGACGAGATATGGGTCGAGAAGTTGATGATGAACAAAATTGATGAAGAAATCTTGTGCAGAATCTCGCTGGAACTCACGGTTTCGTCGATGAAGATTTTTAAGGAAACAACGAAACACAGAGCAGAAGGAAGGAAGAAGAAAGAAGAAAAGAGAAATGAGTGAAACGGTCGTGGTATACAGCTGGCGAGAAAGGGGTAAAAACGTAACTCCAGCTATAAGATGCCAATCCCAATAATCATCTACCCGTTAACTCGTTCCTCTCATGATTACCCTCTACTCTGTCGGTCAACGACAAGCCGACAATGTAATAATTACAAACAATATAATAATAACGCTGAGTAACGTTCGAAATAATACGAGGTATCATCTCGACACGATGTCGACAAGAGTACTCGTGCAAACGTACAAAGTTCTAACACGAGTTCGTGAACGCGGTCTCCTCAGCTCGACTTGCGTCCTCATCAGCTCGGTACGCGACTTCATCAACTCGACTCCCGACCTCCTCAGCTCAGCAGCTAGTGCACGTGGTCTCATCAGCTCGACAAAAGATCTCGGCAAACGATCTAGTCACGGGATCTCGACACAAGGTCTTGGTCGAGGTCTCGATACGTCGTCCTAATACGATGTCGATCTCGTCCTCAGGTGTTACAATCTCTCCCTCTAAAAAATTTCGTCCTCGAAATTGCAAATAAGATTCTTACCTCGTAAAAGTTCAGTCTTGAATCTTCCTCTTCTCCTCCACCTCCCAAGTCGCATCTCCCGTCTTCTGATCCCACACAATCTTGACAAGTTGGATCTCTTTGTTCCGCAACTGTTTGGCTTTCCGATCAACGATTCTTTTGGTGACGCTTCAAAGATAAGTCGCCCTTCGCTTGAATCACATCCGTTCGATGACATGAGAAGGGTCGGAAACATACTTCCGCAATTGTGAGACGCGGAAAGACGCCGTGGATGTTCGACAAGAATGGTGGCAATGCAATCGATATGCCACCGACCAATACGACGTAAGAATCTGGTAAGCGTCCAATGAATTTAGGGGTAAGTTTCTTGGATTTGATCGCTCGACCAACTCCAAAGAGTGGGGTGACTCTAAGAAATACATGTCCTCCTTCCTCGAACTCGAGTGGTCGACGTCGTTGATCTGCATAACTCTTCCGTCGACTTTGAGATGTTCGCAGATCCGATCTCTCGATCAAACGGATCTTCTCAGAGTCTGCTGGATCATATCTGGTCTCTACGACACCGCCGCCGCCCCTGGTACCAACAAAGAGGCGTCGACATTTCCGGCCCATACTGCCGCTTCAAAAGGCGCCATCCCAATACTCGCATGGAAGCCGTTGTTGTATGTGAACTCCACCAATGGTAAGACGTCGTCCCAACTTCCTCGGTGATCTAACGCATGTCGTAACAAATCTTCAAGCGATTGGATCGTTCTCTCATCTGTCCGTCGATCCTGTGGATGATATGCCGAGCTAAGCTCGAGCCTTCGGTTCCCATCGCCCTTGCAATTCCCTCCAAAATGAGACGTGAACTTGATCTCTGGTCCGACACGATCGAAGATGGTATTCCATGAAGTCGCACTATCTCCGCTGATGTAGATCTCGGTCGACTTTCCACGTTGTATGTTGACCTCACCGCAAGAATGAGCAGATTTGGTCAATCTGGCCGACGATCACCCAAATCGAATCATTCTTCTTCTCGCGTCTTCGGCAAACCTACAACGAAATCCATGGAAATACCGTCCCATTTCCATCTTGGCACGCCGTTTATTGTAGCATTCCTGCAGGTCGTTGGTGCTCCACCTTCGCTTCGACACGCCAAACATGAAGCTACGTGCTCGGCCACTTGCTTCTTCATTCCTGACCACCAAAAATGCTTCTTCAAGTCTTGATACATCTTCGTAACTCTGGATGAATACTAAAGTTGCTCTTATGCGCTTCAAGAGAATCAACTTCCTCACTGGATACGTTAGGCACGCACACTCGGCCATTGCACCTCAAGATGTCGTCCGCTCCGACCAAATTTCGCCGCTTCCCTTGCGCTATCAATCGAATCTTCTTGCGTAAGCTCGTCCACGAACTTGCTGGTCTCGGATCTCGCCCAACAATCTGTTAGAAATGGTAAGCATACCAAATCTCACTTCCTCGTGAAACTTCGACACTCAACTTCAAATCTCTAACTTCTCGAGCATCTCCAACTCCTCGATCATCATTACCGAGGTTAAAACGCTCTTCCCGCTTCAACGCATCCGCTACTACGTTAGCTTTACCAGGATGGTATTCCAACGTAAAGTCGTAGTCCTTGAGAAATTCTATCCATCTACGCTGACGCATGTTGAGTTCCATTCCGTCGAACAGTACTTCAAGCTCTTGTGATCGGCCAAACAGAAGAGTGCTCCCGTAAAGGTAGTGCCTCCATATCTTCGGCAAAAACTATCACCGCTAGCTCCAAGTCGTGAGTAGGATAGTTCCTCTCGTGAATCTTAAGTCGTCTTGAAGCATACGCGACCACCTTCCGATGTTGCATCGGACACATCCCAATCCCTGGTGTGACGCATCACAATACACCTCGAAAGGCTCTTCGGGTTGAGGCAAAATCAAAGACAAAGGTGCCGCCGCCAAAAGCTCCTTCGCCGTTGAAAATCGCTTCACACTCCTGGCCCAAGCAAAAGGTTGATCCTTCCTCGCCAATCGTAAAGAGGCGCGACAATCTTCGAGAAACTTTCAATGAATCTTCGGTAATATCCTCGCTAAGCCGACAAAACTCCCGATCTCGTGAATCGTCTTCTACTGCTCCCACGCTTATCACCGCCTCAATCTTAGTTGGATCCACAGCCTATCCCTTCTCTGGAAATCACGTGACCTAGAAAATTCACCTCTTCAAGCCAAAATTCACACTTCGGCAGATTGGCATAGAGTTGCTTATCTCGTAATATCTGCAGATGCTCGGCATAGGTGTTCTCGTGCTCTTCTCGGTTCCTCGAGTAAATCAATATGTCGCCGATGAACACTACAACGAATCGATCCAAAACGAATGGAAAATCCCGCTCATGTAGTCCATAAACACACCTGGCGATTCGCTACTCCAAACGGCATCACCAAGTACTCGTGAGTGACCGTATCTAGTCCTGGAAGTCGCTTTGGCGACATCTTCCTCCTTCACGCCGAATCGATGGTAGCCCGACTTCAAGTCTATCTTGGAAAAGATCGCCGCTCCACGAAGTTGGTCCATCAAATCGTCAATACGCGGGTAACGGATAATCTGGTTCTTCACGGTAACCTTGTTGAGTTCGCGATAGTCCACGCACGACCTTGATCGTCCATCCTTCTTCTTAACCAACAACACCGAGCTCCCCACGGTGACACGCTCGGTCGTATGAATCGCTTCGACTCCAAGTGTTCGATCACGGGACTTCAACTCTTTCATCTCGGCGGGAGACATCCCGCATGCGGCGCTTTGGAAATCGGTCCTGTTCCTGGAATCGTGTCGATGGAGAACTCGACCTCTGCGTCGTGGTAATCCCGCACGCCTTCTGAAAACGCCCTCAAAATCACACACCATCGAACATTCTTCACGCCGATCTGTTGAAAACTTCCGAGCTAGCGAGATACATGTATTCCCTAGTTCCTTCTTTCAAAGAAACTCCAATACGCTCGGCGTAAAGATAATTGGAGACTCCAAGGTCCGAAAAATTACAGCTTACTGGCACACCCAAAGGACATGGTGGTGTGACAACCAATCCATCCCGAGGATAACATCTAAACCCCAAGAGGCAAACAAACCAAATTGACCACAAACTTTCTATTCGAATAATCACTACACAATTAAGACATGCAAATGTTTGTGACTAAGGTTTTAGCAATTGGGTCAGAACTACTAATTTAAACAGTAAAGCAATCCACGGTCAAGCTCAAAAGGTTCACACAATCGGAAGAAATGAAGGAATGGGTTGCACCCGAATCAAAAAGAACGGATAAGGATTTACCCTCGGTCTCACATTCACCTTGGATAAGATCATCACCGACCGCTTCCTCGCCACTCATGCGTAAAACTCGCTTTAGCCACTTGACGCTTCCCTTTGGCCTTTGCCGCAAGCATAGTCGGTTCAGCTTTAGGTGTAGGACAATCCTTAGCAAAATGCCCTGGCTTCTTGCAATTGAAACACACCTCCTCCCTCTGAGTACAGTTACTCGCGTAATGTCCCGACTTTCCACATCGGTAGCAAATCACCTCGACACTGGTCTGACCTCCACTCCTCGGTACTTGGGTCATCGGACGATACTGTCCCCTGTTGTCGTTCCCCTGAGGTCGGTCGTAAGGCCTCTTCTGCGGTGGTTTCCCTTTCTGTGCAAATCTCTGCCCCGCACTCTGGGGTCTCACCGGTCCGCCCACAACAGTCTTCTTCTTGTGGCTCCTCACTCCTTCTACCTCGACACATCGATCAATCAGCTCTTGGAGATTTCTGATCCTCAACGACACCACTGACTTCTGAATGTCGAATCTCAATCCCCGTTGGAATCTCTCACTCAACCATCTCTGGTCAACTCGGTCACGAAATGGACTGAAATACCTCGCCAACGATTCGAACTTGGCCGCATACTCGGACACCGTCGAGTTGCCTTGCTGCAGTTGAAGAAATTCCTGCTCCTTCTCGGCTCGTGCAGTATCCGGGAAGTACTTGTCCAAGAACCTTTCACGAAAAAGCTCCCAGGTCATCTCGCGATGTTCTGCTATAAACGTTTGCTTCACTCCTCTCCACCAATACTCTGCGTCTCCTAGCAGTAAGTAGGTGGCATAGTCGACCTTCACGTTGTCCGGGCAATGAAGTGCCTCAAAGATCTTCTCGATCTCTTGCATCCAAAGATCAGCTTTATCCGGATTTGGCTCACCGTAGAACTTCGGTGGATCATGCTTCCTGAAGTCTGCCAATCCTCTCGCTTCAGCATTTCGTTCTGCTCGTTGCTGTTGCTGCAAGTTCTGCTGAGTTAACGCTGCCGTCTGTTGAGCCATCGCGTTAGCCTGTTGAGTTGCAGCAGCTGATTGTTGAGCCATGGCTGCCGCCATCTCGGTCATAGCTTGAATAGCTCGTTCCATGTCGACGTTCTCGGTTGCAGCTGTCGTATTCCTACGAGGTGGCATTAGATTCCACAAAGTTCAAAACCCTGTCAGAATCTCACAACAAGGATGTGTTAAAACACACTGCTTCAATCAAGAAACAGTTCAAACAATTTCTCAAGCAATAAGTGCTTCACTTAATCAAACAGCAATCAACACAAAACAACTAGGTACTCAACACATAACCCGACACAGTGACCAGTCCAAATCCTATGCACAGCTCGGTCAGAACCGAACTGCTCTGATACCAAAGCTGTAACGACCCGTTTCCGGACCGCTACCGAGCTCAATATACCGAGCTCGAGTTACCGAGCTCAACACAACAAGCTCAACAAAACCTATATGAGATATGTTTTAAAAACAAAACTCTTGTGCCTTTTAAAAATGCGATATATATTTTTCATATAAAACCAACTCGTGCACATCGAGTAATTACAAATTTTTCAAACATGGTGCAACTAAGACCCAAGACTTAAATTCAAATAAAACATACATGTATAACATACACATATATATCACTCGAAATAAGAATGTATACAAAATACAGAGTAGCAAATGTGCAAAGAAAATACACCTAAGGTACGACAACTTCAAAATAGCCATTATACCCTGGGGGTACTTCCTACAGACTCCCACGCAGGCCGCTCCAAAAGTAAGACCACCCGGTCTACCACTCAGAGCAACAAAAATAACACTGCCCAAACTGGTCACGACCTCGAACATAAAAGAAATACAAGAACAGTCCTCAGAAAAACCAACATCCAACAAATAAACAATCACGACAGATAGAGGTCGTCACTCGGGTCCTCGTCGAGCTCCTCCTCGGCATCGTCTACTGTCGAGTTACCTGCGCCCTCGACATCGCCTGGGTAACCGTCATGGATTGAAGGCACCACGGGAAAGGGTCAACTTCTCAACAAGTTAAGATAAGCTCGACATAAAAATATAAGCAAACAGCAAAGTATAACATTCACCGACGTGACTCGACCATCTCACTCTAAACTCGACACAACTCACAAATCCATTTTCTCTCGACTCGACAATTTTCCGGAATGCACACGCCGTACCGTATGTCGGAAAGTCCAGCCGAAGCCTTGGGATCCTCGCTCTCCCTAGGACAGTCAACTCAGGTCCCGTAGCGTGGCGACGTCTAGTCAATCTCCCGTAAACAAAAGGGGACCTAGCACCCTCAGTTATCCCGGTCACGGCTCAAAAACGTCATACGACTCACCTAGCTCGCTCACTCGATGAACAATTCGCCGCATACGATATTCAAAGAGTTAAACACAAAATATTCAACCGCATGTCAAATAAAAGAGCAAGCTCGACATGAAGAAACGCAATTCAACATGCAATACACACTTCACGACATATATTCAATCACATATTAAATACATGCAAAACTCAATCATATCACAACATTTCATCTCGACACAAATCAGTAATTCCATACACAATAACATAACCACATAGAATATGAAATGCCCTTACTTAAGGACTTATACAATAAAGCCTTAGAGATATCTAGAAGTAGCCCTTACCGAACTCCAAGTTAATGCTGCTCGACAACGACCTCGACACAGCTGTCTTCAAAGAGCTCGACAACGACTTCTCTTACTCGATCTCGACACGGCTGTCTTCAACGAACTCGACAACGACTTCGACACGTACGCTTCTCAGTCGACCTCGACACGTACAGTCCTCGTTCTGGATTCTGCTGCTTCCGCGTCCTTGGATTCGCTTTCCCGTACACCTCGATTCGGAATTCACTCGATCTCGGGAATCAGACTTCCTAAAACAAACACAACTCAGATCGATCTATGGTTCTAATACATCTAGCTCTCTCTTCCCCAAACTCAACCACAACCCAGAAAATATATAAAACTCAAGAACTGAAAGATATTTTTCCTCCAACACAAAGTTAGGGATTTCGATCAGAATTCATGAAAAGTTATCTGATGCTTCACAGAAAGATCGACAACAACAATATTCAGAAGCAACGAACGAAAAACCAGAAAATCGAAACGAACCAAAAATGGGGTTTCTGGGCATTGCCGATTGCAGAAAAACAGAGAAAGAAATTTTGTTTTACAAGCCCAATTAATCGGTTAAAAAGATAGGTAATATTGTGAAGAAGAAAACCCATCAATTTGATATGATTTGGAAGCATAAAACTGATTAAAAATGGAAGAAGATTTAGCGCTAAACAGTAGCACAGATGAAAGAAAATCTGTTCTTCATACCTCAACGGTGATGGTCGATCAGACGAGATATGGGTCGAGAAGTTGATGATGAACAAAATTGATGAAGAAATCTTGTGCAGAATCTCGCTGGAACTCACGGTTTCGTCGATGAAGATTTTTAAGGAAACAACGAAACACAGAGCAGAAGGAAGGAAGAAGAAAGAAGAAAAGAGAAATGAGTGAAACGGTCGTGGTATACAGCTGGCGAGAAAGGGGTAAAAACGTAACTCCAGCTATAAGATGCCAATCCCAATAATCATCTACCCGTTAACTCGTTCCTCTCATGATTACCCTCTACTCTGTCGGTCAACGACAAGCCGACAATGTAATAATTACAAACAATATAATAATAACGCTGAGTAACGTTCGAAATAATACGAGGTGTCATCTCGACACGATGTCGACAAGAGTACTCGTGCAAATGTACAAAGTTCTAACACGAGTTCGTGAACGCGGTCTCCTCAGCTCGACTTGCGTCCTCATCAGCTCGGTACGCGACTTCATCAACTCGACTCCCGACCTCCTCAGCTCAGCAGCTAGTGCACGTGGTCTCATCAGCTCGACAAAAGATCTCGGCAAACGATCTAGTCACGGGATCTCGACACAAGGTCTTGGTCGAGGTCTCGATACGTCGTCCTAATACGATGTCGATCTCGTCCTCAGGTGTTACAAAAATAGAAAGTGAGGATTTGAGGCGGCTGATCGTGATATTTAAGTAGGTGGAGGAAACTAATCATGATACTTATCTTACAGCTGGTGGAAAAAGAAAAAGTTTGGTCTTATCTCACTTAAATATCTCTTAAACAATAGTTAATTACAAGAAAACCATAAATAAGCGACACCTGGATTTTAAAGTAAGATATTAATCCAAACATCAAGTCTAACCCATCTAATCTGTCCTCTCTCCTAATCACAACAAAATATACTAATAACGCTAAATAATATACGTAAAAATACGAGTGTTATCATCTCGACACGATGTTGACCAGGATGCTTGTGCAAGCGTACAAGGCTCTAACACGAGTTCGTGCACGCGGCCTCCTCAGTTCGACATGCGACCTCCTCAGCTCGGTACGCGACCTCATCAGCTCGACATGTGACCTCGGCAAGCGATCTTGGCACGGGATCTCGACACGAGGTCTTGGTACGAGGTCTCGACACGAGATCTCGACACGAGGTCTCGATACGACGTCCTAATACGAGGTCGATCTCATCCTCAGTTGGTAGCAGCAAGGTGCTTCCGTGGCCCTTAAGCCCTCAAAAAGGTCACGGGTTCGAGTCTTGCGAAAGACAAAAACTCCCTTGAGGGGGGAGAAGTCCTATGAGTAGCACGCTTAGGAATTAAAACCCAGGGTGTTACACCTTGGTTCTGGCCAAATTCATGGGCTGTTGTGGGGGCTTGATCTTGATTTGGTTTTGGTAGTTTTGGAGTTAGATAATTGGGGGTTTTGGTTTAGTACGCTTAAACCAGTCGTATATGCATGTTGAACAAAGTTTTGTGAAATTAATTTGGGGATTTTTGGGGCATGAGACCGTGGCAATTTTACATGGTTTTGATGATGTTTTAAATTGTTTTTAAAGTGTGTTAAGTGTTTAAGAAATTCGTTCTTGGTTAGGACTTTAAATCTATAAGGATTTGTAAGTTTAAAGCTTTGAAAAATTGTTTGAAACAAAATAAATTTGGGGCTGTTTTGGGACCTTAAAAACAGTAACTTATAAGCATATTTGAGTGAGTTTCAACTTGTTTTTAGTTGTATTAAAGTGGTAAAAAAATTGGTTTATGATAGAAAGTTTTGGATCTAACAAATTTGTATGTTTTGGAATTGAAAAGTTTGAAAGATTTGATTTTGTTTTTAGGGCACAAAACCGTGACCCTTATGTTGGTTTAGAACATTGTCTTGAGTTGTTTTATGACTTAAAAATGCTGTAAAATTTGATTAAGAACTTGATTTAGCAAAACATTTCAAAGAAGCTTGCTTTTAGTAAATGATTTGGGTTATGCTTTAAGTATTGTTTCAGAATTGTAATAAAATTGTTTCTAAAATTTGGTGACATGTTTTAGTGTTTTAAAAAAATGATTCAAAGTTGGAAAAATACTATTCATTTGGTAAAAACACTATTCCAATTGGTAAATTTTGGTTTAGGTATTTTCTAAGTGTGTAGAATTAGTAAAAGTTTGAAAACTTGCATGACTTGTACTTGTATCATGTTATGTGACTAGATGTGAACCATATGGAATTAAGTGAGTAATTCTTAGGCCTTTTAGGGACCGAAAACCGTGGCTGTCCTAGGGGTCTAGGATTTGTATTTTTGGGGTCTAATTGTATCAAGTTTGTGTTGTTAAGGTTCGTGCTTAAGGTACGTGCGAGGTGCAACTTGACGATAATTTCGAATTACCTAGCGTGGATTGTTAAAGTTCCCAAGGTAAGGGGAATTCTTATATAATGAGTTTGGGCTTTTCGCCTTGTTTGTTGGTTGGTTTGATGTTTGATTAAATTGTGTGGTAGTACTTGTAGTATTACTATGTGTTGTTGAGATGTTGTAGCATGAATTATTGTGTATTGATTTGGCCCTATGTGGCAAGACTGAATAGTATTGTGTGACTTAAATCATGTTTGATTGATTTGATTGGACTTGAAATTAGGGAAAGTATGTAGCAGGTTGTAGCTTACTGAATTGTTATGTGCTGTATGAAATGCTGTAGCATGTTCTTGGCCCTGCGTGGCATTATGAATTATGTAGTTTTCCTTGAATCATGTTGGATTTAATTAGAACTTGGAATTGATTAGAATATGGAAAGTATAGTTGATGATAATGTATTAATTAATAATGCGTTGATCTACTGATATTGGGTTGACGATTTACTACGGTAAATCCGATGCGATTTCACAAGCCGAATTCTGATTTCGTAAACAAATTGATAAGGGCATTTTGATTGAAAAGTAAGCGTGAGGGTTTTAGTACAACTAGCCAAAGCTTGCAAGGAAATTTCAATGGAACAATAGTAGGGAAAGGAAATTGAGATAAATAGTACAATTTGCGAAAACGGTTGAGTTAAATGATGCGTCTGGAAAATTCTGGCTAGGAAAGACTTGGTTATTAAGCGTGTTTGCACCGCCTCTCTTTCCTGGAAATTTTTCCTAATGCATTATTTAGCACAACTAGGGTTTCAACGACCTAGAACTAAAAAGTATTTTCAGATACATAGGGGGAATACAAGAACTGAGAAAGAGATTTCAAAGATCGAGTTTTGAAAGAATAAAACATAGGGAACCTGGCGTTCCTATTGAGCATATGGGCCATGTGTCCTGTGCTGGGACTTAATGTCCTGCTTGCATGCGTATTTTCTTGATTAAGGATTGGACCTAGTGTTCCGTATGGCGTGCCTAGTAACTCAACCTAAAAATTGAGCCTAGTGTTCCACATTACGTGCCTAGAGTTTTTATCTAAGATTAAGATTAGCGTTCTGCAGTTGAACACCTGGACCTAGTGTCCTGTGTTTGAACTCTAAGGGGTATTTCTCATCATCTCAGTTCTCTGCGTGATTAAGAATTCCTGGGCATTACTTGAGTAGTATGGGATGCTCATTGTAGTGCTTAAATTTGAGTTCCTTCCACCTTTTCGAATATGAAAGATAGTTGAAGTTTGTTGATCCGCATTGATTAATTAAAACATTACTCGGGTGCTCCCTACGGTGAGCATGCCATATTGACGAATTTGTTTGGATGCATATTGACCATTGAGCATCCACTACAAGAAAACACGGGATTACCGACGGCCTAAAGCCGTCGGTAATACATAAAAGCCGTCGGTAATCCAGTTTTACCGACGGATAATCGACGGCCAAAAACCCGTCGGAAATATGGTCGTCGCAGCGATTACCGACGGATCGTTCTTACCGTCGGTAATACCGACGGCTACACCCGTCGGAAAATGATGGTGGATTCCGACGAGCAAAGCCTTCGGTAAATTTCCGACGGTGTCGACCGTCGGTCAATCTGAAAAGTTTCCGACGGCTTAGGTCGTCGGTAAACGATGGTGGATTCCGACGGGCAAATCCTTCGTTAAATTTCCGACGGTGTTGACCGTCGGTCAGTTTCCGACGGCTTAGGCCGTCGGTAATCAGAATGTTTTTTCCAGAAAAATAAATTAATTAATAAAATATTTACTTTAATTAATTTTATTAATAAAATTAATAAAATTATTAATTAATAACCAAATTAATTTTATTCTTTAATTAATTAATTAATTAATTTAATTATTTATTTGTTTAATTATAAAAATAATTTATTCTCATATTAAAAAATATTTATTTATTAATTTAATTAAATATTACTTGTAATTTAATTTAATTTAATTATTAATTGATTTCCATATATAAAAATGTGATAACGTAAACTAAAAAGTAAATTAAAAAAAACATAATAAATAAAAAAAATTGACGAATAAAAATCAGTAACTAAAATAATATCTCAAAGCGAAAAAAATGATATCAAAAATATGAAAAATATAAGTACAAACAGAACTAATAGTCCTGGTACTCCACATCATGATCGAGATGCTCTACATCATCTGCATCATCGACATGACCATCAAGATGCAGGAGGAGGCGAAGGCGAGGCGGGCGAGTCGATGGAGTAGGTCTGGCGAGCTAGCATCTGGTACATCTGCTCCTCGACGCCAGCACTGAAGTCAAAACCTCCTCTTGCCGCCCACGGCGCTTCAACTCGGCTATCTCCTGGTCATCTGTGGCGGGCGACCGGTGGCAGACTACTACTCGACGACGCTCCAGCGTGTGGCGGCGGGCCCCCTTTGTAGTTCTTTGGCAAGGTCGCCAAGACCATATAAGGCGACCGCTTCTTCTTTTCTCGCCAACCACTTCCGCCCAAACCTCACGGTGTAGATAGATCGTCAGGGCTCGAGATGGAGAACATGATGAGCTCACGAGATCTAAGCCGAGACATCCTTGCCTCAAACTCCTCCCGTTAAACAAACAAATAAGTCAAGTCTTTTTTTTTTAACAAAACAATATAAACATTATTAAAAAAAATATTTATTAAATTTTATAATTACCTGAGTCCGGCTCGAACGGTCATCAACGAAATCACTAGGTCTCCTCTTCACATGACTTGCAAGATGGAACTCGTGCAACTGAACTTCTCTCCCCAACCTTTTTGACTGTGATTGTATTAATAAAAATACTTAAATAAAGAATAATAATAATAATAATAATAATAATAATAATAATAAATAATAATAATAATAACAATTTTATAACACGTACAAGTCTAACTGCGTCTTTGCGACCGATGTAACCTCCAGCAGTGCAAGCCGCCACCCTTCTCGAGGCCCTATTCTTCTTGGCCTCATACCGGTCGCCTGGAACTCAGGGGTGTTCCAGTGCGCTACCAGCTGCTGCCAGAGCTCATCCCCTATCCAACTGGGCTGGCGATCCATGATGCGGGCATCTTGAAGCATGTCAGAAAGGCGGTGGGAGGCCTTCATATGAAAATTCTTCTCCATCAGCTCCTCATCTTTTTCCTCCCAAGCAACCCTTGTCTGTATCAATATAAGACATTATTAAACATAATTGAAATTTACGAAAATAAAATAATATGCAATAAAATAAAAAATGCAGCTTACTCAAAGAATTAAACATATGGTCCCGCTCAAAATCCTTCGGCGTCCCCAGGTGGGCTAAAACTCCTGGTAATTCTCCTCAATTGTTCTTTGTGATAGCTAACGCAGCTGGCTTTGAGGGAAGAAACCTGAACAATAAAAACATGTTAAATAAAAAAAATATATATATACATGTAAATTATTAATAACACGAAAAAATTGCAAATACTTACCCTTTACCAGATGGCCTGATAATAACTCGGCCATCATACAGCATCTCAAGAGTCTCAGGCTCCCGCCTCCCCTCGCTCAAGAACCTCCTCCTGCTGAACCTCCTGCTCCTCCCGTCTGCCCAACATCCGTGGTGATCACCGTATGGCCCGTGTACTATAATCATGGTCGGACCGATGAGCATCGCCACCGGATCGAGCACAACATGGGAACTCGAGCGCCATGTGGTCTGGAACCCCGGTGGGGATCATGTCAATGTGAGGCAAAGGTGCCGAACGTGCCCGAGTCTGTGTAGCTGGTGTCGAATGTGCCTGAGTCTGTGTAGATGGTGCAGAAGGCTGTCTAGGTGCAAGAGGTGTATCGGGCTGTCTCGGCGTAGATGTACTAGGACGACGTGTAGATGACAACGTCGAAAACCCAGTAGGGTCACGCCTAATGATGGTCGGCCTCTGACGACGAGGGGTGTCGAGGGTGATGCCCTTCCCCTTCCATTTACCACCACTGGGTGGTCTGGGGGGGTCGGCTCCTGAACCTCCTGATGTCATAAAAGTCTATAGAGCAATTAAATAATAACAGTCATGAAATATTATATTTAAACATAACAATATTACAAATGAATTCCATAAAAATAAACAAGTTATGAAAATAACTGACAAATTAAAATATATTGTTACACATTAATTTCTCAAATTTAAACAATTTCAATCTGCCCATTCTGCCCACTCAATTTCGGCATCGTCTTCAGATGTTGATGGTTCTGCCACTTCTTCATTTAATTCCTCATCCCCATCTACATCTTCATATGTGATTGGATTGTCACGTAGTCGAGTTATGGGTTCCACTTCATTTACTACATTGACATGAGACATCTCATCCACTTGATAAGCCACTTCTTCCTGTGTATCATCTGCTTCAATGCGACCCCGTGGTTTTATCTTTATTGCGACACACCAACCTTGTTTGTCCCTTCGAGTTGATGGATAAGGGACATAATACACTTGTCTTACATGTTGTGCCATGATAAGCGGATCAAACATTTGGTATCTTCTCGCTCATGTGTACTTCAACAAGATTATATTTTCGATCCACTCTTGTGCCTCTATTTGTGGATCAAACCAATTACAATAAAATAGCACTATTTTTAGTATAGTCTAAAGTATTGTACGTCAGTTCATATATATGTTGAATCACACCGTAAAAGTCATCTTCACCTCCATCTGTGGCACCTTTTACATAAACCCCACCATTAACTGCTTTTTTCCTCTGCTGACTGGGTTTGGAATTTGTATCCATTTACAAAGAATGTGTGCCATTCTTTTACACGTGATTTAGGACCATGAGATAAATTCCTCAAGTGTTGGATTTTAGGGGATTACGCCTTTCGCTATACACTGTGTACACACCATGTGCAAACAAATTATGGTTCCTATTTTCAAACAATATTTTTGTATTTTCAAACAATAAATAATAATAATATATATATGACGACTCAAAAAACATACCTGGTTCCTAAACCACGTTGGGAAATATTCATGAATATAGGCAGAAGAGTCTTGTACGCTTGTGGGCTTAGTTAACAAGAATGCCCTGATCAAGTCATTATCAAACAAATGATCAAGAGCAATTATGGATTAAAGAAACTGAAAGTGGTCAAAATGATACATACGTTAGATACGGTGATACTTCTGCACAGTTGATCAACACGTGAACGTGGGCTGACTTCCACACTTTGCCCGTTATCCAGTTATCCACCTCCTTTCCACCATGACGGCCGGAAAGGCAAAATACTGATAAGGCAAGCGGGTGTCTTTCACCTTCAATTTCTATTTCATTCCTACTATTTGTTGGTGTCAACATGAAGTTCGTAAAATAATGGGAACAGAAATGGATTGTCTCACGGTGTAAGTAAGTTGCACAAATAGATCCTTCAACCCTGGCCTTATTTTTCACCGACCGTTTTGAGTCACCCATAAATCTACAAAATAACAACGTTGATGATAAAAATTGATACATTTAACCCTTCAAATAAATATTTATTTTAGAGAATACTTTATTATAGTACCTTTCGAATGGATACATCCATCCGTATTGAAACAGTCCACCAAGTCTAGCTTCATGTGCAAGATGCCTTTGCTAGATGCTCCATAGAATCAAAGAAAGCGGGGAAATATTCTCTCCAACTTACAAAGAATGACCGGTATGTTACTGCTCCATCCTTATGAGATCATCCTCTGTCAATGTCGCAGAACACAAATCTTTAAAGAATTGGTGAGTTCAACAAGGATTTAAAACATTTGACGGCAGGAACTAAATGCAATAGGAAGTAAACACTCCATGAATACATGACAATCATGGCTTTTCATCCCAATCATGGTTCCTTTGTTCACATCGGCACATCTTGCCAAATTAGAAGAATAACCATCGGCTTCCAAAGTTCTTTTATCCATCGACAGATCGACTTGGCTTCCTCGGCAGCTTAAAGAGTAACAGGCTTTGGGTTTCGTGGTCTTCCCATCCGACCGATTCACAAATGCAAGTCCTTTCGCCTACAAAAAAGTGGTAAGTCTAGTCCGCCTTCTCATTGTCTTTTGTTTTTCCTTCGACGTTCATCACCGTGAGAAAAACATTGTCAAAAAGTTCTTCTCAATGTGCATAACATCAAGGTTGTGTCTCAATAAATTATCTCTCCAATATGGCAAATCCCAAAATACTTCTTTTGTCCAATTATGCCATTGTCCATATCCTTCAAATCGATCCAATTTGCCAAAATCTGCGATTTTTGGCGCTCCATAACCCTTTCCCGGATCTGCTCGGTGTCAACATTGAGGCGACCATCTAATTCAACTTCCCCTTCTTGAAAGCGTTTTTATTCGTCTAAATGCATGATCATCGGGTAAAAACTTGCGATGTGAGTCAAACCAAGAACTCTTCCCCCCAAATTTCAAGGTAAAGGCCTTTGTCTGCTCCATGCAATGCGGACATGCCATTTTACCATGAGTACCCCAACCAGACAACATTCCATATGCAGAAGTCATTAATGGTCCACATCAGCGCCTCATTGTAAAATTCCTCTTCGCGGCAATATCGTGCGTCACAACACCATTCCACAACCTTTTGAGATCGTCAATAAGAGGCTCTAAATAGATGTCAATACCATCTGTCGGATTATCCGACCCGTATAACACAAGTCAAGAACATATAAGGCTTAGACATGCACATTTCGGGGAAGATTGTATGGGTAATGATAATCGCCAGCAAGAATAAGGTTTCGCCGTGGATTGAACATACGGGGTAAAACCTTGAGCATAAGCCAAGTCGTACATTACGTGGATCTGTTTGCAAAATCGGGATGCACACGATCAAAGTGCTTCCAAGCTTCACCATCGGAAGGGTGGCGCAACATACCAAGTGCTTCTATTCTCATAGTGCCATGTCATTTTGTCTACGATGCGTGGTGATGCAAACATTCTCTGCAGCCTTTGGAATAATTGGCAAATAAAACATTGCCTTCACCGGAACTAGTTTTTGCCTACCCGTCCGATTATTAGTATGTGACATATACCTAGGCTCACCACAAAATTTGCATTCAACCAAGCACCATCGTTTTACCAAATTCATTGTCGTAATACAACATACACCCTCTCACACAACAATCAATCCTTTTAGATTCCAGCCCCAACTTGGACACTAAGCTTTTAGCCTCGTAATAACTTTTTGGCAAACCATCTTTGATAGGTGACAAGTCCAACATCATTTTAGATTCACGAGATCCAAGCACACTTCTGTAGCACCACGCTTGGACTTAAGAGCTAACAGCCTCACACACATTGATAACTTAGAGTTCAGAGACCCTTCAAACAACGGCTTGTTTGTTTCTAACAATAGATTATAAAATTTTTGTCTTTGTCTCATTTGGAAGTTCATCTGTGTCATCATATTGTTGCTCCTCGAATGACACGTTCACCCCCAAGGCATCACAAACCATATCTTGCATCAATTCAATCTGCTCACCACATCCCGACCCACGTAATCGCCAAGCACCTTCGCAATTATCACCAACCCCTAAATCAACGTGAGGCAACTTTTTCACCATGTCTAGTCCAAATCCGATAATTAAGCCTAAATCCAACTCAATACGGTGGTGGATGCCCTCCCTTGGGCTTTTAATCGTTCTGCAATCGCAATTAAAGCACGGCCATCTAATCCCTCCTTTAGTTTTGAAATCTTTATGTGCCATTGCGACTTCGACAAAGTACGCAACCCCAAACAAGAAAAACTGGTTTCAAACCCCTCTCCCTGATACAACCTATCGTGACATCCAACTACGACTTAAAGAAAATATTCCATCTTCTGCATGTCAAAAAAATGACAATTTCAGCAGCACGACGTTCTTACAACCGCTCTCTTTCTTTAAATGGTATGACCCTATCCCATTCGAGAAAAAACTTTTTCAGAACTCGTATAATAATCATTCCTTAATTCTCCTATCTTATAGTACTTGACAAAATTTCGGCAGCATTTCCCATTGGTCTCTGAGTACACAAAATGAACGCAGTTATGAACACTGCAATCAAATATGCACCCAGAGAACAAAAGGAAATGAATCGAACCGAAATTTCATCAAATATAAAGATACGAGAATTAAGCAACAACTATTATACGAGTAAAGAAAAAAAAATTTCCCAAACTGTCCGACTTGGACAATTCAAGGTTCAATATACAATGAGCACATGGTACCCTAAAAGAGTATATGCAATCAATAATATATTAAACCTCAAACGGGAAGCTAAGGCTTCTCTCCGATACTAATAACAAATATCAAACATCCATTCGATCAATGATTAACATAACAATTAGACAAGCAGAAGTGACAATGGTAGAATTAAACATGCCATTTATATATATATATATATATATATATTTCTAAATAATAAAAAATATTTTATTTTCCTTTTTCATTTAATTTTTTATATGATAATTTTTAATGTTGTTATTTTTTATCTTTTTTATTGAAAGTTTTTTAATTCTTCTCTTCTTCAGATCTTTTTTCATTTTTGTTATATCATATTTTTTAACGATTGTTTCCCTTGTTTCTGTTTTTTTAATTCTGCTCATCTCTTAATTATTTTTTAAATTCTGTTTTTGAATCCTTCTACTTTTTAATTATGTTATTTTTCAATTCTATCTAATTTCGCTTTTGTTATTCTCTTCTTTCTTTTTAAAATCTTCTTTTTTATTCTATTGTTCTTAAAAATTATGCTTTTTAATTATTTTTTATTTTAAATCTATTTTTTAATTCTATTATTATTTGTCCTTTCCAATTCAAATCTGCCTTGTTTCTTTGAGCAATGGTCCATTTAATGTGTGCCTTGTTTTATTAATCATTTAGTTGCCACTACGCCATCCGCCATATATAATAAAAAATATTTTATATATTTTATTTTCTTAAACTTATTCACATAGAGCAAATATTTAAACTTATTTTACATTTCATTCAGGGTTTATTTAAACGTATTTTACATCACTTAAAATAAATGCTGATATTAATATTCAAATATATCAACATAAAAAATATTCATATGCTCTCTTCATTTTATTTTAATAAGCCTCTAAAGTAATTTATGAATAAATAATCACTTAAGTTTCTAAAAATAGCTCATTAAATAAATATTTTATTATGTCATTTCAGATTTTGTGCTGAACGTTAAATATTATATGTCACTTTTTAATATATAATTTTATAATTTTATTTATTTCACCCGCTATTTAGCTTACGCTATATGCCCGCTATTTTACGCTATCCTGCCAATTTTGCGCTATTTTTCGCGATCCTAGATTAACAACACTGGAATTAGAAAATCGACTTGGTCATTTAAAGAGGATAGAATTAGACAAGCAGAAGTGGCAAGGGAAAGAAGTACATAGAGATGTGCAAAGCAAAATTGCAGGCAAGCAACATCACCAATATCCATATCCATGAATGAAATGGCAAGCATAAATTAAAATTGCACTCTTTACTCACAAGCATTGTGGACTGATGAGTCATAAAAGAACCGGGAACAATTACACAAGACATATCATTTAGACAATTACACAATACACTTCAAAATCCCCTCTGTGGAGAGAACTATGAACGAAAACAAATAAATATGTCGGTGTGGGGTCAGCAGACAACCCTTTTTTCACCCAATGAGTTAACCGACATTTCGTTAGAGTGCATACCTAGTGGTACAAGTGGCGAATCGTGGAGGTGGCGAACTCAGGCGCTATGAAATGTAGATTTTTGTGTTAGCAGAAACTAATAAGATATAAACAAGAATATCAAAACCACACCAGAATCTAAATAAGAATAAAATTCAAACAAGTTCGAATACAACATACCTAAAAAAGCAGCTCTGAAGAGTGAAGTGCGAGCGAAAAAATCCAGAAAGAAAAGCAAAAGTGGGAATATTAGAAAATAATTTTAATCTGACTAGTTGCAGATATTGTGAAGCGTGCTACATTGTAAATATTATATTTTTTTTACAAATAAAAAATGTTACAACTATAGAAAATAACCTAGCATTTATCACCTTTCTATTATATTTTTTTATGAATTTTTATAAAGCTCATATTTTAAACTTTAATTTTAAAGTAGCTTTTAAGCTAAAAAAAAACTGGGCCAAGCGCTACCTAAGTAAGAACAAGAAAAAGAATCCCCACTCCACCCCGTCAAACATCTATAGCTTGTTTTATGACTAAGAAATACTACTCCCACCACTTATGCTTAAACCTTTACAACTTCAAAAGCATACTTTAGTCAATTATGAATTTTCTGATATGAACAATTAGAAAGACTTGAGAAACTTTGAAGGGCTGTGATACACATGAAGATGGAAGAGATAGAGTAGGACCCTAAAAACTTCACCAATCATAATAACTCTAGAATCCAAAATTTTAGCATCACGGTTCAGTCCTAATCCATTTGGCTCGATTCTATTCAACAAGCGAACATATTCATGATTAGTATACATATGGGGATCATATAAGCAGTACAAAGCACCTAATATGGGGATCATGATCATCAACATTGTTTCAACATGATGGTAAAGGAAATATATACAAATCTGATTACAATCATTCCAACATCAAAATTACAACTTTTGAAAGTGCATGTTATGCACATTAAGATCCTGCAACCAAGAATGAACCACAAGGCACACAAAGAGCGTAATAGAAGAATCGAAATACAGAGAAACTTAACAAGCAAATGTAAATAGAATTGAGACAAGCAAATAATCTAGAAGAGATTAAAGGGAAGAAGATCAACACCGGATATACGTGGTCTACAGTAATTCAGTGTGAAAGCCTACATCTACCTGAAGAGAGCACAATCCACTATATCAGAGAATTACAAGCTTGGATCGGTTTACAAAAGGGGAAGTTTGCAATAAAATCTATTGTGGCAGAAATAGATTCAAAGGTAGTTGAATCAGGTTCAATTGGAGGAATGAGGAGAGTTAGTTACTGAAATAGAAGAGAGAAGGATAAGAATTTTAATCTCTTGAAAATATATTATACGAGCATATGCTACAATATTGTGTATTAGCTTGAAAATTGACTCCTTAAAATAGTAAAGAAAGCTTTCCTGGTCAACAGATCTACATGCCTCTCTCTATTTGATACCTCAAAAATAGCATAATTAAGACAAAGTACTTAAAGGAAAACGTTACGTGCCACGTGGCCTACTTAAATTGAGTAACAGAAGCGCAAGTAATGCAATATTCATTTGGAAACTTGCCTATAAATTCAGTTGGTAACAAAAATGAAAACGAAAAATGAAATAGAGAATTATATTGGTCAGAGCCCTGTATATGGTCAAAATTTCAAGAGGATAAATCAGCCACCAAGTGGGTCCTACACGCCATGTGTTAAGACAATTCAACAACGCAACCTAAAAAAGCACAAGCTCTGATTTGGACTAAAAAGCTTAGAAAATAAGGCTAGGCACATAGCAGAACAAGAACGTTAAACAGCGATGAGTTGTTGGAGCAATACCCAAGATCGCAGCAAGTTCTTTCTGAGACTTATTGGTTGTCGTGTAAGAGTCTATTGGAAAAACTTATGTTTGGTAACTGCACGCTTCTATTTTGTTATGTCATATCTCTAAAAATAAAAAAAAATAATGCATTTTCTTTCCCTTACATGACATTTAATTTGATTTAATGTCTTACAGCCTGAAGGATCAGCTTTTAACAATTATCTAATACAGTATGCATTGGCCCTGGTATGAATGTTTAGTTTGTACTTTTTCACATAATAGCAGTTTTAAGTATTACCTTAGAAAGTATTTTGTGTCAATTGTATGACTGCATAAAACTTGTATCATTCAGGTATTGAAAGAGAGCTTCAAAATATATTGTGCCCTCAATGATGGAATCATAAAACTTGTGGATGTGGTTAGTGTCTATCTCAGTTTAATTTGTTATTTTGATCACTCCACTTGAATCATAAGCTGTACTAACTAATTAAAGTTGCAGTTCTTTGATATGCCAAGATATGATGCAGTAAAGGCTTTGCACATTTATAAAAGAGCTGGCATACAGGTTTACAATGATGATTTACTTAACACATGTTATTGTATCTAATTTGAATTGTGTTTTATGCTCAACAAGGCTTTCCTACTTACTGATTTAAGAGTTACCCAGGGGTAAAATAGCAACAACAACAACAATCAGTCACAACTCTCTATTGCTGAAAGGATTAAAGTATGTTCTTACTTACTGATTTCAGAAGCACTGGGTATACCACTTTAAACATAGGATTAAAATAGAAGCACTGGGTATACCACTTTAATCAGTCACAAAAATAAGAAGCTTTTGTATATCTTATAGCAGTAACTCTCTATTGCTGACTTCTATGAATACTGCAAAGGCTTGGACCTAGCTAGAAATTTTCAATTTCCAATCTTGAGACAGGTCCTTTGTTGCTCATTAATACCAATATTTCTTTTGATATCATAAACGATTTCTAACAAAGTTCTTTCATGCAATAAACAGCCACCACCATATTTTCTTGCCACAATGGAAGAATACATTAAAGAAGCACCCTATGCTCAAAAGAGATTGGTAAGAATACATCAGATAGCTTAAGCCCATTGAAACAATTAGTCAGACAACCCCATAAACCACACAAATCTATCAAAACATAGACATGAAGTATCAATAGAACTTAGGACTGCTTAATCACAAAATAGGGAAACTACAAATCACATTGCAATAAAAATTGACTCACATAATAAGACTACACTCACAATAGGCAATCAGATGCTTAATATTCTTGGTTGGGAAGCTTCACTTCTTATTCAAGCTCCCGAATACAAGCCTCAGTAGCCTGATTCAACGAGGAAGAAACGGATTTTTCAAGATGGCTAAAAGCCTAAAGCATACACAAAATTAAGGGGGAAAAGAGAAATGGAAAATCCAGCGAGTTGGAAGCGATGCACTGATGCACAGTGCGACCATGGGGTTGGAAGAAATCTCAGGCGCTCGAAGGAAACCGGTGCGGGCGAGGCCGAATGGGTCCACGGCGATATCGTGGTGAGGAATGAAATTTTTCTCTGTAATGTGATTCTGCCTTTTAGGGAAAAAACAAAGGGGCAGAATCGAATTTGAATATGGAGAAGTGGCTGCTACTTACTTGATAATCAAATCGACGAACAGTGGCTGCTACTTCAATAATCGAAGATGGAGAAGATAGATACGATGCGACGGAGGAAGAGTCTGCGGTGACTCCAAGCTTCAAGCTCCAAGCTGAAGCTTCTCGAATCTTCAAGCTTCAATCTCCAAGCTTCAGCTTCAAGCTCCAATCACGTGGTTCTTACAACCGACGGTGGCTCCAAGCTTCTCGAATGTCTTGCAAAGCTGTGACAAGAGAGGAGAGACTGGGATTTGCGAATTCAGAGAAGAGAAATGCGACGATTGAGATGAAGAAGGGAGGTGGAGGGGGGCTGTGGCGGAGATGAAGAAGAAGGGTAGAAGAAGCGAGTGAAGCGAGTGAATGAAGAAGAAAGATTCTGTTCTGGCCAAATAAAGAGCTTACCGACGGCCATTTTAAACTTACCGAAGGTCAAACCCGTCGGTAAACGACACGGGATTACCGACGGACCAACCCGTCAGCGCTACATTACCGACGGTCAATGGCCGTCGGTATTCAAAAACAAGCGGGAATTTTCGAAAATTCACGGTTTACCGACGGACATTAACCGACGGCCTGAGTCCGTCTCTAAAAAAGCGGTTTTCCGACGGCTTAACCCGTCGGTAATATCCAGAATACAACGGATGCGTTTTCCGACGGATTAGGCCGTCGGAAATCCCGGTTTTTTAGCGACGGACTCAGGCCGTCGGTGAATGTCCGTCGGTAATCCCGGTTTTCCTTATGGTGATCGACACTCGAAGCGTTTGAATTGTCTTAAAGACTTCAAAAGACGAGTTGTCATTACACCCGGAGCGTTTGATTGGTCTTAAAACTTCAAAAGACGAGTTGTCACTGCATTGCTTAATGTGTGGCAAGCCTAATGTGTGGCTATCTTGTTTGGACGTTGGGAAATAAATTTCTCGTCATACTGCTGACCTATTAAGGCTGCAGGTGTATACACAAACTAATCATACTGCATTGACATGCATAGCTAACCACATTTATGATATGTGATGACTTGATCATTGATCTGTTTATAGAATTGTTGTTCACATGCAATTGTTGAATATTGTGGTGACTTGATTGTTAATCTATTAGTTAATTTGTTTGCTCACATGCAATTATTTGATATTGTGGTGACTTGATTGTTGATCTACTAGTTGAGTTGTCTGCTCACATGCAATGCTTAATATACCATGATGATGCGTGCGGTCTATCAAGTATGTATATGTATATAAAAGCATGTTGTTGTATTATATATGTATATATTGTTTGCATGTGACATAGCCTATGATAAACTCGCGGATAAAGAATTTACCCTTGCACTGTTGTTGGATTGGATATCCCTATGGATGTCACTTCCAGATGGAGCTCCATAGCTGCTACAATTTCGTCTTTCCAGGAGCGTTGAAGATTGAGCCAGTGGAGGAAGATTCCTCTAAATGTTTCATGTTTTGATCTTGCTGAATTGTTTCTCAGTAAGAGTTACAGTTGTTGGCCAGCTTAGCTTAGGGTTTTGTCTTTGTCGTTTTGTAATTACTCTATATAGAAAACCTCACCTCAGCGCAAAACGACTATGTTATGTTTTATGTTATGAGAAGTATTGATTGTGATGTGTTATACTCTGATATTTGTAAAAGACTGATTTTGCATTATTTATAAAATTGTAGTACTCTTTATGTCTTATTTTTGAAATGGGTTTCAAAGGAAAGAAAAAGAAAAAAAAATTACTCCTATTTTCCATTGCAAAAGACAGAAGAGTACTCTTTGTTTAAAGCATACAAGCATTAAATATTTTCAGCATTAGATTGGGTTGCACAGTAGCACTCCGGAAATGGGGTGTTACAGTAGTGGTATCAGAGCAGTTCGGTTCTAACTGGACCGCTTTGTCTAAGCTGGCCTAGATTATTGGGAATTATCAGGTATAAGTTTGTTATCCCTAGTTGAAACAGGCGTGACATTGTGTGAAATTGTATGCAATCATCCCAGATGATTGATTTTGTTGTGGGCATCTAGTTTGTTTAATTTGTAGAAATTCGATTCCTTAGAGACGAATGAGTCTTTCTGCTAGAACTAGTAAGTTGGACATGAATCACGAAATCCGAGTAATATCCAGGATAGCAACTACTGTTGCACAACAGATTACCGCGGAGAATCAACACGATTTGCTAAGACAACAAATGGAGAAGCGAGCTATTGGAGGGCCAGTTAGGCCAGATTGTCAGGGTAAAGGACAAAGAAGAAGACAACAACAAGGAACATCTTATTTCCATCCTTAGGGAAATGACCGCAATCAGGATCATTCGGTGGCGCAAGCTATTAGGAATGGCCAGGAGTTGAAGTGGCACTATCACCAAGGTGGAAGCAAGGAGCAGTTAGCTGATGAATGCTCATCGAAGGACCGACTATGCTGTAACTGCAAGAAGTCAGGACATATTTCTAAGGACTATCAATTGCCAAAGGTGGATCAACTGCAGATGCTGCGAAGGTTGCGTGCCCGGTATTGGAGGATATGTCTACGTGATAGGCGTAAGGGGAATCACTGGCGTCGATAGCCAGAAGACGCACTATTTCAACAAGAAAGATGAAGGGCACAAGGCTAACCAAGAACCAACCAAGGAAAGGTTGTGTCTTAAGCGTAAGGAACCGAGACATTTGTCCAGAGCGCAAAGTACCACGAGTGAGTCTCATCGTCAACAATGTTGGGCTGTAAGATCAACCAATAAGGGACATGTTTACACACTAAGCGGCGAAAAACTCATCATCCGAAGGCTTCATCCGAGGAAACGCAACACAAAGGAGTTATGAGTAGACAAAGATTTACAAGGGAGATTATCCATAGGAGATGCTATAATTATCATATTATATGTATTATGGTGTGTGCGTGGTTCTAAGTATAGACCACATAAGTGCTTTGACCTTGTGACGTATTTTATTATTGTATTAAATTCCAAAATCCAAATTTTCAATATACTTTTGGTATTACGATGTATGTTCTTGTAATTGTTGTATAATTATTTGTGATTTATGCTGTTGTTGATTTTGTGGTTAATAATTTTTAGAATTTTCCTTTCATTTTGATGTCATAAAATCGTGGGTTTTTGAAGAACTTGTGGGTGAGTATTTCAAATTACTTAAGCTTTTGATTTTGGGTTGTTTTAAATTATTTTGTTGATGGCTTTGGAAAATTTTTCCTTTCTTTTGTTGCATGAAAAGCGATGAGTTATTTCATGACTTTTCTAGTTGATCTGTTGTGGATTTTGTCATTGTTGTGGTTTAGGAGTTTTAAAGCAAAGCTTGGTGTTGATCTTTTGTTAAAAAACTTTTGAGTGTGTAGGTGTGCAAGCCGTGAGGCTCTTTGAGAGAACTAAAATAAATTTATGCTTTAATACTTGATTCTTAGTGATTTTGTTGTTGGTGTTTGATGCAATTTTTAGTTTTTGATTACAATGTGTCTTGATGATTTTAAGGCAATGAAAAACCTAATCTCAAAGGAACAATAATGTTCTTGAGAATGGTTGAGTCTTGAAGATATGAAATGGGATTTAAGAAAAGTAATTCTTGCTTTAAGTTATTTTAGAAGTTAGACTTTTAAAAATAAAAGAAATTTGACCTTAGGTTTTGTTTTGAAAACGTGGTTGTGTAGGTGTATTTGTTTTAGTGCGGTTTTATTGTTATTAGCAAGTAGCCGCGACTCAGTGTTGCTGTGACCGTGTTCGTGATCGTGATGGAGTAGATATCATAGTTGGAATAAGGCGTCGTTCGCGAGGACGTCTTCGACATGGACGTGGAGTATTGTATTTGTAGACATTTAAGTTAATAGATGTAGTGTTTTAACTTGTTATGATGTATGAATGGAATGTATGCTTTGATGCTGCCTACTTGAATGTAATAACTTTCAAGTTGTATAAGTTTTCAAAGTCCAAAGTTTATGATATGCTTTTAGTGTTAAGTTATGATTTTTCAAATTTCCTGATTTTGTTTTGGTTTGTAAATGAATTTTCGGGGACAATTTTTTTTTTTTAAGGAGGGTGGTAATGTAACATCCCAATTTTTGTGAAAATTATTTTATAGTTCCGACTACTTGGAAATAAATCATAGAGATTGATCGCCTTGATGATTTATGAAAAGTACAAAGAGCTGCTACATTTGTTGTAAACAATTTACTGTTTTAGTAATTAATTCAGATTAAGAGACAGTGTAGACGTATACGGTTTTTAATATGAATTAATCTTAAAAAATGTGAAAAATTGCTGTTCGATTAAAGAAAATTATTTTATTGAATAAGAAATAATTTTCAGGATTTAATAAGTATTTTTAAGTCACAGTATAAATTTTTGACGTTGACCTATTTTATTAATTGTTGGTTTTATGTCGTATTTAAGGTGACTTTTGTTTTAATGATATTTAGTAGATAAGAGAAATTGAAATTAGTGATCCTCACTAATTTATAGTTTTTATTACGCTGCGATAATTCTATCGAATTCTACCGTAACTAAGCTATTAGGTGAGTTTCTAACTGAAACCTGCCCAAACGTGATCCAAATTTTATAAAATTTGAGATCTTAGGATTTTCCAATATTTATGATTTATTGGAATTTTTATGCAATTTTTGGGCATCAGAAAATATTTAGTGTATTGTCTACGCCTAGAACTGCATTACGGTCGCGTTTTAGCTCGTAAATCGAGAAAGCGACATTCATAGAAATACTACTAATATTTTTAGGGACATTTTGGTTGATTAATATTTTTTGATTATACAATAATTTATTAGATTTATTTTTGGAGTTTTTGGTTCAAAAACCCTAATATACGCGTAACGCCGCACACCCGATTGAGCGAGAACGCGACGAAACGATATATCTAGATATTTTGCGGCAAGTGCCGATTGAGATAAGGGCTAGGGGAGCTGAACATCATCCTTTAGAACCTTCCTTGACAAGTGTTGCAAGATGATTGATTAAAATGTAATTGTAGTTAGTTAGTTTAGTTAGTTTGTAACAAGTTTGGTTAGTTTCCAACTAAATAAACAATTTTCGTTCCTTCCATGTCCTCAAATTTCGTGGCCTCACCTTCATGTGACCAGCACCCATTTCATTTCTCCATTGTTGGAGAACTTGGAAGAAATTTTAGAATGAGAAAGTGTGAGAAAACATGATAAATTTGTGATTTTGGAGTTCAAACTTCCATCCTTGTTCTTGATCCTTGTTCTATCATCTCTAATCTTGTTGGTAAGTGCTCTTGATCACTTTCCTTTTATCCATGGCTGCCATGGATGAGTTTTTAAGATTTTTGTTTCTTATGATGTTGGTGTTGATTCTTGAAGGAAGTTTGATGTTAACCTTACAATCTTCCATCCTTTCTTCTTAATCCTTGATCCATCACATCCAAACTTCTTGGTAACCTCCATATCCATTCCTTTTCCTCTCTTGAGTTTCATGAATGGGTTTGGTTGGTTTTAGAGTAATTTTGCTTAGAAGTTGTTAGATTTTGTTAGATTAGCATGATTAGTTCCTTGATCCCTTAATTTCTTCTATGATTAAGCATGTTAGGGTATTTAAAAATTGGAAAACCCTAAGCCTTGGTTCTGGCCAAATTCATGGGCTGTTGTGGGGGCTTGATCTTGATTTGGTTTTGGTGGTTTTGGAGTTAGGTAATTGGGTGTTTTGGTTTAGTACGCTTAAACCAGTCGTATATGCATGTTGAACAAAGTTTTGTGAAATTAATTTGGGGATTTTTGGGGCAGGATACCGTGGCAATTTTACATGGTTTTGATGTTGTTTTAAATTGTTTTTAAAGTGTGTTAAGTGTTTAAGAAATTCGTTCTTGGTTAGGACTTTAAATCTATAAGGATTTGTAAGTTTAAAGCTTTGAAAAATTGTTTGAAACAGGATAAATTTGGGGCTGTTTTGGGACCTTAAAAACAGTAACTTATAAGCTTGATTTGAGTGAGTTTAAACTTGCTTTTACTTGTATTAAAGTGGTAAAGAAATTAGTTTATGATAGAAAGTTTTGGATCTAACAAATTTGTATGTTTTGGAAGTGAAAAGTTTGAAAGATTTGATTTTTGTTTTTAGGGCACAAAACCGTGACCCTTATGTTTGTTTAGAACATTGTCTTGAGTTTTTTTATGACTTAAAAATGCTGTAAAAGTTGATTAAGAACTTGATTTAGTAAAACATTTCAAAGAAGCTTGATTTTAGTAGATGATTAGGGTTATGCTTTAAGTATTGTTTTGGAATTGTAATAAAATTGCTTCTAAAATTTTGTGACACGTTTTAGTGTTTTAAAAAAATGATTCAAAGTTGGCAAAACACTATTCATTTGGTAAAAACACTATTCCAATTGGTAAATTTTGGTTTAGGTATTTTATAAGTGTGTAGAGTTAGTAAAAGTTTGAAAACTTGCATGACTTGAACTTGTATCATGTTATGTGACTAGATGTGAACCATATGGGATTAAGAGAGTAATTCTTAGCCTTTTAGGGACCTAAAACCGTGGCTGTCCTAGGGGTCTAGGATTTGGATTTTTGAGGTCTAATTGTATCAAGTTTGTGTTGTTAAGGTTCGTGCTTAAGGTACGCGCGAGGTGCAACTTGACGATAGTTTCGAATTACCTAGCGTGCATTGTTAAAGCGCCCAAGGTAAGGGAAATTCTTATATAATGAGTTTGGGCTTTTCGCCTTGTGTGTTGGTTGGTTTGATGTTTAATTAAATTATGTGGTAGTACTTGTAGTATTACTATGTGTTGTTGAGATGTTGTAGCATGAATTATTTTGTATTGATTTGGCCCTGTGTGGCAAGACTGAATAGTATTGTGTGACTTAAATCATGTTTAATTGATTTGATTGGACTTGAAATTAGGGAAAGTGTGTAACAGGTTGTAGCTTACTTAATTATTATGTGTTGTATGGAATGATGTAGCATGTTCTTGGCCCTGCGTGGTATTATGAATTGTGTTGTTTTCCTTGAATCATGTTGGATTTAATTGGAACATGGAATTGATTAGAATATGGAAATATAGTTGATGATAATGTATTAATTAATAATGCGTTGATCAACTGATATTGGGTTGACGATTTACTACGGTAAATCCAATGCGATTTCACAAGCCGAATTCTGATTTCGTAAACAAATTGAAAAGGGCATTTTGATTTAAAAGTAAGCATGAGGGTTTTAGTATAACTAGCTAAAGCTTGCAAGGAAATTTCAATGGAACAATAGTTGGGAAAGGAACTTGAGATAAATAGTACAATTTGCGAAAACGGTTGAGTTAAATGATGCGTCTGGAAAATTCTGGCTAGGAAAGACTTGGTTATTAAGAGTGTTCGCACTGCCTCTCTTTCTTGGGAATTTTTCCTAATGCATTATTTAGCACAACTAGGGTTTCGACGACCTAGAACTAAAAAGTATCTTCAGACACATAGGGGGAATACAAGAACTGAGAAAGAGATTTCAAAGATCGAGTATTGAAAGAATAAAACACAGGGAACCTAGCATTCCTATTGAGCATATGGGCGATGTGTCATGTGCTGGGACTTAATGTCCTGCTTACGTGCGTATTTTCTTGATTAAGGATTGGACCTAGTGTTCCGTATGGCATGCCTAGTAACTCAACCTAAAAATTGAGCCCAGTGTTCCGCATTATGTGCCTAGAGTTTTGATCTAAGATTAAGATTAGCGTTCTGCAGTTGAACACCTGGACCTAGTGTCCTGTGTTTGAACTCTAAGGGGTATTTCTCATCATCTCAGTTCTCTGCGTGATTAAGAATTCCTGGGCATTACTTGAGTAGTATGGGATGCTCATTGTAGTGCTTAAATTTGAGTTCCTTCCACCTTTTCGAATATGAAAGATAGTTGAAGTTTGTTGATCCGCATTGATTAATTAAAACATTACTCGGGTGCTCCCTACGGTGAGCGTGCCATATTGACGAATTTGTTTGGATGCATATTGACCATTGAGCATCGACACTCGGAGCGTTTGAATTGTCTTAAAGACTTCAAAAGATGATTTGTCATTACACCCGGAGCGTTTGATTGGTCTTAAAACTTCAAAAGACGAGTTGTCACTGCATTGCTTAATGTGTGGCAAGCCTAATGTGTGGCTATCTTGTTTGGACGTTGGGAAATAAATTCCTCGTCATACTGCTGACCTATTAAGGCTGTAGGTGTATACACAAACTAATCATACTGCATTGACATGCATAGCTAACCACATTTATGATATGTGATGACTTGATCGTTGATCTGTTTATAGAATTGTTGTTCACATGCAATTGTTGAATATTGTGGTGACTTGATTGTTAATCTATTAGTTAATTTGTTTGCTCACATGCAATTATTTGATATTGTGGTGACTTGATTGTTGATCTACTAGTTGAGTTGTCTGCTCACATGCAATGCTTGATATACCATGATAATGTGTGCGGTCTATTAAGTATGTATATGTATATAAAAGCATGTTGTTGTATTATATATGTATATATTGTTTGCATGTGACATAGCCTATGATAAACTCGTAGACAAAGAATTTACCCTTGCACTGTTGTTGGATTGGATATCCCAATGGATGTCACTTCCAGATGGAGCTCCATAGCTGCTACAGTTTCGTCTTTCTAGGAGCGTTGAAGATTGAGCCAGTGGAGGAAGATTCCTCTGAATGTTTCATGTTTTGATCTTGTTGAATTGTTTCTCAGTAAGAGTTACATTTGTTGGCCAGCTTAGCTTAGGGTTTTGTCTTTGTGGTTTTGTAATTACTCTATACAGAAAACCTCACCTCAGTGCAAAACGACTATGTTATGTTTTATGTTATGAGAAGTATTGATTGTGATGTGTTATAATCTAATATTTGTAAAAGACTGATTTTGCATTATTTAGAAAATTGTAGTACTCTTTATGTCTTATTTTTGAAATGGGTTTCAAAGGAAAGAAAAAGAAAAAAAAATTACTCCTATTTTCCATTGCAAAAGACAGAAGAGTACTCTTTGTTGAAAGCATACAAGCATTAAATATTTTCAGCATTAGATTGGGTTGCACAGTAGCACTCCGGAAATGGGGTGTTACAGTAGTGGTATCAGAGCAGTTCGGTTCTAATCGGACCGCTTTGTCTAAACTGGCCTAGATTGTTGGGAATTGTCAGGTATAAGTTTGTTATGCCTAGTTGAAACAGGCGTGACATTGTGTGAAATTGTATGCAATCATCCCAGATGATTGATTTTGTTCTGTGCTTCTAGTTTGTTTAATTTGTAGAAATTCGATTCCTTAGAGACGAACGAGTCTCTCTGCTAGAACTAGTAAGTTGGACGTGAATCACGAAATCCGAGTAATATCCAGGATAGCAACTACAGTTACACAACAAATTACCGCGGAGAATCAACACGATTTGCTAAGACAACAAATGGAGAAGCGAGCTATTGGAGGGCCAGTTAGGCCAGATTGTCAGGGTAAAGGACAAAGAAGAAGACAACAACAAGAAACATCTTATTTCCATCCTCAGGGAAATGACCGCAATCAGGATCATTTGGTGGCGCAAGCTATTGGGAATGGCCAGGAGTTGAAGTGGCACTATCACCAAGGTGGAAGCAAGGAGCAGTTAGCTGATGAATGCTCATCGAAGGACCGACTATGCTGTAACTGCAAGAAGTCAGGTCATATTTCTAAGGACTATCAATTGCCAAAGGTGGATAAACTGCAGATGCTGCGAAGGTTGCGTGCCCAGCTATTGGAGGATATGTCTACATGATAGGCAGAAGGGGGAATCACAAGCGTCGATAGCCGAAGACGCACTATTTCAACAGTAAAGATGAAGGGCACAAGGCTAACCAGTAACCAACCAAGGAAAGGTTGTGTCTTAACTGTAAGGAACCGAGACATTTTTCTAGAGACTGTGAAGTACCACGAGCTGAGTCTGCTGTCAACAATGTTGGAGCTGTAAGATCAACCAATAAGGGACATGTTTACACACTAAGCGAAGGGAAAAACTCATCATCTGAAGGCTTCATCCGAGGAAACGCAACACAAAGGAGTTATGAGTAGACAAAGATTTACAAGGGAGATTATCCATAGGAGATGCTATAATTATCATATTATATGTATTATGGTGTGTGCGTGGTTCTAAGTATAGACCACATAAGTGCTTTGACATTGTGACGTATTTTATTATTGTATTAAATTCCAAAATCCAAATTTTCAATATACTTTTGGTATTACGATGTATGTTCTTGTAATTGTTGTATAATTATTTGTGATTTATGCTGTTGTTGATTTTGTGGTTAATAATTTTTAGAATTTTCCTTTCATTTTGATGTCATAAAATCGTGGGTTTTTGAAGAACTTGTGGGTGAGTATTTCAAATTACTTAAGCTTTTGATTTTGGGTTGTTTTAAATTATTTTGTTGATGGCTTTGGAAAAATTTTCCTTTCTTTTGTTGCATGAAAACAGTAAGTTATTTCATGACTTTTCTAGTTGATCTGTTGTGGATTTTGTCATTGTTGTGGTTTAGGAGTTTTAAAGCAAATCTTGGTGTTGTTCTTTGTTAAAAACCTTTTGAGTGTGTAGGTGTGCAAGCCGTGAGGCTCTTTGAGAGAACTAAAATAATTTTATGCTTTAATACTTGATTCTTAGTGATTTTGTTGTTGGTGTTTGATGCAATTTTTAGTTTTTGATTACAATGTGTCTTGATGATTTTAAGGCAATGAAAAACCTAATCTCAAAGGAACAATAATGTTCTTGAGAATGGTTGAGTCTTGAAGATATGAAATGGGATTTAAGAAAAGTAATTCTTGCTTTAAGTTATTTTAGAAGTTAGACTTTTAAAAATAAAAGAAATTTGACCTTAGGTTTTGTTTTGAAAACGTGGTTGTGTAGGTGTATTTGTTTTAGTGCGGTTTTATTGTTATTAGCATGTAGCCGCGACTCAGTGTTGCTGTGACCGTGTTCGTGATCGTGATGGAGTAGAGATCATAGTTGGAATAAGGCGTCGTTCGCGAGGACGTCTTCGACATGGACGTGGAGTATTGTATTTGTAGACGTTTAAGTTAATAGATGTAGTGTTTTAACTTGTTATGATGTATGAATGGAATGTATGCTTTGATGCTGCCTGCTTGAATGTAATAACTTTCAAGTTGTATAAGTTTTCAAAGTCCAAAGTTTATGATATGCTTTTAGTGTGAAGTTATGATTTTTCAGATTTCCTGATTTTGTTTTGGTTTGTAAATGAATTTTCGGGGACGAATTTTTTTTTTTAAGGAGGGCAGTAATGTAACATCCCAATTTTTGTAAAAATTATTTTACAGTTCCGACTACTTGGAAATAAATCATAGAGATTGATCGCCTTGATGATTTATGAAAAGTACAAAGAGCTGCTACATTTGTTGTAAACAATTTACTGTTTTAGTAATTAATTCAGATTAAGAGACAGTGTAGACGTATACGGTTTTTAATATGAATTAATCTTAAAAAATGTGAAAAATTGCTGTTCGATTAAAGAAAATTATTTTATTGAATAAGAAATAATTTTCAGGATTTAATAAGTATTTTTAAGTCACAGTATAAATTTTTGACGTTGACCTATTTTATTAATTGTTGGTTTTATGTCGTATTTAAGGTGACTTTTGTTTTAATGATATTTAGTTGATAAGAGAAATTGAAATTAGTGATCCTCACTAATTTACAGTTTTTATTACGCTGCGAGAATTCTATCGAATTCTACCGTAACTAAGCTATTAGGTGAGTTTCTAACTGAAACCTGCCCAAACGTGATCCAAATTTTATAAAATTTGAGATCTTAGGATTTTCCAATATTTATGATTTATTGGAATTTTTATGCAATTTTTGGGCATCAGAAAATATTTAGTGTATTGTCTACGCCTAGAACTGCATTACGGTCGCGTTTTAGCTCGTAAATCGAGAAAGCGACATTCATAGAAATACTACTAATATTTTTAGGGACATTTTGGTTGATTAATATTTTTTGATTATACAATAATTTATTAGATTTATTTTTGGAGTTTTTGGTTCAAAAACCTAATATACGCCGTAACGCCAAGACAATCGATTGAGCGAGAACGCGATTTAAACGATATATCTAGATATTTTATGCAAGTGCCGATTGAGATAAGGGCTAGGGGAGCTGAACATCATCCTTTAGAACCTTCCTTGACAAGTGTTGCAAGATGATTGATTAAAATGTAATTGTAGTTAGTTAGTTTAGTTAGTTTGTAACAAGTTTGGTTAGTTTCCAACTAAATAAACAATTTTCGTTCCTTCCATGTCCTCAAATTTCGTGGCCTCACCTTCATGTGACCAGCACCCATTTCATTTCTCCATTGTTGGAGAACTTGGAAGAAATTTTAGAATGAGAAAGTGTGAGAAAACATGATAAATTTGTGATTTTGGAGTTCAAACTTCCATCCTTGTTCTTGATCCTTGTTCTATCATCTCTAATCTTGTTGGTAAGTGCTCTTGATCACTTTCCTTTTATCCATGGCTGCCATGGATGAGTTTTTAAGATTTTTGTTTCTTATGATGTTGGTGTTGATTCTTGAAGGAAGTTTGATGTTAAGCTTACAATCTTCCATCCTTTCTTCTTAATCCTTGATCCATCACATCCAAACTTCTTGGTAAGCTCCATATCCATTCCTTTTCCTCTCTTGAGTTTCATGAATGGGTTTGGTTGGTTTTAGAGTAATTTTTGCTTAGAAGTTGTTAGATTTTGTTAGATTAGCATGATTAGTTCCTTGATCCCTTAATTTCTTCTATGATTAAGCATGTTAGGGTATTTAAAAATTGGAAAACCCTAAGCCTTGGTTCTGGCCAAATTCATGGGCTGTTGTGGGGGCTTGATCTTGATTTGGTTTTGGTGGTTTTGGAGTTAGGTAATTGGGGGTTTTGGTTTAGTACGCTTAAACCAGTCGTATATGCATGTTGAACAAAGTTTTGTGAAATTAATTTGGGGATTTTTGGGGCAGGAGACCGTGGCAATTTTACATGGTTTTGATGATGTTTTAAATTGTTTTTAAAGTGTGTTAAGTGTTTAAGAAATTCGTTCTTGGTTAGGACTTTAAATCTATAAGGATTTGTAAGTTTAAAGCTTTGAAAAATTGTTTGAAACAGGATAAATTTGGGGCTGTTTTGGGACCTTAAAAACAGTAACTTATAAGCTTGATTTGAGTGAGTTTAAACTTGCTTTTACTTGTATTAAAGTGGTAAAGAAATTAGTTTATGATAGAAAGTTTTGGATCTAACAAATTTGTATGTTTTGGAAGTGAAAAGTTTGAAAGATTTGATTTTGTTTTAGGGCACAAAACCGTGACCCTTATGTTTGTTTAGAACATTGTCTTGAGTTTTTTTATGACTTAAAAATGCTGTAAAAGTTGATTAAGAACTTGATTTAGTAAAACATTTCAAAGAAGCTTGATTTTAGTAGATGATTAGGGTTATGCTTTAAGTATTGTTTTGGAATTGTAATAAAATTGCTTCTAAAATTTTGTGACACGTTTTAGTGTTTTAAAAAAATGATTCAAAGTTGGCAAAACAGTATTCATTTGGTAAAAACACTATGTCAATTGGTAAATTTTGGTTTAGGTATTTTATAAGTGTGTAGAGTTAGTAAAAGTTTGAAAACTTGCATGACTTGAACTTGTATCATGTTATGTGACTAGATGTGAACCATATGGGATTAAGAGAGTAATTCTTAGCCTTTTAGGGACCTAAAACCGTGGCTGTCCTAGGGGTCTAGGATTTGGATTTTTGAGGTCTAATTGTATCAAGTTTGTGTTGTTAAGGTTCGTGCTTAAGGTACGCGCGAGGTGCAACTTGACGATAGTTTCGAATTACCTAGCGTGCGTTGTTAAAGCGCCCAAGGTAAGGGAAATTCTTATATAATGAGTTTGGGCTTTTCGCCTTGTGTGTTGGTTGGTTTGATGTTTGATTAAATTATGTGGTAGTACTTGTAGTATTACTATGTGTTGTTGAGATGTTGTAGCATGAATTATTGTGTATTGATTTGGCCCTGTGTGGCAAGACTGAATAGTATTGTGTGACTTAAATCATGTTTGATTGATTTGATTGGACTTGAAATTAGGGAAAGTGTATAACAGGTTGTAGCTTACTTAATTATTATGTGCTGTATGGAATGATGTAGCATGTTCTTGGCCCTGTATGGTATTATGAATTGTGTTGTTTTCCTTGAATCATGTTGGATTTAATTGGAACATGGAATTGATTAGAATATGGAAATATAGTTGATGATAATGTATTAATTAATAATGCGTTGATCAACTGATATTGGGTTGACGATTTACTACGGTAAATCCAATGCGATTTCACAAGCCGAATTCTGATTTCGTAAACAAATTGAAAAGGGCATTTTGATTTAAAAGTAAGCATGAGGGTTTTAGTATAACTAGCTAAAGCTTGCAAGGAAATTTCAATGGAACAATAGTTGGGAAAGGAACTTGAGATAAATAGTACAATTTGCAGCGGTTGAGTTAAATGATGCGTCTGGAAAATTACGGCTAGGAAAGACTTGGTTATTAAGAGTGTTCGTGACCGCTTCTCTTTCTTGGGAATTTTTCCTAATGCATTATTTAGCACAACTAGGGTTTCGACGACCTAGAACTAAAAAGTATCTTGAGACACATAGGGGAATACAAGAACTGAAAGAGATTTCAAAGATCGAGTATTGAAAGAATAAAACACAGGAACCTAGCATTCCTATTGAGCATATGGGCGATGTGTCATGTCTTTGGGACTTAATGTCACCTACGTGCATATTTTCTTGATTAAGGATTGGACCTAGTGTTCCGTATGGCATGCCTAGTAACTCAACCTAAAAAGTGAGCCCAGTGTTCCGCATTATGTGCCTAGAGTTTTGATCTAAGATTAAGATTAGCGTTAGCGATTGAACACCGACCTAGTGTCCTGTGTTTGAACTCTAAGGGGTATTTCTCATCATCTCAGTTCTCTGCGTGATTAAGAATTCCTGGGCATTACTTGAGTAGTATGGGATGCTCATTGTAGTGCTTAAATTTGAGTTCCTTCCACCTTTTCGAATATGAAAGATAGTTGAAGTTTGTTGATCCGCATTGATTAATTAAAACATTACTCGGGTGCTCCCTACGGTGAGCGTGCCATATTGACGAATTTGTTTGGATGCATATTGACCATTGAGCATCGACACTCGGAGCGTTTGAATTGTCTTAAAGACTTCAAAAGATGATTTGTCATTACACCCGGAGCGTTTGATTGGTCTTAAAACTTCAAAAGACGAGTTGTCACTGCATTGCTTAATGTGTGGCAAGCCTAATGTGTGGCTATCTTGTTTGGACGTTGGGAAATAAATTCCTCGTCATACTGCTGACCTATTAAGGCTGTAGGTGTATACACAAACTAATCATACTGCATTGACATGCATAGCTAACCACATTTATGATATTTGATGACTTGATCGTTGATCTGTTTATAGAATTGTTGTTCACATGCAATTGTTGAATACTGTGGTGACTTGATTGTTAATCTATTAGTTAATTTGTTTGCTCACATGCAATTATTTGATATTGTGGTGACTTGATTGTTGATCTACTAGTTGAGTTGTCTGCTCACATGCAATGCTTGATATACCATGATGATGTGTGCGGTCTATTAAGTATGTATATGTATATAAAAGCATGTTGTTGTATTATATATGTATATATTGTTTGCATGTGACATAGCCTATGATAAACTCGTAGACAAAGAATTTACCCTTGCACTGTTGTTGGATTGGATATCCCAATGGATGTCACTTCCAGATGGAGCTCCATAGCTGCTACAGTTTCGTCTTTCTAGGAGCGTTGAAGATTGAGCCAGTGGAGGAAGATTCCTCTGAATGTTTCATGTTTTGATCTTGCTGAATTATTTCTCAGTAAGAGTTATAGTTGTTGGCCAGCTTAGCTTAGGGTTTTGTCTTTGTGGTTTTGTAATTACTCTATACAGAAAACCTCACCTCAGTGCAAAACGACTATGTTATGTTTTATGTTATGAGAAGTATTGATTGTGATGTGTTATAATCTGATATTTGTAAAAGACTGATTTTGCATTATTTAGAAAATTGTAGTACTCTTTATGTCTTATTTTTGAAATGGGTTTCAAAGGAAAGAAAAAGAAAAAAAAAATTACTCCTATTTTCCACTGCAAAAGACAGAAGAGTACTCTTTGTTGAAAGCATACAAGCATTAAATATTTTCAGCATTAGATTGGGTTGCACAGTAGCACTCCGGAAATGAGGTGTTACAGTAGTGGTATCAGAGCAGTTCGGTTCTAATCGGACCGCTTTGTCTAAACTGGCCTAGATTATTGGGAATTGTCAGGTATAAGTTTGTTATGCCTAGTTGAAACAGGCGTGACATTGTGTGAAATTGTATGCAATCATCCCAGATGATTGATTTTGTTGTGTGCTTCTAGTTTGTTTAATTTGTAGAAATTCGATTCCTTAGAGACGAACGAGTCTCTCTGCTAGAACTAGTAAGTTGGACGTGAATCACGAAATCCGAGTAATATCCAGGATAGCAACTACTGTTGCACAACAGATTGCCGCGGAGAATCAACACGATTTGCTAAGACAACAAATGGAGAAGCGAGCTATTGGAGGGCCAGTTAGGCCAGATTGTCAGGGTAAAGGACAAAGAAGAAGACAACAACAAGGAACATCTTATTTCCATCCTCAGGGAAATGACCGCAATCAGGATCATTCGGTGGCGCAAGCTATTGGGAATGGCCAGGAGTTGAAGTGGCACTATCACCAAGGTGGAAGCAAGGAGCAGTTAGCTGATGAATGCTCTTCGAAGGACCGACTATGCTGTAACTGCAAGAAGTCAGGTCATATTTCTAAGGACTATCAATTGCCAAAGGTGGATCAACTGCAGATGCTGCGAAGGTTGCGTGCCCAGCTATTGGAGGATATGTCTACGTGATAGGCAGAAGGGGGAATCACAAGCGTCGATAGCCGAAGACGCACTATTTCAACAGTAAAGATGAAGGGCACAAGGCTAACCAGTAACCAACCAAGGAAAGGTTGTGTCTTAACTGTAAGGAACCGAGACATTTGTCCAGAGACTGCGAAGTACCACGAGCTGAGTCTACTGTCAACAATGTTGGAGCTGTAAGATCAACCAATAAGGGACATGTTTACACACTAAGCGAAGCGAAAAACTCATCATCTGAAGGCTTCATCCGAGGAAACGCAACACAAAGGAGTTATGAGTAGACAAAGATTTACAAGGGAGATTATCCATAGGAGATGCTATAATTATCATATTATATGTATTATGGTGTGTGCGTGGTTCTAAGTATAGACCACATAAGTGCTTTGACATTGTGACGTATTTTATTATTGTATTAAATTCCAAAATCCAAATTTTCAATATACTTTTGGTATTACGATGTATGTTCTTGTAATTGTTGTATAATTATTTGTGATTTATGCTGTTGTTGATTTTGTGGTTAATAATTTTTAGAATTTTCCTTTCATTTTGATGTCATAAAATCGTGGGTTTTTGAAGAACTTGTGGGTGAGTATTTCAAATTACTTAAGCTTTTGATTTTGGGTTGTTTTAAATTATTTTGTTGATGGCTTTGGAAAATTTTTCCTTTCTTTTGTTGCATGAAAACAGTAAGTTATTTCATGACTTTTCTAGTTGATCTGTTGTGGATTTTGTCATTGTTGTGGTTTAGGAGTTTTAAAGCAAAGCTTGGTGTTGATCTTTTGTTAAAAAACTTTTGAGTGTGTAGGTGTGCAAGCCGTGAGGCTCTTTGAGAGAACTAAAATAATTTTATGCTTTAATACTTGATTCTTAGTGATTTTGTTGTTGGTGTTTGATGCAATTTTTAGTTTTTGATTACAATGTGTCTTGATGATTTTAAGGCAATGAAAAACCTAATCTCAAAGGAACAATAATGTTCTTGAGAATGGTTGAGTCTTGAAGATATGAAATGGGATTTAAGAAAAGTAATTCTTGCTTTAAGTTATTTTAGAAGTTAGACTTTTAAAAATAAAAGAAATTTGACCTTAGGTTTTGTTTTGAAAACGTGGTTGTGTAGGTGTATTTGTTTTAGTGCGGTTTTATTGTTATTAGCAAGTAGCCGCGACTCAGTGTTGCTGTGACCGTGTTCGTGATCGTGATGGAGTAGATATCATAGTTGGAATAAGGCGTCGTTCGCGAGGACGTCTTCGACATGGACGTGGAGTATTGTATTTGTAGACGTTTAAGTTAATAGATGTAGTGTTTTAACTTGTTATGATGTATGAATGGAATGTATGCTTTGATGCTGCCTACTTGAATGTAATAACTTTCAAGTTGTATAAGTTTTCAAAGTCCAAAGTTTATGATATGCTTTTAGTGTGAAGTTATGATTTTTCAGATTTCCTGATTTTGTTTTGGTTTGTAAATGAATTTTCGGGGACAAATTTTTTTTTTTTTAAGGAGGGTGGTAATGTAACATCCCAATTTTTGAGAAAATTATTTTATAGTTCCGACTACTTGGAAATAAATCATAGAGATTGATCACCTTGATGATTTATGAAAAGTACAAAGAGCTGCTAGATTTGTTGTAAACAATTTACTGTTTTAGTAATTAATTCAGATTAAGAGACAGTGTAGACATATACGGTTTTTAATATGAATTAATCTTAAAAAATGTGAAAAATTGCTGTTCGATTAAAGAAAATTATTTTATTGAATGAGAAATAATTTTCAGGATTTAATAAGTATTTTTAAGTCACAGTATAAATTTTTGACGTTGAGCTATTTTATTAATTGTTGGTTTTATGTCGTATTTAAGGTGACTTTTGTTTTAATGATATTTAGTAGATAAGAGAAATTGAAATTAGTGATCCTCACTAATTTATAGTTTTTATTACGCTGCGATAATTCTATCGAATTCTACCGTAACTAAGCTATTAGGTGAGTTTCTAACTGAAACCTGCCCAAACGTGATCCAAATTTTATAAAATTTGAGATCTTAGGATTTTCCAATATTTATGATTTATTGGAATTTTTATGCAATTTTTGGGCATCAGAAAATATTTAGTGTATTGTCTACGCCTAGAACTGCATTACGGTCGCGTTTTAGCTCGTAAATCGAGAAAGTGACATTCATAGAAATACTACTAATATTTTTAGGGACATTTTGGTTGATTAATATTTTTTGATTATACAATAATTTATTAGATTTATTTTTGGAGTTTTTGGTTCAAAAACCCTAATATACGCTGCAGAACGCCAAGACACCCGATTGAGCGAGAACGCGACGAAACGATATATCTAGATATTTTGCGGCAAGTGCCGATTGAGATAAGGGCTAGGGGAGCTGAACATCATCCTTTAGAACCTTCCTTGACAAGTGTTGCAAGATGATTGATTAAAATGTAATTGTAGTTAGTTAGTTTAGTTAGTTTGTAACAAGTTTGGTTAGTTTCCAACTAAATAAACAATTTTCGTTCCTTCCATGTCCTCAAATTTCGTGGCCTCACCTTCATGTGACCAGCACCCATTTCATTTCTCCATTGTTGGAGAACTTGGAAGAAATTTTAGAATGAGAAAGTGTGAGAAAACATGATAAATTTGTGATTTTGGAGTTCAAACTTCCATCCTTGTTCTTGATCCTTGTTCTATCATCTCTAATCTTGTTGGTAAGTGCTCTTGATCACTTTCCTTTTATCCATGGCTGCCATGGATGAGTTTTTAAGATTTTTGTTTCTTATGATGTTGGTGTTGATTCTTGAAGGAAGTTTGATGTTAAGCTTACAATCTTCCATCCTTTCTTCTTAATCCTTGATCCATCACATCCAAACTTCTTGGTAAGCTCCATATCCATTCCTTTTCCTCTCTTGAGTTTCATGAATGGGTTTGGTTGGTTTTAGAGTAATTTTTGCTTAGAAGTTGTTAGATTTTGTTAGATTAGCATGATTAGTTCCTTGATCCCTTAATTTCTTCTATGATTAAGCATGTTAGGGTATTTAAAAATTGGAAAACCCTAAGCCTTGGTTCTGGCCAAATTCATGGGCTGTTGTGGGGGCTTGATCTTGATTTGGTTTTGGTGGTTTTGGAGTTAGGTAATTGGGTGTTTTGGTTTAGTACGCTTAAACCAGTCGTATATGCATGTTGAACAAAGTTTTGTGAAATTAATTTGGGGATTTTTGGGGCAGGAGACCGTGGCAATTTTACATGGTTTTGATGTTGTTTTAAATTGTTTTTAAAGTGTGTTAAGTGTTTAAGAAATTCGTTCTTGGTTAGGACTTTAAATCTATAAGGATTTGTAAGTTTAAAGCTTTGAAAAATTGTTTGAAACAGGATAAATTTGGGGCTGTTTTGGGACCTTAAAAACAGTAACTTATAAGCTTGATTTGAGTGAGTTTAAACTTGCTTTTACTTGTATTAAAGTGGTAAAGAAATTAGTTTATGATAGAAAGTTTTGGATCTAACAAATTTGTATGTTTTGGAAGTGAAAAGTTTGAAAGATTTGATTTTGTTTTTAGGGCACAAAACCGTGACCCTTATGTTTGTTTAGAACATTGTCTTGAGTTTTTTTATGACTTAAAAATGCTGTAAAAGTTGATTAAGAACTTGATTTAGTAAAACATTTCAAAGAAGCTTGATTTTAGTAGATGATTAGGGTTATGCTTTAAGTATTGTTTTGGAATTGTAATAAAATTGCTTCTAAAATTTTGTGACACGTTTTAGTGTTTTAAAAAAATGATTCAAAGTTGGCAAAACACTATTCATTTGGTAAAAACACTATTCCAATTGGTAAATTTTGGTTTAGGTATTTTATAAGTGTGTAGAGTTAGTAAAAGTTTGAAAACTTGCATGACTTGAACTTGTATCATGTTATGTGACTAGATGTGAACCATATGGGATTAAGAGAGTAATTCTTAGCCTTTTAGGGACCTAAAACCGTGGCTGTCCTAGGGGTCTAGGATTTGGATTTTTGAGGTCTAATTGTATCAAGTTTGTGTTGTTAAGGTTCGTGCTTAAGGTACGCGCGAGGTGCAACTTGACGATAGTTTCGAATTACCTAGCGTGCGTTGTTAAAGCGCCCAAGGTAAGGGAAATTCTTATATAATGAGTTTGGGCTTTTTCGCCTTGTGTGTTGGTTGGTTTGATGTTTGATTAAATTATGTGGTAGTACTTGTAGTATTACTATGTGTTGTTGAGATGTTGTAGCATGAATTATTGTGTATTGATTTGTACTGTGTGGCAAGACTGAATAGTATTGTGTGACTTAAATCATGTTTAATTGATTTGATTGGACTTGAAATTAGGGAAAGTGTGTAACAGGTTGTAGCTTACTTAATTATTATGTGTTGTATGGAATGATGTAGCATGTTCTTGGCCCTGCGTGGTATTATGAATTGTGTTGTTTTCCTTGAATCATGTTGGATTTAATTGGAACATGGAATTGATTAGAATATGGAAATATAGTTGATGATAATGTATTAATTAATAATGCGTTGATCAACTGATATTGGGTTGACGATTTACTACGGTAAATCCAATGCGATTTCACTGGAATTCGATTTCGTAAACAAATTGAAAAGGCATTTTGATTTAAAAGTAAGCATGAGGGTTTTAGTATAACTAGCTAAAGCTTGCAAGGAAATTTCAATGGAACAATAGTTGGGAAAGGAACTTGAGATAAATAGTACAATTTGCGAAAACGGTTGAGTTAAATGATGCGTCTGGAAAATTCTGGCTAGGAAAGACTTGGTTATTAAGAGTGTTCGCACTGCCTCTCTTTCTTGGGAATTTTTCCTAATGCATTATTTAGCACAACTAGGGTTTCGACGACCTAGAACTAAAAAGTATCTTCAAACACATAGGGGGAATACAAGAACTGTGAAAGAGATTTCAAAGATCGAGTATTGAGAGAATAAAACACAGGGAACCTAGCATTCCTATTGAGCATATGGGCGATGTGTCATGTGCTGGGACTTAATGTCCTGCTTACGTGCGTATTTTCTTGATTAAGGATTGGACCTAGTGTTCCGTATGGCATGCCTAGTAACTCAACCTAAAAATTGAGCCTAGTGTTCCGCATTATGTGCCTAGAGTTTTGATCTAAGATTAAGATTAGCGTTCCGCAGTTGAACAGCTGGACCTAGTGTCCTATGTTTGAACTCTAAGGGGTATTTCTCATCATCTCAGTTCACTGCGTGATGAAGAATACCTGGGCATTACTTGAGTAGTATGGGATGCTCATTGTAGTGCTTAAACTTTGAGTTCCCTCCACCTTTTCGAATATGAAACATAGTTGAAGTTTGTCGATATGCATTGATTAATTAAAACATTACTCGGGTGCTCCCTACGGTGAACATGCCATAATGATGAATTTGTTTGGATGCATATTGACCATTGAGCATCGACACTCGGAGCATTTGAATTGTCTTAAAGACTTCAAAAGACGAGTTGTCATTACACTCGGAGCGTTTGATTGGTCTTAAAACTTCAAAAGACGAGTTGTCACTGCATTGCCTAATGTGTGGCAAGCCTAATGTGTGGCTATCTTGTTTGGACATTAGGAAATAAATTCCTCGTCATACTGCTGACCTATTAAGGCTGCAGGTGTATACACAAACTAGTCATACTGCATTGACATGCATAGCTAACCACATTTATGATATGTGATGACTTGATCGTCGATCTGTTGATAGAATTGTTGTTCACATGCAATTGTTGGATATTGTGGTGACTTGATTGTTGATCTATTGGTTGATTTGTTTGCTCACATGCAATTATTTGATATTGTGGTGACTTGATTGTTGATCTGCTGGTTGATTTGTTTGCTCACATGCAATTATTTGATATTGTGGCGACTTGATTGTTGATCTGCAGGTTGTGTTGTCTGCTCACATGCAATGCTTGATATACCATGATGATGCGTGCGGTCTATTAAGTATGTATATGTATATAAAAACATGTTATATTATATATGTATATATTGTTTGCATGCGACATAGCCTATGATAAACTCGTGGACAAAGAATTTACCCTTGCACTGTTGTTGGATTGGATATCCCTATGGATGTCGCTTCTAGATGGAGCTCCATAGCTGCTGCAGTTTCGTCTTTTCAGGAGCGTAGAAGATTGAGCCAGTGGAGGAAGATTCCTCTGAATGTTTCATGTTTTGATCTTGCTAAACTATTTCTCAGTAAGAGTTATAGTTATTGGCCAGCTTAGCTTAGGGTTTTCTCTTTGTTGTTTTGTAATTACTCTATCCAGAAAACCTCGCCTCAGTGCAAAACAACTATGTTATGTTTTATGTTATGAGAAGTATTGATTGTGATGCGTTATACTCTGATATTTGTAAAAGACTAATTTTGCATTATTTAGAAAATTGTAGTACACTTTATGTCTTATTTTTTAAAAAGGTTTCAAAGGAAAGAAAAAGAAAAAAAAATTACTCCTATTTTCCATTGCAAAAGACAAAAGAGTACTCTTTGTAGTCGTCTGTTGTGCTACCGCACCAGCGATGTTAGTCATCGCTCGCACTGCTTGGTCCATATCCTGGTTTCCAACTTCAGGAACAGAGGTATTGTAACACCTGTATGCGATATTTAGCGTTATTATGGTATGTTTTGACGTATTTATGCTATAATAAGCAGTTTCTTGTGCTTTAAGTAAGTGATTTAAATAAATCAAGATCAAATTAAATTTGAGAGTTAATATTTAATATTAATTCATGGTTCGAATATCGTCGAAAAATTCTAACGAAGTTTCGTCGCGTTTCGAATCGCCGGGCAGTTTTCCCGTAGATAAAATTTTAAATGAACCCCGATTTCGATGAAAATCGAATCGTAACTTGTCGTGATTATTTTTGAACGTTTGATATGATTTTTATTATGCATAATAAAATAATATCACGCGGTGAATTAATTTCTCACTAAATTAATTTTTGCGATTTTATCGGCGGGTAATTAATCGGTAACGCGATTATTTGACGCCGTGTTTTAGCAACCCTTAGACTCTAGAATTAGAGGGTAATCATAAGAGATGTGAGATTAGATGGGTAGGATTAGATGGTGTGATTAGCATATTTGCTTTATTGCCAGGTGTCATATTATGTGTGATTAATTTGAAATTACTTTTTATTAAACCATTTTTAGCCTAGTTTTATTTTAAGTGATAAAACAAAAATCCCACCCCCTTTTTTCAGCCCCAAGGCTGACCCCTCCCTTTCTCTCTACACTCATCATCTTCATCTTCTTCAACTTAGAAAGAGAAGCTCCAAAAATCCTCCATGGTTCCAAGCTTTTTCAAGCTCCATTCTTCCATGATTCTTGCTAGCTTTTTCTTCTACTCTCCATCACCCTCTACTCCTCCATTCAAGCAAGGTTAAGATCACATTTTCTCCTCCCAAAACAGCCCTTGGCCGCGAGCTTAAGGAAGAAGAGGTGGTGGCTTCTTTCATTTTTTTTTCCTTGTTCTTATAGCTTGTTTTTGTGTTGTTTATTGTTTGATCATGATTAAATGATGGAGATGAACACATAAACCCCAATCTTGAAACCCTAGGCGCAAGCAAAAAGGGGAAAAAGAGGGTAATGTGATCTTGATGAACAATCATGAAATTAATTGTTGTTTCTATCTTAATTGGTGATGTTCCTGTTGTTGTAGTTGATGGTTTTGTGTTAGAAGCATGATTAGGTATTTTATTTAGAAATTTGAGGCTCTTGAAATGTTGTATAGCATGCCTAAGCTTGTTGATGATTAGTTTTTGATGTTGGATTGTGATTTGATGAAGGAAAAGAATTGATTAAAATGGTGTTGTTGATGTTGGGTGAGGATTTACAAAATTTTTTCAAAAAAGGAGGTTGAGGCCGTGAGCCTTAGGAGAGAAATAGGAGAGGAAAAAATTATTTTGAAACTTTCTTTTAATTGGTATTGAAAATTTGGTCTTTCATTGAATTTGATTTGGTGAAAAGGATTAGGACTCAAGTGTTAGTTAGAAGTTATTAGAAATTCTTTTGGTTATGAGAATTGAGAAAATAATTTGTTGTTTGATATAAGTTTTCTTATGTGTACTAAATGCTACTTGATGTTATTTTAGTTTGGAAATGATGTATAGAAATGGTTACCTATTTAAAAGAAGTTTTGCAAATTTTTACAAGAAAAAGGGGTGTGGCCGAGAGGCCCTTAAAGGATGTGGAAGGAAAGTTTTGTTTGTAACTTGAAAATAATGCTTGCATGAAATGTGTTTTAGGCTTTTGGAAATGTATGAAAAAAATGGTTAATTGAAGTATGCTTATTTTAAGGTTTTCACGAAATTAAAGATATGTGTTATATTAACCTTTCAAGAAATGATTTTGATTTTAAAACCTATTTCTTTCAAGTAGCTAGTAATTAAATGCTTGAGTGAATACTTGGTTAGAAAAGGGTTAGGTTTTGAGAGCCTAAGTTTCTAGTTAGTTCTTAGAATTGTGCTAAGTTTACTTGTGGTGATAGGAGTTAAGAATTCGGAAATCGTGCGACGTGGACTCGAGGCGTGCGGTACCACGCTAGAAACTAACTATGGTAAGCGTAACTTTAGATATTGATAGGAATTTAATTTTCAGCCTTATGCGATGAAGTCTGAGAACCTCAGGGATCGAAGTGAGGGTCTCGTACCCCTTCGACTATGGTAATTGTAATTATGATTATTTAGTGGGCTTGTCTGCAAGTGGTTGGAAGCTATCCCCAACCCCCCACACTTGTTTGATTTCCTCTCTATCAACTCCACTGAGTTGCAGAGGGATGAACTGAATTGTCAATTTGCGTTGTTTGTTGAGTTGTGATTGGTTGAAATGAATTGTTTATACTGCTAAACTGCTTCGCACTATATTGAGCTTGGCATGAATATTATTTGATATGCGGTTAAATAATTATTCAATTTGCTTCATGAATTATCGTATACGGCGACCTATTCTTTGGAGTGCGAGAGTTTAGTCAAGTCGTTGAGTTGTCGTGACGTTTTTGAGCTTTGATCCGATTAACCTAGGGTGTTAGGATCCCCTAAATGGCTCCGGCTGGTTCTTCGGCAGCTTAGCTAGACGTTGTAGCGTCAAGGAACCTGAGCTGAATGTCCTTGGGTGAGCGGAGAGCCCAATGCTACGGCTGATAATCAGTGGATGGATCGGCGTTACTTTCTGGAAATTGTCAAGTGTCGCGAGAATATGTGTCTTGAGTTGAGTCTTGTGAGAGTCTTGATTTGCGTCTTGAGTACTGTGCATATAGTTGTTTTTGCCTATAGTTATGATTGTTATTCCCTGTTTTATTGAGAAGTTGACCCTTTCCCGTGGTGCCTTCAACCAATGATGGTGACCCAGGCGATGACGAAGAGCGTGCTGATACTGGTGATGAGGACATCGTCGGAGATCATCTTTGATTTTCCAGACATAGAGATCCCCACGGCGATGGAGGTCGAACCCATCTCCCGTTGTTTATACAGGGGATGTTGTACAGAGCTTTCGAGAGGGTGGTATGGTAGTGAGACAGGAGACTTCGCGGCGCACAAGGAGCTTTCCGATTCGGACGATGCAGGTAGTGGACGCCTGGCGTGCTATCCATAGAGAGAGGACTATGCCAGCATCCTCTTCCTCACCAGAGGGACCCCTCGAGATCCCGAGGCGTACTGCTTCCCGACTTGCTTCCCGAGGACGAGGACCGAGGGTTCGATGGACCGCTCGTAAGAGCGTGATCAGACGTGGGACTGTAGGAGCTTCTACTTCCAGGGCAACTGTTACTCCAAGTACTTTGGCAGAGCCTGAGCTAGAGCTAGCAGCAGAGCTGGCCTCCCCTATGCTTGATAGGACCCCCTCTCCGCCGGTGGACCCTCCTCATGTGTGTAGTGTGTGCTGAGAGGTGGGTTGTAGCGGTGCAGTTGCTGCGGAGGATGTGCTAGTAGGAGAGGATGTCTTGGGAGGGCGTACCAATGACTGTACCTTTTATTGATTTGATTGGCGAGGACCGATGGGCGGCGAGGAAGAGGAGGATCCATCGAGGATCCGGATAGCTATCTGTAGTTCTGTGATTGTCATTGTTTGTTATATTATTTTGGATGACTGTAGTATATGCTCTTAGTGTACAGTTTGTTTTGGTGACCAGTCGGGCTTGGTGAATTGTCTTTTGTATATTGCAGTGTAGAGTGGTGGCATACTTTTAGAGCAGTCCCCTGCGTGGGTGTCTACCGGGAGTACCCCCGGGGTATGATTGCTCTCATGAGGGTCTTCATAACATAGGTGTATTCTCTCGTACATTTTTATGCACTGCTTTATTTTGTACGTACTGTTTATGTAGACTTGGTTATGTATATATGTATGTATTTCCAGTGCTTGAGTCTTGTGTCTTAGTTTGCACCATGTTTCGAAACGTTGTGGCAACTCTATGTGTACTTTGCGGATGTGGCTGTTTTTTTTTTAAAAAAAATGACCACATTTTCCAAAGGACACAAGAGCCCTATTTTAAAAATGCATCGCATACAAGTTTAGTTATAGTTTAGTAGCGGTCTGGAAACAGGTTGTTACTGGTATCACGTCTAGGAGGTGCCATAAGTTCCTACAGGTCGGAAACCAGTCAGAACCCAACAACAATGATCAATCACCTAATGTGACCGCACACAATTTTACACAACGTCACACTTGTTTCAATATTTGATACTTCATCAAGTAACTTTAATTAAATGTATAATATACTTTTCAAAATACATGTAAAATGTTGACCATATGATTACATAGCTGCGAATGTCCAATTTATCTAAAATTTTTTATGCGTGATCGTTAATGTAATATGATGTATTCAATGGTTGGATTGATGAAATTCAATGTCTAACGGTTAATTTCAAAAAATATTTATCTGGTAAGCTGTTATTGAAGTGTAATAGTGCTCAAGTATTACACCAGTGTAATTTGATTTCTCCTCATATATATATATATATAATGAGTGACAAATTATTTTCAAAAACAAATTCTATTACTCAATATTTATTATTAGTCATAGATTTGAAAGTGAACGTTTCCCACTGCTGTTGCAAGTGGCAATAAATTCGGGTGTGCTGGTTGGGGACTCGTGGCACAATGATGAATGGGTTTGGAAGTGGAGTCGGAGAAGACATTTATTTGCTTGGGAGGAAGAATTATTAGCTGAATTGCAGCAACTCCTTGCTGGAAAAACAATTATAAAAGATGTGGAAGATGCTTGGATTTGGACTCTTGATCACAACAAAATTTTTACAGTTAAATCTGCATATAAATCTCTGCTGACTGACTCGTCATCACACGCTGCCGCTGTGTGAAATAATGTCTTGCATCATTCTCACGAAGAATTGTACGCGCAGCGTCAATATTCCCAGTATTATAAGCCTGTGCATAAATATTATTTAGACTCTGCTGCCCAGACTTACGAGCATCTAACTGATATGTACCCCAATCCAAGAAGTCACCATCCTTTTCGATATACCTTTTGACTTCTGCAGATGATTTGGCTCCTTGAACGTTTGGGTGGAAATCGGTTCCCCTTACATTGGATTTTAGGTCAAAGAAACGAGGATTCTTGCAATTGAATTTCCCCTCAAACTGAATAAGGGCATGAATATGAGGGCTTCCATCATCGTGTTTTTCTTGACAAACACGAATGAATAGTTTATTGGTTGGGGTATTTAGGGCTAAGAATTTAGAAAGGGCGTCTTCTTTGGTAATTGGACAGTGAGGATATGTTAGGAAGTAATTTTTGGCATTAACTTGGAATCTACGTGGAGGAGGCATACTGTTTAGGTTTGGGACGGAATTGCCCTTGGGTACCAGATATCGTGAACAGGGAGCTCAAAAGATGTTTCACATTATCTGGTAGATGGTAGCTTATTTATATGAAGGGGGGGTTTTGACATAGTGTGGTAGATGCGGTCATCCGTTTAATATTACCGGATGACCGCCGCGCCCGGTACCCACTGTTAGGACACGTGGCAGAATGTGATTGGTCCGGATGGAAAGAGAAAATGAGTTACGCGCAGCGTGTGGTAACAGTATTGTGACGCTATTGGTTAATAGAGTTAGTGGGAGACAGCTGGTCCCCACCATTAGCGTGTGAAAGAAGGGTTGTATTTTAATTGGTTATTTTTGTGCTTTTAAACAGGTGGGACCCACATGTGGTCTGATATTAAATATTATTGTTTACTGCTTTAGGTTTACAGATATGGCCGATAAAGTTGGGCTATCAGATTGCGAATTGGGCCTCTTACAGATTTTGATTGATACATATGGGCCGGAAACTGTAATTCTGGAAGCGAAGTTATATTACGAATTTAAAAATAGGTTTGGTTTTCGGATTGGTAATGGAACTGCATCGGGTCACGCTATGGATAAATTACGTGCTAAGGGTTTCGGGGATGATAGTGGCCCAGTATCAAATACCAGGAACTGAGCGTTAGTGTTTCATTTTGGAGCGGCCCAGAGGCAGAGAAGGTGAGAGCTCAGTTTGAAAAAGGTTTACCCAGAATGGATGCTACAATAAAGGGTTAAATAAGCATATATGAAGGGATGAACGTGTTAGCTTCGGGATGAGTACATCCTATTATATTGTATATGTATTTGAACTTGTAATTCCCCGTACAAATTGAAATTAATAAAAATATTGTTTATTTATAATTATAGATGTTACAAATGCCTCTTTGATCCATGATCGTTTGAGGACTTTTTGAATTACAAATTTAATTGTAGTAATTGAAATTACACCTAAAATATTAATATGATGTTCAAGACATTTTTGAACATCCTTTGCATCTTGAGGAGCTACCGCTGTTGTCGAACCAGTCGTCCCACCATGGAAGTCGCTTTCCGTCAGTATCACGATATTCCACGGATCTTTGATAGTTGGAGGCTTTTCCTCAGGTTGTGATTCGCCTGGGCGTATACTCAAAGGTGTTCTTTCCAATGAGCAGTGGTGACCCATGTATTCCAGCGTAATGTGTATTGGATTTCTCAATGAAGCAAAGTGGACACCAATGTTCGAGTATTCTACCAGGCCGGATCCCGGCCAGGTTCGTAGTTATGTATGTAGCGTGAAGAGGTGAGAGTGTAGGTACAACCGCATTGATATTTGAGGCTTGGGACATAGTTAATCCTTTGGCGTTTGGTTGCCCTGCAGAGTAGTTTCGTTAGGCCTCGTAGAAGCGGACTATGGAGGAATTCGAATTGGACATTGAGGTATGTCCACCGCTTTAGAGATGCTTGCTCGGGTTGTTCGAGGTAGTCTTTAAATGAGTAAATCCACTTTGGATTGCATAAGACTATTGATGGGATTCCACCTTTAATTCAATTGCCTTCCGTACTTTATATTTGACGTAAAGTTTTTGGGCCCCGAGGAACGGCTTCCAATGCTTCTTGCAAGTAGTCGATTTACGTCATCTATGACGTTATACATTACAGATGGGTCATTAGAAAACAATTTGGGATTTAAATCAATAAATTCGTAAATATAATTGTGGGGCCCCAAACTCCTCGCCCATTGTGTCTTACCGACTAATGAATCACCCTCAATAATGATAGACTTTAATCGTCCTATTGTCCGCGCAGCGGGATTAACAATTAAATTTGAATTAACCCAGTTCTGTAAAGATTGGGGTACTCTATTAAAAGAAGAAAGGGGATATTCAGGTTGATATACCTGTGGTGGTTCGTCTAATTGGAACTCAGCCATGAAATTTGGTATGATATTGTGCCGTTGTGTGAAATAATGTCTTGCATCATTCTCACGAAGAATTGTACGCGCAGCGTCAATATTCCCAGTATTATAAGCCTGTGCATAAATATTATTTAGACTCTGCTGCCCAGACTTACGAGCATCTAACTGATATGTACCCCAATCCAAGAAGTCACCATCCTTTTCGATATACCTTTTGACTTCTGCAGATGATTTGGCTCCTTGAACGTTTGGGTGGAAATCGGTTCCGCACATTGGATTTTAGGTCAAAGAAACGAGGATTCTTGCAATTGAATTTCCTGGCCGAATAAGGGCATGAATATGAGGGCTTCCATCATCGTGTTTTTCTTGACAAACACGAATGAATAGTTTATTGGTTGGGGTATTTAGGGCTAAGAATTTAGAAAGGCGTCTTCTTTGGTAATTGGACGGTGAGGATATGTTAGGAAGTAATTTTTGGCATTAACTTGGAATCTACGTGGAGGAGGCATCTTGTTTAGGTTTGGGACCGGAATTGCCCTTGGGTACCAGGATATCGTGAGCAGGAGCTCAAAAGATGTTTCACATTATCCGTAGATGGTAGCTTATTTATATGAAGGGGTTTTGACATAGTGTGGTAGATGCGGTCATCCGTTTAATATTACCGGATGACCGCTGATACCTTTGTTAGGACACGTGGCGTAATGTGATTGGTCCGGATGGAAAGAGAAAATGAGTTCTGGCGCGTGGTAACGATATTGGCGCTATTGGTTAATAGAGTTAATGGGAGACAGCTGGTCCCCACCATTAGCGTGTGAAAGAAGGGTTGTATTTTAATTGGTTATTTTTGTGCTTTTAAACAGGTGGGACCCACATGTGGTCTGATATTAAATATTATTGTTTACTGCTTTAGGTTTACAGATATGGCCGATAAAGTTGGGCTATCAGATTGCGAATTGGGCCTCTTCTGATTTTGATTGATACATATGGGCGAAGCGTAATGCAGGCGAAGTTATATTACGAATTTAAAAATAGGTTTGGTTTTCGGATTGGTAATGGAACTGCATCGGGTCACGCTATGGATAAATTACGTGCTAAGGGTTTCGGGGATGATAGTGGCCCAGTATCAAATACCAGGCCTGCCGACGTTAGTGTTTCATTTTGGAGCGGCCCAGAGGCAGAGAAGGCGAGAGCTCAGTTTGAAAAAGGTTTACCCAGAACGGATGCTACAATAAAGGGTTAAATAAGCATATATGAAGGGATGAACGTGTTAGCTTCGGGATGAGTACATCCTGTTATATTGTATATGTATTTGAACTTGTAATTCCCCGTACAAATTGAAATTAATAAAAATATTGTTTATTTATAATTATAGATGTTACAAATGCCTCTTTGATCCATGATCGTTTGAGGACTTTTTGAATTACAAATTTAATTGTAGTAATTGAAATTACACCTAAAATATTAATATGATGTTCAAGACATTTTTTGAACATCCTATGCATCTTGAGGGCTACCACTTGTTGTCGAACGATCGTCCCACCATGGAAATCGGTTTCGTCAGTATCACGATATTCCACCGGATCTTTGATAGTTGGAGGCTTTTCCTCGGGTTGTGATTACTTTGAAGCGTATACTCCAAAGGTGTTCTTTCCAATGAGCAGTAGCTGACCCATGTATTCCATCAGAATGTGTATTGGATTTCTCAACGAAGCGAGTGGACACCAATGTTCGAGTATTCTACCAAATGGATCCGAGGTTAAGTAGTTATGTATGTAGCGTGAAGAGGTGAGAGTGTAGGTACAACCGCATTGATATTTGAGGCTTGGGACATAGTTAATCCTTTGGCGTTTGGTTGCCCTCTGGAGTAGTTTCTGTTCCGGCCTCGTAGAGCGGACTATGGAGGAATTCGAATTGGACATTGAGGTATGTCCACCGCTTTAGAGATGCTTGCTCGGGTTGTTCGAGGTAGTCTTTAAATGAGTAAATCCCGCCTGGATTGCATAAGACTATTGATGGGATTCCACCTTTAATTCGAATTGCCTTCCCGTACTTTATATTTGACGTAAAGTTTTTTTGGGCCCCAAGGAACGGCTTCCAATGCTTCTTGCGCAAGTAGTCAGGATTTACGTCATCTATGACGTTATACATTACAGATGGGTCATTAGAAAACAATTTGGGATTTAAATCAATAAATTCGTAAATATAATTGTGGGGCCCCAAACTCCTCGCCCATTGTGTCTTACCGACTAATGAATCACCCTCAATAATGATAGACTTTAATCGTCCTATTGTCCGCGCAGCGGGATTAACAATTAAATTTGAATTAACCCAGTTCTGTAAAGATTGGGGGTACTCTATTAAAAGAAGAAAGGGGATATTCAGGTTGATATACATGGTGGTTAAATCTAATTGGAACTCAGCCATGAAATTTGGTATGATATTGTGCCGCTGTGTGAAATAATGTCTTGCATCATTCTCACGAAGAATTGTACGCGCAGCGTCAATATTCCCAGTATTATAAGCCTGTGCATAAATATTATTTAGACTCTGCTGCCCAGACTTACGAGCATCTAACTGATATGTACCCCAATCCAAGAAGTCACCATCCTTTTCGATATACCTTTTGACTTCGCAGATGATTTGGCTCCTTGAACGTTTGGGTGGAAATCGGTTCCCCTTACATTGGATTTTAGGTCAAAGAAACGAGGATTCTTGCAATTGAATTTCCTCTGGCTGACTAAGGGCATGAATATGAGGGCTTCCATCATCGTGTTTTTCTTGACAAGCACGAATGAATAGTTTATTGGTTGGGGTATTTAGGGCTAAGAATTTAGAAAGGGCGTCTTCTTTGGTAATTGGACAGTGAGGGTATGTTAGGAAGTAATTTGTGGCATTAACTTGGAATCTACGTGGAGGAGGGATACTGTTTAGGTTTGGGACTAATTGCCCTTGGGTACCGGATATCGTGAGCAGGAGCTCAAAAGATGTTTCACATTATGTGGTAGATGGTAGGTTATTTATATGAAGGGGTTTGACATAGTGTGGTAGATGCGGTCATCCGCTTAATATTACTGGATGACCGCCGCGCCCGGTACCCACTGTTAGGACACGTGGCAGAATGTGATTGGTCCGGATGGAAAGAGAAAATGAGTTACGCGCAGCGTGTGGTAACAGTATTGTGACGCTATTGGTTAATAGAGTTAGTGGGAGACAGCTGGTCCCCACCATTAGCGTGTGAAAGAAGGGTTGTATTTTAATTGGTTATTTTTGTGCTTTTAAACAGGTGGGACCCACATGTGGTCTGATATTAAATATTATTGTTTACTGCTTTAGGTTTACAGATATGGCCGATAAAGTTGGGCTATCAGATTGCGAATTGGGCCTCTTACAGATTTTGATTGATACATATGGGCCGGAAACTGTAATTCTGGAAGCGAAGTTATATTACGAATTTAAAAATAGGTTTGGTTTTCGGATTGGTAATGGAACTGCATCGGGTCACGCTATGGATAAATTACGTGCTAAGGGTTTCGGGGATGATAGTGGCCCAGTATCAAATACCAGGCCTGCCGACGTTAGTGTTTCATTTTGGAGCGGCCCAGAGGCAGAGAAGGCGAGAGCTCAGTTTGAAAAAGGTTTACCCAGAATGGATGCTACAATAAAGGGTTAAATAAGCATATATGAAGGGATGAACGTGTTAGCTTCGGGATGAGTACATCCTGTTATATTGTATATGTATTTGAACTTGTAATTCCCCGTACAAATTGAAATTAATAAAAATATTGTTTATTTATAATTATAGATGTTACAAATGCCTCTTTGATCCATGATCGTTTGAGGACTTTTTGAATTACAAATTTAATTGTAGTAATTGAAATTACACCTAAAATATTAATATGATGTTCAAGACATTTTTGAACATCCTTTGCATCTTGAGGGCTACCCTTGTTGTCGAACGATCGTCCCACCATGGAAGTCGATTTCCGTCCTTATTACGATAGTCCACCAGATCTTTGATAGTTGGAGTTGTCTCCTCAGGTTGTGATTCGCCTGCAAGCGGATACTCCAGAGGTGTTCTTTCCAATGAGCAGTAGTCAACCCATGTATTCCTTGTAATGTGTATTGGATTTCTCAACGAAGCGAGTGGACACCAATGTTCGAGTATTCTACCAAAGATGTGATCCAGGTTCGTAGTTATGTAGGAAGCGTGATGAGGTGAGAGTATAGGTACAACCACATTCATATTTGAGACTTGGGACATAGTTAATCCTGCGGCGTTTGGCTGCCCTGCAGAGTAGTTTACATTAGGCCTCGTGAAGCGGACTATGGAGGAATTCGAATTGGACATTGAGGTATGTCCACCGCTTTAGAGATGCTTGCTCGGGTTGTTCGAGGTAGTCTTTAAATGAGTAAATCCCGCCTGGATTGCATAAGACTATTGATGGGATTCCACCTTTAATTCGAATTGCCTTCCCGTACTTTATATTTGACGTAAAGTTTTTTTGGGCCCCAAGGAACGGCTTCCAATGCTTCTTGCGCAAGTAGTCAGGATTTACGTCATCTATGACGTTATACATTACAGCTGGGTCATTAGAAAATAATTTGGGATTTAAATCAATAAATTAAGAATATAATTGTGGGGCCCCAACCTCCTCGCCCATTGTGTCTTACCGACTAATGAATCACCCTCAATAATGATAGACTTTAATCGTCCTATTGTCCGCGCAGCGGGATCAACAATTAAATTTGAATTAACCCAGTTCTGTAAAGATTGGGGTACTCTATTAAAAGAAGAAAGGGGATATTCAGGTTGATATACCTGTGGTGGTTCGTCTAATTGGAACTCGACCATGAAATTTGGTATGATATTGTGCATTGTGTGAAATAATGTCTTGCATCATTCTCCACGAAGAATTGTGCAGCAACGTCAATATTCCCGATATTATAAGCCTGTGCATAAATATTATTTAGACTCTGCTTGCCCAGGACTTACGAGCATCTAATCGATATGTACCCCAATCCAAGAAGTCACCATCCTTTTCGATATACCTTTTGACTTCGCAGATGATTTGGCTCCTTGAGCGTTTGGGTGGAAATCGGTTCCTCTTACATTGGATTTTAGGTCAAAGAAGCGAGGATTCTTGCAATTGAATTTCCCTGGCTGAATAAGGGCATGAATATGAGGGCTTCCATCATCGTGTTTTTCTTGACAAACACGAATGAATAGTTTATTGGTTGGGGTATTTAGGGCTAAGAATTTAGAAAGGGCGTCTTCTTTGGTAATTGGACAGTGAGGATATGTTAGGAAGTAATTTTTGGCATTAACTTGGAATCTACGTGGAGGAGGCATACTGTTTAGGTTTGGGACGGAATTGCCCTTGGGTACCAGATATCGTGAACAGGGAGCTCAAAAGATGTTTCACATTATCTGGTAGATGGTAGCTTATTTATATGAAGGGGGGTTTTGACATAGTGTGGTAGATGCGGTCATCCGTTTAATATTACCGGATGACCGCCGCGCCCGGTACCCACTGTTAGGACACGTGGCAGAATGTGATTGGTCCGGATGGAAAGAGAAAATGTGTTACGCGCAGCGTGTGGTAACAGTATTGTGACGCTATTGGTTAATAGAGTTAATGGGAGACAGCTGGTCCCCACCATTAGCGTGTGAAAGAAGGGTTGTATTTTAATTGGTTATTTTTGTGCTTTTAAACAGGTGGGACCCACATGTGGTCTGATATTAAATATTATTGTTTACTGCTTTAGGTTTACAGATATGGCCGATAAAGTTGGGCTATCAGATTGCGAATTGGGCCTCTTACAGATTTTGATTGATACATATGGGCCGGAAACTGTAATTCTGGAAGCGAAGTTATATTACGAATTTAAAAATAGGTTTGGTTTTCGGATTGGTAATGGAACTGCATCGGGTCACGCTATGGATAAATTACGTGCTAAGGGTTTCGGGGATGATAGTGGCCCAGTATCAAATACCGAACTGTAGGCGTTAGTATTTCATTTTGGAGCGGCCCAGAGGCAGAGAAGGCGAGAGCTCAGTTTGAAAAAGGTTTACCCAGAATGGATGCTACAATAAAGGGTTAAATAAGCATATATGAAGGGATGAACGTGTTAGCTTCGGGATGAACGTGTTAGCTTCGTGTTAGCTTCTGCAGATGATTTGGCTCCTTGAACGTTTGGGTGGAAATCGGTTCCTCTTACATTGGATTTTAGGTCAAAGAAACGAGGATTCTTGCAATTGAATTTCCCCTCAAACTGAATAAGGGCATGAATATGAGGGCTTCCATCATCGTGTTTTTCTTGACAAACACGAATGAATAGTTTATTGGTTGGGGTATTTAGGGCTAAGAATTTAGAAAGGGCGTCTTCTTTGGTAATTGGACAGTGAGACGTTGTGATCTCAGATAATTGGGCGTCTTCTTCGGCAGCTTAGCTAGACGTTGTAGCGTCAAGGAACCTGAGCTGAATGTCCTTGGGTGAGCGGAGAGCCCAATGCTACGGCTGATAATCAGTGGATGGATCGGCGTTACTTTCTGGAAATTGTCAAGTGTCGCGAGAATATGTGTCTTGAGTTGAGTCTTGTGAGAGTCTTGATTTGCTTCTTGAGTACTGTGCATATAGTTGTTTTTGCCTATAGTTATGATTGTTATTCCCTGTTTTATTGAGAAGTTGACCCTTTCCCGTGGTGCCTTTAACCAATGATGGTGACCCAGGCGATGACGAAGAGCGTGCTGATACTGGTGATGAGGACATCGTCGGAGATAATCTTTGATTTTCCAGACATAGAGATCCCCAAGGCGATGGAGGTCGAACCCATCTCCCGTCGCGTTGTTTATATAGGGGATGTTGTATAGAGCTTTCGAGAGGGTGGTATGGTAGTGAGACAGGAGACTTCGCGGCGCACAAGGAGCTTTCCGATTCGGACGATGCAGGTAGTGGACGCCTGGCGTGCTATCCATAGAGAGAGGACTATGCCAGCATCCTCTTCCTCACCAAAGGGACCCCTCGAGATCCCGAGGCGTACTGCTTCCCGACTTGCTTCCCGAGGACGAGGACCGAGGGTTCGATGGACCGCTCGTAAGAGCGTGATCAGACGTGGGACTGTAGGAGCTTCTACTTCCAGGGCAACTGTTACTCCAAGTACTTTGGCAGAGCCTGAGCTAGAGCTAGCAGCAGAGCTGGCCTCCCCTATGCTTGATAGGACCCCCTCTCCGCCGGTGGACCCTCCTCATGTGTGTAGTGTGTGCTGAGAGGTGGGTTGTAGCGGTGCAGTTGCTGCGGAGGATGTGCTAGTAGGAGAGGATGTGCCGGAGGACGTACCAATGACTGTACCTTTTATTGATTTGATTGGCGAGGACCCGATGGACGACGAGGAAGAGGAGGATCCATCTGAGGATCCGGATAGCTATCTGTAGTTGCCGTGATTGTCTGACTGTTTGTTATATTATTTTGGATGACTGTAGTATATGCTCTTAGTGTACAGTTTGTTTTGGTGACCAGTCGGGCTTGGTGAATTGTCTTTTGTATATTGCAGTGTAGATTGGCGGCATACTTTTAGAGCAGTCCCCTGCGTGGGTGTCTACCGGGAGTACCCCCGAGGTATGATTGCTCTCATGAGGGTCTTCATAACATAGGTGTATTCTCTCGTACATTTTCATGCACTGCTTTATTTTGTACGTACTGTTTATGTAGACTTGGTTATGTATATATGTATGTATTTCCAGTGCTTGAGTCTTGTGTCTTAGTTTGCACCATGTTTCGAAACGCTGTGGCAACTCTATGTGTACTTTGCGGATGTGGCTGTTTTTTTTTTAAAAAAAAAATGACCACATTTTCCAAAGGACACAAGAGCCCTATTTTAAAAATGCATCGCATACAAGTTTAGTTATAGTTTAGTAGCGGTCTGGAAACAGGTCGTTACTGGTATCACATCTAGGAGGTGCCATAAGTTCCTACAGGTCGGAAACCAGTCAGAACCCAACAACAATGATCAATCACCTAATGTGACCGCACACAATTTCACACAACGTCACACTTGTTTCAACTTGGAAACATTCAGACAATCAACACAGAGTTCACAAAATCCCTGGCACATCAGACTCCTACCCGATAATTCCCAACATCCTAGGCCAGCATACACTAAGCGGTCTAGTGAGAACCGAACTGCTCTGATACCATTAATGTAACATCCCATTTTTGCAAAAGGTTTTCTTTGAAAACAACAGTTTTTTTTCCACAAGTGCAATAATTTAGAACGACAAACAGCAACCACTTCTAAGGTAAAACATGACCAACATCATATATATGCATCATAACAGTGTCAAGGATCAGAGTATTTCGCACGCAGACGAGTTCCAAAATATACACAAGTAGATGCTCAAAGTAAAATACACCAGTCATATGAAGAACCCTAACACCTAGAGTTGACTCATATATGTGATGCATCCTGGTAGCTCCTATCAAAGGACTTAGGCCCAAAAGTCATATTGTACAAAATACTAATCTAGAGTCTAACCAACTGATTCTATCTAACTATGTTGGCCCATAAGTAAACGTGAGACGCTTGCGAGGGGGAAATCCCGCACGGTAGGTCATCGACTCTGAGCTAGTAGGCCCCGATACCTCAGAAGGATCCTCCTCCTCCTCCTCCTCCTCACTATCAATCACTACTCTATCTCTCACCACCCACTCCTTAGTGGTCCTACTCCCATTGATTGGGTCTCCGGCCGTAGGGATTGGAGGCAAGGGATAAGAGCAGTGAGGACAATTAATACAAAATGAGGGAGGTCTACCCTTAGGTGCAGCAGGTGCCACCAATGAAGCTGTCGGTATAGCAGAAGTAGTAGCAGTGGCGTTGGGAGGACTTCCAGGAACTCCAGTCGAAGGTAGATGTGCACTCGGACTCGGCATCATGGACAGATGTGTAGGGTCCACGAACGAAAAGGTCTCAACAGTCGCCGTCGTCGATAGTGTAGTAAGTAGACTAGGTGGTACATAAAAGTGAACCATCTTACTGCTGAAGCGTACAGCAGTAGAGTACTCCCCATCGTCGTTGGTCTCAATAACTATTCCCGAGTATGTCAAACGCCCAGAGACAAGATTAACGACCCATGCCAAAGGGGTCTTCCCCTGAGGGAACTCATACTCGTGTTTCCCATAAACCTCATCGGGATCGACAACATCTAAGTATTGGTTCCAAGCATAAACATAAAACAAAAGAAATGCAAGTATATCAAGTATTTGCATGCGAGCAAACAAATCAAACAACAAATCAATGATCAAATCATCACATATCAAAATGTGGTTAGTCATGCATGCCAATGCATTATGACGAGTTTGTGTATACACCTGCAACCTTAAACAAGGTCAGCAGAGATGGGGAACTTTATTTCCCAACGTCCGAATCAAATTCCCCTACCAAGGGTACAACCATAAATTAGGCTTGCCACGCATTAGGCATTGCTGCCACACGAGCATGATGTGACAACTCAGCCTTTGAAAGTCCGTAAGACGGTTAACGCTCCGAGTGTCGATGCTCAACGGTTAGTATATATTTTAATTAATTAATGTGGCCCGACGAACTCCCAACTCACTCTACTTAGTAAATTTTCATGCTTACAATTCTTATATTATCTAGGTAAGGTTGTACCAAAAATCACCTATCTAGCTTTGGGTCGTTGGAACCCTAATTTAATCGAATTCTTCACCTACCATGGTTCCATTTCTAACTTATCTATAAGCTTTGGCTAGTCATACTACAACCCTCACACTTATCTTTAAGTCAAAATACCTTTAACAATTTACTTATGAAATCATATTTTCGGCTTGTGAAATCGCATCAGATTTACCGGTGTAAATCGTCAAACCAATCAGCAATCGATCGTCGCATTATTAATTAACTCATACCACAATAACAACTTTTTGCACACCTCAATCAGTTTTCAATTCAACAATAAATCAAACATGATTTAAGCCATTCAATATCATTCATTGTTGTCACTCAAGACCAAACAAAACATGCTACAATATTTCACACAGCATTAAACAATTCAACATACTACAGCATGTTACAGCATCAGCACTAACCCTTAACAATACTACAGTTACTACAACAATTATTCATTCAATCAAACCACATAACAAACAAAGCAAAGAGCCTAAACTCATTATATAGAAATTTCACTTACCTTGAACAAGCTTCAGATAAGGAATTTCAAAAAAGAATCACCGAAACGTGCCTTGCTCGAACCTTAACAATACAACTTAACAAAATTAGAGCCAAAGACCCAAGTCCTAAGACTCTATGGCAGCCACGGTTTTAGGTCCTAAAAGTCCTAAAATCTTGCTAACTTAACCCTATTTGGATCACATCTAGTCATATGCCATGTTACAAGTTCAAGTCAAGCAAGTTTTGAAACTTTCATTAACTCTATATACTTAGAAAAACTTAAACCAAGTTTTTACCAATTGGAATAGTGTTTTTATCAAATGAATAGTGTTTTGCCAAATTTGAACTATATTTAAAACCATATAACATGCCATGAAAATTATAGAAATAAGTTTGTGACAAGATCAAGAAACAATCTTTGAAACATAAACTAAACCTTTTCCAAAAATCAGACTTCTTTGAATTGTTTTGCTAAACCAAATTCTTGACCAACTTTACACCATTTTAAGGACATAAAACAACTTAAAACAATGTTTAAAAATAACATGAGGACCACGGTTTTGGTGCCCTAAAACAAACCCAAAGTTTTCAACTTCTCACTTCCAAAACAAATCATTTCAGCACATTTAAATCCTTGAACCTTAAACTAACTTTCTCAACACTTAAAACACTTTGAAAACAATTTAAAACATCCCCCAAAACCTATTTAGAGGCCACGGTTTTCCAGCCCCCATTTACAAACAATTTTTTTTTCCAAAACCTTGTAAACATGCATAAATGACTAGTATCCAAACATACAATTTATAAACCTTCAAGAACTAATTCCAAATCAACAAAAATAACTCAAGACCAAGACTTAGAACAGCCCCAAAGTTTCGGCCAGAATAGGGATTAGGGCTTTTTCAATTTTAAACATCAAGAACAAAGCTAACTATGGAAGAAAAACAACGGTTATAAGACTAATAAAGCATTTCTAGCAAAAACAAACTTTTAAACTAAAAAACAACTCTTAAATCCATCAAAACCCATATCATGGAACTCAAGAGAGATAAGGGAAGGATCATAGAGATTACCAAGAGATTAGATGATGATTGAATAAGGATTGAGAAGAAAGGAAGTAAAGATGCAATCTTGATCACCTAAACTTCCAAAACCCACACTTTCCCTTTCTAGAAATTTTCTCAAGTTTTCATCTCCAACGGAGGAATGAAGGGCTGAATGTGGCTAAGAGAGAGGGCCACGAAATCAGTTAGGACTTGGAATGAAGGAATTTTGTTCATTTAGTTGGAAACTATCCAATTAAGTCCTAAACTAACTAAACTAACTACCTACCTTTTACTTAATCACCAATCACCATTTGAGACTTGTAAAAGAACCTTTTAAGACCAATTTCAGCTCCCCTAGTGGCTGGGTGAACCGCCCCTCAGCCCTAAATATAATGATATTTTCATTTCGTCGCGTTCTCGCTCAACCGGGTGCGCGGCGTTTCACGTCTATTAGGTTTTTGTAGTAAAAACCCCAAAAATAATTCTAATTATAAGCGCACACTCAAAAATTATTATTTAGCCAAAATATTCCTCATGACATGAGAAAAGTACCCACGTATCTCGTTTTCTCGAAATGCGAGCCGAAAAGTCGCAATTAGGTAGTTTTTGGGAGTAGAAAATACCCTATATATTTCCCGATGCCCAAAAATTCCCAAAAAAATTCCAATAAATCATAAATATTGGAAAATGCATAGATATAAAATTTTATAAAATTTGGATCACGTTTGGGCAGATTTCAGTTAAAACTCGCCCTATAGTTCAAATTCAGCGTTTTACAGTAGAATTTAAACATTGAAAGAAAAACCCTAAATTAATAATAACTATTACTACCTATATCTCTTATCAAATAGAGCAAATCAAACCCTAGGATTATTCACATAGCTTTATTAACGGATAAGTAGTATTACGAACGATAGAAAACAGATAAATACTTAAATAGTTAAACACTGAAACTTAGGGTGTTACAATCCCTATGGTTGATAAACCTCTGACAACTGTCCTCAGCTAACATAGGCCACAACTCCTCTCCTAAGGTGCTGTTATTATCAACCATTAGTAGAGCTAAGGTCACCCTACGCATAATTATACATTTATTCTGATCCTACAATCCCTACTGGATAGGGTTCAGGTCTCCTTACCTGGTTAAAAGGTCGTTGCAGCTACCGCCACTTTCTGTATCCTTGCCGCTCTTCGTATTCCTACTGCTGAATACTCCTACCTAGTCTACTAGGCCACTCTCATCCTCCCCTCTCAGAGGATTTCCTACTAAGGGCTTCTTGATGCACAAGATCCTCAATTGAGTTAAGTGCAGAGCATACTTACTCCTTAGTGGCCCTCTAAGTCTCACTCTCCTTCACAATCTCTATGATTCCTTACTAAGGGTTTTCTGATGCGCCAGATCCTCATTAGAGACAAGCACAGAGCATACTCACTCCTTAGAAGTCCCAGAGAGAGAAAGTTAGAGAGAGAAGAGGATTTGGGATGAGTTGGAATGGGGGTGACGAGCTACATATAAGCATATATTGGTTCCATTGCGTCGTGATGGACCAAGGCACAATCTCCGTTGCGCTGTGATGGTGCCACATGTCAACCATTTATTGGCTGTAACCACCGACTTAATGTTTCTAGAATTCTCTCCATCGCATCGCGATGAACTTTAGTTCATTCTCGGCCGCGTCGCGACCGTACCTAAGGTCATTTCCATAATTTCTTCCATTTTAGACGTTTCTAGAGCTTCCAAATCCTTCTTAGGGGTATTTTTAGTCCTTTTAAATATTTCTGTAACAAATTTAGGCCTAGTTCCTTTAAAAATTATAATTTATAATATTTATTCAACATTTAAATATTACTTTCTGAAAATCAGGATGTTACATTACTACCCCCTAAAATAATTTTTGTCCTCGAAAATTCAGCGATTGTTATACTCTAGAATTACTATTAGGCTTCCTAGTACCTTTTAACTCTTAACCCCTATAATCTTCTAGATATTATATTTCTCTGCATTAAAGAGGTTTTCTTGATAATTAATAACCATGACTTCTATATATTATTTCAGTTCTATTATCTTCTATACTTTCTCAATTGCAAGATTTTTCTAACATCAATTATTCCTTCAAACTCTACATCATTATCTTAATACCTCTAAGTTGGTGATTATTGAAGGTCAATTTGTTATTCTCATTTCTTAGTTTTTCCCAAAACTTCTAATCTCATGTTCATCAATTTTGATCCTGTCTCCTCTTTAAGTTTCTTATCCTCAACCATATCTCATCATCTCTATTCCAAATTTTATAACAGCCTCTAAACTAGCTTTATCCAAAATTAATCTTTCATCTCCCTTTCTTACTATCTATTCTATCTTTGATCAAAGACCTTTTTCCAGGATAACCTTTTGGATCCTTCTTCTTGCCTTTCTCTTCTTCATGAATCACACAATTTCCTATTTCAATTTCCTCAAAAAGTCCTTCTTAGAAATTATAAAGAATGCTATTTAGTCTTACCTATTCCCATTGTAACACTTTTCTTTCAACCATACCCTAATATTTAATTAAACCCCCTTCTTTCAAGTCCCTCTATAGCTCACTCAAGACTTAACCTATAATTTCATCTGATTCCTGAATATTGACTTAACATTCATTTTAACGCTTAACCATTTTCAAACTAAACTCTATGAATTTTCTGTACCCAAATCCTTAGTCAAACTTTAATCATACCTTATACATTCCTTTATGCTTATTCAAAATTCAATTATTCATACTATCTCATCCTTTCCACAATCACTTTCTAAATTTAATCCAAGGCTTAACCACTATGCACTTATCTTCTTTAATTGAGTTTGAGAAAGCCAGAAAGTTACATCCATCACCCCGTCTGTAACACCCCATTTCAGTTAAAAAGTACTCTCATGTATTTCACAATGGAAAATAGGATTTTTTTTTTCTTTTTCTTCTCTTTGAAACCCTTTTCAAATATGAGACATAAAGAGTACTACAATTATCTAAATAATGCAAAATCAGTCTTTTGCAAATATCAGAGTATAATGCATCACAATCAATACTTCATATAACATATGACATAACATAATCGTTTCGCACTGAGGCGAGGTTTTCTGGAAAGAGTTATTGCAAAACAATGGGTAATTACGCAAATAACAATGACAAAACCCTAAGCTAAGCTGGCCAACAACTATAACTCTTACTGAGAAACAGTTCAGTAAAGTCAAAACACTAAACATTCAGAGTAATCTTCCTCCACTGGCTCAAATTCCAACGCACCTGGAAAGACGAAACTACAACAGCTATGGAGCTCCATCTGGAAGTGACATCCATAAGAATATTCAATCCAACAACAGTGAAAGGGTAAATCCTTTGTTCACGAGTTTATCATAGGCTATGTCGCATGCAAACAATATATACATATATAATACAACGACATGCTTTTATCTACATATACATACTTAATAGACCGCATGCATCATCATGGTATATCAAGCATTTGCACGAGAACAAGCAATTCTATCAACAGATCAACAATCAACTCACCACAATATCAAACAATTGCATGTGAACAACAATTCTATCAACAAATCAACGATCAAGTCCTCACAATATTAGTTTCATCAAACGAATCATCACATATCATAAATGTGGTTAGCCATGCATGCCAATGCATTATGAACAAGTTTGTGTATACACCTGCAGCCTTAAACAAGGTCAGCAGTGATGAGAAACTTTATTTCCCAACATCCGAATCAAATTCCCCAAACAAGGGTATAGCCATACATTAGGCTTGCCACGCATTAGGCATTGCTGCCACAGGGGCATGAAGTGACAACTCGTCCATTTGAAGTCCTTAAGACAATCAAACGCTCCGAGTGTCGATGCTCAATGGTCAGTATGCATCCAACCAAATTCTTCAATATGGCATGCTCACCGTAGGGAGTGCCCGAGAATGATTTAATTAATCAATACGGATCGACAAACCTTAGCTACGTTCACTTTTGAAAAGGTGGAGGCAACTCAAAGTTTAAGCACGACAATGGGCATCCCATACTACTGAAGTAATGCTCAGGTATTCTTCATCACGCAGTGAACTGAGATGATGAGAAATACCCCTTAGAGTTCAAACACATGACACTATGTCCAGGTGTTCAACTGCAGAACGCTAATCTCAATCATAGATCAAAACTTAGGTACGTAATGCGGAACACTAGGCTCAAATTTTAGGTTGAGATACTAGGCACGCCGTACGGAACACTAGGTCCAATCCTTAATCAAGAAAATAAGCACGCAAGCAGGACGTTAAGTCCCAGCACATGACGCATGGCCTATATGCTCAATAGGAACACTAGGTTCCCTATATTTTATTCCTTCGAAATCTCGATCTTTGAAATCTCTTTCTCCGTCCTTGTATCACTCCTATGTATCTGAAAATACTTTTTGGCTTTAGGTCGTTAAAACCCTAGTTGTGCTAAATAATAAATTAGGAAAAATTTCCAAGAAAGAAAGGCAGTGCAAACACTCTTAATAATCAGGTCTTTCCTGGCCAAAATTTTTCAGTCACATCATTTAACTCAACCATTTTCACAAATCACATTGTTTTACTCAAGTTCTTTTTCCTACTATTCATTCCTTGAAAATTCTTTGCAACCTTTGGCTAGTTATACTAAAACCCTCACCCTTACTTTTAAGTCAAAATGCCCTTAACAACTTGTTTACGAAATCTGAATTCGGCTTGTGAAATCGTATTGGATTTACCGTAGTAAATCGTCAAACCAATAACAATCGATCAACACATTATTAATTAATCCATTATTATCAACAATATTTTCCAAATTCCAATCAATTCCAAATTCCAATTAAATCAAACATGATTTAAGGCAAGCAATACAAATCATAATGCCACACAGGACCAAGAGCGCTACAACATTTCATACAGCACATAATAATTCAGTACGCTACAACCTGCTACATACATTCATCAATTTCAAGTCCAATCAAAACAATCAAATATGATTTAAGTCACACAATACAATTCGCTTTCCACGCAGGGCTAAAAACATGCTACAACATTCCAAACAATACATAGTCATACTGTAAGTACTACCACACAGCTAATCAAACAATCAAACAACACAAAAGGCGAAAAGCCCAAACTCATTATATAAGAATTTTCCTTACCTTGGGCGCTTTAACAATCCAATCAAGGTAATTCCAAACTATCGTCAAGTCGCACCTCGCGCGAACCTTAAGTACGAACCTTAACAACACAAACTTAATACAATTAGACCCCAAAAATACACATCTTAGAACACTAGGACAGCCACAGTTTTGGGTCCTTAGAAACCTAAAATTTTTCTCTCTTAATCTCATTTGGATCACACCTAGTCATATACCATGATACAAGTTCAAGTCATGCAAGTTTTGAAACTTTTACAAAAGCTACACACTTAAAAAAATACCTAAACCAAAATTTACCAATTGGAATAGTATTTTACCACTTTGAATAGTGTTTTCCCAACTTTGAACCACTTTTCAAAGCACTAAAACATGTCACAAAAATTTGGAAACAATTTCATTATTGTTTTGAAACAATTCTCAAGACATAACACACTTCTTTTTCCAAAAATTAAACCTTTATGAAAGATTTTGCTAAATCAAATTATCAACCACTTTTTACAACTATTTTAGGCATAGAAACAAGTCAATATCATTTTCCAAAAACTCTTTGAAGGCCACGGTTTCAAACTTCAAAACAACTTTAAGATTTTTAAATCATTAACTTCAAAATTACACAAACTTTGATACATCCAAACATCTTACCAAAACCAAACTTCTTTACCACATTAATGCAATTAAAACACACCCAAATCTTGTTGATAAGTCACTGTTTTAAGATCCACAAAACAGCCCCAAAATTTATTTCATTTAAACCATTTCCAAAGCTTTAAACATAGCAATCTTTATAGATCTAAAGCCTTAACCAAAAACCAACTTTTTTGCACACTTTAACACATTTGAAACAAATTAGAACATGCACAAAATCATCCCTCTAAGCCACGGTTTCCATCCCTTAAAAATCAAACCATTCAAATTCTCAAAACTTGTTAAACATGCATATAAGACTAGTTCCAAACATAACATCAAAATCCCTCCAAGAACTAACTCTAACTCAATAAAAACAAGTCAAGATCAAGCCCATGAATTCGGCCAGAACAACCCATGAATTCGGCCAGGGTTAAGGGTTAGGGTTTCCAAATTTTAAAAACTCTAATCATGCTTAATCATGGAAGAAAGTAAAGGATCAAAAGGCTAAACATGCTAATCTAGCAAAATCTAACACTTTCTAAAGAAAACAACACTAAAATTATGGAGGACTCATCCATGACTGCCATGAGAAGAGGAAAGTGAGAAAGAACACTTACCAACAAGATTGATGATGGTTGATCAAGGATTAAGAAAAGGAAGGAAAGATTGCACTCTAAAACACTAGTTTCTTCAAGTTTCCTCACACTTTCTCTCACTAAAATTCCTTCCAAGTTCTCTAGCAATGGAGAAATGAAATGGGTACTGGTCACATGAAGGAGAAGCCACGAAAATTTGGGGACATGGAAGGAACAAAAATTGTTCATTTAGTTGGAAGCTAACCAAACTAGTTACGAACTAACTAAACTAACTAACTACAATTACATAACCACCAATCCTATGCCTACACTTGTCATAGAACCTTCTAATCCAATGATTCAGCTCCCCTAAACCTTATCTCAACTGCCACTTGCCCCAAAATATTTAGATATTACTCAAACAATAAAATTATCAAGGAAACAAAGCTTTAAAATAAAAGTCATATTTTAATATGACATAAAACATACAATTTAAAAATAACTAAACATCAAAAATCCAAACTGTGACTTAAAAATATCTATTAAATCGTGAAAATTATTTCTCTTTCAATAAAATAATTTTCTTTATTCAAACAAAATTTTTTCACATTTTTCAAGATTAATTCATATTAAAAATAGTATACGTCTACACTGTCTCTTAATCTGAATTAATTACTTAAACAGTAAATTGTTTACAATAAATCTTTGTAGTTCTTCATACTTTTAACAAACCATTGAGGTGATCAATCTCTATGATTTATTTTTAAGTAGTCGGAAACCGTAAAATAATTTTCATAATAATTGGGATGTTACATTACCATGCTCCTTAAAAAAAATTTCGTCCTCGAAAATTTATTTATAAACCAAAACAAAATTAGGAAAGCTGAAAAATCTTAACTTAATACTAAAAGCATATCATAAAATTTGGACTTTGAAAATTAGTACAATATGATAAATATTACACTCAAACAGTCAAACACCAAAGCATACATTTTATTCATACATCAGTAACAAGTTAAAATACTACATCATCAACTAAAACGTTTACAAAACACAGTATCACGCGTCCGTGTCGAAGAAGTCCTTACAAATGACACCTTATTCCTACTACGATCTCTACTCCATCACGATCATGAACACGGTCAAGATGACTACTGAGTTACGGTTGCATGATAATGCCAACGAAACTTCGCTATCACAAATATACCTACACAACCACGTTTTAATCACAAAACCCAAAATCAAATATCTTTTATTTTTAAAACTTCTAAGTTCTAAAGATAACACAAAGCAACAATTACATTTCTTAAAAATCACTTCATCTCTTCAAGACTCAACCCTCTCAAGAACACTATGATTCTTTTGAGATTAGGTTTGTCATTGTCTTAAAATTATCAAGACACATTTAAATCGAAAATTAAAACTTGCCTCAAACACCACCAACAACAAAATCACTAAAAACCAAGTATCAAAACATGGAATAATTATAGTTTTCTCAAAGAGCCTCACGGCTTGCACATCTACACTCAAATCCATTTCTCAAAATCCTTATACTCACACCCAAAAGCTTTTTGTTTAAAAGATCAACACAAAACTTTTCTCTACAATTCCTAAACCATAACAACAACAACCAAAAATCAACAATAGAACAATTGGATAAATGACCTACGGTTTCAACAAAATTAAAAGGAACAAAAGGCTCCCAAAAAACCATTAAAATAATCATCTGAAACAACATAAAATTAAAACTTAAATAAGTTGAAATACTCACTCACAAGTTTTTCAAAAACCCACGATTTTATGACATCAAAAGGAAAGGAAAATTCTAAAAATTATTAACCACAAGATCAACAACATCACTCACAAATAATTATACACAATCCGAATAACATCTATCGTAATACCAAAAGTATATTAGAAATTTGGATTTTGGAATTTAATACAATAGTAAAATACGTCACAAAGTCAAAGCACTTATGTGGTCTATACTTAGAACCACGCACACATCATAATACATATAATACGATAATAATAGTGTCTTCTACGGATAATCTCCCGTGCAAAACTCTGTCCACTCAACTCCATTGTGTCGCATTTCCTGGAATGAAGTCTTCAGATGATGAGTTCTCCGCTCCGCTTAGTGTATAAACACGTTCCTTAGTGGTTGACCTTGCAGCTCCAACATTGTTGACAGCAGACTCAGCTCGTGGTACCTTACAGTCTGGACAGATGTCCTGATTCCTTAGTTGGATATTGGTTAGCCTTGTGCTCTTCATCTCCAGCATTAGAGCAGTGCGTCTTCGACTATCGATGCCTGTGATTCCTTATTCCACCAGTCATGTAGGCATATCCTCCAGTAGCTGGGCACGTAACCTTCGCAGCGTTTGCAGTTGATCCACCCTTGGCAATTGATAGTCCTTAGAAATATGTCCTGGCTTCTTGAAGTTACAGCATAGTCGGTCCTTCGATGAGCATTCATCAGCTAATTGCTCCTTGCTTCCACTTTGCCATTGGTTCCAATAATCTGGCCTAACTGGCCCCCAATAGCTCGCTCCTCCGTTTGTTGTCTTAGCTAATCGTGTTGATTCCCATCGGTAATCTGTTGTGCGATAGTAGTTGCTATCCCGATTATCACTTGGATTAAGTGATTCACATCTAAGTTACTATCTCTAGCTGAAAGACTCGTTCGTCTCAAAGGCATCGAATTTCTATAAGTAAACTAACCAGAACCCCACAACAAGATCGATCATCTGAGATGATCGCACACAATGTCACACATGTTTCAACTAGGAAACATTACAGACAATCACAAAAAAGATTCACCGAACCTAGGCATAACAAACTTATACCTGACAATCCCCAACAATCTAGGCCAAATTTAACCTCCAAAGCGGTCCTCATAGGAACCAAACCGCCTGATACCACTATCAGTAACACCCTGCTTCCGAGCGCCATCAGAAACCCAATCTAATGTTGAAAACATTTGATGCTTGTATGCTTTCAGTTAAAAAGTACTCTTATGTATTTCGCAATGGAAAATAGGAGTAATTTTTTTATCTTTTTCTTCTCTTTGAAACCCTTTTCAAAAATGAGACATAAAAAGTACTACAATTTTCTAAATAATGCAAAATCAGTCTTTTTTGCAAATATCAGAGTATAATGCATCACAATCAATACTTCACATAACATATAACATAACATAATCGTTTCGCACTGAGGTGAGGTTTTTTGGAAAGAGTTATTACAAAACAATGGGTAATCACGCAAATAACAACGACAAAACCATAAGCTAAGCTGGCCAACAACTATAACTCTTACTGAGAAACAGTTCAATAAAATCAAAACACAAAATACAGTAATCTTCCTCCACTGGCTCAATCTCTAACGCTCCTTGAAAGACGAAACTGCAGCAGCTATGGAGCTCCGTCTGGAAGTGACATCCATAAGAATATCCAATCCAATAACAGTGCAAGGGTAAATCCTTTGTCCACGAGTTTATCATAGGCTATGTCGCATGCAAATAATATATACATATATAATACAATGACATGCTTTTATATACATATACATACCTAATAGACAGCATGCATCATCATGGTATATCATGCATTTGCATGAGAACATGCAATTCTATCAACAGATCACGTCACCACAATATCAAACAATTGCATGTGAACAACAATTCTATCAACAAATCAACGATCAAGTCCTCACAATATCAATTTCATCAAACAAATCATCACATATCATAAATGTGTTAGCCATGCATGTCAATGCATTATGAACAAGTTTGTGTATACACCTGCAGCCTTAAACAAGGTCAGCAGTAACGAGGAACTTTATTTCCCGACGTCCGAATCAAATTCTCCTACTAAGGGTATAGCCACACATTAGGCTTGCCACGCATTAGGCATTGCTGCCACACGGGCATGAAGTGACAACTTGTCCTTTTGAAGTCCTTATGACAATCAAATGCTCCGAGTGTCGATGCTCAATGGTCAGTATGCATCTAACCAAATTCTTCAATATGGCATGCTCACCGTAGGGAGCGCTCGAGTAACGTTTTAATTAATCAATGCGGATCGACAAACCTCAACTACGTTCACTTTTGAAAAGGTGGAGGGAACTCAAAGTTTAAGCACTACAATGGGCATCCCATGCTACTCAAGTAATGCTCAGGTATTCTTCATCATGCAGTGAACTGAGATGATGAGAAATACCCCTTAGAGTTCAAACACAGGACACTAGGTCTAGGTGTTGAACTGTGGAATGCTAATCTCAATCTTAGATCAAAACTTAGGTACATAATGCGGAACACTAGGCTCAATTTTTAGGTTGAGATTCTAGACACGCCATACGGAACACTAAGTCTAATCCTTAATCAAGAAAATACGCATGCAAGTAGGGCATTAAGTCCCAGCACAGGACACATGGCCGATATGCTCAATAGGAACACTAGGTTCCCTATATTTTATTCCTTCAAAATCTCGATCTTTGAAATCTCTTTCTCCGTCCTTATATCACTCCTATGTATCTGAGAATACTTTTTGGCTTTAGGTCGTTGAAACCCTAGTTGTGCTAAATAATGCATTAGGAAAAAATCCCAGGAAAAAGAGGCGGTGCGAACACTCTTAATAACCAGATCTTTCCTAGCCATAATTTTCTAGACGCATCATTTAACTCAACCGTTTTCACAAATCAGATTGTTTACTCAAGTTCTTTTTCCTATTATTGATTCCTTGAAAATTCTTTGCAAGCTTTGGCTAGTTATACTAAAACCGTCACACTTACTTTTAAGTCAAAATGCCCTTAACAACTTGTTTATGAAATCAGAATTCGGCTTGTGAAATCGCATCGGATTTACCGTAGTAAATCGTCAAACCAATAACAATCGATCAATGCATTATTAATTAATCCGTTATTATCAACAATATTTTCCAAATTCCAATCAATTCCAAATTCCAATTAAATCAAACATGATTTAAGGCAAGCAATACAAATCATAATGCCACACAGGGCCAAGAGCGTGCTACAACATTTCATACAACACATAATAATTCAGTACGCTACAACCTGCTACATACATTCATCAATTTCAAGTCTAATCAAATCAATCAAACATGATTTAAGTCACACAATACAATTTAGTCATGCCACGCGGGGCTAAAAATATGCTACATCATTCCAAACAACACATAGTCATACTACAAGTACTACCACACAGTTAATCAAACAATCAAACAACTCACAAGGCAAAAAGCCCAAACTCATTATATAAGAATTTCCCTCACCTTAGGTGCTTTAACAATCCAAGCAAGGTAATTCCAAACTATCGTCAAATCGCACCTCGCGCGAACCTTAAGCACGAACCTTAACAATACAAACTTAATACAATTACACTCCAAAAATACATATCCTTGAACCCTAGGACAGCCACGATTTTGGGTCTTTAGAAACCTAAAAATTTTCTCTCTTAATCTCATTTGGATCACACCTAGTCATATACCATGATACAAGTTCAAGTCATGCAAGTTTTGAAACTTTTACAAAAGCTACACACTTAGAAAAATACCTAAACCAAAATTTACCAATTGGAATAGTGTTTTACCACTTTGAATAGTGTTTTCCCAACTTTGAACCACTTTTCAAAGCACTAAAACATGTCACAAAAATTTGGATACAATTTCATTATTGTTTTGAAACAATTCTCAAGACATAACACAATTCTTTTTCCAAAAATTAAACCTCTATGAAAGATTTGGCTAAATCAAATCATCAACCACTTTTTACAACTATTTTAGGAATAGAAACAAGTCAATATCATTTTTCCAAAAACTCTTTGAAGGCCACGGTTTCAAACTTCAAAACAACTTTAAGATTTTCAAATCATTAACTTCTAAATTACATAAACTTTGATACATCCAAACATCTTACCAAAACCAAACTTCTTTACCACTTTAATACAATTAAAACCAAGTTAAAACTCACCCAAATCTTGTTGATAAGTCACTGTTTTAAGAACCACAAAACAGCCCCCAAAATTTATTTCATTTTAAACCATTTCCAAGGCTTTAAACATAACAATCTTTATAGATCTAAAGCCTTAACCAAAAACCAACTTTTTTGCACACTTTAATACATTTGAAACAAATTAGAACACGCACAAAATCATCCCTCTAAGCCACGATTTCCAGCCCTTAAAAATCAAACCATTCAAATTCTCAAAACTTGTTAAACATGCAAATAAGACTAGTTCCAAACATAACATCAAAAACCCTCCAAGAACTAAACCTCTAACTCAACAAAAGCAAGTCAAGATTGAGCCCCCACAACAGCCCACGAATTCGGCCAGGGTCAAGGGTTAGGGTTTTCCAAATTTTAAAAACTCTAATCATGCTTAATCATGGAAGAAAGTAAAGGATCAAAAGGCTAAACATGCTAATCTAGCAAAATCTAACACTTTCTAAAGAAAACAACACTAAAATTATGGAGGACTCATCCATGACAGCCATGAGAAGAGGAAAGTGAGCAAGAACACTTACCAATAAGATTGATGATGGTTGATCAAGGATTAAGAACAAGGAAGGAAAGATTGCACTCTAAAACACTAGTTTCTTCAAGTTTCCTCACACTTTCTCTCACTAAAATTCCTTCCAAGTTCTCCAACAATGGAGAAATGAAATCGGTGCTGGTCACATGAAGGAGAGGCCACAAAAATTTGGGGACATGGAAGGAACAAAAATTGTTCATTTAGTTGGAAGCTAACCAAACTAGTTACAAACTAATTAAACTAACTAACTACAATTACATAACCACCAATCCTATGCCTACACTTGTCATGGAACCTTCTAATCCAATGATTCAGCTCTCCTAAGCCTTATCTCAACTGCCACTTGCCCCAAAATATCTAGATATTATTCAAACAATAAAATTATCAAGGAAAAAATCTTTAAAATAAAAGTCATATTAAAATATGACATAAAACAGACAATTTAACTAATAACCAAACATCGAAAATCCAAACGGTGACTTAAAAATATCAATTAAATCCTGAAAATTATTTCTCTTTCAATAAAATAATTTTCTTTAATCAAACAACAATTTTTCATATTTTCAAGATTAATTCATATTAAGAACAATATATATCTACATTGTCTCTTAATCTGAATTAATTACTAAAACAGTAAATTGTTTACAATAAATTTTTGTAGTTCTTCGTACTTCTAACAAACCATTGAGGTGATTATAACATCCCAATTTTTATGAAAATTATTTTGTAGTTCCAACTACTTGAAAATAAATCGTAGAGAGTCATGACCTCAATGGTTTGTTAAAAGTATGAAGAACAACAAAGATTTATTGTGAACAATTTACTGTTTTAACAATTAATTCAGATTAAGAGACAATGTAGACGTATACTATTTTTAATATGAATTAATATCGAAAAATGTGAAAGATTGTTATTTGATTAAAGAAAATTATTTTATTGAATGAGAAATAATTTTCAGGATTTAATAAATATTTTCAAGTCATAGTTTGATTTTTCATGGTTTAGTTATTGTACTAATTGTCTGTTTTATGTCATATTTAATATGACTATTATTTTAATAATTTTGTTTTGATAATTTTATTGATTGAATAATTTCTATATGATAAAAGAAATTGAAATTAGTGATCCTCACTAATTTACAGTTTTTATTACGCGAGAATTACATTTGAATTAGTAGATAGGCTATTGTGTGTGTTTCTAACTGAAACATGCCTAAATGTGATCCAAATTTTATAAAATTTGAGATCTTAGCATTTTCCAATATTTAGGATTTATTGTAATATTTCTAGAATTTTTGGGCATCAGAAAATATTTAGTGTATTTTCTATGGCCAGAGACTGCCTAATTATGACGCTTGGTTCAGTATTTGAGAAACCGAGATACATAGATACTTTTCTTATGGTGCGAGGAATATTTGTGATTTTTGGGTGTGGGGTTATAATTAGAAATATTTTTGGAGTTTTTAGTATTAAAAACCTAATATACGCCAGTAACGTCGTGCACCCGATTGGCGAACGCTGACTAAACGAAATATCTAGATATTTTGGGCAAAGGGGAGATGCATCCAGCCACTAGGGGAGCTGAACCTCATCCTTAGAAGCTTCTTGGACAAGTGTTGGTGTGTGATTGGTGGTTATGTAATTATAGTTAGTTAGTTTAGTTTGTTTGGTTAACTTAGAACTAGTTTAGTTAGTTTCCAACTAAATGAACTTTTTCTTCCACCATTGCCCCTCAAAATTTCGTGGCTTCTCCTTCCATTTGGCTGCTCCATTTCAGTTCCTTTCATTGTTGGAAAGCTTGAAAAAATTCTAGAAAGAGAAAGTGGTGGTTTTGGAAGTTTTGATGATCAAAGTTTCCATCTTTACTTCCTTCCTTCTCAATCCTTGTTCTATCATCTCTAATCTTCTTGGTAAGGATTATAATCTCTTCTCCTTTCTCATGGCTGCCATGATTGTGCCTTTCATGATTTTAGGAGTTGTTTTTGCTTAAAGGTGTTAGATTTTGCTAGATTAGCATGACTAGTTCCTTAACCCCTTATTTTCCACCTAGATTAGGCTTGTTCTTGGTTTTAAAAAAAATTGTGAAAACCTAGGTTTTGGGGCTGAACGAAATTAGGGGCTGTTCAAGGTTGTTTTGGTTTGATATTGTTGGATTTAGAGTTAGTTCTTTGATGGGTTTTAAGTGGTATGCTTGAAACTAGTCTTATATGCAAAACAAGCAAGTTTTGTAAAATCAAATTGGTGAACTTTGGGGCTGGTAACCGTGGCAATTAAGGGCTGTTTATGTTTGTTTTTAATCAAGCTTTGTTGCTTAAAATTTATGATTAACTTGTGTTAAGATGTAGTAATGATATTTAGCATTTTAGCAACTTGTGTGGTTTGAAATAAAATGAATTTAGGGGCTGTTTTGGGACTCCAAAAATCGTGATTTAAGAGCAAGTTTTTGATGATGTTTTAACTTGTATTTAGAGGAAAGATGTGACTTGTTTTAGTGCAAAGTGGTTGTGAAAAACTTGTTTAAATTATAGATGGTTAGACTTTGATGTTTACTTGGAAAACAAGTTGTTTTATAAAGTTGAAAACAATTAGATTTTTGGGGCTGTTTATAGTTCCTAAAAACAGTAGCTTTTAGGCATGATTTAAGTGAGTTTGGACTTGTTTTTAATTGTATTAAAGTGGTATGGAAATTGGGTTATGATAGGTAGTTTTGATTAAACAAAAGTTGTAATGATTTAGGAGTTAAAAGTTTGAAAACCTTGAGTTTGTTTTGTGGTCTTAAAACCGTGACCTATGAGAAGAGTTAGGGTATGATTTTAATTTGATTTCAACCTAAAAGATGTTGTGAAAAGTGGGTAGTGATTTGATTTAGCAAAACAATTCAAAGAAGTATGATTTTGGGAAAAGATTTGGTTTATGTCTTAAGAATTGTTTTGAACTTGTATTGAATTTATTTCTAAAATTTTGTGACATGTTTTGGTGTTTTAAAAGTTGGTTTAAGTTTGGAAAAACACTATTCATTTGGTAAAACACTATTCCAATTGGTAAGTTTTGGGTTTTGATATTTTCTAAGTGCTTAGCTTTTGAAAAAGTTTCAAAACTTGCATGGTTTGAATATGTACCTTGGCATATGGCTAGATAGCACCAATTAGGGATTAAGTCAAGTAATTCCTAGGCTTTAGGATGCCTAAGCCGTGGCTGCCCTAGGGGCATTAGGACTAAGTTTTAGTTCTAATTTAGTTAAGTTTGTGTTGTTAAGGTTCGTGCTTAAGGTACGCGCGCGAAGTGCGACTTGACGATTATTTCGGATTACCTTGCTTGGATTGTTAAAGCGCCCAAGGTAAGGGAAATTCTTATATAATGAGTTTGGGCTTTTCGTCTTTTTTGTTGCTTGTGTGATTGTTTGATAGTGTGGTAGTACTTGTAGTATTACTATGTGTTGTTGAGATGTTGTAGCATGAATTATTGTGTATTGATTTGGCCCTGTGTGGCAAGACTGAATAGTATTGTGTGACTTAAACCATGTTGGATTAATTTGATTGGACTTGAAATTGATGGAAGTATGTAGCATGTTGTAGCCTCATCAATTGTTAGGTGTCGTATGAAATGTCAGAAGCATGTTCTTGGCCCTGTGGCATTATGACTTGTGTTGTGTTCCTTGAATCATGTTGGATTTATTGGAACTTGGAATTGATTGGAATTTGGAAAATATTGTTGTTGATAATGGATTAATTAATAATGCGTTGATCGACTGTTATTGGTTGACGATTTACATCGGTAAATCTGATGCGATTCCACAAGCCGACTCGATTTCGTAAGCAAATTGTTAAGGGCATTTTGAGTTAAAAGTAAGCGTGAGGGTTTTAGTATAACTAGCCAAAGCTTGCAACGAAATTTCAATGGAATGATAGTAAAGAAAAGAATTTGAAATAAATAGTACGATTTGCAAAAACGGTTGAGTTAAATGATGCGCCTGGGAAATTCTGGCTAGGAAAGACTTGGTAATTAAGAGTGTTCGCACCACCTCTCTTTCCTGGGAATTCTTCCAGTGTGTTATTTAACACAACTAGGGTTTCAACGACCTAGAACTAAAAAGTATTTTCAGATACATAGGAGTGATATAAGAATAGAGAAAGAGAGTTCAAAGATCGAGTTTTTGAAAGATTAAAACATAGGGAACCTAGTGTTCCTATTGAGCATATGGACTATGTGTCTGTCTTTGGGACTTAATGTCCTACTTATGCATGCGTTTTCTTGGTTTAGGATTGGACCTAGTGTTCCGTATGGCGTGCCTAGTATCTTAATCTAAAAATTGAGCCTAGTGTTCCAGACACGTGCCTGTAGTTACGATCCGAGATTAAGACTAGCGTTCAAGCATTGAACACCCTGACTTTGTGTCCTGTGTTTGCACTCTAAGTAATTGTTAAAGGTATTTTGGCTTAAAAATAAGCATGAGGGTTGTAGTATGACTAATCTAAGCTTATAGATAAGTAGAAATGGAAACATGCTAGATAAAGAATTTAATGAAACTCGGGTTCCAATGACCCAAAGCTAAATGAGTGATTTATTTTGGTACAACCTCACCTAGGAAATATAAGAATTGGAAGCATGAAAATTCACTAAGTAGAGTGAGTGAGTTAAGGTGTCGCCGATCCGCATTGATTAATTAAAACATTTCTCGGCGCCCTACGGTGAGCATGCCATGTTGTTGAATTTGTTTGGATGTATATCGACCATTGAGCATCGACACTCGAGCGCGTTTGATTGTCTTCGTGACTTCAAAAGGACGAGTTGTCACCGCATGCCCGTGTGGCGTAAAGCCTAATGTGTGGCAAGCCTTTGTGGCAATACCCTTGGTAGGGAGTTGATTTGGGCGTTGGAAATAAAGTTCCTCGCCTCTGTGACCTTGTTTAAGGTCGCAGTGTATACACAAACTAGCCATCTTGCATTGACATGCATAGCTAACCGCATTTATGATATGTGAGGAATTGTTGATGAATTGGATATTGTGATGACTTGATCACTTATCTGTTGATAGACTTGCTCGCCACATGCAATGGTTGATATTGTATTGACTTGATTGTTGATCTGTTGGTTGTTTTGTTTGCTCACATGCCATGCTTGATATACCATGCTGATTGTGTGCGGTCTATTAAGTATGTATATGTATATAAAAGAGTGTTGTTGTATTATATATGTATATATCGTTTGCATGCGACATAGCCTATGATAAACTCGTGGACAAAGGATTTACCCTTGCACTGTTGTTGGATTGGATGTCCTTATGGATGTCACTTCCAGATGGAGTTCGGTAGCTGTTGCAGCTTCGTCTTTTAGGAGCATTGAAGATTGAGCCAGTGGAGGAAGATTCCTCTGAGTACTTCGTGTTTGATCTTGCTGAGCTGTTTCTCAGTAAGAGTTATAGTTGTCAGCCAGCTTAGCTTAGGGTTTTGTATTGGTTGTTTTGTAATTAGTCTTTTCAGAAAATCTCGCCTTAGTGCGAATTTGTTATGTGAAGTATTATTTTGTGATGCATTATACTCTGATAATTGTAAAAGTTTGAATTGGCATCATTTAGAAAACTATAGTACTCTATGTCTCATTTTGAAAAGGGTTTCAAAGGAAAGAATATGAAAAGAAAAAAAAATTACTCCTATTTTTCCATTGCGAAATTCATAAGAGTACTCCTTAATTGAAAGCATACAAGCATTAAATGTTTTCAAAGCATTAGATTGGGTTGCAGATGGCGCCTCGGAAGCGAGGTGTTACATTGCGGTATTAGAGCGATTCGGTTCTAACCCACCGCTTTGTCTAAGTAGCCTAGATTGTTGGGAATTGTCGGGTATAAGTTTGTTATGCCTAGGTTATGTGGATCTTGTTTGTGATTGTCTGTAATGTTTCCTGGTTGAAACATGTTTGATATTGTGTGAAATTGTGTGCGATCATCTTAGATGATTGAATTTGTTGTGGGGATTTTTGTTAGTTTACTTCGTAGAAATTCGATGCCTTCAGGACGAACAAGTGTCTCTCTAGAGCTTGTAAGTTAGACGTTAATCACGTAATTCGAGTGATAGTCTGGATAGCAACTACTGTCGCACAACAGATCGCCGTGGAGAATTAACACGATTGGCCAAGACAACAAACGAAGGAGGGAGCTATTGGAGGGTCTAGTTAAGCCAGATTATCAAGGCAAAGGACGAAGACGAAGACATCAACAAGGAGCACCTTATTTCTATCCTCAGGGAAATCACACAATCATAATTGTTCTGTGGCGTTGGCTATTGGGAATGGCCAGGAGTTGAAGTGGAACTGTCATCAATGTGGAAGCAAGAAATAGTTAGCTGAAGAATACCCAATGAAGGACCGACTATGCCAGGATCGCAAGTAGCCGTGACATATTTTTAAGGACTATCAATTGCCAAATGTGGATGTCGCGAAGGTTGTGTGCCCAACTACCAAGGATATGTCTACATGATAAATGTAAGAGGAATCACAAGTATCAATAGCCGAAGACGCACTACTTCAACGGTGAAGATGAGGAGCACAACGCAAAGAACCAACCATGGAAAGATTATACTTAAACCGCAAGGAATTGGGATATCGTCCGTAGATCGCAAAGCACCACGAGTTGAGTCTGCTGTCAACAATGCTCTGAGCCGCAAGACCAACCACTAAAGGCGTGTTTACACATTAAGCGGGCGGAGAACTCATCATTTGAAGACTTCGTCTCAGGAAATGCGACACAAAGGAGCTGAGTGGGCCGAGATTTACGAGAGAGATTATCCATAGGTGACGCTATAATTATCGTATTATATGTATTATTTTGTGTGCGTGGTTCTAACTATAGACCACATAAGTGTTTTAACTCTGTGACGTATTTTATTATTATATTAGATTCCAAAATCCAAATTTTTATTATATTTTGGTATTATGATATATGTTATTTTGATTATTCATGAAATTATTAATGTGATTATTTTGTGAGCATATTTCTTATACGCGAATATTTTAGAGCGCGTTGAATTAAATTTCTCTTGATAATTTAATTTACGTGATTTGTCGCCAATCGAGCAACTGATTATGCGACTACCCTGACACAGTGAATTAGAGCGACGCCGAGACCGTGGGGCTAATTGAAGAGAGCATTTTTTGAGTAGGTGAGAATTGTTAGTGGGAGTATGGTGTCATGATCATGGGTTAGACAATTTTGTAAAAATTCTATTCCACTTTATCTTGTCTTTAGACACATTGATGGCTTAATAGAATTTTGGGTATGGACCATTTTTTTCTTCCTTTCTTTCTTGCTAGTTCCGTCTCATTAACAAGGGGGGATGTGAGTTCATTATTGATGTTGATATTGGTAGACATCTAAGATTCCTTTCTTCTCCTTTCTTGTGAGTTATCTTATTTCCTTTGACCATTGGCCAACCACACTTATATATATAAGGAGGAGAGGAGTTTGTTTCCATTTTAGTGTGTAGTGTCGTGAGTTCTAGTGTGAGAAAAACCAAATATTCATCTTCTTGTTTCTCCCGCAAACCGCGAGCCTTAGGATGATTTTTGTGATGGATCCTCTCACATTTCTGAATGTAATAATGTTGTTAGTGATTACGTGGTTGTTAATCGTGGCAATCCTTCTCTGTCTTCATGATTCCAAACCGCGGGTTCCTGGAAGGGTTTAGAGTTTCGTTGATGTGACCAGGTAGCCGTAACCCGGTGTAAATCGTGGCTATGTTCGTGGATCAGACGTGTTCGTGATCGCACGTGTTCGTGACCGTGTTCGTAATTGTGTTCGTGATCGTAGATTGGAATAAAGCGTCATTCGCGAGGACTTCTTCAACATGGACGCGATGATTGTGTTTGGTAAACGTTTAAGTTGATGATGTAGTGCCTTACTTTAGTAAGGATATATGAATAAAATGTATGCTTTGTGTTTGATTATTGAGTGAAAAATTATTATGTTGTATTAAATTTCAAAGTTCATATTTATGATATGTTTAGTATTAAGTTATGACTTTTCATCATTTTGATTTTGTTTTGGTTTATAAGTTAATTTTCGAGGACGAAAATTTTTTTAGGAGGGTGGTAATGTAACATCCCAATTTTTATGAAAATTATTTTGTAGTTCCAACTACTTGAAAATAAATCGTAGAGAGTCATGACCTCAATGGTTTGTTAAAAGTATGAAGAACAACAAAGATTTATTGTGAACAATTTACTGTTTTAACAATTAATTGATTAAGAGACAGTGTAGACGTATACTGTTTTTAATATGAATTAATATCGAAAAATGTGAAAGATTGTTATTTGATTAAAGAAAATTATTTTATTGAATGAGAAATAATTTTCAGGATTTAATAAATATTTTCAAGTCATAGTTTGATTTTTCATGGTTTAGTTATTGTACTAATTGTCTGTTTTATGTCATATTTAATATGACTATTATTTTAATGATTTTGTTTTGATAATTTTATTGATTGAATAATTTCTATATGATAAAAGAAATTGAAATTAGTGATCCTCACTAATTTACAGTTTTTATTCGCGAGAATTATTGAATTCTGTAGTAGATAAACTATTGTGTGTGTTTCTAACTGAAACATGCCCAAATGTGATCCAAATTTTATAAAATTTGAGATATTAGCATTTTCCAATATTTAGGATTTATTTTAAATTTTCTAGAATTTTTGGGCATCAGAAAATATTTAGTGTATTTTCTATGGCCGAGATCACTTAATTGCGACGCTTTGGTTCGTATTTGAGAAAACGAGATACATAGATACTTTTCTTATGCCATGAGGAATATTTGTGATTTTTGGGTGTGGGGTTATAATTAGAAATATTTTTGGAGTTTTTAGTATTAAAAACCTAATATACGCCAGTAACGTCGTGCACCGATTGGCGAGCAGCGGCGAACGAAATATCTAGATATTTTGGGCAAAGGGAGATGCATCCAGCCACTAGGGAGCTGAACCTCATCCTTAGAAGCTTCTTGGACAAGTGTTGGTGTGTGATTGGTGGTTATGTAATTATAGTTAGTTAGTTTAGTTTGTTTGGTTAACTTAGAACTAGTTTAGTTAGTTTCCAACTAAATGAACTTTTTCTTCCACCATTGCCCCTCAAAATTTCGTGGCTTCTCCTTCCATTTGGCTGCTCCATTTCAGTTCCTTTCATTGTTGGAAAGCTTGAAAAATTCTAGAAAGAGAAAGTGGTGGTTTTGGAAGTTTTGATGATCAAAGTTTCCATCTTTACTTCCTTCCTTCTCAATCCTTGTTCTATCATCTCTAATCTTCTTGGTAAGGATTCTAATCTCTTCTCCTTTCTCATGGCTGCCATGATTGTGCCTTTCATGATTTTAGGAGTTGTTTTTGCTTAAAGGTGTTAGATTTTGCTAGATTAGCATGACTAGTTCCTTAACCCCTTATTTTCCACCTAGATTAGGCTTGTTCTTGGTTTTAAAAAAATTGTGAAAACCTAGGTTTTGGGGCTGAACGAAATTAGGGGCTGTTCAAGGTTGTTTTGGTTTGTTTTTGTTGCTTTTAGTTTTAGTTTTTTGGTGGGTTTTAAGTCGTATGCTTCAAACTAGTCTTGTATGCAAAAGAAGCAAGTTTTGTAAAATCAAATTGGTGAACTTTGGGGCTGGTAACCGTGGAAATTAAGGGCTGTTTATGTTTGTTTTTAATCAAGCTTTGTTGCTTAAAATTTATGATTAACTTGTGTTAAGATGTAGTAATGATATTTAGCATTTTAGCAACTTGTGTGGTTTGAAATAAAATGAATTTAGGGGCTGTGTTGGGACTCCAAAATCGTGATTTAAGAGCAAGTTTTTGATGATGTTTTAACTTGTATTTAGAGGAAAGATGTGACTTGTTTTAGTGCAAAGTGGTTGTGAAAAACTTGTTTAAATTATAGATGGTTAGACTTTGATGTTTACTTGGAAAACAAGTTGTTTTATAAAGTTGAAAACAATTAGATTTTTGGGGCTGTTTATAGTTCCTAAAAACAGTAGCTTTTAGGCATGATTTAAGTGAGTTTGGACTTGTTTTTAATTGTATTAAAGTGGTATGGAAATTGGGTTATGATAGGTAGTTTTGATTAAACAAAAGTTGTAATGATTTAGGAGTTAAAAGTTTGAAAACCTTGAGTTTGTTTTTGTGGTCTTAAAACCGTGACCTATGAGAAGAGTTAGGGTATGATTTTAATTTGATTTCAACCTAAAAGATGTTGTGAAAAGTGGGTAGTGATTTGATTTAGCAAAACAATTCAAAGAAGTATGATTTTGGGAAAAGATTTGGTTTATGTCTTAAGAATTGTTTTGAACTTGTATTGAATTTATTTCTAAAATTTTGTGACATGTTTTAGTGTTTTAAAAAGTGGTTTAAGTTTGGAAAAACACTATTCATTTGGTAAAACACTATTCCAATTGGTAAGTTTTGGGTTTTGATATTTTCTAAGTGCTTAGCTTTTGAAAAAGTTTCAAAACTTGCATGGTTTGAATATGTACCTTGGCATATGGCTAGATAGCACCAATTAGGGATTAAGTCAAGTAATTCCTAGGCTTTAGGATGCCTAAGCCGTGGCTGCCCTAGGGCATTAGGACTAAGTTTTAGTTCTAATTTAGTTAAGTTTGTGTTGTTAAGGTTAGGTGCTTAAGATGCCTTGCAGTGCGACTTGACGATTATTTCGGATTACCTTGCTTGGATTGTTAAAGCGCCCAAGGTAAGGGAAATTCTTATATAATGAGTTTGGGCTTTTCGCCTTGTTTGTTGCTTGTTTGATTGTTTGATAGTGTGGTAGTACTTGTAGTATTACTATGTGTTGTTGAGATGTTGTAGCATGAATTATTGTGTATTGATTTGGCCCTGTGTGGCAAGACTGAATAGTATTGTGTGACTTAAACCATGTTGGATTAATTTGATTGGACTTGAAATTGATGGAAGTATGTAGCATGTTGTAGCCTACCGAATTGTTAGGTGTCGTATGAAATGCTGTAGCATGTTCTTGGCCCTGTGGCATTATGACTTGTGTTGTGTTCCTTGAATCATGTTGGATTTATTGGAACTTGGAATTGATTGGAATTTGGAAAATATTGTTGTTGATAATGGATTAATTAATAATGCGTTGATCGATCGTTATTGGTTGACGATTTACATCCAGTAAATCGATGCGATTCCACAAGCGAATTCGATTTCGTAAGCAAATTGTTAAGGGCATTTTGAGTTAAAAGTAAGCGTGAGGGTTTTAGTATAACTAGCCAAAGCTTGCAACGAAATTTCAATGGAATGATAGTAAAGAAAAGAATTTGAAATAAATAGTACGATTTGCAAAAACGGTTGAGATAAATGATGCGCATGGGAAATTACGGCTAGGAAAGACTTGGTAATTAAGAGTGTTACAGACCACCTCTCTTTCCTGGGAATTCTTCGATGTGTTATTTAACACAACTAGGGTTTCAACGACCTAGAACTAAAAGTATTTTCAGATACATAGGAGTGATATAAGAATAGAGAAAGAGAGTTCAAAGATCGAGTTTTTGAAAGATTAAAACATAGGGAACCTAGTGTTCCTATTGAGCATATGGACTATGTGTCCTGTGCTGGGACTTAATGTCCTACTTGCGTGCGTTTTCTTGGTTTAGGATTGGACCTAGTGTTCCGTATGGCGTGCCTAGTATCTCAATCTAAAAATTGAGCCTAGTGTTCGCATTACGTGCCTGTAGTTACGATCCGAGATTAAGACTAGCGTTCATGATTGAACACCTGACTTTGTGTCCTGTGTTTGCACTCTAAGTAATTGTTAAAGGTATTTTGGCTTAAAAATAAGCATGAGGGTTGTAGTATGACTAATCTAAGCTTATAGATAAGTAGAAATGGAAACATGCTAGATAAAGAATTTAATGAAACTCGGGTTCCAATGACCCAAAGCTAAATGAGTGATTTATTTTGGTACAACCTCACCTAGGAAATATAAGAATTGGAAGCATGAAAATTCACTAAGTAGAGTGAGTGAGTTAAGGTGTCGTCGATCCGCATTGATTCATTAAAACATTTCTCGGGCGCTCCCTACGGTGAGCATGCCATGTTGTTGAATTTGTTTGGATGTATACTGACCATTGAGCATCGACACTCGGAGCGTTTGATTGTCTTCAGGACTTCAAAAGGACGAGTTGTCACTGCATGCCCGTGTGGCAGAAAGCCTAATGTGTGGCAAGCCTTTGTGGCAATACCCTTGGTAGGGGAGTTGATTTGGACGTTGGGAAATAAAGTTCCTCGTCTCTGCTGACCTTATTTAAGGCTGCAGGTGTATACACAAACTAGCCATCCTGCATTGACATGCATAGCTAACCGCATTTATGATATGTGAGGAATTGTTGATGAATTGGATATTGTGATGACTTGATCACTTATCTGTTGATAGACTTGCCTGCTCACATGCAATGGTTGATATTGTAGTGACTTGATTGTTGATCTATTGGTTGTTTTGTTTGCTCACATGCCATGCTTGATATACCATGCTGATTGTGTGCGGTCTATTAAGTATGTATATGTATATAAAAGAGTGTTGTTGTATTATATATGTATATATCGTTTGCATGCGACATAGCCTATGATAAACTCGTGGACAAAGGATTTACCCTTGCACTGTTGTTGGATTGGATGTCCTTATGGATGTCACTTCCAGATGGAGTTCGGTAGCTGTTGTAGCTTCGTCTTTTAGGAGCATTAAAGATTGAGCCAGTGGAGGAAGATTCCTCTGAGTAGTTCGTGTTTGATCTTGCTGAGCTGTTTCTCAGTAAGAGTTATAGTTGTCAGCCAGCTTAGCTTAGGGTTTTGTATTGGTTGTTTTGTAATTAGTCTTTTCAGAAAATCTCGCCTTAGTGCGAATTTGTTATGTGAAGTATTATTTTGTGATGCATTATACTCTGATAATTGTAAAAGTTTGAATTGGCATCATTTAGAAAACTATAGTACTCTATGTCTCATTTTGAAAAGGGTTTCAAAGGAAAGAATATGAAAAGAAAAAAAAATTACTCCTATTTTTCCATTGCGAAATTCATAAGAGTACTCCTTAACTGAAAGCATACAAGCATTAAATGTTTTGACATTAGATTGGGTTGCCGCAGTGGCGCCTCGGAAGCGGGTGTTACATTAAGTGGTATCGAGCGATTCGGTTCTAACTTAGGACCGCTTTGTCTAAGTAGCCTAGATTGTTGGGAATTGTCGGGTATAAGTTTGTTATGCCTAGGTTATGTGGATCTTGTTTGTGATTGTCTGTAATGTTTCCTGGTTGAAACATGTTTGATATTGTGTGAAATTGTGTGCGATCATCTTAGATGATTGAATTTGTTGTGGGGATTTTGGTTAGTTTACTTCGTAGAAATTCGATGCCTTCGGGACGAACAAGTGTCTCTCTAGAGCTTGTAAGTTAGACGTTAATCACGTAATTCGAGTGATAGTCTGGATAGCAACTACTGTCGCACAACAGATCGCCGTGGAGAATTAACCCGATTGGCCAAGACAACAAACGAAGGAGGGAGCTATTGGAGGGTCTAGTTAAGCCAGATTATCAAGGCAAAGGACGAAGACGAAGACATCAACAAGGAGCACCTTATTTCTATCCTCAGGGAAATCACACAATCATAATTGTTCTGTGGCGTTGGCTATTGGGAATGGCCAGGAGTTGAAGGGGAACTGTCATCAATGGGGAAGCAAGAAAGAGTTAGTGAAGAATACCCAATGAAGGACCGACTATGCTTTGTATCGCAAGTAGCCAGGACATATTTTTAAGGACTATCAATTGCCAAATGTGGATGCTGCGAAGGTTGTGTGCCCAACTACTGAAGGATATGTCTACATGATAAACAGAAGAGGGAATCACAAGTATCAATAGCCGAAGACGCACTACTTCAACGGTGAAGATGAGGAGCACAACGTTAACAGTAACCAACCATGGAAAGATTATACTTAAACTGCAAGGAATTGGGATATCTGTCCAGAGACTGCAAAGCACCACGAGTTGAGTCTGCTGTCAACAATGTCGGAGCTGCAAGACCAACCACTAAAGGGCGTGTTTACACATTAAGCGGAGCGGAGAACTCATCATTTGAAGACTTCGTCTCAGGAAATGCGACACAAAGGAGCTGAGTGGGCCGAGATTTACGAGAGAGATTATCCATAGGTGATGCTATAATTATCGTATTATATGTATTATTTTGTGTGCGTGGTTCTAACTATAGACCACATAAGTGTTTTAACTCTGTGACGTATTTTATTATTATATTAGATTCCAAAATCCAAATTTTTATTATATTTTGGTATTATGATATATGTTATTTTGATTATTCATGAAATTATTAATGTGATTATTTTGTGAGCATATTTCTTATACGCGAATATTTTAGAAGCGCGTTGAATTAAATTTCTCTTGATAATTTAATTTACGTGATTTTGTCGCCAATCGAGCAACCGATTATGCGACTACCCTGACACAGTGAATTAGAGCGACGCCGAGACCGTGGGGCTAATTGAAGAGAGCATTTTTTGAGTAGGTGAGAATTGTTAGTGGGAGTATGGTGTCATGATCATGGGTTAGACAATTTTGTAAAAATTCTATTCCACTTTATCTTGTCTTTAGACACATTGATGGCTTAATAGAATTTTGGGTATGGACCATTTTTTTCTTCCTTTCTTTCTTGCTAGTTCCGTCTCATTAACAAGGGGGGATGTGAGTTCATTATTGATGTTGATATTGGTAGACATCTAAGATTCCTTTCTTCTCCTTTCTTGTGAGTTATCTTATTTCCTTTGACCATTGGCCAACCACACTTATATATATAAGGAGGAGAGGAGTTTGTTTCCATTTTAGTGTGAAGTGTCGTGAGTTCTAGTGTGAGAAAAACCAAATATTCATCTTCTTGTTTCTCCTGCAAACCGCGAGCCTTAGGATGATTTTTGTGATGGATCCTCTCACATTTCTGAATGTAATAATGTTGTTAGTGATTCTGTGGTTGTTAATCGTGGCAATCCTTCTCTGTCTTCATGATTCCAAACCGCGGGTTCCTGGAAGGTTTTAGAGTTTCGTTGATGTGAGCATGTAGCCGTAACCCAGTGTCGTCGTGGCTATGTTCGTGACTGTACGTGTTCGTGACTGTACGTGTTCGTGACCGTGTTCGTAATTGTGTTCGTGATCGTAGATTGGAATAAAGCGTCATTCGCGAGGACTTCTTCAACATGGACGTGCAGTATTGTGTTTTGTAAACGTTTAAGTTGATGATGTAGTGCCTTACTTTAGTAAGGATATATGAATAAAATGTATGCTTTGTGTTTGATTATTGAGTGAAAAATTATTATGTTGTATTAAATTTCAAAGTTCATATTTATGATATGTTTAGTATTAAGTTATGACTTTTCATCATTTTGATTTTGTTTTGGTTTATAAGTTAATTTTCGAGGACGAAAATTTTTTTAGGAGGGTGGTAATGTAACATCCCAATTTTTATGAAAATTATTTTGTAGTTCCAACTACTTGAAAATAAATCGTAGAGAGTCATGACCTCAATGGTTTGTTAAAAGTATGAAGAACAACAAAGATTTATTGTGAACAATTTACTGTTTTAACAATTAATTCAGATTAAGAGACAGTGTAAACGTATACTGTTTTTAATATGAATTAATATCGAAAAATGTGAAAGATTGTTATTTGATTAAAGAAAATTATTTTATTGAATGAGAAATAATTTTCAGGATTTAATAAATATTTTCAAGTCATAGTTTGATTTTTCATGGTTTAGTTATTGTACTAATTGTCTGTTTTATGTCATATTTAATATGACTATTATTTTAATGATTTTGTTTTGATAATTTTATTGATTGAATAATTTCTATATGATAAAAGAAATTGAAATTAGTGATCCTCACTAATTTACAGTTTTTATTACGCTGCGAGAATTCTGTTGAATTCTGCCGTAGATAGGCTATTGTGTGTGTTTCTAACTGAAACATGCCCAAATGTGATCCAAATTTTATAAAATTTGAGATCTTAGCATTTTCCAATATTTAGGATTTATTGTAATATTTCTAGAATTTTTGGGCATCAGAAAATATTTAGTGTATTTTCTATGGCCAGAGACTGCCTAATTGCGACGCTTCGGTTCGTATTTCGAGAAAACGAGATACATAGATACTTTTCTTATGCCGCGAGGAATATTTGTGATTTTTGGGTGTGGGGTTATAATTAGAAATATTTTTGGAGTTTTTAGTATTAAAAACCTAATATACGCGTAACGTCGTGCACCCGATTGAGCGAGAACGCGACGAAACGAAATATCTAGATATTTTGGGCAAAGGGGAGATGCATCCAGCCACTAGGGGAGCTGAACCTCATCCTTAGAAGCTTCTTGGACAAGTGTTGGTGTGTGATTGGTGGTTATGTAATTATAGTTAGTTAGTTTAGTTTGTTTGGTTAACTTAGAACTAGTTTAGTTAGTTTCCAACTAAATGAACTTTTTCTTCCACCATTGCCCCTCAAAATTTCGTGGCTTCTCCTTCCATTTGGCTGCTCCATTTCAGTTCCTTTCATTGTTGGAAAGCTTGAAAAAAATTCTAGAAAGAGAAAGTGGTGGTTTTGGAAGTTTTGATGATCAAAGTTTCCATCTTTACTTCCTTCCTTCTCAATCCTTGTTCTATCATCTCTAATCTTCTTGGTAAGGATTCTAATCTCTTCTCCTTTCTCATGGCTGCCATGATTGTGCCTTTCATGATTTTAGGAGTTGTTTTTGCTTAAAGGTGTTAGATTTTGCTAGATTAGCATGACTAGTTCCTTAACCCCTTATTTTCCACCTAGATTAGGCTTGTTCTTGGTTTTAAAAATTGTGAAAACCTAGGTTTTGGGGCTGAACGAAATTAGGGGCTGTTCAAGGTTGTTTTGGTTTGATTTTGTTGGATTTAGAGTTAGTTCTTTGATGGGTTTTAAGTGGTATGCTTGAAACTAGTCTTATATGCAAAACAAGCAAGTTTTGTAAAATCAAATTGGTGAACTTTGGGGCTGGTAACCGTGGCAATTAAGGGCTGTTTATGTTTGTTTTTAATCAAGCTTTGTTGCTTAAAATTTATGATTAACTTGTGTTAAGATGTAGTAATGATATTTAGCATTTTAGCAACTTGTGTGGTTTGAAATAAAATGAATTTAGGGGCTGTTTGGGACTCCAAAAATCGTGATTTAAGAGCAAGTTTTTGATGATGTTTTAACTTGTATTTAGAGGAAAGATGTGACTTGTTTTAGTGCAAAGTGGTTGTGAAAAACTTGTTTAAATTATAGATGGTTAGACTTTGATGTTTACTTGGAAAACAAGTTGTTTTATAAAGTTGAAAACAATTAGATTTTTGGGGCTGTTTATAGTTCCTAAAAACAGTAGCTTTTAGGCATGATTTAAGTGAGTTTGGACTTGTTTTTAATTGTATTAAAGTGGTATGGAAATTGGGTTATGATAGGTAGTTTTGATTAAACAAAAGTTGTAATGATTTAGGAGTTAAAAGTTTGAAAACCTTGAGTTTGTTTTTGTGGTCTTAAAACCGTGACCTATGAGAAGAGTTAGGGTATGATTTTAATTTGATTTCAACCTAAAAGATGTTGTGAAAAGTGGGTAGTGATTTGATTTAGCAAAACAATTCAAAGAAGTATGATTTTGGGAAAAGATTTGGTTTATGTCTTAAGAATTGTTTTGAACTTGTATTGAATTTATTTCTAAAATTTTGTGACATGTTTTAGTGTTTTAAAAAGTGGTTTAAGTTTGGAAAAACACTATTCATTTGGTAAAACACTATTCCAATTGGTAAGTTTTGGGTTTTGATATTTTCTAAGTGCTTAGCTTTTGAAAAAGTTTCAAAACTTGCATGGTTTGAATATGTACCTTGGCATATGGCTAGATAGCACCAATTAGGGATTAAGTCAAGTAATTCCTAGGCTTTAGGATGCCTAAGCCGTGGCTGCCCTAGGGCATTAGGACTAAGTTTTAGTTGTATTTTAGTTAAGTTTGTGTTGTTAAGGTCTGTGCTTAAGGTACGCGCGCGAAGTGCGACTTGACGATTATTTCGGATTACCTTGCTTGGATTGTTAAAGCGCCCAAGGTAAGGAAATTCTTATATAATGAGTTTGGGCTTTTCGCCTTGTTTGTTGCTTGTTTGATTGTTTGATAGTGTGGTAGTACTTGTAGTATTACTATGTGTTGTTGAGATGTTGTAGCATGAATTATTGTGTATTGATTTGGCCCTGTGTGGCAAGACTGAATAGTATTGTGTGACTTAAACCATGTTGGATTAATTTGATTGGACTTGAAATTGATGGAAGTATGTAGCATGTTGTAGCCTACCGAATTGTTAGGTGTCGTATGAAATGCTGTAGCATGTTCTTGGCCCTGTGTGGCATTATGACTTGTGTTGTGTTCCTTGAATCATGTTGGATTTATTGGAACTTGGAATTGATTGGAATTTGGAAAATATTGTTGTTGATAATGGATTAATTAATAATGCGTTGATCGACTGTTATTGGTTGACGATTTACATCGGTAAATCTGATGCGATTCCACAAGCCGAATTCTGATTTCGTAAGCAAATTGTTAAGGGCATTTTGAGTTAAAAGTAAGCGTGAGGGTTTTAGTATAACTAGCCAAAGCTTGCAACGAAATTTCAATGGAATGATAGTAAAGAAAAGAATTTGAAATAAATAGTACGATTTGCGAAAACGGTTGAGTTAAATGATGCGCCTGGGAAATTCTGGCTAGGAAAGACTTGGTAATTAAGAGTGTTCGCACCACCTCTCTTTCCTGGGAATTCTTCCAGTGTGTTATTTAACACAACTAGGGTTTCAACGACCTAGAACTAAAAAGTATTTTCAGATACATAGGAGTGATATAAGAATAGAGAAAGAGAGTTCAAAGATCGAGTTTTTGAAAGATTAAAACATAGGGAACCTAGTGTTCCTATTGAGCATATGGACTATGTGTCCTGTGCTGGGACTTAATGTCCTACTTGCGTGCGTTTTCTTGGTTTAGGATTGGACCTAGTGTTCCGTATGGCGTGCCTAGTATCTCAATCTAAAAATTGAGCCTAGTGTTCCGTGACACGTGCCTAGAGTTCTGATCTGAGATTAAGACTAGCGTTCCGCAATTGAACACCCGGACTTTGTGTCCTGTGTTTGCACTCTAAGTAATTGTTAAAGGTATTTTGGCTTAAAAATAAGCATGAGGGTTGTAGTATGACTAATCTAAGCTTATAGATAAGTAGAAATGGAAACATGCTAGATAAAGAATTTAATGAAACTCGGGTTCCAATGACCCAAAGCTAAATGAGTGATTTATTTTGGTACAACCTCACCTAGGAAATATAAGAATTGGAAGCATGAAAATTCACTAAGTAGAGTGAGTGAGTTAAGGTGTCGTCGATCCGCATTGATTAATTAAAACATTTCTCGGGCGCTCCCTACGGTGAGCATGCCATGTTGTTGAATTTGTTTGGATGTATACTGACCATTGAGCATCGACACTCGGAGCGTTTGATTGTCTTCAGGACTTCAAAAGGACGAGTTGTCACTGCATGCCCGTGTGTGGCGTAAAGCCTAATGTGTGGCAAGCCTTTGTGGCAATACCCTTGGTAGGGGAGTTGATTTGGATGTTGGGAAATAAAGTTCCTCGTCTCTGTTGACCTTGTTTAAGGCTGCAGGTGTATACACAAACTAGCCATACTGCATTGACATGCATAGCTAACCGCATTTATGATATGTGAGGAATTGTTGATGAATTGGATATTGTGATGTCTTCTTCATTTTTGTGTTGATAGACTTGCTCGCTCACATGCAATGGTTGATATTGTAGTGACTTGATTGTTGATCTGTTGGTTGTTTTGTTTGCTCACATGCCATGCTTGATATACCATGCTGATTGTGTGCGGTCTATTAAGTATGTATATGTATATAAAAGAGTGTTGTTGTATTATATATGTATATATCGTTTGCATGCGACATAGCCTATGATAAACTCGTGGACAAAGGATTTACCCTTGCAGTTGTTGGATTGGATGTCCTTATGGATGTCACTTCCGGATGGAGTTGATGGCTGTGCGACTTCGTCTTTTAGGAGCATTGAAGATTGAGCCGGTGGAGGAAGATTCCTCCTGAGTACTTCGTGTTTGATCTTCTTTGAAATGTTTCTCGAAGAGTTATAGTTGTCGACCACCTTAGCTTAGGGTTTTGTATTGGTTGTTTTGTAATTAGTCTTTTCGTAAAATCTCACTTTAGTGCGAATTTGTTATGTGAAGTATTATTTTGGGATGCATTATACTCTGATAATTGTAAAAGTTTGAATTGGCATCATTTAGAAAACTATAGTACTCTATGTCTCATTTTGAAAAGGGTTTCAAAGGAAAGAATATGAAAAGAAAAGAAAATTACTGCTATTTTTCCATTGCGAAATGCATAAGAGTACTCCTTAACTGAAAGCATACAAGCATTAAATGTTTTCAAAGATTAGATTGGGTTGCACAAGAGCCTTAAAAGCAGTGTTACATTAAATGGTATCAGAGCAGTTCGGTTCTAACCGGACCGCTTTGTCTAAGCTGGCCTAGATTGTTGGGAATTGTCGGGTATAAGTTTGTTATGCCTAGGTTATGTGGATCTTGTTTGTGATTGTCTGTAATGTTTCCTGGTTGAAACATGTTTGATATTGTGTGAAATTGTGTGCGATCATCTGAAACCTTTTTCTCCCAAACACTTTTCCTCCTTGATTTAATCTGTTTGCCTATACTACATGGCCTTATACTAACTACACTTCTTACTAGATCTACCAATCACATAGTGGTAATTCATTTTTCCCAGAAAACTTTCTAGTTTTACAATTTGGTTACACTATTAAATAATCTCTATTTCGCCTCCATACTTAATCTTCCAAATTAAAAATGTACCTTAATTTCTCTTCTTCTACTTAATCATTGACTTGTAAAGTACCTTTAATCACCTAGTATAATAATTCTCAAATCAAGAACAAATGAGTTCTTCTACTTCAGGTATATAGACTATCTCAATCTTTATCCCTAAGTCTAGTCCTTGATTAAATCTATCAACATCAAATTGGTTCTAAATCCTTCACCACCATTCATTCACTCTTAAGATTTAATAATAATCAAAAATCAACTCTAGTCTCACCGTTACTAACTCAAAGAAATTCTTTTCATTAACTTTTCCTACTTACATCCCAGCAGGAACCAATATATCCAAACTTGGTTTTATCCATTTCTTTATCACATCCTTCGTTCTTCATATCCTTCATCACTTTTATTTTTATTTCTTTGTTCAAAACCCATCCTTCACAAAGTTCATCACTATTGAATCGTGTACCTCTGAATCATTATTCATCCATTCCTAGGTTCGGCCACTAATCAAAGGCTTCACAACAATTATTACCTGAATCAAATCACCTAGTGCATTATTTGTTACTTCTATTTCAAAGTTCACCCTTCACATCAGTTTGATCACCTTTGGATTCTAAATCATTTATCACCATATATTCTTTCCTATGCTTCAGCTAGTAATCAGAAAATTTACAATAACCATTTCATCCTAGATTAAGTTACTTAATTCACCCTTTCTACCATCATTCTATAAGATTCTCTTTGAAGACAAACTCTAAGAATCGCTATATTCCTCCTATTTACTTCTTACAGCTAATATCCTTCTCTTTATATCTTACTCCAAACTATTCTATTTTTTTCTACTTGTTAAACGATTGGCTTAAACAGTTTTTTCCATCTTTCTTCATCCCTAATTTATTACCAATGAACCTTCCTACCAAATACCTAAGGGTATTCATCCAATATTCCTAATTACTTAATTTAACCTCCAACTTCTCCATTTACCTATCCATCAAATTTTTTTTTGGTAACATCAGTCTCCATTTCATTCCCTTAATATCATCACAAAATCCTTTCTAGCACTATTACTGGTCTCCTTCTTTAATCCTGATAGACTTTTTTCTATAACCTTACTAGTCCTAGTATGATTTTAACAGTCTCCCTTGTAACCAAATAACTATTATCCTTTTCCAATTCCAATAGACTTTTTGCATATTATCATTGTCAAATCCAACTGTCTTTTATATTCTACCAGACCTATTTGAAAAAGGTTTAACACTAATTTCTTTCTTTTAGTAGATTCCTAACTACTTTTTTTACATGCATTCCAATGTCTTGTTTCTACCATTTTACCCTTTGAGAAGAGCAATGTTTATACAACAATGGATCACAAATCCTATAACTCACAATCCAAGAAGTTTAATTATCCTATAAGTAATCTACCTTATCATATTTATAACACAGACGACTCCTAAGCAGACGCTACCCCATATTATAGTCAGAATCCAATGCGAATCTGACTAAACACAGCCAGTGACAATATCCTATTGACTCTATCATCTGGTTAGGATCAGACTTCTCTAGTGATGACACCCTATAACCCAACAGTCCAATTAGAATCGAACTGCTCTGATACTATAATGCGACACCCTAAAATAATTAACCCAATTTATTAAATATAATAGTTTACATAATATTACGACAAATAATTCTATTTCATTAATGTAGGCTGAAGTGTACAAATGTACCTAAAGACGCCCTCCCTTGAGGCTCTTGACTGTAAAAAGTACATGATAATATAGACTCCCTATTTACTAACTTTGACTCACCGGCTGTGTATTTGACTGAACAATCTCTCTCTTTTGAAATCTTCTAACACCTGTTCATATCTAGAGGCAGATATATGTGAAACAAGAAATAGAATAGGAGACTCAGAACACACTATATGCACTATTGAACGGGAATGTAAGATTTAGAATTCATGTATAGTCAGGCAACACATACATGAGCATACTGAACGTGAACACAAGAAGGGGGGTTGAATTGTGTTGAAAATTTTTCGCAAACTTTAAGTTAAAAACACTTAGAACACAGGTTTTTCAAAACAGTTTGTTAAACAGATGCTGGAAATAAACCGGATGCTGGAAAAGCAGTTTGAGAAAACTTGTTTTTAACACAGTAGGATAAAGATAAATAGAAAGCAGTAAAGCAAGAGACACAGAGATTTATACTAGTTCACTACCAAACTGGTAGCTACGTCTAGTCCCTTCGTTCCTGAAGGATTTTCCACTATAATCAATCTGATTACAATTTCCTCAAGAGTATTCTTCTGTCACAAACTTGACAATACTCTCAACTTCTCCAAACGACTCAGTACAGTCGAGCCTTTGAGGGAACAGCCTTAACTAGGCCAAAACTACTTTTACAAGTTAAGTTGAATACAAGTATAAATAACTCTCACAAAGAGGATAAAAATTAAGCTCAATATAGAAATGCTTTCTAAAAGAAAGTGTCGGACATTGAGTTCAGTTCTTGTAGTCCAGAGACTTGGCTCGAAACTTGATTGCTCACAGAAGCAGTGCTTTCAGAGTATTGACTCTTTGTAGTGTATAGCAACAGAGCTTGTTCTCAGTAAATGAAGCAATATACTCTTGTACAGTTTCGGCAGTCTGGGCAATTTCTGCAATGGATACCTTGGGGTATTTATAGGAGTTCTAAAGGATAATACCGTTACAGTAAAAATGGATCCTTTGCATTGAGTGAGGTGATTTCAAAAAGCTGTCACTTTCTTCCTTTCCAGAGAATATCTCAGTAGTACATATTACCGTTTTCGTACTACCTTGCTTTTCGCAATTGCTTGTACGATTTTTGTCTTGTAGCTAAAGGTGTCACCTTTGATACCTCGTATAACAATTTTGGCGCATAAGATCAAATTCGAAATCCTTTCCAGAGGCTTCTGAAAAGAGGAGCAACAACGTGACCATCACGTGATATAAAATGAAGTTTAGACGCTCGCTCAGAACGGGAGATCGGACGCTCATAGCAAATGGATAAGACTAGTGACGCAAAAGGATAATTCCAGACGCTCACGAAGACAGTATACTAAGTTGAGCCGGATGCTGACACATGAAGTATATCCTTCTCTTGAGAGCTTCTTTCTTCTTGTTTAAGTGGCTTAGAAATGTATGTAATATTAGTATCTGCACACTTCAAGAATTGTTAGAACATAAATTGTTCTCTTATGAATATTTTGTTATCATCAAAATTAATGAGGGTCTAAACTTCTCAATCGTTTAGGTTCCAACAATCTCCCCCTTTTTGATGATGACAAATATCTAAGGTTGATGAACAATTTAGTTTCAAAATGACATCAAGGGTCTCCCTCTGAATTTAACAATTTTGATATATAAAAGAATTCTAGTATTTAGGCGATAGTTGATAAACAAATTCAATTAAGTGATCGCAAAACAAAATATGTAGATGTACCAGAGTAAGATCGGATGCTGATTAAAAGGATTGATTTAATCAAATTGTATTAAATTTGTTGATCATTATAAGAGCATTAGTACCAAATTTATTTGACAATGAATATTAGCGCATTAATAAATAACCACACAAATGCTATGTATGAAATGCTATGCATGATACTTCAGTTCCAGCGTATTCATCGGAAGGTGAAAATCAGACGGTGGTTAGTCAGATTTTCACGTGTTCATCATACCTTTCTTTTACTCCCCCTTTTGTCATCAGACAAAAAGAGTGTATAAAACACATCATAGTCAAAATAAGACTTAGAAAAATTTGAATATAAGGCAGATAATTAGAGCAAAAATAGTGTATAAGTGTATTAACAAAAATAAGAATTATCACTTAGTACCAAAAAAAAGTTAAAGCAAAACAAGGTTTAAGGGTTTGGTAGAGGTGGTGGAGGGATGTTGAGACGTTCATATAGTAATTTCATAGCAGTCTCCAGCTGAGTGACTTTCATGTTGGTGGCCTTCATCTCTCCAAATTCTGCTTTGGGAATAGTGACCATCTCAACTACAGAAGTAGAAGATCCAACTTCTGGTACGGGTGCAGGTTTCATCTTTTGATGCTCTGCAAGCACCCAGTTGGATAGCTTAAGTCTCAATTCTTTCTTCCGTTGAGCTCTTAGAAAAAATGCATCATTTGGTATAGACCATTTGAAGAAATTTCCAAGTTTTCTGAGCTCAGATGCTGTTTGAATTTCCCATTGATATTTCACATCTTCTGGATACAGCATATTCATGAAGATGATTTCTCTGTGAAGAACAACATCAGCAGTGAAATCATCAAATCTATTTCTAGCTTCTTCTCCCCATAAACTTCTGATAAAGACACTCAAGGCTTCACAAGTGAAGGAGAGTGCTTCATTTTCTGCCAGGTAAATTCTTTGCAGATTTTCCCTGTCATCTTCTTCTAGCACTAGGGGGACGAGGCATGGTAATATGGCTTTGTCTTTCCAAGACTCAGACCATTGACTCCAAGTAAATCCAATTTTGAAGTGCTTGGTCACAGCAGCCCATTGGCCATATATCTTCATGCAGTCAAAAGGTCTGATTACTGAACATCTGAACATATCATCGAAGTAGACTGTTCTAAGATTGATGTCAGTAATTCTGCTGATTATGCCAACTGTTGGAATAGTGGCCTTCTCAGCATGGCAGCAGTTTGAGGAGCCAGTTCTCCATTCATCTTCCTTCAGAGAAGTCAAGTAAAACCTTCTGGCATGAGCCTCAAAGATCTTGGCAATAGGAAGCTTAGTGAATTCCTTAAGGTTGTACTTTTTAGGAGCCTTCTCATATTACTTTAGCCCGATCTTGCTGAATGGCTGCTTGCCTGGAGCAGGTTCTTTCCTTTTCCCAGAGACATACCAAGGTAGCCATCTGCATGCATGCAGTACTATCTTTCTTTGAAGCGGAAGAAGGATCCTGTCTTTGTCGATTACTTCCATCTTCTTCATTTCAAGACAATGTGCCATGAAGGTAGCTTCTTCATCTGTGATCCATCTTCCGTATTCTTCCAACGTGAGTGGTTCAGATTGTGGTAGGGATCTAGGAAGATCAACAGAGAAGGGAATTTCTCTGCTTCCAGCTGCTGGTCTCAATCTTCCTTTAAATGACATTTGGAAGTGGTCTTCTCCATCCTTGAAGGTTGCACTTATTGGAGAGGCAATCTCCAATCTGGCAGCTCCAGAGGTGAAGGTCTTCAAATGCCATGTGGAGGGACGATTGTAGATGCTATGATATATCTCATACTTAACAAACTGTGGTTTGTATGAGACATTCTTCCTTCCACCAGCGTCAGTAGGTTTCTGGGTAATGGTGAGTAAGGTGGGAGTGGTTTTGGTGATTTTGTAGGTTTTAGGTGTGTAAGGTTTGAAGGGATTAATGGGAGGTATTTTGAACAATAGATTAAAGGGATGAGAGTGAAGTTTGGAAATATATGAAGTGAGGGAGGTATATGTGGAAGTTTGAGGTGAGGAGATGGTGAGTGTATTGGTCTGTGTTTGGGTAGGTTGTTTGAGGGCTATAGAAGTGGTTGTGTTTACGGTTTTTACGTACACGGGTTTGAATGGTTGATGGTTGTGCAACGATATGGGTGGAAGCAGAATGGTATTATCGGTTTCAAAAGCAGATCTGAGAATCATCGTGAGAATTCAGTACCTTTGGTTCAAGCTCAGACTGCCTGACCAATCTCTTCTGCGTCTGTCTAGGGGCAGCAGGAGGCGGACGATCAATTGCCTTCTTTTGTGCACCGAATGCTGAAACTTGTTTCTCAGCTTCTGGCTTGTTTCTTTTCATCAGAATCTGACTGATGGGAATGCGGTCCTCATCTTCTGATTCAGTCTTTCTTTTAGGTGCAGAAGCCACCTTCTGCTTCTTGCTTCTTGTCTCCTCTTCTGAAGAATCAGAAGTCCTTTTCACACCAGTTACTGAACTTCTGGTGGTTTTGTCAAAAGTAGACTTCTTGCAAAGAGAGGGACCAGATTCTATTCCCTGTTCCTTTTTTACCTTCTTCATTTGTTCACCAGTGATCAATTTCATTCTGACCAAGCTGTTAACTCCGAAGGTGTCAGAAATCACAACACTTTCAGTGCCAAAATACTTCACCTTTTCTTGATCCGGCAAAGCAGTCAGCTTGTTTACAACCAAATTCTTGGTCATCATCTTAGTGAGCAGAACACCATAAGGAATGCACTTGTAGGTGTTTTTCTTGTCAGCAACTCCTTTCCTCGAATTAACCAGTGCATTAATCAGGTTGTTGTAAATCAATCTTGGCAGGTTTACCTTGTTACCAGCCATGTAGTGCCTCATAATGAACTTCTGTTCATAGTTGACTATGTCACTAGAGCCAGCCTTCAACCAGACGCTCTTGGTGATTATCTTGTGAAGAACTCTGTAATGACTCTTCAAATTCTTTGCAGTAGGAGTTTCACCAGATTCTTTCAACTGTTTATAGTTCTCAAACAAATCCTCATTGACCTTCTCAAGGCCATGAAATGCATCAGCCCAATCTGTGTAGTAAACGATACCTTCACAGGGACAACCAGTGACTTCAGAGATGTTGGTAACGGTAAAAATGAACTTGTAACCTCTCACAGTTCCTTCAAAAATACCACCTTGGTGTAAACGAGCGTTACCCCAAAATTCCTTGATAGCAGTAACTAGAACCTCAACCTGTTTCCAAAAGAAGTAGTGTTCCCAACCCATTGCCTTGAAACCACTGTAGAAGTCGAAGCCATAGAGTTTGAAGTTTTCTAAATCAACTCGATTTTCCAGCAAGACTTTTCCTTCAGCCATGGTGTCGTAAATGGCAGTATACTCAGAGGTTGTTACACCAGACATGATTGCAGTTGAGAGATAGAGAAATGGAGGTTTAGGGTTTTAGGACAGTCACGAAGAAAAGAGAAGAGAAGGAAAACTGTTTTTCAGACTGAAAACAGAGAGAGTGATTGTGGAGCGAAAAAGAAGGAGTAGTGGGAAGGTTTTGTAATTGGTATAGTTACTTTTCAAAATATCGCTTCGTATTTCCACATAAAAAATTAAATCAAAAAGAAAAGAAAATAAAGATTCGCCTTTTCATTAAATGCAGACGCCAAATTAAAAGTAAAAGATTTTATTGAAAACGTAAATAATCATGACTCAGTAGATATGATGAGACGCTTGAGTCCTTAACACGTGTGACACGTGTGGATGTGCTCGGACGCACGCAACCGATTCACCAGACGATGGGTTATGATGCATATGACAAATAAGATGCTTATGCACATACATGCTTATGTCATACCAGATGCTGCGATTTTGTTTATCTTCAGACGCTGAGATTAATCATTCTTCTATAAGATGAAAGTTTAAATTTCTTCTTATAAAATTGAATCTATCTTTAGCAAGGGGTTTTGTAAATATGTCAGCCCACTGATGATCAGTGTCTACAAATTTTATTTCTAGAATACCCTTCTGAACATAGTCTCTTATAAAATGATGTTTAATCTCAATGTGCTTTGCTCTAGAATGCAATATAGGATTTTTAGTAAGACATATGGCAGATGTATTATCACAGAAGATAGGAATGTTACTCTCTTTTATCAAGTAGTCTTCAAGTTGATATTTCATCCACAGAAGTTGAGAACTGCAACTTGCTGCTGAGATGTATTCAGCTTCTGCTGTTGAGAGTGCAACTGTGCTTTGCCTTTTGCTTGACCAAGACACAAGATTAGCTCCAAGGAACTGGCAGCCTCCACTTGTGCTCTTTCTTTCAATTCGATCTCCAGCAAAGTCAGCATCACAGAAACCTACTAATTTGTAATCTTTTGATTTCTTATAAAGCAAACCAAGATTAGTAGTTCCTTGCAAATATCTAAATATTCTTTTAACAGCACTTAGGTGTGATTCTCTAGGATCTGATTGAAATCTAGCACACACGCAGACCGAACATAATATCAGGTCTTGAAGCCGTAAGATAAAGTAGAGATCCAATCATACCTCTGTACAGTTTCTGATCTACCTTCTTACCAATTTCATCTTTACTAAGAGTGCAGGTAGGATGCATAGGTGTACACATAGGCTTGCAATCCAGCATCTTGAATTTCTTCAATAATTCTTTGATATATTTGCTTTGATGTATATAAATACCATCACTGCATTGCTTGATTTGTATTCCAAGGAGAAACTTTAATTCTCCCATCATGCTCATCTCAAATTCAGCCTGCATAAGCTTAGAAAATTCTTTGCAAAGGCTTTCATTAGTGGCTCCAAAAATGATATCATCAACATAGATTTGAACAAGTATGAAATACTTGTTAGAAGTTTTTCTGAAAAAGTAGTGTCAACTAAACCTCTTGTAAATCCATTTTCCATTAAAAAGGAACTTAGTCTATCATACCATGCTCTGGGAGCTTGCTTAAGACCATATAGAGCCTTTTTAAGTTTAAAAACATGTTATGGAAATTCAATATCTTCAAAACCAGGAGGTTATTTAACATAAACTTCCTCAGTTATAAAACCATTTAGAAAAGCACTTTTCACATCCATTTGATATAAAGTTATCCCATGATGTGCTGCAAATGAAAGTAAAATGCGAATAGCTTCTAGTCTTGCAACAGGTGCAAAAGTTTCAGTGAAATCAATACCTTCTTCTTGTGAGTAACCTTGAGCAACTAACCTTGCTTTATTTCTCACAACTTTACCATCTTCATCAAGCTTATTTCTAAATACCCATTTAGTACCAATAGCTTGCTTATCTTCTGGTAGAGTTACTAGCTTCCATACGTCATTCCTTTGGAACTGATTTAACTCATCTTGCATTGCTAGAATCCACCCTTCATCTTCCAAAGCTTGATCAATCGTCTTAGGTTCCATCTCAGAGAGAAGTGCAAAATCAGCATGATCCTTGAAAGAGGATCTGGTTCGAAATTTATCACCAGGTTCTCCTATGATTTGATCTTTTGGATGATTGGTTTTGTACTTCCAGCTTTTTCTTGCTTCAGCTTCCGCTTGAGTAGAATTCTCCGTCTTATCACCACCGGATGATGAAGATGCATGTTCACCGTCTGATTTATCACTGAGGTTTAATTCTGAAAATAACTCATCTAGCTCTGACATAGCAGTTTCAGGCTTCTTATCATCAAACTTGACATGAATGGACTCTTCAACTGTCAAAGTTTCTTTGTTGTATATTCTGAAAGCTTTAGATCTTTCAGAGTATCCCAAAAAGATTCCTTTGTCAGCCTTGGAATTAAACTTACCAAGCTGATCTTTAGTATTCAAAATATAACAACTACAACCAAAAGGATGAAAGTAAGAAATGTTTGGTTTTCTACCTTTCCACAATTCATAAGGAGTCTTATTCAAAATAGGTCTTATAAAAATTTTATTTTGAATATAACAGGTTGTGTTTACTGCTTCTGCCCAAAAATGTTTCGCAATATCAGCTTCATTGATCATGGTCCTGGCCATTTCCTGGAGGGACCTATTTTTCCTTTCTACAACACCATTTTGTTGAGGTGTTCTAGGAGAGGAGAAATTGTGGGAGATGCCATTTTCTTCACAAAATTTTTGAAAGTTCTCATTTTCAAATTCTCCCCTATGATCACTTCTAATAGAAGAAATACAGATGCCTTTTTCATTTTGAACTGATTTGCAGAAAACAGTAAATATGTAACGACCCGTTTCCGGACCGCTACCGAGCTCAATATACCGAGCTCGAGTTACCGAGCTCAACACACCGAGCTCAACATAAACCTATATGAGATGTGTTTTAAAAAACAAAACTCTTGTGCCTTTTAAAAATACGATATATATATTTTTTTTTATAAAACCAACTCGTGCACATCAGAGTAATTACAGCTTTTCGAAACATGGTGCAACTAAGACACAAGACTTAAATTCTAATAAAACATACATGCATAACATACACATATATATATATCACTCGAAATAATAATGTATACAAAATACAGAGTAGCAAATGTGCAAAGAAAATACACCTAAGGTACGATAACTTCAAAAGAGCAATCATACCCTGGGGTACTTAGACTCCCACGCAGGGTCGCTCCAAAAGTAAGACCACCAGTCTACCACTGTAGCAACAAAACAACATCGCCTAAACTGGTCACGACCTCGAACACAAAAGAAAAACGAAGTACAGTCCTCAGAAAAACCAACATCCAACAAATAAACAATCACGACAGATAGAGGTCGTCACTCGGGTCCTCGTCAAGCTCCTCCTCGGCATCGTCTGGGTAACCGTCATGGATTGAAGGCACCACGGGAAAGGGTCAACTTCTCAACAATTCAAGATAAGCTCGACATAAAAATATAAGCAAACAGCAAAGTATAACATTCACCGACGTGACTCGACCATCTCACTCTAAACTCGACACAACTCGCAAATCCATTTTCTCTCGACTCGACAATTTTTCCTAATGCACACGCTGCATCAGATGTCGGAAAGTCCAGCCGAAGCCTTGGGATCCTCGCTCTCCCTAGGGCGATCGACTCAGTCCCATAAGCGTGGCGACGTCTAGTCAATCTCTCCGTAAACAAAAGGGGACCTAGCACCCTCGATTATCCGGTCACGGCTCAAAAGCGTCATACGACTCACCTAGCTCGCTCACTCGATGAACAATTAAGCATACGATATTCAAAGAGTTAAACACAAGATATTCAACCGCATGTCAAATAAAAGAGCAAGCTCGACATGAAGAAGCGCAATTCAACATGCAATACACAATTCACGACATATATTCAATCACATATTAAATACATGCAAAAACTCAATCATATCACAACATTTCATTTCGACACAAATCGGAAATCCATACACAATAACATAACCACGTAGAATATGAAATGCCCTTATGCTAGCATACTACGAAAATATTAATGTGAAGCGCCTTACATAAGGACTTATAAAACAAAGCCTTAGAGATATCTAGGAGTTGCCCTTACCGAACTCGAGTTAATGCTTTGCCGACAACGACCTCGACACGGTGTCTTCAAAGAGCTCGACAACGACTTCTCTTACTCGATCTCGACACGGCTGTCTTCAACGAGCTCGACAACGACTTCGACACGTACGCTTCTCAGTCGACCTCCACACGTCTGATTCTCAGTCGACCTCGACACGTACAATCCTCGATCTGGATTCTGCTGCTTCCGCGTCCTTGGATTCGCTTTCCCGTACCCTTGATTCGGAATTCACTCGATCTCGGGAAATAGACTTCCTAAAACAAACACAACTTAGATCGATCCATGGGTTCCAATACATCTAACTCTCTCTTCCCCAAACTCAACCACAACCCAGAAAAATATAAAACTCAAGAACTGAAATATATTTTTCCTCTAACACAAAGTTAGGGATTTCGATCAAAATTTCATGAAAAGTTATCTGATGCTTCAACAGATAGATCGACAACAACAATAACCAGAAGCAACGAATGAGAAACAAAAAAATCGAAACGAACCAAAAATGGAGGTTTCTGGGCACTGCCGATTGCAGAAAAACAGAGGAAGAAATTTGTTTTACAAGCCCAATTAATCGGTTAGAAAGATAGGTAATATTGTGAAGAAGAAAACCCATCAATTTGACATGATTTGGAAGCATAAAACTGGTTAAAAATGGAAGAAGAATTAGCGCTAAACAGTAGCACAGATGAAAAGAAAAATCTGTTCTTCATACCTCAACGGTGATCGAGCAGACGAGATATGGGTCGAGAAGTTGATGATGAACAAGATTGATGAAGAAAGCTTGTGCAGAATCTCGATGGAACTCACGGTTTCGTCGATGGAGATTTTTGAAGAAAACAACGAAACACAGAGCAGAAGGAAGGAAGAAGAAAGAAGAAAAGAGAAATGAGTGTTTGAGGGAAAATCGATCGTGAATACAAATTGGAAGCGGCATAATCGTAACTCCAGCTATAAGATGCCAATCCCAATAATCATCTACCCGCTTAATCGTTCCTCTCATAATTACCTACTCTACTGGCCGGTCAGCGGCAGTTCGACAATGTAATAATTACAAACAATATAATAATAACGCTGAATAACGTTGAAAGAATACGAGGTGTCATCTCGACACGATGTCGACAAGAGTGCTCGTGCAAGCGTGCAAGGTTCTAACACGAGTTCGTGAACGCGGTCTCCTCACCGACTTGCGTCCTCATCACCTCGACGCGACTTCATCAACTCGACACGCCGACCTCCTCATTTCGGCTGACTAGTGCACGTGGTCTCATCACCGACAAATGATCTCGGCAAACGATCTAGTCACGGGATCTCGACACAAGGTCTTGGTCGAGGTCTCGATACGTCGTCCTAATACGATGTCGATCTCGTCCTCAGGTGTTACAATCTCTCTCTCTAAAAAAATTTCGTCCGCGAAATTGCAAATAAGATTCGTACCTCGTAAAAGTTCAGGTATCGAAGTCTTCATCTTCTCCTCCAGCTCCCAAGTCGCATCTCCCGTCTTCTGCTCCCACCCAACTTTCACAAGTTGAATCTCTTTGTTCCGCAACTGTTTGCCTTTCCGATCAATGATTCTTGCTGGTAATGCTTCGAAAGATAGCTCGTGCTTCAGTTGAATCACATCCGGTTCGATGACATGAGAAGCGGTCAAACATACTTCCGCAATTGTGAGACGTGGAAGACGTCGTGGATGTTCGACAAAAATGGTGGCAAGGCAATCGATATGCCACCGACCAATACGACGAAGAATGCTGGTAAGGTCCAATGAATTTAGGGTAAGTTTCTTGGATTTGATCGCTCGACCAACTCCGGTAGTGGGGTGACTCTAAGAAATACATGTTCTCCTTCCTCGAACTCGAGTGGTCGACGTCGTTGGTCCGCATAACTCTTCGCCGACTTTGAGATGTTCGCATCCGATCTCCGATCAAACGGATCTTCTCGGTGATCTGCTAGATCATATCTGGTCCTCTGACGATTCGCTCGCCGCCCTGGTACCAACAAAGAGGCGTCGACATTTCGATCCATACAGCCGCTTCAAAAGGGGCCATTCCAATACTCGCATGGAAATCGTTATTGTAGGTGAACTCCACCAATGGTAAGACGTCGTCCCAACTTCCTCGGTGATCTAACGTCTAAGCTCGCAACAAATCTTCAAGCGATTGGATCGTTCTCTCGGTCGACCGTCGATGCGTGGATGATATGCCGAAGCTAAGCTCGAGCTCGGTTCCCATCGCCTCGCAATTCCCTCCAAAATGAGGCGTGAACTTCGGATCTCGGTCCGACCACGATCGAAGAGGGTATTCCATGAAGTCGTACTATCTCCGCGATGTAGATCTCGGTCAGCTTTTCCACGTTGTATGTCGACCTCACCGCAAGAAATGGCGATTTGGTCAATCGGTCGATGATTACCCAAGTCGAATCATTCTTCTTGCGTCTTCGCAAACCTACAACGAAATCCATGGAAATACGTCCCATTTCCATCTTTGATGCGTCAGCGATTGTAGCATTCCTGCAGTCGTTGGTGCTCCACCTTCGCTTTACGACACGTTAAACATGAAGCTACGTGCTCGACCACTTGCTTCTTCATTAGGACCACCAAAAATGCTTCTTCAAGTCTTGATACATCTTCGTAACTCTGGATGAATACTAAAGTTGCTCTTATGCGCTTCGTCGAGAATCAACTTCCTCGGCTCGGATCGTTAGGCACGCCACGCTCGGCCATTGCACCTCAAGATGTCGTCGCTCCGACCAAATTCATCGCCTTCCCTTGCGCTTATCAATCGAATCTTCTCTTGCGAAGCTCGTCATGAACTTCTTTGGTCTCGGATCTCGCCCAACAATCTGTTAGAAATGGTAAGCATACCAAATCTCGACTTCCCGGTGAAACTTCGACACTCAACTTCAAGTCTCGGAACTTCTCGAGCATCTCCAACTCCTTGATCATCATTACCGAGGTTAAAACGCTCTTCCTGCTCAACGCATCTGCTACCACGTTAGCCTTACCGATGGTATTCCAGCGTAAAGTCGTAGTCGCTTGAGAAATTCGCCCATCTACGTTGGCGCATGTTGAGTTCATCCGGTCGAACAGTACTTCAAGCTCTTGTGATCGTTGAAAACAAAGAAGAGTGCTCCCATAAAGGTAGTGCCTCCATATCTTGACGCCAAAAACTCTGCGCCGGTGCAAGTCGTGAGTAGGGTAGTTCCTCTCGTGAATCTTAAGGCTGTCTTGAAGCATACGCGACCACCTTCCGATGTTGCATCAAAGACGCATCCCAATCCCCTGGTGTGACGCATCACAATACACCTCGAAAGGCTCTTCGGGTTGAGGCAAAATCAGCAAAGCGCCGTTGTCAAAAGCTCCTTCGGCCGTTGAAAACTGGCTTCACACTCCTCGGTCCAAGCAAAGGTTGATCCTTCCTCGTCGATCGTAAAGAGGCGCGACAATCTTCGAGAAACCTTCAATGAATCTTCGGTAATAGCCTGCTAAGCCGACAAAACTCCTGATCTCGGTAACCGTCTTAGGCTGTTCCCATGCTATCACCGCCTCAATCTTAGTTGGATCCACATCTATCCCTTCTTTGGAAATCACGTGACCAAGAAAATTCACCTCTTCAAGCCAAAATTCACACTTCGACATGTTGGCATAGAGTTGCTTATCTCGTAATATCTGTAGTACTCGACATAGGTGTTCTGCGTGCTCTTCTCGGTTCCTCGAGGAAATCAATATGTCATCGATGAACACTACAACGAATCGATCCAAAAGCGAATGGAAAATCCTGTTCATGTAGTCCATAAACACAATTTGGCGCGATTCGTCACTCCAAACGGCATCACCAAGTACTCGTAGTGACCGTATCTAGTCCTGAAAGCTGTTTTGGCGACATCTCCCTCCTTCACGCGAATCTGATGGTAGCCCGACTTCAAGTCTATCTTGGAAAAGATCGCCGCTCCACGAAGTTGGTCCATCAAGTCGTCAATACGTGGTAACGGATAACGGTTCTTCACGGTAACCTTGTTGAGCTCGCGATAGTCTACGCACAGTCTTGATCGTCCATCCTTCTTCTTAACCAACAACACTGGAGCTCCCCACGGTGACACGCTCGGTCGTATGAATTGCCTCGACTCCAAGTGTTCGATCTGGGACTTCAGCTCTTTCATCTCGGCAGGAGACATCCTGTATGGCGCTTTGGAAATCGGTCCTGTTCCTGGAATCAGGTCGATGGAGAACTCGACCTCTCGTACTGGTGGTAACCACAGCACGTCTTGAAAAGCGTCCTCAAAGTCACACACCACTGGAACATTCTTCACGTCGATCTGCTGGAAAACTTCCGAACTAGCTAGATACATGTATTCCTAGTTCCTTCTTTCAAAGAAACTCCAATACGTTCGCGAAAGATAATTGGAGACTCCAAGGTCCGGAAAAATTACGCTTTACGGCACAAATTAAAAGGACATGGTGGTGTGACAACCAATCCATCCCGAGGATAACATCTAAGCCCTTAAGAGGCAAACAAACCAAATTGACCACAAACTTTCTACTCAATAATCACTACACAATTAAGACATGCGGTGTTTGTGACTAAGGTTTTAGCATTTGGGGTTGTAACTACTAATTTAAACGGTAAAGCGATCACGGTCAAGTTCAAATGGTTCACACAATCGGAAGAAATAAAGGAATGGGTTGCACGAATCAAAAAGAACGGATAAGGATTTACCCTCGATCTCACATTCACCTTGGATAAGATCATCACTCGTTGACTTCCTCGCCACTCATGCGTAAAACTCGCCTTTAGCCACTTGACGCTTCCCTTTGGCTCTTTGCCGCAAGCATAGTCGGTTCGACTTTAGGTGTAGGACAATCCTTAGCAAAATGCCCTGGCTTCTTGCGGTTGAAACACACCTCCTCCTTACGAGTCTGATTACTCGCGTAATGTCCCGCTTTCCACATCGGTAGCAAATCACCTCGACACCGGTCCGACCACCACTCCTCGGTGCTTGGGTCATCGGACGATCGTCCCTGTTGTTGTTCCCGAGGTCGGTCGTAAGGCCTCTTCTGCGGTGGTTTCCGCTTTCGTGCAAATCTACGCCCGCACTGCAGGGTCTCACCGTCAGCCCAGCAGTCTTCTTCTTATGGCTTCACTCCTTCTACCTCGACACATCGATCAATCGGCTCTTGGAGATTTCGGATCCTCAACGACACCATCTTGACTTGAATGTCGAATCTCAATCCCGTTGGAATCTCTCACTCAACCATCTCTGGTCAACTCGGTCACGAAATGGACTGAAATACCTACCAACGATTCGAACTTGGCGCATACTCGGACACCGCCGAGTTGCCTTCTTTGCGATTGAAGAAATTCACGCTCCTTCTCGGCTCGTGCGATGTCAGGAAGTACTTGTCCAAGAACCTTTCACGAAAAAGCTCCCGAGGTCATCTCGCGATGTTACGCTATAAACGCTTGCTTCACTCCTCCACCAATACTCTGCGTCTCCTAGCGGTAAGTAGGTGGCATAGTCGACCTTCACGTTGTCCCGCAACGTGAAGTGCCTCAAAGATCTTCTCGATCTCTTGCATCCAAAGATCGACTTTATCCGGTTGGCTCACCGTAGAACTTCGATTGGATCATGCTTCCTGAAGTCGGCCAATCCTCTCGCTTGACATTTCGTTACGCTCGTTCTTTGTTCTTTGCAAGTTCTCTTGAGTTAACGCTGCCGTCTGTTGAGCCATCGCGTTAACTGTTGAGTTCGCGGCGGTGATTGTTGAGCCATGGCTGCCGCCATCTCGGTCATAAGCTTGAATAGCTCGTTCCATGTCGGCGTTCGGTTGCGGATGTCGTATTCCTCTGGTGGCATTAGATTCCACAAAGTTCAAAACCACTGTCGAATCTCACAACAAGGATGTGTTAAAACACCTTTGCTTCAATCAAGAAACAGATTCAAACAATTTTTCAAGCAATAAGTGCTTCACTTAATCAAACAAAGAATCAACATATTACAACTAGGTACCCAACACACATATCCCGGAAACCACGGTGACCGGTCAAATTCCTATGCACGCTCGGTCGAGAACCGAATCAAGCTCGATACCAACAAGTGTAACGACCGCTTCCGGACCGCTACCGAGCTCAATATACCGAGCTCGAGTTACCGAAACTCAACACACCGAGCTCAACATAAACCTATATGAGATGTGTTTTAAAAACAAAACTCTTGTGCCTTTTAAAAATACGATATGTATTTTTTTATAAAACCAACTCGTGCACATCGAGTAATTCTGACTTTTGAAACATGGTGCAACTAAGACACAAGACTTAAATTCTAATAAAACATACATGCATAACATACACATATAAATATATCACTCGAAATAATAATGTATACAAAATACAGAGTAGCAAATGTGCAAAGAAAAATACACCTAAGGTACGACAACTTCAAAAGAGCAATCATACCACAGGGTACTTCCGGCAGACTCCCACGCAGGGTCGCTCCAAAAGTAAGACCACCGCCCACCTCAGAGCAACAAAACAACATCGCCCAAACTGGTCACGACCTCGAACACAAAGAAAAAGCGAAGTGCGGTCCTCGGAAAAACCAACATCCAACAAATAAACAATCACGACAGATAGAGGTCGTCACTCGGGTCCTCGTCGAGCTCCTCCTCGGCATCGTCTCATCGCCGAAGTTCCTGCGCCCTCGACATCGCCTGGGTAACCGTCATGGATTGAAGGCACCACGGGAAAGGGTCAACTTCTCAACAATTCAAGATAAGCTCGACATAAAAATATAAGCAAGCGACAAAGTATAACATTCACCGACGTGACTCGACCATCTCACTCTAAACTCGACACAACTCGCAAATCCATTTTCTCTCGACTCGACAATTTTCCGGAATGCACACGCCAGCCGTCAGTATGTCGGAAAGTCCAGTAAAGCCTTGGGATCCTCGCTCTCCCTAGGGCCGGTCGGCTCGGGTCCCATAGCGTGGCGACGTCTAGTCAATCTCCGTAAACAAAAAGGGGACCTAGCACCCTCGATTATCCGGTCACGGCTCCAAAAACGTCATACGACTCACCTAGCTCGCTCACTCGATGAACAATTTGCCGCATCACGATATTCAAAGAGTTAAACACAAGATATTCAACCGCATGTCAAATAAAGAGCAAGCTCGACATGAAGAAGCATAATTCAACATGCAATACACAATTCACGACATATATTCAATCACATATTAAATACATGCAAAAACTCAATCATATCACAACATTTCATTTCGACACAAATCGGAAATCCATACACAATAACATAACCACGTAGAATATGAAATGCCCTTATGCTAGCATACTACGAAAATATTAATGTGAAGCGCCGCTTACATAAGGACTTATAAAACAAAGCCTTAGAGATATCTAGGAGTTGCCGCTACCGAACTCCAAGTTAATCTTTGCCGACAACGACCTCGACACAGCTGTCTTCAAAGAGCTCGACAACGACTTCTCTTACTCGATCTCGACACGGCTGTCTTCAACGAGCTCGACAACGACTTCGACACGTACGCTTCTCAGTCGACCTCGACACGTACAGTTCTCAGTCGACCTCGACACGTACAGTCCTCGATCTGGATTCTGCTGCTTTCGCGTCCTTGGATTCGCTTTCCCGTACCCTTGATTCAGAATTCACTCGATCTCGGGAAATAGACTTCCTAAAACAAACACAACTTAGATCGATCCATGGGTTCCAATACATCTAACTCTCTCTTCCCAAACTCAACCTGACCCGTAAAAATATAAAACTCAAGAACTGAAATATATTTTTCCTCTAACACAAAGTTAGGGATTTCGATCAAAATTTCATGAAAAGTTATCGATGCTTCAACAGATAGATCGACAACAACAATAACGAGAAACAACGAATGAGAAACAAAAAATCGAAGCGAACCAAAAATGGAGGTTTACGGCAGCGCTGGATTGCGAGAAAAAGCGAGAGGAAGAAATTTGTTTTACAAGCCCAATTAATCGGTTAGAAAGATAGGTAATATTGTGAAGAAGAAAACCCATCAATTTGACATGATTTGGAAGCATAAAGCTGGTTAAAAATGGAAGAAGAATTAGCGCTAAACAAGAGTACGGATGAAAAGAAAAATCGTCTTCATACCTCAGCGGTGATCGAGCAGGCGAGATATGGGTCGAGAAGTTGATGATGAACAAGATTGATGAAGAAAGCTTGTGCGAGAATCTCGATGCAACTCACGGTTTCGTCGATGGAGATTTTTGAAGAAAACAACGAAACACAGAGCGAAGGAAGGAAGAAGAAAGAAGAAAAGAGAAATGAATGTTTGAGGAAAATCGATCGTGAATACAATTGAAGGGCATAATCGTAACTCCGGCTATAAGATGCCAATCCCAATAATCATCTACCCGTTTAATCGTTCCTCTCATAATTACCCTCTACTGCTTCGGTCAATGGCAAGCCGACAATGTAATAATTACAAACAATATAATAATAACGCTGAATAACGTTCGAAAGAATACGAGGTGTCATCTCGACACGATGTCGACAAGAGTGCTCGTGCAAGCGTACATAAGGTTCTAACACGAGTTCGTGAACGCGGTCTCCTCAGCCGACTTGCGTCCTCATCATTTCGATGCACGCGACTTCATCAACTCGACACGCGACCTCCTCGGCTCGGCAGCCTAGTGCACGTGGTCTCATCAGCTCGACAAATGATCTCGGCAAACGATCTAGTCACGGGATCTCGACACAAGGTCTTGGTCGAGGTCTCGATACGTCGTCCTAATACGATGTCGATCTCGTCCTCAGGTGTTACAAAATACCTTAAAAGACTCATCCTTGTGGGCAAGGAATTGAACCCATGTCCATCTAGTAAAATCATCAACAATGACTAATCCATATTTCTTTCCAGTTAAAGAGGCTGTCCTTGTGGGACCAAAAAGATCAAGATGTAAGAGTTCAAGTGGTCTCGAGGTTGAAACAACATTTTTTAAATGAAAGGAAGTTTTGACTTGTTTTCCTCTTTGACAAGCATCACACAGGGCATCAGATTGGAACTTAAGATTTGGTAAGCCTCTAACAAGATTGTGCTTGTTTAACTTTGAGATTAACCTCAAATTGGCATGACCCAATCTTTTGTGCCAAATCCATTGCTCATCTTCAACAGACATAAGACACTTGACATCTTGTTTTGCAAGTTCAAAAAGAGCAACTTTATAAATGTTTTGTTTCCTCTTTGCTGTAAAGAATATAGATCCATCATTTTTGCTTTTTACTGAACATCCATTTTCTGTAAAGACAACATTATAACCACTGTCACATAATTGAAGCAATATACTCTTGTACAGTTTTGGCAGTCTGGGCAATTTCTGCAATGGATACCTTGGGGTATTTATAGGAGTTCTAAAGGATATTACCGTTACAGTAAAAATGGCTCCTTTCCATTGAGTGAGGTGATTTCAAAAAGCTGTCACTTTCTTCCTTTCTAGAGAATATCTCAGTAGTACATATTACCGTTTTCGTACTACCTTGCTTTTCGCAATTGCTTGTACGATTTTTGTCTTGTAGCTAAAGGTGTCTCCTTTGATACCTCGTACAACAATTTTGGCACATAAGATCAAATTCAAAATCCGTTCCAGAGGCTTCTGAAAAGAGGAGCAACAACATGACCATCACGTGATATAAAATGAAGTTCAGACGCTCGCTCAGAACGGGAGATCGGACGCTCATAGCAAATGGATAAGACTAGTGACGCAAAAGGATAATTCCAGACGCTCACGAAGACAGTATACTAAGTTGAGCCGGATGCTGACACATGAAGTGTATCCTTCTCTTGAGAGCTTCTTTCATCTTGTTTAAGTGGCTTAGAAATGTATGTAATATTAGTATCTGCACACTTCAAGAATTGTTAGAACATAAATTGTTCTCTTGTGAATATTTTGTTATCATCAAAATTAATGAGGGTCTAAACTTCTCACTTGTTTAGGTTCCAACACATACCTCCAAGCAGAACAATAAAATGTGTGAAATACTAAACCACACATCTTCCGATAACTATTTGGATCAACACCTAGCTACCCGTTTCTATGCAGCTTAAATCTATATGCCTATGTGGCCACACAACTCAATTATGTCAGAATCAGCCCCACCTTAGCTACTTTTCCTTGTCAGAACACAACACCCACACCAAGCCAGTTGTCCATCCCCTATCCAGCTCATCATACCCGTAAGAGTGCATCCCTGCTCTTCGATAAGAACAGGTATCGAGGAGGCACTCGGGATCGGTACTATGGATAGTGATACGATGGTACCCAGTCAGGATAATCAAGCTTCCCAACGTCCCGACAGGATTGTAGCGAGCCATTCGTCACCTGTAGACTTGTTGTACCATGATTATCCCCAAGGACCAATGCGTCTTGTACCCGACATATCGTGCTCGCATTCTGGCACCTGGCCTCATACACAGTCTATGTGCACGGCAGTGGATTACAGCACATGCATATGACCATTTATTCAGCATCTTTACAACTCACTATCATTGATCATTAACTCAGCACAACAGTTCTTCAACTCATCCATCATCCCCTTTATCTCAGCACTTATTATCTTATCAATTCATTATAGTTAATAAACTCAGACTTATTCTCCACACAGTAACACTTTCCTTTAATTCAGCAAAATCAACACACTTTCCAACATATACAGTATAACTGCTAACATGCATAATATAACAGCAATCATCAACATATTAATCAGCACAACATTAACCAACAACCATCCTCAATCAACGTATGAATCCATTCTAGTGTCGCTCACGCGATCTGCTACTAACATGTTATCATTCAACATATCAACTGTTACATATACAACCATAAAGCAATCATAGATTATCAGTATCTCATCAATTAGCATCCATCACATATATCAATAGATTATCCCTATGGTTGATAAACCTCTGACAACTGTCCTCAGCTATCATAGGCCATGGCCCCTCTCCTAAGGTACTGCTATTATCAACCACTAGTAGGGCTAAGGTCACCCTACGCCTAATTATACATTTATTCTAATCCTACAATCCCTAGTGGATAGGCTTTAGGTCTCCTTACCTGGTTAGAAGGTCGTTGTAGCTACCACCACTCTCTGTATCCTTGCTGCTCCTCGTATTCCTATTGCTGAATACTCCTACCTAGTCTTCTAGGCCACTCTCATCCTCCCCTCTTAGAGGATTGCCTACTAAGGGCTTTCTGATGCACAAGATCCTCAATTGAGGCAAGTGCAGAGCATACTTGCTTCTTAGTGGCCCTCTAAGTCTCACTCTCCTTCTCAATCCCTAAGATTCCTTACTAAGAGTTTTCTGATGTACCAGATCCTCATTAGAGGCAAGCACAGAGCATACTCACTCCTTAGAAGGCCCTAGAGAGAGAAAGCTAGAGAGAGAAGAGGATTTGGGGCGAGTTGGAATGAGGGGGTGACGAGCTATATATAAGCATATATTGGTCCCATCGCGTCGCAATGGACCAAGGCACAATCTCCGTCGCGCCACGATGGTGCCACGTGTCAAGCACCTATTTGCTGTAACCACCGACTCGGTCACCGACTTAATGTTTCCAGAATTCTCTCCATCGCGTCGTGATAGATTTCAATTCATTCTCAGTCGCGTCGCAATCGTACCTAAGGTCATTTCCATAATTTCTTCTATTTTAGACGTTTCTAGAGCTTCCAGATCCTTCTTAGGGGTATTTTTAGTCCTTTTAAATATTTCTATAACACATTTAGGCCTAGTTCCTTTAAAAATTAGAATTTCTAATATTTATTCATCATTTTAATATTATTTTCTGAAAATCAGGATGTTAAGCCGCTCGCGTCCCGTCGTTCTTCCTTCTCCCAAGCTCCCTTTTGTACTCCCAAGGATCAATTGGAGAGTCTTGCGAAATGGGGAGAGGAGAGCTCTATTTATAGGCATAAATTGGCCCCATCGCGTCGCAAGCCAATTACACGTAAATCCCGTCGCGAGCTGGGACACGTGTCACGCATCAGACAAGCGTGATCACCGACTTACCCACCGACTTTGCTCACGTCGCGAGCCACTTTACACTAATCCTCATCGCGTCGCGATAGACCATTTCCAGAAATGTCTAATTCCTTCCGCCCTAGAAGGTTCTAGGGTATTCTATGCTATTCTTGGATATTCTAGGGACTTCTAGACCATTCAAATGATTTATATCTCCTTTCTAGGGTTTCTGTGTCTCATTTAATCGCTAATTAAGGTTTTTATTACCCGCTTGTTACTTATTTATTATTCTAAGAATTATTTAAAATTATTAAAAATCAGGAGGTCACATTTCTACCCCCCTAAAAATAAATTCCGTCATCGGAATTTAGCAATAGTTACCTGAATCTGAAGTCTCCTCGGTTCCTCTGACCGTAAACATTCGCCCGACTCGTGCAACTGGTTTGGCTGATCCTGTTGGCTTAGATTCTGCAGTGGGTTTTGCTTCAACCAATTTTCCTTTAGCTTTAGATTCCAAGGTTGCTCCCTATTTACACTCTCTGGCAATATGTCCTGGTTTCTTACATCGATTACAAACTGGTTCTTTTTCAAGACATTCATGTAGGTAATGTCTTCCTCCATATTGAGTACATCTTATTGACCTTCATTGTTCATTTTCAGATTCTATAAGTGATTAGTTAGGACGATTATAAGGTCTTCGATTATTTCTCTCGTCTTGATTCCTTCTATTGTTTCTCATGGGTCCACCATTCTTCTGTTTTTCTATCCTACTGTCAAGATTTTCTAGCTCAATACTATTTTCCATTAATTCAAAGAAGCGATTGATCTTCAAAGGGATAATGGATCTACGTAGCTTGGGTTTTAACCCATCCTCAAATTGCTTACACATCCATTCTTCGTCCGGATTCAACTGGTAAAATCTAGAGTATTTAATCAAAGTTTCAAATCATACAACATATTCTCTAACAAACATCTTTCCTTGTTTCAAACTGAGGAATTCCGTCTCCTTTTCTCGTTTTAGTGCACTTGGGAAATATTTCTCTAAAAACTAGTTTGAAACAATTCCCAAGTGATAACCCTTCATTCACTTTCTAGCATTCATTGCTTGTTCTTCCACCAAGACTCCGCTCCTCCAACTAACAAAAAGGTTGTATTGAAACCTAAACATTTGAGAAGTTTACACCCTCATTAATTTTGATGATAACAAAATATTTGCAAGTGAACAATTTACCTTCTGATAAGTCTTGAAGTGTGCTGGTATTAAAATCATTTATGTTTTATAACTCACTCAAGCAAGAAGAAGAAATTCACAAGAGTTTGAATACATTCCATGTGTATCTAAATTCGATTCACTCCAACGTCTTATGTAAAGCGAGCGTCCGCTAGTGTTATCTTTTGACACGTGGATTACTCAATTGATGCGAGCGTCCGTCCTGTTTTCTGAGCGAGTATCTGGTCCACGGGATGGTCACGTTTTTGTACTTCTACCTCAGCTATTTGGAACGAAATTTGAATTTGATTTTGTGCGCTCATTCTTATGTACGAGGTATCAAAGGTGACACCTTTAGTATAAGACAAAATTCGTACAAGGCAATTGTGAAAAACAGATTGTACAAAAACAGTAATGTGTACTATTCTGATATTCTCTGAAAAAGAAGAAAAGGACAGCATTTCAAATTATCCCATTCAATGATTTGGAGCTGAAATTTACTACAACGGTAATACACTCAAGGACTCCTGTAAATATCCCAAGGTATTCATTGAAGAAGGTTGCTAGAAACTACTTTTTGAAAGAGCTATTACTCAAGTGAGCAATCAAGTTTCGTGCCAAGTTTCTGGAAACCAAGAATTGAACATCAACGTCTTATATTCTTTCTTTTAGAAAGCTATTTGTTTTTTAGCTTAATCTTTTCATCTTCTCTGTGAGACTTATTTGATTGTATTCAAAAGAAAAATTACTTTGTGAAAATTGTATTGCCTAGTTAAGGCTTTGTTCCTCAAAGGCTCAAACATACTGAGTCGTATTGAGAAGTTAAGCGTATTGTCAAGTTTGTGACAATAGAATACTCTTAAGGAAATTTGTAATTAGTTGATTATAGTGGAAATCCTTTAGGAACGAAGGGACTAGACGTAGCTACTAGTTTGGTAGTGAACTAGTATAAATCTCTGTGTCTCTTCCTTTACTGCTTTACATTTATTCGTATCTTGTAAAGAAAAACAAGTTTTCATAACTTTATTTCCAGCGTCTGGTCATACTCCAGCATCCGATAACAAACAAATTTAAAATCAAGTGTTCAAAAGTGTTTTTAATTTAAAGTTTGCAGAAAGTGTTGGAACCTAAACGATTGAGAAGTTTAGACCCTCATTAATTTTGATGATAACAAAGTACTTGCAAGTGAACAAATTATCTTCTAATAAGTCTTAAAGTGTGCAGATATTAAAATTGTTTATGCTTTATAAGTCACTCAAGCAAGAAGGAGAAATTAACAAAAAATTGAATACATTCCATGTGTGTCAGCATCCAGTTCACTCCAGCATCTTGTGTATAGCAAGCATTCGGTAGTGTTATTCTTTGACACAAGGATTACTCAATTGCTGTGAGCGTCCGTCCTGTTCTGAGCTAGCATCTGGTCTTTTAATGAATCACGTGATGGTTACGTTTGTGCTCTTCTACCTCAGCTGTTTTGGAACAGAATTTGAATTTGATTTTGTGCACTCATTTTGATGTATAAGGTATCACAGGTGACACCTTTAATATAAGACAAAATTCGTACAAGGAAATTATGAAAAGCAGATAGTACAATAACGATAATGTGTACTATTTTGATATTCTCTGGAAAGGAAGAAAAGGATAGCATTTCAAATTACCTCACTCAACGATATGGAGCTGAAATTTACTGCAACGGTAATACCCCTCAGAGACTCCTATAAATACCCCAAGGTATTCATTGAAGAAGGTTGCCAAAAACTGCTAGAAACTATATTCTGAAAGAGCTATTACTCAAGTGAGCAATCAAGTTTCGTGCCAAGTTTCTGGACACCCAAAACTGAACCTCATCGTCTGATATTATTTCTTTTAGAAAGTTATTTGTTTTTGTGCTTAATTTTTTCATCCTCTCTGTGAGATTATTTGATTGTATTCAAAGAATATTACTTTGTAAAAGTTGTTCTGCCTAGTTAAGGCTTTGTTCCACAAAGGCTCGAACGTACTGAGTCATTTTGAGAAGTTAAAGAGTATTGTCAAGTTTGTGACAGTAGAATACTCTTAAGGAAATTTGTAATCAGCTGATTATAGTGGAAAATCCTTTGGGAACGAAGGGACTAGACGTAGCTACCAGGTTGGTGATGAACTAGTATAAATCTCTGTGTCTCTTGCTTTACTGCTTTACATTTACTTTTATCTTGCACATAAAAACAGGTTTTCATAAACCTTATTTCCAGCGTCTGGTCATACTCCAGCATCCATTTTTAAACAAGGTCAAAATCCAGTGTTCTAAAGTGTTTCTATCTTAAAGTTTGCGAAAATTTTTCAACACAATTCAACCCCCTTCTTGTGTTCACGTTCAGTTGGTACTAGAGCTCGGCCTTTTGGTTGAGCACTTAACAGTGTTAAGAGAAAAGATCCTATACTGTGAACATGTCTACTGAAAGTGGTCATCTGAACTGTCCTCCTCCACTTACTGGAGAAAAATTTGACTACTGAAAAGATAAGATAAAAGCTTTCTTTGAGACACAACAACTTGAGTTGCGAGATATTGTTGTAAGTGGATACCTTATTCCCACTAATGCTACTACTGGTGTTGTTATAGACAGAGAAGATTGGAATGATGAGCAGAAAAAGAGATATCAAATCAATCAAAAGGCTAGATTTATTCTTATCTGTACTATGTCAGAAAAGGAATATGATAAATGTGGCAAATTTGATACTGCCAAAGAAATCTGGGATTCACTTGTTTTATCTTATGAGGGCTCTGCCCCAGTAAGAGAAACTAAAGCCAGCATGTTGGTTCGCCAGTATGAGTTATTTAAAATGGAAGATGGTGAAAATATTGAATCTATGTTTGGAAATGTTCCAAACACTTGTTCATGGGTTACAGGCCCTTGGAAAAAGCTAAACTATACCTGACCATATGAGAAAGATCATGAGAAGTTTGACCAAGCAATGGAGACCCAAAGTCACTTCTATTCATGAAGCAAAAGATTTAAATGTCCTAAGACTTGAAGATCTCTTGAGTTCTTTGAAAGCTCATGAACTTGAGCTGAATGAGGAAGAACTTGTGAAGAAAAGCAAGAACATTGCTTTGAAAGTCAACAAACATAAAGCCAATACTTCTAAAGCCCTTTAGGCTGAAGAAGAATCAGAAGATGAAGCTTTAAAAGGAGACGTTGATGCATCAGATGATGAGCTCGCGTTCATATCGAGGAAGATACAAAGAATGCGGAAGAAAAGAAACTTCAAGAAGAAATTCCAGAAGAAAGATGTTAAGGACAAGAAGGAAAGCAAAGACAAAAGCCAAGTCGTTTGCTAAGAATGTAAAAAGCCTAGACATTTCAAGTCCGAGTGTCCTAATCTTAAGGAGAAGCCCATAAGAAGTTCTTTCAAGGGAAAGAAGAAGAGTCTCATGGCTACATGGAAAGACCTGGACCTATCATCTTCTGAGGATGATAATGAAGAAGAAGCTAATCTTGCCTTCATGGCAAATACTGATCTAGATTAAGAAGAAGAAGTTGAAGAGGTAATAATATATGATTTTTACTCTGAACTTCAACTTGCATTTGATGATCTTCTCAAGGATTCTGCCACTCTCACCATTGAGTATAAGAATTTGAAAAAGAAATTTTCAAAATTATCACGAGATTTTTAAGCTTTCAACAAAGAAAACTCAATACTCAACGAAGAGAACCAGAAGCTAAAAACTGAAAATCAGCGTCTAGTTGATAACCAGCGTCTGGAAGCTAACAAGCAACCAGAAGCTGAGAGCTCTAAAGCTGAAAGCTCTGAAGTTAAAGGCAATCCTAAGTGTAAATCAAATGATTATGAATATGCCTTTCAAAAGTTTCTTGTAGAGAGTGTAACTCAAAGCAAGCAAGCTTCAATGATTTGGGGTGTTAGTAAAACAACAACTCAAGATCTTGGTTACATATCAGATGAACCCTCTTTAGAAAATGAAAATCCTGATAAACCCAATGATCACAGTGAATGCTTGCATTGTACTTACTACAACAAAACTGGTCATTTAAAAAGTGCATGTACTGCTTTTAAGACTAAGAAGGACAAGTATCCTTCAAGAACTAATAAGAAATGACCCAAAAAGATATGGGTACCTAAAGATAAAATAGTCTATGTTGCAGACATGCTTAGCAACAAGGTCAATACACCTATCTTGGTACTTAGACATGGATGCCCGCGACACATGATGGGAGAAAAGCATATGTTCCAAGAGTTAAGGCCTAGAGAAGAAGGATTTGTTGGTTTTGGAGGAAACTAGAAAGGTAAAACAGTTGGAATTAGTCGCATTGGTAAAGACTCTCTTCCTTTTATTGATAATGTACTTTATGTTGAAGGACTAAAGCATAACTTACTGAGCATAAGTCAATTATGTGACAATGGTTATGATGTCATTTTTACAGAAACTGGATGTTCAGTAAAAAACAAGAAAGATGGCTCTATTTTCTTTATTGCAATGAGGAAACAAAGTATTTACAAAATTGATCTTTCTGAACTTGCAATACAAGATTTCAAGTGTCTCATGTCTGTTGAAGATGAACAATGGATTTGGTATAAGAGATTGGGTCATGCCAATTTGAGATTAATCTCAAAACTAAACAAGCACAGTCTTGTTAGAGGCTTACCAAATCTTAAATTCCAATTTGATGCTCTCTATGAGGCATGTCAAAGAGGAAAACAAGTTAAAACTTCTTTTCATTCTAAAAATGTTGTTTCAAGCTCTAGACCACTTGGGCTTTTGCATCTTGATCTTTTTGGTCTAACAAGGACAACCTCTTTAACTGGAAAGAAATATGGGTTAGTCATTGTTGATGATTTTACTAGATGGACATGGGTTAGATTCTTTGCCCACAAGGATGAGTCATTCAAGGTATTTACTATTTTCTGCAAATCAGTTCAAAATGAAAAAGAAATTTGTATTTCTTCAATTAGAAATGATCATGAGGGAGAATTTGAAAATGAAAGCTTTCAAAAATTTTGTGAAGAAAATGGCATCTCCCACAATTTATCCTCTCCTAGAACACCACAACAAAATGGTGTTGTAGAAAAGAAAAATATATCCCTCCAAGAAATGGACAGGACCATGATTAATGAAGCTGATATTGCAAAACATTTTTGGGCAGAAGCAGTAAACACAACTTGTTATATTCAAAATAGAATTCTTATTAGACCTATTTTGAAGAAGACTCCATATGAACTGTGGAATGGTAGAAAACCAAACATTTCTTATTTTCATCCCTTTGGTTGTATATGTTATGTTATGAATACTAAGGATCAACTTAGTAAGTTTGATTCCAAAGCTGACAAAGGTATCTTTTTGGGATACTCTGAAAGATCTAAAGCTTTTAGAATATACAATAAAGAAACTTTGATAGTGGAATTTGAATCCATTCATGTCAAGTTTGATGACAAGAAGCCTGACACTGCCATGTCAGAGCTAGATGAATTATTTTCAAATTTAAATATTGGTGGCACAACAAACAATGAACCTGCATCTTCAGCGTCCGGTGGTGACAACCTGACATAGAATTCAACTCAAGCAGAAGCTAAAGCCGAAAATAGTTAGAAGTACAAAACCAATCATCCTAAGGATCAAATCACAGGAGAACCTGAAGATAGAGTAAGAACCAGATCCTCTTTCAAAGAGCATGCAGATATTGCACTTCTCTCTGAAATGGAACCTAAGACGATTGATCAAGCATTGGAAGATGAAGGTTGGATTCTGGCTATGCAAGAAGAATTGAATCAGTTCCAAAGAAATGATGTGTGAAAATTAGTCACTCTACCAGAAGATAAACAAACTACTGGTACTAAATGGGTATTTAGAAACAAGCTTGATGAAGATGGCAAGGTTGTGAGAAACAAAGCAAGATTAGTTGCTTAAGGTTACTCGCAAGAAGAAGTTATAGATTTTACAGAAACTTTTGCACCTGTTGCAAGGTTAGAAGCAATTTGCATTTTACTTTCATTTGCTGCACACCATGAGATAATTCTTTATCAAATGGATGTGAAAAGTGCTTTCTTAAATAGTTTTATAACTGAGGAAGTCTATGTGAAACAACATCCTGGATTTGAAGATATTGAATTTCCTGAACATGTCTTTCAGCTTAAAAAGGCTCTATATGGTCTTATATAAGTTCCTAGAGCTTGTTATGATAGACTAAGTTCCTTTTTAATGGAAAATGGTTTTATCAGAGGTCAAGTAGACACTACTCTATTTAGAAAAACATCAAACAAGCATTTTATACTTATTCAAATTTATGTTGATGATATTATTTTTGGAGATACGAATGAAAGCCTTTGCAAAGAATTTTCCAAGTCGATGTAGATTGAATTTGTAATGAGCATGATGGTAGAATTAAAGTTTTTCCTTATAATTCAAATCAAGCAATGCAATGATGGTATTTACATACATCAAAGCAAATACATCTAGGAATTGCCAAATACATTCAAGATGTTGGATTGCAAGCCAATGTACACACCTATGCATCCGACTTGCTTTCTTGGTAAAGATGAAACTGGTAAGAAGGTAGATCAGAAAACGTACAGAGGTTTGATTGGATCTCTACTTTATCTTACTGCTTCAAGACCTGATATTATGTTCAGCGTCTACCTGTGTGCTAGATTTCAATCTGATCCTAGAGAATCACACTTGAGTGTTGTTAAAAGAATATTTAGATATTTACAAGGATCTACTAATCTTAGTTTGCTTTATAAGAAATCAAAAGATTACAAGTTAGTAGGTTTCTGTGATGCTGACTTTGCTAGAGACCGAATTGAATGAAAGAGCACAAGCGGATGCTGCCAATTCTTTGGAGCAAATCTTGTGTCTTGGTCAAGCAAAAGATGAAGCACCATTGTACTCTCAACAGCAGAAGCTGAGTACATCTCAGAAGTAAGTTGCAGTTCTTAACTTATGTGGATGAAATATCAACCAGAAAACTACTTGATAAAAGAGAGTAACATTCCTATCTTTTGTGATAATGCATCTGCAATTTGTCTTACTAAGAATCCAATATTGCATTCTAGAGCAAAGCACATTGAGATTAAATATCACTTCATAAGAGACTATGTTCAAAATGTGTACTTGAAATAAAATTTTAGAAACTGATCATCAGTGGGATGACATTTTCACAAAACCCTTGCTGAAGATAGATTCAATTTTATAAGAAGAGATGTAAATTTTCATCTTATAGAAGAATGATCAATCTCAGCGTTTTATGATATGTATCATTTAGCATCTGGTATGACATAAACATTCACACGTGTACTCATATGATATGTCACTTAAATTGCATAACTCAGTGTCCGGTGAACTCATTGATTGCATCCGAGCACACATGTGTCACGCGCGTGTGGGACTTAAGATTTACATCACACCTACTGAGTCATGATTATTTTGGGTTTTCAATAAAATCTTTATCCCTGATTTTACATTAATTTGGCGACTGCATATAATGAAAAAGGAAATCTTGTTTTTATTTTCTTTTTGTTTTATTTTTAATCAAAGGAAATGTGAAGAGGTTTTTTGAAAAAGGTAACTGTACCATTACATCAAAACTTTTCCACTACTCCACATTTCGCACCACCCTCTACTCTGTTTTTGTTTGCAAACACTGTTATCTCTTTTTCTCTCTCTGTGTGTGATTTCTGTGGAACCCTAAACCTCCATCACCTACTCCTCAACTACTACCATGGCATCTACTAAGGTTACACAAAACCGTGCTATCTACGACACCATGACAGAAACAAAACTCCTGAATGAGAACAGAATTGATCTGGAGAAATTTAAGCTCTACGGGTTCAACTTCGTTGAAGGGTTCGAGGCTATGGGCTGGACGAATTACTTCTTTTCAAGTTCTTCCATTGAAGTTATGGTTACTGCTATTAAGGAACTCTGGGGAAATATTACTATTGTTCAAAATGGGATAATCGAAGGTCATCTTAGAGGTTTTCAGTTAGTAATTACTGTTAACAACATTGCTGAAGTACTGGTTGTCCGGTTGAAGGAATAAGTTTTTATAATTGTTGGGAAAATGCCTTTAATAGAATAGAGAAGGTAAATGATGCTCTGTTTGAGAACTATAGACAATTGAAGGAGTCCGGAGAAAAACTTACTTCCAAGCATCAAAAGAGTCACTTCAGGGTGCTTCACAAAATTATTGCTAAGAGTGTTCTTCTGAAAGCTGGATCTAGTGACATAGTGAACTATGAACAAAAGTTCATTATGAGGTCGTACTTGGCAAGGTAGAAAGTGAACTTGCCTAGGTTAATATTCATTTACTTGGTCAGTGTTGTTTTAGGTTCAAGGAAGGGTGTTGCTGACAAGAAAAACATCTATATATTGTGTCCTTCTCACTGCTTTGATGATTAAAATTGGTATTCCCAGAAAGCTTGGTGCTTTGGAAGGAAAAGAAAGGGAAAAATACTTTGGTGTTGGCCCCATTGTTCTCCCTGATGTTTTTGGGGTATACAGCTTAGTCAGGATGCACCTGGTCACTGGTGAAAGAATGAAGGAAGTGAAACAGGAGCAACAGGAAGAACAAACTTATGCTACTATTGCTAAAGTTGGTGAAGAAGTTGTGACAAAATCCACCAGAAGCTCAGTGTCTGGTGTGAAAAGGATAGGTCAATTTCTAGCAAGGGAGACAAGAAGCAAGAAGCAGAAGTGCCCCTGCATCTAAAAGGAATGATGAACCAGAAGAAAATAAGGACTGAGTCCCCATCAGAAAGATAATGGAGAAGAAGAGAAAGGCAGAAGCTGAAAAACCTATTTCAGCATCTGACACAAGGAAGCAAGTTCCTCCACCACCTCCTCCTCCTGCTATTGCCCCACAAGGGAAGAAAAAGTAGTTGGTTAGGCTCTCTGAGAAGCTTAATCCAAAGGTACTGGACTTTACTGATGATTCCATTACTTCTTTTGATTCTGATGATACTATTCCTGCACCACCACTCTCTGTTTCATCACCTCAACCACAGTCCACACAACCATCACCCACTAAAACACAGACCAAGAAAAACACAAAATCCAAAACACAAGCCATTACCCTTGTCACTCAACAACCTCCTTCCATTAAACCTCAAACCTCCCAGCTAACCACAGAACCTAAAACACTTACATTTCCCTCACCATAAACCACTACCTCCTCAATCACATCCCTCTCCACATATATCTCCTCACTCGACACTCACCCCTTCAATCAGCTTTTCAAAATCCCTCCCAACAAGCCTAAAACCTACAAAGTCAAAGTGACTTCCTCTACCAAACCTCTATCCCTCACTATCAAACCTATCACATACTTTGATGCCCACAAATTTGTATCATCTGTAAACAAACCACAGTTTGTAAGAGAAGAAGAGTATCATTCCATTTATGATCATTCTTCTCTTTGGCACTTGAAGACTTTCACTTTAGGGGCTACAAGATTGGAGATTGCTCCACTCTCTGAGGAAAATAAAGTACTGCATACTTTCTTTGGTGGAAGATTAAGACCTCCTCCAAATAGTGGAACTATTTCTTTCTCCATTGAACTTCCTCATAATCTGCCACAATACGAACCTCTCACTCCGAAAGAGTATGGAAGGTGGATCTCAGATGATGACATGTCCTTCATGGCTCACTGCCTTGACATGAAGAAGCTTGAGTTAGCTTACATTGGCAGAGATCCCTCCTCAGCATCTGTTAAAATCGTGCCTGATAGACAAAGGTGGCTATACCATGGTCAAACCCTGAGAAAAGGAAGGAACTAGCTCCTGGAAAACTTCCAAAGTCAATTGGTATCAAGGAGTATCAGGAAGCTCCTAGGAAATACAATGTAAAAGCTTTGTCTCAGCTTCCTGTTGAGAAGCTATCTGAAGACCAAGCCAGACAAGTCTACCTGAATCTACTCAAGAAAAATGCTTGGAGAACTGGTTCTTTTGGCTGCTGTGATGCAGAGAAAGTAACCATTCCCACTGGTGGCTCTATCAGCAGGTAACTGATACAAACCTTGATATTCTTCACTTTGATGATATGTTTGTGTCTACTATTGTAAGGACCCCGAGTGTTAATAAACTATAAGATAAATTGGCTGCAATCAGTAAACACTTTGATATTGGATTCAAGTGGAGTAAAATGACACATCCCTGGAAAGACAAGGTCATTCTACCTCATTTTTGGCGTATTACTTTTGATGAAGATGATAGAGAGAATCTGAGAAGTAGCAATGGCAAGATTTGATGCATATTTGAAGACTTTTTCAAGCACACGGAAACTGTATTTCTAAATATGGTTTAGCCAGAAGAGATTGTGCAAAGATGGGAAAGGGATACAGAGTTTGAAAGACAGAAGCTGGGAAGACTCATCAAATGGAGCCTACCAAATGATGATTTCTTTCAGAAGGCTCTGGAAAGAAAGGAATTGAAATTGAAGTTGTCACAAGAAGTGCTTGCAGAGCATCAGAAGCTGGAATCACAAAGGGCTGTTGTTCCAGAAGCTGAACCTATTCAAGAAGCTGCTCCTACTCCTCCTGTTGCAAATGATGAACCTGTCATCATGTCAAGGGCTGAATATGAGGCTATTATGAGGCTATTATGGCAACAAATCAGAAAGTGCATCAGTTGCAAATCACAGTGAATTTCCTCTTGGAACGCTTCAATCAAATTCTTCCTCCTCCACAAAACCCTTAAAAATATTTTCATCTTTAATAATTTGTATTATTCTTATTAACCTGGTACAATTATTTTTTAAATTTTGCACCTAGTACTCTTATATATTGAATGATCTAACCTTTACTTAGTCAAAATTTTGGTACAATTCAAATTTTTGTACACTCTTTTTGTCTGATGACAAAAGGGGGAGTAAAAGTAAGGTCTGATAAACGCGCTTAAGTTTCACATTTCATGCATCATTCATCGTACATAACATATTTGTATTGCTCTGATACTCATTGTCCGGTGCTCATTGATACTAGTTGATATTTTTTTGACGAATCTATTCTTATATTGGTACAAGATCTCGGCATCTGGTCCTCTACGAATATTTAATCATACCTGTTATTGGTAGAATGATTTTAGCATCTGGTCCTCAATGACTATTTGAATAAATGCTCTGATACATGTATGTGTTATACAATCTTACAAATACTCTGATAGTTGAAAATGCTCTTATTTGAAAATATCTAATTATATCTGAGTATGTTGAACTCAGGAGGAGACCCTTGAAATTACTTTTGAAACAAAATTGTTCATCAATCTTGGATATTTGTCATCATCATAAAGGGGGAGATTGTTGGAACCTAAACGATTGAGAAGTTTAGACCCTCATTAATTTTGATGATAACAAAGTATTTGCAAGTGAACAATTTATCACTAAAGCAAGAAGAAGAAATTCACAAGAGTTTGAATACATTCCATGTGCATCTGCATCCGGTTCACTCCAGCGTCTTGTGTAAAGCGAGCGTCCGGTAGTGTTATCTTTTGACACGTGGATTACTCAATTGCTGCAAGCGTCCGTCCTGTTTTCTGAGCGAGCATCTAGTCTATTAGTAAAGCACGTGATGGTCATGTTTATGCACTTCTACCTCAGCTATTTAGAACGGAATTCGAATTTGATTTTTTGCGCTCATTCTTATGTTCGAGGTATCAAAGGTGACATCTTTAGTATAAGACAAAATTCGTACAAGGTAATTGTGAAAAGCAGATAGTACAAAAATGGTAATGTGTACTATTCTGATATTCTCTATAAAGGAAGAAAAGGACAGCATTTCAAATTATCTCACTCAATGATTTGGAGCTGAAATTTACTGCAACGGTAATACCCTCAAGAACTCCTATAAATACCCCAAGGTATTCATTGAAGAAGGTTGCTAGAAACTACATTTTGAAAGAGTTATTACTCAAGTGAGCAATCATGTTTCGTGCTAAGTTTCTGGACACCAAGAACAGAACTTCAGCGTCTTATATTCTTTCTTTTAGAAAGCTATTTATTTGTTTTTGAGCTTAATCTTTTCATCCTCTCTGTGAGAGTTATTTGATTGTATTCAAAAGAAAAATTACTTTGTGAAAATTGTATTGCCTATTTAAGGCTTTGTTCCTCAAAGGCTCGAACATATTGAGTCGTTTTGAGAAGTTAAGAGTATTGTCAAGTTTGTGATAGTAGGATACTCTTAAGGAAATTTGTAATCAGTTGATTATAGTGGAAATCCTTCAGGAACAAAGGGACTAGACGTAGCTACCAGTTTTGTGGTGAACTAGTATAAATCTCTGTGTCTTTTCATTTACTACTTTACATTTATTCTTATCTTGCAAAGAAAAACAAGTTTTCATAAACTTTATTTCCAACGTCTGGTCATATTCCAGCATCCGATAACAAACAGATTTAAAATCAAGTGTTCAAAAGTGTTTTTAACTTAAAGTTTGCTAAAAGTTTTTAACACAATTCAACCCCCCTTCTTGTGTTCACGTTCAGGTTGCATAGGTTACATTTCGATCATCCCGGCAACGTAGTGCCGTGAAGATCTTCTCAACTTCTTGGAGCCATAACTCTGCTCCTTTCGAATCATACTCTTCTTTAAATTGTGGGGGTTTATTCTTCATAAAAGCTGCCGGTCCGACATTTACTGTTACTTCTCCCCCAACTTTCTGGTTTAACAGATGTTGTAATAACTCTCCTTGCTGCTATACCAGCAGGGCATTCTGTTGTGCCTATTGTTGTATGGTCACTACCAGATTTTCTAATCCTCGGGTTCCATTAGTTTCTCTTAGTCCCCCATCATCTTCTAGAGTGTTAGCTCCTCTTTTTCGTGTCCGTCGAGCAATTTGTTACCTAGAACGTAACAAGTAGCACAGGATATCCTATAACTAAGTTTTCCTAATGTCAGACCTTCTACCCAATCCCCATAGATGTCATCCGATGTAGAGACAACTAGACTCTAGACACGACCAGTGACTCGACCCTCCTCACAGAATAGTAAGAACCGAACTGCTCTGATACCGCTTATGTAACACCATCCCAAGACAGGGCGTTTACATTATTTATTTAAACAAAAGTGTGCCATATTTGAAATAAACAAACATATTTTATCACTTATTTGAAGTATACAAATATATTACACAAGTACAAAATAAAACCCTACACCCTCAAGGGTGACAAAAACCCCACTGGCCGTGACATGAGTATCTTCCCTCTGTTTCTAGGCAGTCTTTCCATAGATTCCCCAACTTCCTAGCACAGGTTGTTCTTGTCCATTTGCTTTTAATATTATATAATAGATACACACCAGAAAAACAAAGGGGTAAGATATCCATCAACCACCATCAAACAGGAAAATTGCATAGCGGAATAACTGTCTTCATGCACAATACAACATAACATCAACAGCATAACTGGTATCACAGATATCACACTAAGACTCCTAAATATATGGTCACAGATCATACTACATTGATATGTCATACTAACACTGTAATACCCCACAGTCCTATTCATGCTTTACGCTAATAATTAGCCTAACTCGCGTAATTAACGGGTATAAAAATGCGAAGGAATTAAAATCGAAACATAAATAAGACTACGATGCGCTACAGTGAAGTAAACTAGTGCCAAACTTGCATACGTATAAGTAATAACATCAGAGTGCATAAGCACAGTGTAAAAAGTGAAGATACAGTCATCCAAAAAGAGATAAACTTGTGAGACTAACCTGCCACCTCAACTAAACCAAAACAGCAAAACACAAACATAACATCAACAAAAGAAAAGACTCCTGGCCAACATATAACCAAACACCTCAGCGAGGGGGGAACTTTGAGCTCCCACTCAAAGACCCTGCACGCCTCAGAAACAAATGTCGATAGTCATGAGCTATCATGTGACAAGAGGGACCAGATGTCGCTCCTCTGCAACGTCTCTGTCTCCCACGGTGGCTTGACTCACTATGATGGCTATCGGGTCGCACCGGCATCGACTAAGGACGCATCGGTGGATAACCCCCGTAACCAAAACCTAGTGGAAATCCTGGCACCTGCTATATCTGCTGGAATGGTAGCCTCTGACAGATCCTGAAGTCTCCGGAGAAGCTGGCTATAGGAAGTCCTAGAATCCATAAATAGATGGAGATGGTACCAGTGTAGATCACCGCCTGATGCACATGGTCAATCTCCCACCCCATGCTGTCAAAATCATGATATTGGATCTCGAAGTCACCCCATAAGGGGATCCGTGGGGGAAGGAGCATCGACGGGTGCATCAGCATAAACTGCTCCATCGGATGCTGCTGCGGCTGCATCTCCCTCGTCAACAAAGTTTAATACAGAGGTAATGAATATACAGACAAACAAATAAACACAGGGAGATAAGAGCAACACATCCACCAAAAAGCGAAAAATGCATAAGTAGAACGAATGTTAGACAATCTAATCAGATAATCATATACATACAGATATGGTCTAGCTACCATCTTCCACTTATCCCATGTCTCTCAATGAGTTTGTGCACTACTTCATCTTTTCTTTTCTATTGTCACTGTACTCCCCTTTCCCGTTAGGAATACTTATTGGCGAACCCGCTTTCCGTTAGGTTGTCGTCCCCCATTCCCAATAGGGACTCCTGTCTCCCTTTTCCGATAGAGTACGGGGTGACACTAGCCTAGTCCACGAGGTATTCCCCCTTTCTTGATTGGAATCCTCCTCCCCCTTCCCCAATAGGGAAGTCCGTTTCCCCCTTTTCCAATAAGGAACGGAGTGGATCTAACCTGCTATGCGACCCCCTTCCCGTTAGGGATTCTCTCCACATCACATTCCCGTCAAGAATGGAGTGGTTACTAATGCAATGTCATATGCATGCATACTGTAACACCTGAGGACGAGATCGACATCGTATTAGGACGACGTATCGAGACCTCGACCAAGACCTTGTGTCGAGATCCCGTGACTAGATCGTTTGCCGAGATCATTTGCCGAGCTGAGGAGACCACGTGCACTAGCTGCTGAGCTGAGGAGGTCGCGTGTCGAGTTGATGAAGTCGCGTACCGAGCTGATGAGATCGCATGTCGAGCTGAGGAGGCCGCGTTCACAAACTCGTGTTAGAACCTTGTGCGCTTGCACGAGCACCCTTGTCGACATCGTGTCGAGATGACACCTCGTATTCTTTCGAACGTTATTCAGCGCTATTATTATATTGTTTGTAATTATTACATTGTCGGCTTGCCGTTGACCGACAGAGTAGAGGTAATTATGAGAGGAACGATTAAACGGGTAGATGATTGATGGGATTGGCATCTTATAGCTGGAGTTACGTTTATACCCCTTTCTCACCAGCTGTATACCACGACCGATTCCCTCACACTCATTCTTTCTCTTTTCTTCTTTCTTCTTCCTTCCTTCTGCTTCGTGGTTTCGTTGTTTTCTTCAAAAACTTCCATCGACGAAACCGTGAGTTCCATCGAGATTCTGCCAAGCTTTCTTCATCAATTTTGTTCATCATCATCTTCTCGACATATCTCGCCTTTCGATCACCGCTGAGGTATGAAGAATGATTTTTCTTTTCATCTCGTATACCGCTTAGCGCTATTTCTTCTTCCATTTTTAACCTGTTTTATGCTTCCAAATCATGTCAAATTGATGGGTTTTCTTCTTCATAATATTACCTATCTTTCTAACCGATTAATTGGGCTTGTAAAACAAATTTCTTTCTCTGTTTTTCTGCAATCGGCAGTGCCCAGAAACCTCCATTTTTGGTTCGTTTCGATTTCTTGTTTTTCATTCGTTGCTTCTGGTTATTGTTGTTGTCGATCTATCTGTTGAAGCATCAGATAACTTTTTCATGAAATTTTGATCGAAATCCCTAACTTTGTGTTAGAGGAAAAATATATTTCAGTTCTTGAGTTTTATATTTTTCTGGATTGTGGTTAAGTTTGGGAAGAGAGCTAAGTGTATTAGAACCCATAGATCGATCTGAGTTGTGTTTGTTTTAGGAAGTCTGATTCCCGAGATCGAGTGATTTCCGAATCAAGGTGTACGGGAAAGCGAATCCAAGGACGTGGAAGCAGCGGAATCCAGATCGAGAACTGTACGTGTCGAGGTCGACTGAGAAGTGTACGTGTCGAGGTCGACTGAGAAGTGTACGTGTCGAGGTCGATTGAGGACGGTACGTGTCGAAGTCGTTGTGGAGCTCGTTGAAGACAGCCGTGTCGAGATCGAGTAAGAGAAGTCGTTGTCGAGCTCATTTGAAGACAAATTGTCGAGGTCGTTGTCGGCAAAGATTAACTTGGAGTTCGGTAGCGGCAACTCCTAGATATCTCTAAGACTTTATTTTTATTGTTATATTTATGTATGGACTCCTTGATTGGTGTCGAGATTGGAATGTTGTGATATGATTGAGTTTTTGCATGTATTTGATATGTGATTGAATATATGTTGTGAATGGTGTATTCTTTGTCAGTGCGTTTCTTCATGCGAATGTTTTATTGCTTAAATGTCGAATTGTGCTTTCTTCATGTTGAGCATGCTCTCATTATTTGATATGTGATCAAGTAAGTTGTGTTACTCTTTGACATGCGCGAGCTAATCATCGAGTGAGAGAGCTAGGAGTCGTATGACGCTTTTGAGCCGACCCGGATAATCGAGGGTGCTAGGTCCCCTTTTTGTTTATGGTGGATTGGCTAGGCGTCGCATTATCGATTTGGGGTTGGACCTGTGATTAATGCATGGTATCGGTTTGGGGTTGGACTGCCGTTTACCTATTACGTCGATTTGGGGATGGACTCGGCGATATTCCTAATAAGAGTTGTGTCGAGTCTAGAGTGAGATGGTCGAGTCACGTGTGGTGATTGAGATATATTATTGCTGTTTGCTTATATCATTTATGTCGAGCTTATCTTGAATTGTCGAGAAGTTGACCCTTTCCCGTGGTGCCTTCAATCCATGATGGTTACCCAGGCGATGTCGAGGGCGCAGGGAACTTCGGCAAAGAGATGATGCCGGGAGGAGCTCGGCGAGGACCCGAAAGTGACGACTGCATTTGTCGTGATTGTTTGTTGTTGGATGTTTGTTTTCTGAGGACTGTACTTGTTTTTCTTTTGTGTTCGAGGTCGTGACCAGTTTGGGCAGTGTTGTTTTGTTGTTTCAGGGTAGACTGGTGGTCTTACTTTTGGAGCTGCCTCCTGCGTGGGAGTTCGCCGGAAGTACCCCTGTGGTATGATTGCTTTTTGAAGTCGCTGCACCTTAGGTGTATTTTCTTTGCACATTTGCTACTCGTATTTTGTATACATTATTATTTCGAGTGATATATATATGTGTATGTTATGCATGTATGTTTTATTGGAATTTAAGTCTTGTGTCTTAGTTGCACCATGTTTCAAAAGTCAGAATTACTCGATGTGCACGAGTTGGTTTTAAAAAAATATATCGTATTTTTAAAAGGCACAAGAGTTTTGTTTTTAAAACACATCTCATATAGGTTTATGTTGAGCTTGGTGTGTTGAGCTCGGTAACTCGAGCTCTCGGTATATTGAGCTCGGTAGCGGTCCTAAACGGTCGTTACATTGTTGGTATCGAGTAGTTCTGGTTCGACCGAGCCGTGCATAGGAATTTGACCGTCACCGTGTCGGGTTATGTGTTGGGTACTTAGTTGTATTATGTTGATTGCTTTGTTTGATTAAGTGAAGCACTTATTGCTTGAGAAATTGTTTGAACTGTTTCTTGATTGAAGCAGGTGTTTTAACACATCCTTGTTGTGAGATTCGACAGGTTTTGAACTTTGTGGAATCTAATGCCACCTCGTAGGAATACGACATCCGCAACCGAGAACGCCGACATGGAACGAGCTATTCAAGCTATGACCGAGATGGCGGCAGCCATGGCTCAACAATCACCGCCAGAACTCAACAGCTAACCCGATGGCTCAACAGACGGCGGCGTTAACTCGCCAGAACTTGCGGAACAAAGAACGAGCGTAATCTAAATGCCGGGTTGAGAGGATCGCGCATTTCGAAGCATGATCCACCGGTTCTACGGTGAGCCAAATCCGGATAAAGCTGATCTTTGGATGCAAGAGATCGAGAAGATCTTCGAGGCACTTCATTGCCGGGACAACGTGAAGGTCGACTATGCCACCTACTTCTTCGCTAGGAGACGCGAGTATTGGTGGAGAGGAGTGAAGCAAACATTTATAGCGTAACATCGCGAGATGACCTGGGAGCTTTTTCGTGAAAGGTTCTTGGACAAGTACTTCCTGATACTACACGAGCCGAGAAGGAGCGGGAATTTCTTCAATTGCGGCAAGAAGGCAAACCTTCGGCGGTTAACCGAGTATGCAGCCAAGTTCGAGTCGCTTGCGAGGTATTTCAGTCCATTCCGTGATCGAGTTGACCAGAGATGGTTGAGTGAGAGATTCCAATGGGGTTGAGATTCGACATTCAGAAGTCGGTGGTGTCGCTGAGGATCCGAAACCTCCAAGAGCTGATTGATCGCTGTGTCGAGGTAGAAGGAGGCGAGCCCCAAGAAAAAGATTATTGTGGGTGGACCGGTGAGACCCCAAAGTGCGGGGCAGAGATTTGCACAGAAAGGGAAACAACCGCAGAAGAAGCCGGACGACCGACCTCAGGGGGACGACAACAGGGGACAGGATCGTCCGATGACCCGAATCGGTAGAAGCGGAGGGCGGCCGGTGTCGAGGTGACTTGTTTCCGTTGTGGAAAGACGGGACATTACGCCAATAACTGTACTCAGAAGGAGGGGGTGTGCTACAACTGCAAGAAGCCAGGGCATTTTGCCAAGGATTGTCCTACACCCAAAGCTGAACCGACTATGCTTGCGGCAAGAGCCAAAGGGAAGCGTCAAGTGGCTAAAGGCAGAGTTTTCTGCATGAGTGGCGAGGAAGCAGATCGAGCTGAAGATCTTATCCAAGGTGAATGTGAGATCGAGGGTAAATCCTTATCCGTTCTTTTTGATTCGGGTGCAACCCATTCCTTTATTTCTTCTGATTGTGTGAACCATTTGAACTTGACTGTGACTGCTTTACCGTTTAAATTGGTAGTTACAACCCCAGCTGCTAAAACCTTAGTCACAAACACTGCATGTCTTAATTGTGTAGTGGTTATTCAGAGTAGAAAGTTTGTGGTCAATTTGGTTTGTTTGCCTCTTAAGGGCTTAGATGTCATTCTCGGGATGGATTGGTTGTCACACCACCATGTCCTCTTGGACTGTGCCCGTAAACCGTAATTTTTCCGCACCTTGGAGTCTCCAATTATCTTTCTCGCCAACGTATTGGAGTTTCTTTGAAAGAAGGAACTAGGGAATACATATATCCGCTAGTTCGGAAGTTTTCCAAGATCGGACGTGAAGAATGTACCAGCTGGTGTGTGACTTTGAGGATGTTTTTCCGAAGACGTGCCAGGGTTACCACCAAGGCAGAGGTCGAAGTTCTCCATCGACCGATTCCAGGAACAGACCGATTTCCAAAGCGCCATACGTGATGTCTCTGCCGAGATGAAAGAGTGAAGTCCCAGATCGAACACTTGGAGTCGAAACAATTCATACGACCGAGCGTGTCACCGTGGGAGCTCCAAAGTGTTGTTGGTTAAGAAGAAGGATGGACGATCAAGGTCAGGCGTGGACTATCGCGAGCTCAACAAGGTTACCGTGAAGAACCGTTATCCGTTACCACGTATTGACGACTTGATGGATCAACTTCGTGGAGCGGCGATCTTTTCCAAGATAGACTTGAAGCTCCGCTACCATCGATTCGCGTGAAGGAGGGAGATGTCGCCAAAACAGCTTTCAGGACTAGATACGGTCACTACGAGTACTTGGTGATGCCGCTTGAGTGACGCACGCGCCACCGTGTTTATGGACTACATGAACAGATTTTCCATTCGTTTTTGGATCGATTCGTTGTAGTGTTCATCGACGACATATTGATTTACTCGAGGAACCGAGAAGAGCACGCAGAACACCTATGTCGAGTACTAAAGATATTACGAGATAAGCAACTCTATGCCAACCTGTCAAGTGTGAATTTTGGCTTGAAGAGGTGAATTTTCTTGGTCACGTAATTTCCAGAGAAGGGATAGTCATGGATCCAACTAAAATTGAAGTCGTGCTAGCGTGGGAACACCAAGACTGCCACGAGATCGAGTTTTGTCGGCTTAGCGTGATATTACCAAGATTCATTGAAGGTTTCTCAAGATTGTCGCGCTCTTACACGATCGACGAGGAAGGATCAACCTTTTGCCTGGACCGAGGAGTGCGGCCGGTTTTCAAAAGATCAAGGAGCTTTTGGCAGCGGCGCTTTGTCTGATTTTGCCTCAACCTCAAGAGCCTTTCGAGGTGTATTGTGATGCGTCACACCAGGGATTGGGATGCGTGTCCGATGCAACATCGGAAGGTGGTCGCAGATGCTTCAAGACAAACTTAAGATTCACGAGAGGAACTACCCTACTCACGACTTGGAGCCGGCAAACAGAGTTTTTGGCGAAGATATGGAGACACTACCTTTATGGGAGCACTCTTCGCTTTCAACGATCACAAGAGCTTGAAGTACTGCTCGACCGAAAGAACTCAACATGCGCCAACAAGATGGACGAAATTTCTCAAGGACTACGACTTTACGTTGGAATACCATCCCGTAAGGCTAACGTAGTAGCGGTGCGCTGAGCAGAAGAGCGTTTAACCTCCTGGTAATGATGATCAAGGAGTTGGAGATGCTCGAGAAGTTCCGAGATTTGAAGTCGAGTGTCGAAGTTTCACCGGGAAGTCGAGATTTGGTATGCTTACCATTTCTAACAGATTGTTGGACGAGATCCGAGACCAGCAAGTTCATGACGAGCTTCGCGAGAAGATTCAGTTGATAGCGCAAGTGGAAGGCGGCGAATTTCAGGCCTGAGCGGACGACATCTTGAGGTGCAATGGCCGAGTGTGCGCACTAACGATCCGAGCCGAGGAAGTTGATTCTCGACGAAGCGCATAAGAGCAACTTTAGTATTCATCCCTGAGTTACGAAGATGTATCAAGACTTGAAGAAGCATTTTTGGTGATCCTAATGAAGAAGCAAGTGGCCGAGCACGTAGCTTCGTGTTTGACGCGTGTCGAAGCCGAAGGTGGAGCACCAACGACTGCGGGAATGCTACAATCGCTGACGCGTGCAAGATGGAAATGGGACAAGATTTCCATGGATTTCGTTGTAGGTTTGCCAAGACGCAGAAGAAGAATGATTCGATTTGGGTGATCGCCGACCGATCGACCAAATCTGCTCATTTCTTACCAAAGGAGGTCGACATACAACGTGGAAAAGCCGACCGAGATCTACATCGCGAGATAGTACGACTTCATGGAATACCTCTTCGATCGTGTCGGACCGAGATCCAAGTTCACGCCTCATTTTTGGAGGGAATTGCAAGGAGCGATGGGAACCGAAGCTCGAGCTTAGCTCGGCATATCATCCACGCATCGACGGTCGATCGAGAGAACGATCCAATCGCTTGAAGATTTGTTGCGAGCTTGCACGTTAGATCACCGAGGAAGTTGGGACGACGCCTTACCATTGGTGGAGTTCACCTACAATAACGCTTCCATGCGAGTATTGGAATGGCACCTTTTGAAGCGCCAGATGGACTAAATGTCGACGCCTCTTTGTTGGTACCAGATTCGGCAGCGAATCGTCAGAGGACCAGATATGATCCAAACAGACTACCGAGAAGATCCGCTTGATCGTAGATCGGATGCGAACATCTCAAAGTCGATGTAAGAGTTATGCGCACCAACGACGCCGACCACTCGAGTTCGAGGAAGGAGAACATGTATTTCTTAGAGTCACCCCCACTATCGGAGTTGGTTGGCGATCAAATCCAAGAAACTTACCCCTAAATTCATTGGACCTTACCAGATTCTTTCGTCGTATTGGTCCAAAGGGCATATCGATTGCCTTGCCACCATTCTTGTCGAACATCCACGACGCCTTCCACGCCTCACAATTACGAAGTATGTTTCCGACCCTCTCATGTCATCGAACCGGATGTGATTCAATCAAGGACGACTTATCTTTGAAGCGTCACCAAGAAGGATCGTTGATCGGAAAAGCCAAACAATTATGAACAAAGAGATTCAACTTGTCAAAGTTGTGTGGGATCGAAGGACGGGAGATGCGACTTGGGAGCCGGAGGAGAAGATGAAGACTCAAGACCTGAACTTTTCTCGAGGTAAGAATCTTATTTGCAATTTCGAGGACTAAATTTTTTAGAGGGAGAGATTGTAACACCCGAGGACGAGATCGACATCGTATTAGGACGACGATCGAGACCTCGACCAAGACCTTGTGTCGAGATCCCGTGACTAGATCGCTCACGAGATCATTTGCCGAGCTGAGGAGACCACGTGCACTAGCTGCTGAGCTGAGGAGGTCGCGTGTCGAGTTGATGAAGTCGCGTACCGAGCTGATGAGATCGCATGTCGAGCTGAGGAGGCCGCGTTCACAAACTCGTGTTAGAACCTTGTGCGCTTGCACGAGCACCCTTGTCGACATCGTGTCGAGATGACACCTCGTATTCTTTCGAACGTTATTCAGCGCTATTATTATATTGTTTGTAATTATTACATTGTCGGCTAGCCGTTGACCGACAGAGTAGAGGTAATTATGAGAGGGACGATTAAACGGGTAGATGATTGATGGGATTGGCATCTTATAGCTGGAGTTACGTTTATACCCCTTTCTCACCAAATACCAGATACCACGACCGATTCCCTCACACTCATTCTTTCTCTTTTCTTCTTTCTTCTTCCTTCCTTCTCGCTGTGTTTCGTTGTTTTCTTCAAAACTTCCATCGACGAAACCGTGAGTTCCATCGAGATTCTCGCAAGCTTTCTTCATCAATTTTGTTCATCATCATCTTCTCGACATATCTCGTCTGCTCGATCACCGGTGAGGTATGTAGAACAGATTTTTCTTTTCATCTGGTGTACTGTTTAGCGCTAGTTCTTCTTCCATTTTTATCCATGTTTATGCTTCCAAATCATGTCAAATTGATGGGTTTTCTTCTTCATAATATTACCTATCTTTCTAACCGATGAATTGGGCTTGGAAAACAAATTTCTTTCTCTCGCTTTTTCGCACCCAGCGCTCGTAAACCTCCATTTTTGGTTCGTTTGATTTCTTGTTTTTCATTCGTTGCTTCTGGTTATTGTTGTTGTCGATCTATCCGCTGAAGCATCGATAACTTTTTCATGAAATTTTGATCGAAATCCCTAACTTTGTGTTAGAGGAAAATATATTTCAGTTCTTGAGTTTTATATTTTTCTCGGGTTGTGGTTGAGTTTAAAGAGAGAGCTAAGTGTATTAGAACCCATAGATCGATCCGAGTTGTGTTTGTTTTAGGAAGTCCGATTCCCGAGATCGAGTGATTTCGAATCAAGGTGTACGGAAAGCGAATCCAAGGACGTGGAAGCAAATGGAATCCGGATCGAGAACGGACGCGTGTCGAGGTCGATCGAGAAGCGTGCGTGTCGAGGTCGATCGAGAAGCGTGACGTGTCGAGGTCGATTGAGGACAGTGCGCGTCGAAGTCGCTGTCGAGCTCGTTGAAGACAACGTGTCGAGATCGAGTAAGAGAAGTCGTTGTCGAGCTCTTTGAAGACACCGTGTCGAGGTCGCTGTCGAGCAAAGATTAACTTGGAGTTCGGTAAGGGCAACTCCTAGATATCTCTAAGACTTTATTTTTATTGTTATATTTATGTATGGACTCCTTGATTGGTGTCGAGATTGGAATGTTGTGATATGATTGAGTTTTTGCATGTATTTGATATGTGATTGAATATATGTTGTGAATGGTGTATTGCTGTCGAATTGCGTTTCTTCATGCAGAATGTTTTATTGCTTAAATGTCGAATTGTGCTTTCTTCATGTTGAGCATGCTCTCATTATTTGATATGTGATCAAGTAAGTTGTGTTACTCTTTGACATGCGGCGAGCTAATCATCGAGTGAGAGAGCTAGGGAGTCGTATGACGTTTTTGAGCCGGACCCAGATAACTGAGGGTGCTAGGTCCCCTTTTTGTTTATGGTGGATTGGCTAGGCGTCGCATTATCGGTTGGGGTTGGACTCGCCGATTAATGCATGGTATCGGTTTGGGGTTGGACCTGCCGCTTACCTATTACGTCAGGCTGGGGATGGACTCCGACGATATTCCTAATAAGAGTTGTGTCGAGTCTAGAGTGAGATGGTCGAGTCACGTGTGGTGATTGAGATATATTATTGCTGTTTGCTTATATCATTTATGTCGAGCTTATCTTGAATTGTCGAGAAGTCGACCTTTCCCCGTGGTGCCTTCAATCCATGACGGTTACCCAGCGATGTCGAGGGCGTGGGAACTCGACAAGAGATGATGCCGAGGAGGAGCTCGACGAGGACCCGAGTGACGCACTGCACTTGTCGTGATTGTTTGTTGTTGGATGTTTGTTTTCCGAGGACCGTACTTGTTTTTTTCTTTGTGTTCGAGGTCGTGACCAGCCTGGGGCAAAGGTGTTTGTTGTTTCAGGGCAGACCGTGGTCTTACTTTTGGAGCAACCCCCTGCGTGGGAGTCTCACGCATACTCCCAGTGGTATGATTGCTTTTTGAAGTCGCTGCACCTTAGGTGTATTTTCTTTGCACATTTGCTACTCAGATTTTGTATACATTATTATTTCGAGTGATATATATATGTGTATGTTATGCATGTATGTTTTATTGGAATTTAAGTCTTGTGTCTTAGTTGCACCATGTTTCAAAAGTCAGAATTACTCGATGTGCACGAGTTGGTTTTAAAAATATATATATCGTATTTTTTAAAAGGCACAAGAGTTTTGTTTTTAAAACACATCTCATATAGGTTTATGTTGAGCTTGGTGTGTTGAGCTCGGTAACTCGAGCTCGGTATATTGAGCTCGGTAGCGGTCCGGAAACGGGTCGTTACACATACAACACCTCATATTCATATGCCTCACATCATGTTATGCACACATTCCCAAAAATACCCTTGTATCATGTTCATGCATATCAACAGGCTAAACTTAATAATTTAAGCATGCCAAGGCAACAGAAAACACATTTCCACATATACAGTACATTTAACCATATTAACCTAAGCATGTTGCTATTCATATATAGCACATAATCATATTTTACAATTTAGCATATCATCAGATAATCACATTTAATAATAAAATAATCCTATGTTGGTTAAAGGGTCTACCACGCCTATCCATAGATGTGGCATACCGTAATCCCTATCCTTAGGTGTTATTGAAATCAACCCCTAGTAGGGCTTAAGTCACCCTACACATGCCAAACAGTCATATCTACTATACAGAACCCAATGAAAGTGTATTCTTTCTCCCACCTGGTATTTGGAGAATCCAAAACACAACTGCACACCGAGATGCAATCACGAATTCACGAACAACACACCAACCCTCCCACACTAAGCTCAGGTTCAGCCAACAACACTAAGTAATTCCAGAGTTACCAAACAATATCACCAAACATACCAGAGTAATCCACAGTTAGCCGAAAATATAGAAACGCACTCGGATTAGAATTAGAGAAACTAATAAACTAACAAAAACACAAAGAGACCCACGGCCAGGGGCTGGCCTACGATTTTAGAGACCAAGACTTACCCAAAAATACCGTTAATAAGGTTTCACAGTCAACCGGTACCCGCACTATCGCCAAAACCCTAAAATATAAAGAACAGTTAATTAGGAACAACCCAATACACTATGGGAATCAGGAAATCAGAACTCAAATACAGAGAAAAGAGGCCTTGGTCTCTGTCTCATGGCCTAAGAAATCTCCTTCGGGTGTTTCGGCAAAATCCTAGCTCGTTTCGTACCTGTCCAGTCAAACCGAGGTCCAAAACACAGTCTAATTAGAGCTAAGAACTAGAATCAAATCAAGAATCAACAAATTACAAAATGAATCTGACTATGAACAGTGATGAGTGTTAGAGTTACCTCGACGAAACGGTGATCGGAGATAAGCCCTAACAAGCCCGAACGGTAACATAAGAGTTTACACCATCGGATTGATGAACAGACGCTTGGGATTGATTTGATTGGATCAAAAAAGCTTGGAAACCGTAAAAAATGGTGGAATACCGATAAATGGGTTCTCTGGGAATGTTAAGGGCAGAAGAATCAGAAGAAACATAATTAAAGGGTGAAAATGGGCTTAAATAGAAGATTAGGTGTCACGGGTGCCAAACGCGCCCTGCGCGCGCCTCACGCGCAACCTTTTTAGGCTTCTGTGCACGCCGTACGTGCTTCACCTGTGCCTCACGTGCAGCTCTGTGCTGCTCTCTACTTCTGTGTGCTCCAAGCGTGCCCCACGCGGACAAAGTGCGCTCCAAGTGCGCTCATGCGCACTTTGCGCGCACTACTTCACGCTGAGGCAACTCCCTGCATGCGTGCCACATGTCAGTGCCAATAATTGAACCAATCACAGAGTGCCACATGGCACAAAGGAATTGAAGATGCTGGTGCACCATACACCAGTGCGTGTCACGCGCACTCCAAGCGCACTTCACGCTCACTTGTGCTGTTTTGTCCTTAACTCGATACTGTAACACTTAAACATGATTCATAACATATAAGGACATCAAATGGACTCAATAATAAATATTCAAGGTCTCATTTACTCGTCCAGAAACTCATCCTCGACTAATGGCACGAACACACAAAACCCTAGTTCTGACTCCTATTGTTCTCAAACTTTACCAAGCTTCTACTACTCATACTAAAACCATATCAAATACCATTCCAACCTCAACCAATATACCAAACCCTAAAATACACTCTCATACTAGCTCAAAGTAACACAAAAAGCAAACACACAGCTGCAAAGTCAAACATGCAGTCAAATACACAGAAATCCCTACCTAGGGCACACAAGAACACTTAGCCACATATAAACGCATACACTAAGCAAGATTAGAAAAATGAGGATATTACAGACACACCCAACCTCACGGTCACAAATCTCATTTTACTCTGATATCTTAGACTATCACGTGTCACTGGTCTTTCGGCTGATCACCACCCTACAAACCTAATTGACACAGAAGACTGAGCTTTCGGCTGATCACCGGCCCTACTAACCCAAACCAAAGATCGCTGAACATTATAGGCCATTAACGCCCTACTCACTGAACCGATCACCAGTCTCAGGGTACTGAATAAGATAAGTTGGTTGTCCTGGGAACATATCCTGATATGCTACCATCTCCAATTACCGGTTATGGCATCCTATACTACCATATTCGATTGCTGAAGTAAAGTACCGTCCCGTGCACAAGGACAGCATCCCCATACTGGGAATGGCCATGATTGTCCACCTGTCAGATGTGGAGTCTTGGAGACACGTCTGGATGACTAAGTCCATACCCTCAAGGTCACCGGCTATCCCAAAACTACTCCGTACTTTCTGTACCATGAACATGGAGAGCCTCGTCGGAAAGACCGAGTCCATACCCTCAAGGTATTGGCCGAGTCCATACCCTTAAGGCCACAGACTATCTCATTACCATCTCGTCGATACTTGAGTACTCCAACCTCGGGTACACTATCCCAGCTATCACCATTGACAAACAGAGTATCGACAGTAATACTCGCTATTACCGTCTAGGGATTCGTAAACCTCTAACTAGAGGGTATCACCCTTGACTCTAGACCGTTCATCAGACTCACATGTATCATATGCAATCAGAACATAAATATCAGGCAAAAAATAGGATATCATTTACCATCACTTATCATATTTAACAGCATATCAATTACTCCTAACGTTGCGTAAGAGACTGTCTACTAATCTCATAAATTAACCAAATAAACATAACCTATGTGGGTTTATAGATCTACGGTGACTATCCTTAGCCACTGCATACCACAACCTCTTTCCCGAGGTATTGCTATTATCAACCCCTAGTAGGTTTAAGGTTCCCTATACATGCTAGCTATTCTACTACCTATTTTTCCTAGTTATTAAGGTATCTTCCCCCTTACCTAGCTTAGAAGATTGCTGTTGCTCGTGTCCCATCGCTCTTCCTTCTCCCAATCTCCCTTTCGCACTCCCAAGGATCAATTGGAGAGTCTTGCGAAATGGGGGGAAAAGAGCTCTATTTATAGGCATAAATTAGCTCCATTACGTAGCGAGCCAATTACACGTAAATCCTGTCGCGTCGCGAGCTGGGACACGTGTCACGCATCAGAAGAGTGTGATCACCGACTTACCCACTGACTTTACTCGCGTCGCGAGCCACTTTACACTAATCCTCACCGCGTCGCGATAGACCATTTCCAGAAATGTCTAATTCTTTCCGCCCTAGAAGGTTCTAGGGTATTCTATTTTATTCTTGGCTATTCTAGGGACTTCTAGACCATTCTAATGATTTCTATATCTTTTCTAGGGTTTCTGGGTCTCATTTAAACCCATTTATCCCTAATTAAGGTTTTTATTACCCGCTTGTTACTTAATTATTATTCTAAGAATTATTTAAAATTATTAAAAATCAGGATGTCACAGCTAACATCAACATTAGCTTTCAAAAGCTCTGTAGGAGAGGCATCCCATGTGCTAGGGGCAGCAACAGAAAGCTGTCTCGGGCTAGATTTGTTGGCAATGTTAAATTCTTCAAGGATTAGCCCAGCTTCTTCTGAAAATTGGATTGGATGGAAATTTGCTTGGTTAAAAACAATTTGGTTTCTGAATTTCCAGATCTTCCAAAGAAGTTACAAGTCAGCCACTATAGAACCAAAATACTAAGAATATATAAGCAGAAAACACACCAGTGGCTCAAAAACTACACAGTCTTGAAAAATTACAAAGTTTAAATAAGATTCCCTGATAAATGTTATCTGACACACATCAAACAAATAAATAGAAATTACACTGAGGCGACCAACGAAGATTTGAATAACAGAAGCACCAGCTTAAGCAGCAACAGCAGCTTTAGTAAAGCTGAAGAATAGTGTAACACCCCGAAATTCAGGCGCTACTTACGAGACAAAAACCACCAAGTATGAAATAGTTTTGATACTGTTCGATAGAAATCACGGTTAAATTTTTTTTTAAAACCCTTTTGCAAATAACATGATAGAGTAAATACAGCGTTGACAAAACATGGCATATAAAGAGAATAAAAGGAAATACGTCTGGAATACATATATAAAATCTTGAGGCAATACATCCTACAAGGTTTTACAAAATACAACATCAAAATAGGAATACATCTGACATATGAATTTCCTATAAGGAATACTCATACCTCTGAGGTACTCCCGACAGACACCTACACAGAGGGCTGCTTCAAAAGTAAAGCCTCACTCGACTACTAAACTACTACAAGTACAGACATAATCCCAAAATACAAATGCATGCATCTCAGACATAAGAAACACTAAGTCGATCAACACGCTAACTCAAGCGGCAGGGCGGCTATGTGATCTCGGTCCGCCTCAAAATGAACTACCAAGGGCGGTGCCTGCCACTCCTAGAGGCCCTCCTCCTCCTCCTCATCCTCCACCATCGAATCCTCCTCCATATCGCTCATCACGGGCGTAATGACGTTATGCGCCACCAATGGCGCCGACAAGAGGGATATCGAGAGGTGCATCCCTAGTACTATCCTCCTCGCCGATGAATCTATGATCCAACCTCCTGATCCACACCCTACCTGGCCACAATGAGGGCATACGTATGATCTGCCGAGGGAGTAGTCTCACGGATAGGAATCGGAGACGAGGAGTATACTCTACTGGTGATACGGATCTAGCAGGGAGCCCGACTGCCCACAAGCGTGAGAAGAGGGTGCTTCGACGTCCATCCTCCTGGGTCGCATGCGCCGTAAAAATCTAAGGGGAGTAGCGCGTAATGCTGAATCCGTAGCCCGAGGCTCGCTGCGAAAAGTGGTCTGGCATGGAATCTCGGACATGCCCTCTGAAGCTGAGGTGTCTCCATCAGGGTGTGCATCTATCCAAGTAGCTAATATGTGTGCGAAGGGCACCGGAAACCGCATCACTCGGCGCGTGATCCCTATGTGTGTAGCCTGTTCGTCGGTATGCGTCGTCTCGACCACGTTCCCTGTGTACGTCACCTGGCCTGAGGCGTGGTCTACCTCCCAGGCGAACGGGGCTCCCGAGTCCGGGAACTCAAATGTCGTCATGGACGACATGACTAGCGGGGTCAGCTCGATTGTCGTCATTGTCTGGGTTACATTCATTAATTGAAAGAACCACGGGCAAGGGTCAACTTCTTAAAATAAAACATATATAACAGCAATATGTATATACAAAGCATAACACAATATCACAACAAATAATCCACAAGATAAAGTGCACCACAAATCCCTATTTGTCAGTCTATATGCCAATGCACATGATTCCGGAATATCACCCTCGCAAGGGCCTTAGGAGCTCTGGAGTTCGCTACCAGGCTTTCTCAGACGCTATTCCCCGTAGGGATTTGTGCCCAGAGCAATCCCCCTGATGACACAATGCCCATTTTTCCTTTTGATCGCTTGCATGCGTGCTCGCACTCCAGTCCGGGCGACTCTACGACACCTCTCTTCTGGCATCGATGTATGCATGAACAAGTAACTCTATCATCATAGTTAGTTTACCTGGACGGGATCACTCACACGGAGTGTCCGAGATCATCTATTCTTGTGCTAACTCCCTTAATTAGAACCCCATATTTTCGGCTCAAGATCTCCCTTTATAGTCCTAAGTCTCTTTTCTTTAGAAAATCTCCTACTAGTTATGAAATGATTTATGTTGGAAATCCACTAATAGTTCAAAATAATTAATTTAATTATTCTAACTCTCACTTAATTCTTTTTAATGAAAAGGTGGTTAGTCCATTACTAATTAGGGTTTTAGAAAGATCTATTTTTTGAAGTGTCTCTTTGTTTTTAATAAAATGCCTCTTAGTTTTTATTTCAAAATCCAAGATTTATTTGACATTGATGTGATGGTAACCCAACTCACGTGCTCTCGGCACTTCCCCAAATTATCACAGTCATTTAACAATATATTTTCAAATATAGTCAATGATCACAACACAATAATCTTAATCACAAGGCATCATTCGAGAAAATCATTCCATCACATTGTTCATCATATTGTCACATACTTAACTTATGCATTCACATATTACTAATATACACACTTAAAGATGTTCTTACACATAAGCATGTAAAATACAAGCATATAAAACATATGAAACATAAGTATGTAAAATACAAGCATATAAAGCATAATCCTTATCAATATCTAAGAATTGCCCTTACCGTAGACGCTTTCCTTCCAACGCACGATTTTGCTCTACAAGTTTACTTTCTCACACCTTCAACCAATCAAGTTATTTAGCTAAGTTAGAAACCCAACCTAGTGTCCTAAACTTTATCCTATGGCCACGGTTTTCACAAGGAAAAAGGCAAGAGAGTCTTGTTTTTCCTTCATTCCCTTTTCCATTTCGAACTAAATTGCAACACTAATTAAACTCTTTCGGAAATTTTCAAAGCTATAACAACAACCAATTAACATGTTTGAAGTTTCAAAACACAAAACTTCCCTTCCAATCCCCATAGGCCCCACGGTCACATCAACAAGTTTAGGAAAAGATTCTAAAACTTCTAAATAAGAAGAACTACAACACCCAACATCTAATTTAAATCATTTAATACAAAAAATTAAGCAAAACAACCAAATTCCTATTTTCCAACATCTTCAAGGGTTTTTCATAAAACTTTACTCAACCCAAATTCCAAATTCAATCAAGCCTCTTCCAAAAAGGGTTTTGCAAAAACTTCTTTTAACAAATTATAAGCATTTCTAAGTCATTTACAATTATTTTTCAAGGTAACAAACATCAAGTCATAGCCACAACATAGTTCAAGCATTTTTAAAGACATGTTCTAAAACATTTTCCCAAAAGCAAGAGTTTCAAGAGTTCCTTCAAATCAAACTATTTTCAAGATACCCGAATCATGGTCATAATAATGCTAGAAATTAAAGAACAACTTAATCAATTTTCAACATGCTATTTTGGTCCCTCAAGAACTCATTTTTCACTAAACATAACTAGTTTTCTTACTAAACTTCCAAAACACTTTCAATAGCAATTAAATAAACCTAAAACATTTATTCTAACATCTAAACACATGATCCAACACCAAAACCCATTTTTTTCTACTTCAAGACTAGGCAAAAACATGAAACAACAAGTTTAAGCATGCAATTCCAAACTATAACCCAAACACCCATCCTACAACTTCTAAGGAATGTTCTTCACCCTAGACTATTCATGACACATATATACATGTATTCATCTATGTCTTAGGCTTCTCATCATGCTTGAAATGGAAAAGAACACATGCTTAAAGAACTCGATCAACTAGTGAAGGAAAACAACATCATAAATGGCCTAAAACTTCTCTTTTGTTTTGGAAAAACTCAAGTAGGGATCATGGCCAACTACTAGTAACATAAATGGAACTTAAGAAGGAAGGAAAGTGATGATTCTTACCAAGAAAAGCTGCTGGTCGAAACTTGAAGAAAGGAATGCAAGTGCAGAATTTTTCTTGAGCAAAGTAACAACAACACTTCCTCACTTTCTCTCACTATCTCTCCTCTATTCCTTGGCACCAAAACACACCATATGTTACTGAAAAATGGTGGTCCTCATGCCTTTATATAGGCCATGACCAGCTGGTTGGAAGGGATTAAAAAAATTTAATTGTTTTGCCTTTACAAGTACAACTATACAAGACCACAAGGTAAAGACTTATGGTTCCAACTAGTAACTTGTAACTGAATTTTAGGAAGGATTTTGGTCATCAAAAGGGCTGATTTCCAGCCATAAAATAGGAGGATTTGATGTTCAAAAGAAGAGGATTTGATGCTTGAAGTGATCATAGGAAAGGTGGTGAAAACTAGGAAATCAAGCAAGTATGCCACAAGATCTTTGGTGAATGATTTTGGAAGAGTTTCCTACTCAAAACCAGCTGGATATTTCGATCATGAGGAGCAGAAAATGAGGAGTAATGAGCTGAGCAAATCCAAGAAAACAAGCTTGCTCCATGCCTTCCTTACTTCTACTAAAAATGGCATCAAACTTTATCATTTTTGGCAAGTTAAACCTAGCACTCTTCCTCTATTTTTCTCTCAACTTATAAGTGAATTAAATGGAGTGGTTTGACCTTTACTAGACCCTAAGAAGATCTCTCTCAAACTGATTGGAAAGGAGCAGATTTTGGCTTGCTTAATTATTCAAGACTAGCTAAGAGACATCATGGATAATGTCCATTGTTTTCCACCTTTTGTGCCTAGTAAATGACACAAGAAAAGTGATGGATTGGTCACCCAAAGGCATGAGAATTTCGACCAGAAATCTTGCAAAAGAGAGTGGAAAAATCTGATCAAATCTATGGTAGCAAGTTAACTCCATAACCTTACTAACTCTTACCAAAAATGGAACTAAACTTTAACATTTAAGGTAAGTTAATCACATCACCCTATCCTTATGTCACTCTTAAAATCTAACATAATCTAATCATATATTTTCTGATTTTACTCGCCCTCTCCCTAGGGTCTCTCAGCTCCCAGTTTCGTCGTGCGTTCGGTTTTACGTGTCTCGCGTCTCCGGCGCGTAGAAAATACATTATTAAAAAAAATTAAGTAAAATTGCCAAAAAAAAGAAAAATTCTAATAAATCAGAAATATTATAAAACATCAAATTCCCAAATATTTAAATATTCGGGTCGAATTAGAGTTTTCAATCGGGCAAAAACTTACCCGGGTAGTTCAAAACGCGACCGAAAAACGGTGGAATTTTGAACTGAAAATTTAACTGTGACTTAATATAATATATTAAGTCCCAAATATAATTTCATTTTAGTTAAATTCATCCACTTGATTAACAGCACACAAAATATTAATTATGCATATTAATGCGTAATACAGGGAATTACAATACAGTAGTGATAATTAAGCCGTAGTAAAACTACCGGTGTTACAAATAGAACCAGTTAAATATTCATAAGTTAAACTTTCACATGACCTTGTCAAGAAAAATTTTGTATCTGCAGATCTCTTCATAAATATTCATAAACTTTGATAAGATATCATCTATTTAATGTTTATGAAGATAGAGAGATGAACAGAAGGTTTTCACACGTCAGGGTCATGTGAAATTTTAGCATAAGAGGACTTATTCTCAATAAAATATAAATTGCTTAGAGTAAATAGCAATAAAGTATTGCATTAGATCCTAGGATACAAACTTAGATGATGGATTTTTATAAATGGATCGGTAAAATTTTCACATTAGTTGTCAATATCCAAACGTGTATTTTCATCAAAGCAAATAAAATCCTTTTTCTCTTAATGCAATAGAAAGCAAAACATTTCACGAAAATTCTAATTATAGGGCATAATGTCATGCCACACGGAATAAGCTACCTAATTAGTGGTAAAAAGTCCTAAAAAAACAAAGCTAGTTTCTAAACAGATTAACAACGAATTGCAGTCAGGAACTTAAAGTTTTTAGAATCCACACAAACACGTACACATAGACACTCATCTCCTTTCTTTACATCTGGGCAAAAATCATAATTGTTACAATCTTTTCTAGTCATCCATATAATGCCATTTCAACCGCTCACCAACAAATCTGAAAGCATAAGAAGAGGCTAGCAAAGGGAAGAGCCTAGTGTAACACCCCGATTCCGAAGCGCTACTGTGCAATCCAATCTAATGCTGAAAACATTTAATGCTTGTATGCTTTTAGTTAAAGAGTACTCTTATGTATTTCACAATAGAAAAAAAGGAGTAAATTTTTTTTTTTCATTTTCTTTCCTTTGAAACCCTTTTCAAAATGAGACATAGAGTACTCTAGTTTTCTAAATGATGCCAATTCAGACTTTTGCAATTATCAGAGTATAATGCATCACAAAATAATACTTCAATAACATAATCATTTCACACTAAGGCGAGGTTTTCTGAAAAGAGTAATTACAAGACAATGAGTAATTACACAAACATACAATACCCTAAGCTAAGCTGGCCAACACGATAACTCTTACTGAGAAACAGCTCAGCAAGAACAAACACGGAGTACTCAGAGGAATCTTCCTCCACTGGCTCAATCTTCAATGCACCTGGAAGACGAAACTGATGCAACTACCGAACTCCATCTGGAAGTGACATCCATAAAGATATCCAATCCAACAACAGTGCAAGGGTAAATCCTTTGTCCACGAGTTTATCATAGGCTATATCGCATGCAAACAATATATACATATATAATACAACAACATGATTTTATATACATATACATACTTAATAGACCGCACGCATCATCATGGTATATCAAGCATTGCATGTGAGCAACCAAAACAACCAACAGATCAACAATCAAGTCACTACAATATCAAACTATTGCATATGAGCAGGCAAGTCTATCAACAGACCAGTGATCAAGTCATCACAATGTCAAATTCATCACATATCATAAATGTGGTTAGCTATGCATGTCAATGCAGTATGACCAGTTGTGTATACACCTGTAGCCTTAATAGGTCAGCAGTATGATGGGGACTACTTTCCCAACATCCGAACAAGATAGCCTCTGCTTAGGCTTGCCACTGCTTTGGCTGGCCACTACTTTGGCGTGCCTCTACATAGGCAATGCAATGTCAACTCGCCTTTTGAAGTCTGTACGACCAATCAAACGCTACGAGTGACATGACAAGTCGTCTTTTGAAGTCTTTAAAACCAATCAAACGCTCCGAGTGTCGATTGATGCGTTCGAAATAGCATATAGTTTAGTGTTAGTTTTGCATCACATTTTAGTCATTTTAGTCATTTTTATCCATGTTATTTATACATTTGGCTTGATTTGAATAACGCACTTGGTTTTGGTTCAATTGTGCTTAAAGGAAGGTATTTGTCCTAGGAAAAAGGAGAAAAATCACTTGGAATAAGTTGGGGTAATTTGTGCTACAAGTTGATAATGTAATGTTGTCTCAGCCTGACACTTGTTCAGTGTTTTCATCATATCTGGAGTTTTAGGTGTCCAAATGAGATGAAACCGGTGCCATTGGAAAGCTAAGATCCATAGCTTCAACTTTCATGAAGACACCTTGAGCTAATTCTGACGTTAAAGAGGTGAAAAATACAAAACAACATGAAGAACGGCCTGGACGTGTCAGGAAGCACGAACGTGTTGCGACAGCACCTAAACTGTGCGAGAAACAGAATGAAGCACGGCCTGGCCGTGCCTCACACCACGGCCGTGCTACGATAGCACCCTGGACGCAGAATTTTACGTTTTTACATGTTTTGGACCTGTTTTTTACTCCTTTTCACCCTAGACTATAAATAGACACTTTAGAGACGTGTCTAGGGTTGGAATTTCGTTATTTGGAAGCACGGTGGAGGATTGGGAACGATCTCTTCATCAATTCTTATGAATTTCTGGTTTGGCTTTTCCTTTTCTATGAGTAGCTAAATTCCTTAGGCTAGGGAAGATGAACCTTGTGAACACTCTTATGTAGTTGTTTTACTTATATCAATGCAAGTTTATTTCAATTATGATTGAGCCTTCAATTCTATTATTAATGCTTTTTGGTAACTGATCACTACCGAATCGATTTTGGGTTATACTCACGATTGGGAAATTGGGGTTATGAACTTGAACTGAATTGTTGGTCATGTTTAGGAGGATTATAGGAATATAACCTTATGAGCATGTGTTCTTATGAATCATTAGTCTTATTGCTTAATCTAGCTTTAATTCACCTAAGGGATTAGGGGATTTTAGTTAAAGTAAAGGGTTTATGAGGCAAGGAATTGTCCTTAAACTAATTTTGTTGATTCGAACTTCAATTATATGGAATAACTTGCGTTGGTTGTAAATTGATTGCATAAGAGTGGAAGCAAGAGGATTCGATCCCTAGTCGCTTTTAATTCTCCTTAAAATCCAAATTTTTGTTTACTTGTTTATTGTTTTTGTCTTTTGATAGTTCAATAGTTCAAATTATTACAAGTTTGTTAACTTAAATAATTAGTTACAATCCCTGTGGATTCGATATTTTTATTACTTGACGACGAATCGTACACTTGCAATTTTGCATCAACAAGTTTTTGGCGCCGTTGCCGGGGATTGTTGAATTAATTTTTAACAAGGTAAACGAGTACCTTTTTGAACTATTTCTTTTATTTATTTTCAAAAAAAAATATTATTACATTAACTGTTGCTTTGCTACTGATCTTTCCGTTTAGTTTTGTGCATGCGAGGTAAACAAACAGGTGAACTGTTGTTTGACTCGGAGATCGAAAAGACAGCAAGGGCTTTAAGGAAGAAGGCTAAGGAAGCAAGGCAACGACAAAAACAATCCTCTGCATCTACTTCTCAAGTCCCAACTCAAGAAGTGATGGGGGACCAACCACGCACTTTGGGTGATTTTGGGAGACGGAACAACCATGCAAGGGCTGTCAATGCCTACCAACAGGTGGAGGCAAATGCTAATTTTGAGATCAAGCCGGCATTGTTGAACACTCTCAAGCAAAGCCAATTCGCGGGGAATGAGATTGATGACCCAAATCAGCACCTGGTGAGTTTCTACGAAATCTGTGACACCTTTGGGCTGGCTGGAGTGACTGAGGGAAGCAAGAAATTGAGGCTTTTCCCTTGGACCCTGCGGGAACGAGCAAGAGATTGGCTTGACACCTTGCCTACAGGAAGCATTGCAACTTGGGACGATTTGGAGGAGAAATTCATGACAAATTTTTTTCCACCCTCCAAATTCATCAAAAGAAGAGGTGAGATTCATGGCTTCCAACAGAACCAAAGTGAGAACTTGTATGAGGCATGGGAGAGATTCAAGCTCCTTCTAAAGAGGTGTCCAGGACATGGATATGATGACTTCAACCAGATGCAAATGTTCAGAATGGTTTGAGGCCGAACACCAGGATGATGTTGGATGCCTCAGCTGGAGGTACAATCAACAACAAGACAGCTGCAGAAGCAAGAACCTTGGTGGAGCAAATGGCTTCCAATGAGCAGTTATGTCAGAATGATAGAGGGACACTGGGTAAAAGAGGAGTCCTAGAATTGGAAACACAAGATGCGCTCTTGGCTCAAAATAAATTAGTCTCTCAACAATTGGAGGCTATCACAAAAGAGTTGAAAGCACTGAAAGTGGGAACCCCTTCCTCTGCTCAAGTGAATCAGGTGAATCAAAACTTGAGATGTGACTTTTGTCAAGGGCCTCATGAGAATGGAGGGTGTGATACATTAGGAGACTCCAAGGAGCAAGCTAATTACATGGGTGATTTTCAAAGGCGAGGTAATCCGTATTCTAACACCTATAATCCAGGGTGGAAGAATCATCCCAACTTCTCTTGGAAGCAGCAAGATAACCCATCATCCAGCAACCCTCCACAACCGCAAAAGCAAGAGAGGCCAAATCAATTAGAAGAAGCTCTTATTCAGTTTATGAAGATGACACAATCCAACTTCCAGAATCATGAGTCCCATTTCAAAAACCAGGAGGCTTCTATCAAAAATCTGGAGAACCAAATTGGGCAACTCTCAAAGCAACTAGCGAAGCAATCGAAAGGTAAGTTTTCTGCTAACATAGTTGACAACCCTAAGAATGAAAATTTTAGTGCTTTGTTTTTGAGAAGTGGAAAGTTGTTGTCTCAAGTAGAGAGAAAGAAAAGAGCGAAAAAGTGAAGTGGATGGAGTTGAAAAGAGAGAGTGGAAGTAGAAAAAGAAGTTGAAAAAGAAAAAGGTGGAGTTGAAAATGAGAGTAGAGTAAATATTGAAAAAGAAAAAAAAAAGAAGGTGAGGAAGACCGAGTTGTTACTGACAAACTGCAAGTACAAGAGAAGCCCAGAGTTGTTCCTCCATATAAGAAGCTGCCATATCCTCCTGTGAGCAAGAAAAAGGAGAAGGATGAACAATTCTCTAAGTTCATGGATGTCTTCAAGCGCCTCCAGATCAATATTCCTTTCGCAGAAGCTCTTGAGCAAATGCCTTTATATGCCAAATTCATGAAGGAATTGTTAACTAAAAAGAAGAAATTCAAAGAACATGAGACTGTAGCTTTGACAGAAGAGTGTAGTGCCATCATTCAAAGAAAGCTCCCTCCAAAGCTGAAAGATCCTGGAAGCTTCACAATTCCCTGCACTATTGGGAATTTAAATATTGACAAAGCCCTTTGTGATTTGGGAGCTAGCATTAATTTGATGTCGTTATCTATGTTGAAGAGGCTGGGAGGAGGTGAAGTCAAGCCTACAAAAATGACACTGCAGCTGGCAGATAGGTCAATCAAATACCCTTATGGAGTTATGGAAGATGTATTGGTAAGGGTTGGCAAATTCCTTTTTCTGGAAGACTTTGTGATCCTTGACATGGAAGAAGACAAGGAGGTCCCTCTTCTTCTTGGAAGACCTTTCCTAGCTACAGGAAGAGCCTTGATTGATGTCCAACAAGGTAAATTTATTTTGAGGTTCCAAGATGAGAAAGAGACTTTCAATGTGTTTGAGGCTATGAGGCATCCCGATGACACCGAAAAGTGCTCTAGAATTGATGTGGTTGGGCAGCCGGTTGGAGAGAATCTTGATCAAGACCGACCTTCCAAACCCTTAGAGAAGGTGAAAATGAATTCTATTGAGGAGATGTCTGAAGAGCTGGATGATGGGATGGAAAAATTTTAGTGCAGGAAAAAGGAAGAAAAGGAAAGAGTAGTTTGCATATGGGCCATGGGAAACAATTCCCAAATTGCAAAATTCCAAAGAAGGCACATGTAAAACTTACTCATTCTTATGAAAAGCGCACTAAACAAAGAGGGATGACAATGTCCACCCACATAAATTCAAGAGGAGAAAAAGGAGACCAATGCGAAAAAGGAAAATGATTTCCATGCAAGCACTCAGGGCTATGGGTGTGCATCTTCCCAAGGAAGGTGGTGCTTCAATCTTCTTTTCCTCTTTTAAGGAGCCTTGATCGACTCCCTCAAGCGTGAAGCTAGTGACGTTAAAGAAGCGCTTCTTGGGAGGCAACCCAAGTTTGTCTTGACAACACTGTCCACAACATTCAGGACATGGTCTCTGCACTGTATAACTGGCACCTCCAGCAATATCCTAGCCAGTTCCCTCCTCCTCCCCTACAGTGAGTCCTCTCTTGCATCATCCCTATCTCAGTTAAATTGTTTACATTGGGGACAATGTAGATTCTTAAGTTTGGGGTAGGGCGTTTAAATTTTTGCATTTAGTTTTGCAGGTTAGGTTTGCATTTTTAGTTTAATGTTTGCATATTTGTTTTAATTGTTGTTTTGTTCGCACCATTTTATCCCCCAATTGTACGCTATCCTCTTGTGTTTTGGCATGTGTGCTACAATATTTTTGAAATTTGAGATTGCATGATTTGGAACCCAATTATTTTGTTCTTGTGATGGGCTTGAAGGCAGTATTCTTAATGTACATAGGGATAATCTTTGGATAAGTTGAAAATTAGCATGTGGCACTCTGATTTGATGTCTCTCACTAGTTTTAACTTCTAAATGTGAGACTTGAGCTTAATATTGGGGCTTCACTTCATCATGTTTATATGCCCCCTTCTCCTTGTATGAGTGTGTCCATCCTGATTGTGCTCTCTAGAACTTGACTTGAAACCGTTTCAAAACTTGAAAATTTTTGTCAACACACTTGAACATGATTTAGGCATGTTTCAAGCCTCTGTTTGTTGAATGAAAATGTCCTCTAGTTGCCCCTTTTGAGCCTGAAATGAAATTAATTTTCTTGGTACCCAGGTGATTGCTAAATGTTACAGTACCTTTTAAAGTATGTGTAAGGGAGCAATTAGTTGTGAATCTTGTGTAAATTAGGCAGTGCTTGAAATTTGGGACCTCTGCTGTTATTCAATTCCTCCCCAGTAATTGCAAAAATCTCAAATGGAAAAAAAAAGAAAAATATATAAAATAAAATAACAGAAGAGGAGCAAAATAAAAAGGTGTTGAAAACGAAAAGGAGAATGAATTGTTCCGCTTATGCTGCTTTAAAAGGGTTGTTTTCTTTGTCTATTATTTTAGCCCTTGTGTTTCCCCTTTCTGGTTTTTATCCCACCGTACAAGAAAAATCCCACGGCCACGTTACAACCTTGCAAAGACCTTTTGATTCTAGTGTGTTTTCATGAATTGTATGCTGAGATTTGGTTAATGGTCAAGCTTATGGTAGAACACTTTCATGGATGGATTTGAGCGATTTGTCATAACCTTTAAACACTTGGAGAGTTGTGAGGAGAGTGCCCTATCAGTGAGAGACGTGATTCCAGAGCGCCTGATTCTCTAATTGGACTTGATTTTGGTTGTCCCTATTGTCTGTTCGAGCCTTTAGCCTATTGCTTGAATGTGCTATTATCTCGGGTTCCTTATTTGTTGCGTCTCTTGTTTCTTTGCTTATCTTTGGCCACTGCAATTGCTTGAGGACAAGCAAGATTCTAAGCTTGGGGTAATTTGATACGTTCGAAATAGCATATAGTTTAGTGTTAGTTTTGCATCACATTTTAGTCATTTTAGTCATTTTTATCCATGTTATTTATACATTTGGCTTGATTTGAATAACGCACTTGGTTTTGGTTCAATTGTGCTTAAAGGAAGGTATTTGTCCTAGGAAAAAGGAGAAAAATCACTTGGAATAAGTTGGGGTAATTTGTGCTACAAGTTGATAATGTAATGCTGTCTCAGCCTGACACTTGTTCAGTGTTTTCATCATATCTGGAGTTTTAGGTGTCCAAATGAGACGAAACCGGTGCCATTGGAAATCTAAGATCCATAGCTTCAACTTTCATGAAGACACCTTGAGCTAATTAGGACGTTAAAGAGGTGAAAAATACAAAACAACATGAAGCACGGCCTGGCCGTGTCAAGAAGCACGGTCGTGTTGCGACAGCACCTAAACTGTGCGAGAAACAGAATGAAGCACACGGCCATGCTACGATAGCACCCTGGACGCAGAATTTTACGTTTTTACATGTTTTGGACCTGTTTTTTACTCCTTTTCACCCTAGACTATAAATAGACACTTTAGAGACGTGTCTAGGGTTGGAATTTCGTTATTTGGAGGCACGGTGGAGGATTGGGAACGATCTCTTCATCAATTCTCATGAATTTCTGGTTTGGCTTTTCCTTTTCTATGAGTAGCTACATTCCTTAGGCTAGGGAAGATGAACCTTGTGAACACTCTTATGTAGTTGTTTTACTTATATCAATGCAAGTTTATTTCAATTATGATTGAGCCTTCAATTCTATTATTAATGCTTTTTGGTAACTGATCACTACCGAATCGATTTTGGGTTATACTCACGATTGGGAAATTGGGGTTATGAACTTGAACTGAATTGTTGGTCATGTTTAGGAGGATTATAGGAATATAACCTTATGAGCATGTGTTCTTATGAATCATTAGTCTTATTGCTTAATCTAGCTTTAATTCACCTAAGGGATTAGGGGATTTTAGTTAAAGTAAAGGGTTTATGAGGCAAGGAATTGTCTTTAAACTAATTTTGTTGATTCGAACTTCAATTATATGGAATAACTTGCGTTGGTTGTAAATTGATTGCATAAGAGTGGAAGCAAGAGGATTCGATCCCTAGTCGCTTTTAATTCTCCTTAAAATCCAAATTTTTGTTTACTTGTTTACTGTTTTTGTCTTTTGATATAAGTCATAAATATTTCAAACACATCACTTAGTTCAATAGTTCAAATTATTACAAGTTTGTTAAGTTAAATAATTAGTTACAATCCATGTGGATTCGATATTTTTATTACTTGACGACGAATCGTACACTTGCAATTTTGCATCAACATCGATGCTCAATGGTTAGTACGCATCCAAACAAATTCAACAATATGGCATGCTCACCGTAGTAAACGCCCGAGTGATATCCAACAAACTCAACAATATGGCATGCTCACCGTTGTGAACGCCCGAGTGATATCCAACAATTCAACAATATGGCATGCTCACCGCGTAGTGAACGCCCGAGTGATATCCAACAATTCAACAATATGGCATGCTCACCGTAGTGAACGCCCGAGTGTTATCCAACAAATTCTACAATGTGGCGTGCTCACCGTAGTGAGTGCCCGAGTAATGTTTTAATTAATCAATGCGGATCGATGAACCCTCACTCACTCAACTTAGTGGGTTCCCAAGTCTCCATTAACTAAGAATTCAACACAGGACACAAAGTCCGGGTGTTCAATTGCGGAACGCTAGTCCCAATCTTAGATTGAAACTCTAGGCACGTAATACGGAACACTAGGCTTAATTTTTAGGTTGAGATACTAGGCACGCCATACAGAACACTAGGTCCAATCCTTAATCAAGAAAAAGCTCATGCAAGCAGGACTTTAAGTCCCCGCACAGGACACATGGCCCATATGCTCAATAGGAATGCTAGGTTCCCTATGTTTTATTCTTTCAAAAACTGGATCTTTGAAATCTCTTCTCAGTTCTTGTATCACTCCTATGTATCTGAAAATACTTTTTAGTTCTAGGTCGTTGAAACCCTCGTTGTGCTAAATAACACACTGGAAGAATTCCCAGGAAAGAGAGGTGGTGCGAACACTCTTAATTACCAAGTCTTTCCTAGCCAGAATTTTCCCAAGTGCATCATTTAACTCAACCGTTTTCGCAAATTGTACTATTTATTTCAAGTTCTTTTCTCTACTATTACTCCATTGAAATTTCCTTGCAAGCTTTGGCTAGTTGTACTAGAACCATCACGCTTACTTTTAAATCAAAATGCCCTTAACAATTTGTTTACAAAATCAGAATTCGGCTTGTGGAATCGCATCAGATTTACCGATATAAATCGTCAACCAATAGCAGTCGATCAACGCATTGTTAATTAATCCATTATCAACAATAACATTTTTCATATTCCAATTCAATGCCAAGTTCCATTGAAATCCAAGGTGATTCAAGAATAACAATACAACTCATAATGCCACGCGGGGCCAAGAACATGCTACATATTATCATCAATTTCAAGTCCAATTAAATCAATCAAGTATGATTTAAGTCACACAATACAATTCAGTCTTGCCACACAGTGCCAAATCAATACACAGCATTTCATGCTACAACATCTCAACAACACATAGTAATACTACAAGTACTACCACACAATCAATCAACAATCAGGCAAACAATGTAACACCCTCAAAATTGAATTCTTGGGATCTTATAAGTTGTGTGTTTATATTGGTGATTTTGATAACAAATTGTCTGTGTTTGACTTAATGATTAATATATTTTAATGATATATTTTATTTTAATTTTTATTAAATACTAGTCTTGAATTTATTATACATATTTTAGGTTAATTGTTTTATTTTAAATAGTAGTATAGAAATGATGTTTTTTTTTTCTTTTTGAAGTGAAAATTGTTTTAAAATATATATTTTGATATGTATTGTATTATATGTATATGTTTTATATTATATGTATAAGAGCACGCTGATTCCTTGCGTTTTTTTAAAAACAATTTATGTATGTATTAAAGGGCTTAGCCTTCACGCTGAGGCCCTTCTTTTTAAAAAACTTTTGCTTGTTGCGCCCCTTCTTTTCACGCATACACTCCCAATCACATGACTTTCTCCTTCGTAACTTCCCTGCACCGTGAACAGTTACGAGATGAAATGCAAGAAGTGCAGCGCCGCAAACCATACCCATTTCCCATTTTCTCTCTCTTCATTTCTCTCCCACTAAGCCACGAAAAATTACAAAACTTCATATTCTTATACAAAATCATCTTCTGGATTCAATTTTGGCATTATCTCGGTCATCTG